>LN902842.1:1177650-2377650 GCA_000469725.3 Echinococcus multilocularis | reverse complement strand
GTTGCGCATATGCTCCATCACTAGGGGGAGTCAAATAGAAATGAGCAGTGCTGGCTCCAAGAATAACTAGTTTTTTGTAGAAAGGCTTACGTCCAGATTCGCAGAGCATTACAAGGAGGACCATGGGCTGTGGAGTTTCGGGGGTAGCCTGACAGATGACGCAGTCGTACTCGCATTCCATCTTCGCCTCGGGATTCTCAATCATCTCGTCGCAAATTTTGTCTGAAAGAAAAAGAAAGACGAATGACATAGGAAACCGCCTTCGAGGACTTGCTACTTGGCACTATTTGTTTCAATTACCCATGTCGATATACTTGAGGAAGTTGTCAGCAAAGGCTCGCTGTTTTGAAGCCATCATGTCAAGAAGACGCTTCCGCCTCTCTGAGGCAGCTCTCTTGCGTTGAGCTCGTGTCTTGGTATTACTTTGCAGGCCCGACGGCAAAAGGGCACTAAAGTGTGGATGACCCTATAAAACCACAGCCTACCTTTCCGCCTCCTCACTCGCTGCTTCAGCCTCCTGACGCACACCGAAGGGATTGTTTGCACGATCAAGGAAAGCCTTCAAATAAGATTTACAGTCTGGTGAGAGTTCCACTATCTTATCCAACAGTCTACCAACCCAGAAAACACCGTCTCCGCACTCAACCGGCTTCTCGGTTTGAGTCACTCCAGATGTTCCTCTTGCCTCCGACTGCGTTTCTGACTTCGTGTCGTTCGCCCCCTCTTCCTCCTTTTCTTCGGGCATTTTATAAGTGGGAGGAGCAACAGCAAAGTAGCGCAACTCCGGCGGCATTTCGGTGAGCACTTTTACCATCTTGGCCTCGGGTGTGGCACTCGAAGTGTTGGCTTGAAGGGCCCGGGCTAAGGGCGATGCAACTGGCTCGCCTTCGGCCGATTCCTCCGTGTTCGTGGCATTAAGCACAGCCATGCAGCGGGCAGTGAGGTCAGCAACAGGAGTGGGGGTGGCGGACGCGGTGTCAGCCTGAGAGGGAGATGAGGCGGGAAATGTTAAGAAGGCAGAGTCCTGCGCCACTGCCGCCACACTCGTACACGAGGGAGCGACCGCCTGTTGGGCTGGTAGATCCGTCGCGGTTGCCATGCGGCTCCACTGTAGACGCGCGTGAGCTTTGACCAGCAAGGAGAGCAGGCTATCCACCATGGGACTAAATATGAAGACATAAAATGAAGCGCGCTTTCCGCATGCAGTTCGTGGGAGTGAACAAGTGACCCCACTCACCACGATTCATCTCGAATAGGTGACGAGTACTCGGTGCCATCGTGCAGGGATTTTGATTCCAATGCAGCCATGGACACGGTCTGCTGGGAGGTAGCCAGCCAGGTAGATAGGTGCTGGAAAATAGTGGGTGTGGACTGAGGCACAGGGTAAGGGCAAGCAACGATGCTTAGATCCCATTTGAGTGGAATAGTCGGCGGCCTGCGCACCCTGAAGGCGTTGGAGCGTCGCACGGTGGACCCGCGAATAGCGGTGGTAGAGTCGTGGGAAGTGGACGCGCTACTTGGGACCACCAGAGGCTCCTTCACTTCCATTGGTTCGTCTACTTCATCGTTATTTGTCCTCCCCACCTCCTCGTCAGCTAACTGCAATTCATCGTCATCATCTTCCTCCTCATCGTCAATTTCGGAGTCGGCATCAACAAACTGCATCGCTTCTAGCTCTGCTTCACGATTGGTAGCCGCCATAACGGCCTCGGTACATTGGATTGGATCAAAGTGAGGCATTGTGGGTTCCGCTTCAATGCTAAGGCGATTCGGTCCCTAAATGGCAACGACACAAGTGAAAGCCTGATATGGTAATTCAGTAGTTCTGCGGAAAAATGGTATATTCTAGTGCAGGAGGCTTGCCGTCTTCTGCAATTCGAGTGCGAAACTCGGTTCGTGCTACTCGTTTTCCGAACCGTCCGCACACCCATAACAAGGCTGCTTGTATACAAATGGAGGGGCAAAGAACATTTGCGACAATGGAGTAGAACAGAAGAGAACGATGAGGAATTACTAAAATAGGCCACACTTTTAGAAATTAATATCAACCCATATTCTGATATTCGGCCTCTGCAAGGGTGACGCGGAGCCCTGCTCAAGCTACTAACTGATCCTAAGTTCAGATGCTTTTCGTCATCGTTAAGGGTAATTCAAAAGCTACAAGTTAATGACTGAGTCAAAATGCATTAAAGGGTGCGAAATGATCATTTTTTACTGATCAGCTCAAAAGGAGTCTTACCAAGCCTTTTTTGAGAATTACGCCACCAGCTACCACGGCTCGGTAGAGGAGATGGATTACCAGAACAAGGCTCTCCTCGGTCATTAACGGATCTCCGTACACGTACTAAAAAAAATAAGTATCAAAGAGGTGCCAGTCAAACCGGAAATAAGTAGTGTAGCCTAAAATTTATTTTCCTCAGCTTCCAGTTACTTGATGAGAGAGGCATGGAAGCAATATCCAAACGGCACAAAGGCTGTACCCAGATCATGAATCTCTAATGACTTAAAGCCTTTCCCACAATTTTGCATACAGTCACCATCCTCTACTAAAAAGGGACGAATGAACTACGGAAAAGCAGTCACACGCGAGCCCCCAATCGGTCGTCGATATCAACGGCCGCTAAAGTATTGTTTAATACGGGCTTCACGTGATCAAACGTGATTGCCGGAATTGGATAAGAAAAAGGCCTTATAGAAGTCAGATTTTGTTGTGCAATGCACTGTACAACGCAGTACCGAGCGCACTGATGTACACAAATCCTTCACGGACGCATAATAATAATCATAAAAAATAAGCACATGAGGAGAGTATTAACTTGATGCCTGGAAAAAAACAGAGAAAAAAAGGATACCACATGGCAAAGCAATTGCAGTCAGCCAAGTTATGACAAATTGGTGAACCCCAGGAGTGACTTTACTCACTCCCATTTTCCGACCACAAATGCATATTTCTGTGTTTGGACTGGCAAAATCTACTCCCTCTCGGCGTTTCAGGACATTTGGTTAATCCATTTCATTAAAAACTTTGGACGGTAGTGAAAATTAGCCGTTTGAATTGTCCCCACAACTATCTGCTGACCACAATCCTAGTTGCCGACTTGTCGACTAGGGATACTGCAGGGAAAAAAGGGTGGAAAATACCCATTGACGACTTTACTATGCTAGGGACGAAAAAAGGGTCTTTGTACCCTGCGTCAAGATGAGCGAAAAAAGCAAGGCCACGATAAAATTTGCACCAGAAAAGGCCCCGGTGTTTCACGTGTGAAGGGAAAAAGCAAGAATAAAATTCCTTACCACCTCGGTGATAAACAGAGTTAGAAATCCAGATAAAGTAATATTATCATCTGCTTGAGACTGGATCAGAATTGCGCACAATAACAGAAATGAGATGTACTAAATATGCTTATAAAGGCTTCACTCAACTCAGAAGGCTATCTTATTCCTGATAAATTTACTACCCAACCCTCTGATCAGTTGAGGACCATCTCAGCAATGCTGAGAATCAGTGCTGAGAGAATTAAGGGTAACTGCTTGTGCAATAGAAAAGAAGGTACATACCAAACTGAGGAGAGAGAAGAGGAGGTAATGCAAATGCCGACTATGCAGAACGTTTTCCAGATCGGCAAAATCCGGCGCCAAATCCATGGGTAGGCGGTAGGGGGGCCAAAACGCCAACGTGTTTTGCGTACCCCCCGTCTGGCGGCAGCTAGAAGGCAATCGAAATAGGAATATCAATCATCATGGCACCAGCTGAAAGACCTTCTTCGCGCGGGCAAGATGATCATAAAGTAACAAGAAGACGCAATTTCAGAATGCAGAATGCACCAACCAACTTACTGTAGCCGATACTTCTCCAAGGCAGAAGCCTGCTCCCGCTTGCTTGTCATGCGAAGGGTGTAGAAGACGGGATCAAACTTCTCGTGCCATAACTCCGGTTTCAGGGAATAATGCCCACTAAGCAGTGAGCCTGACATGTTATCACAGGAGGGTGCCACATACGTTGCAACCTGATCAAGTAGGAGGAAGAAACGCCACTCCAAAAACCCAATTTCAAAAAGGTTTTCAATGCAGTTGGAACTTCCCAAGAAAAAGGAGACGCTACCTTTTGAAGGCACTCATCAATAACATCCGTATTTTGCGGAAGACAGCGATCAGGCAGGAGGTAGGAGAGATCACTGCGTTTTCGTGATTCAGGCGCGAGGAAGCAGACTAATTCCTTTTCGATGAGGCCTTTTTCTGAAAGACCTGTAACGCCAAAACCGCAACAGATATTGCGTTGGAAGAATCAAGCATTACAAAAAGCAGTCTAATTGTAGCACTGTCAGGTACAACTTATTGGTTGCGTTTGCTCACCGAGGTTATTACGAAGGTCCAAAATCCAGCAGAGATTGGTAAGCCAGGCCTCAATAGCCATTGGCTGACGATCCACAGTGATACTCATGAGGGAGGGTCTCGTGAGCGCCATCAGCTCTCGATGGAAGCAGAAGTTCTGTAATAGGCGAGACTGATCGACCAGGGTATTGAGTATGTAGACGGGGTGCATCAGTGTTGCGCAGACCTTTTTTTTAAAAAAAAAAAAAAAAAAACTTGGAATATGAGATCAGCAACCAACTTATTAACCAAGTAATGAAGCTTTACAAGGTTGTGATAGAAAAGGGATTGCTTACTTGGAAGAGGAAGATGTCCAAATCAACCATTGAGTAGCACATTTGACTCTGCATGTAGTGCATAACAGATTGGCGAATGGGTTGGCCGTTTCGAACCCAGTACCCTATGAGAACCTCGTGACAGCCGAGCTGGAAAGCCAAAACCAATGCGAGACAAAGCAGCACCTCGTGTGAGAGGGGGCAATAGAAAGGACATGATGGCAAAGCTGACCCACCAGCACATTGGCCAATTCCTCCATAAGGCGACGGAGAACATTTGGATTGGGCGCCAAGAGAGGTGTCATTAGTTTCCTCACATCCGTACGATGTGTGAACACGGCAAGACAGAGAAAACAGGCAGCATGTCGGCTGAGAGGTAGGTGGAGACTTAACGGCCCCCGAATAGGGTGAGCCCACTGGGTCGAACTGGCCACCAATCGGCCGAGGTAGGTCAGTTGATGGGCCAGGGCTTCGATGCAAGCCCGAGTGTACATCAAACAGTGCTCCTTTTCGGGCTGAAATGGGGAGAAAAAGGATCCGGTTCAACCGACTCAGAAGTATGCAAGGCGAAAGCAAATACGAGGGGTGCTCTTTCAAGCTACCGTAAGTATGACCAGCTGTTAATTAAACGCATGACAATATGCAAAACAGGCTTAAAATGGAGTTGACAGCTAGGCTGCAAGGAGTCAGTTATTACGCACATAAGGTAGCCAAATAAGCTTGCATGACTTTTCATGGGAATTGCACAAGTGAAGGGAGCATCCGTTGTTATGTTGTTCAGTCGAGTAATCGCAGTCACTGTCATTCTCTCCCAATCAGATGAAAGCTTGATGAAAATTGCATTTTTAAGAATATTTTGTTTCCAGATTTCAGTAAGAAAAAGTTGCCCGAACCGCCTTCGTTTCTACCTTACACCTATTTCCAAACTGTTCACCGTCTACTTCGCATGTGATTACGTGATTGCCTAATTCTGATGCTAAGAAATGATGATGGTAATCACTTGGAGAAATGTCGGCATTATCTCCTTCCCCCGTATCCCATTCTGCACGGAGTGTAAATCATCCCACGGTTGTTATGCCCCATGCGGAATGAGATATATTCCACACACAGTGGCAAGAATGCAACATTATTGACCCTGATTCAATGGTCCTATCTTTTCTTGAAAACGAAGTTTTCTTACACAGGGAGTAGATAGATAGCCCTAAATTTTTAACCCTCCAGAAAAAATTTAAAATGGACGATTCCAACTGCAGTTCAACACACAGTCTTGCGAGCATGAAGTGGTAGCCATCTTAGAGGTGCACGACGGAATGGGGATCGTTTAGGATAAACGAACGTTGAAATACAAAAATCACCTCTCATTACCAATCTATAAATGAAATAATTTGGTAACAGCGCATTTTGCAAGGCCTTTGCAGCTAGTTGGCATCTATTAATGCGGGTACCATCTGTTTCCTTAACTTCTAGGGCTTCTTTCAGTTTGTGCAGGCGTAGACGCATTGTTCCATCAAACGGGGTGTTAGAAAGTACCAAGTTATTCTTGGCACGTTAATGTCCATTTCTTTTAATCAAAGGGACAAGCGCATTCCCATGGTTTTTCACTTTCAGTCAAGGCGGTGCAGAGTTTACGAATTCGAGAAAGCATATGCCTCCACAATAGCCTCATAGCGGTAGTAAAAACGATATTTTGAGGCCCTGTAACTAAAAATTAGTACTAACATTTACCTGAATAATAAATAATGCCTTCAAATGAATTGCCCTAAGTCTTGAACGTTTACTAACGTGAATGTTAGTGAATGGATTCTAAAAAAGTACTTTTGCCAAGGAAATCCGAAACTAGCAAGTAGGCAGACATAAGCCGAAACAGACTGTGCTTTCGTAGTATTGGATGCATTAGCCGAACAAATTAAGAGATAGTGTTCCTCTCAGTCACAAGCCTTAGAGTTGAGAACACTTGCGCCCTTTTGGAAGAAACTGCCAACATACCCACAAGTTCAAAAAACTGTGTTCTTAACATCAAGTCATGGCAGTGTCCAAGGGAAACGACTGATCAGACACAAATCACACATCACATGTGACGACGACGACGACTGCATGAAAGTGGCCACTTGAAGACGTAGTTACAATATTTCAACGCTCACAGGGACACAAAGGCACATCTTTAAACGCAATGTAGAATTTGGAGTCAAGGTCCTCACGCATTTAAATGGAAAAAAGCAGAAGTAAACTTACAGAAGTTCGATAATGATCCCATATGTACCACATAATACTGATGCTGACTTCGATCTCCATAGTTAAACCGTGATAACAGGCCATAGTCTCATATTCAATGTGACTGCCTTCCTTCATGGAGAAGCAGTTCATGAACTAAATGTAAATTAAAAAGACCGTTAATGAGCACACTCATTGTAACAAGGGAAGAATGAATACGTCGGATTGATCTTGAAACCAACCTGCATGAATTTGAGAATATCAGTCCAGAGAGACAAAAACTTTCTATCCTCAACCAGAACATCAGCGACCACCTTGTGGGAGAGGATGTTGCTAAGATCTGAGGTGAGAGGCCAAAAGGCATTGTTTTGAATAAGCACACCGTCACAGTTGACCACCATGTTTCCACGATCATCTAGACGCTGCAAACACACGTGATCAAAGTAAGATATGACTGACAAAATGTTTGTGACTTTCTCCAATTAAAAGGTCAGATTTATATTGATAAAAACGGTGTTCACCCAGCACAAATCATCTGCCATGATAAAAATGTTTACCTCAGCAATTGAATTTCAGCCTGACCTTAAATACTGTGAACAGCTATGCGAAACTATCAGTACATCAGATACGGTAGCAAACCAGCTTACTGTGCGACTCAACGCGAACATATTCCGCATCCATTTGACGATGAGATAGTGAAGGGACTTTTCCTTCACCATTCGGTAGGCATGATCAACACCACTGAACAGCTGGACCGAGATGTGTACAATTCGGTTGTTTAGTTGCATTGCGGCCTCAGGAGAAATGTTTCTAACACGCGATGTTACCATTAGAGTGGAAGATATCCTTGAGTAGTGGTCAACATAGGCATCAATAAACCGCCTCTAGAATATGCAAATGTTGAGTGACAAATAATGTTGGAAGCTAATAAAATTGACAAATTCCAGCTTACTTTGAAGTCGCTTATGGGTAGTAGACCAATGAGCAAAGTGCTCAAGCTCTCGGGAAAGCGAAGTTTTACAATCATGAACAGGAAAGACTCGAGTAGGGTCGTGTGCTCCAGGTCCTGGGAGGCATCATCGTCTACATCATCTAGAGTGTAGAACATACGATGGTATTTCACCTCTTTCTTTTGCATTTTCAAAAGGCGATGGCATAAAATGCGGACGTACCCCTCATTGAAAACCGAGGTTTGGATGCCACACTCGCCTTATAGGACCGGCAGGCCGGTGTGCAAGCACATTCTTATGGACAAAAGGAAAATTTTAGGAAGAACAGGAGCAACTAAATCTCTTGTATAAAAGGGTGGAATAGAGATGAAGAGTACCATTATGCATCCAGGCCAACACCTCGGATGCCCACCGTACACTATTGACCAATTCACGCAAATTGCAGTAGGAAAAGCAGAACGAAAAATACAGCAGAGGTTACTTAGGAAGGCGATCTACCTCTCAACAATTCTTGGTACACTTGGGGGTCAATCATTACATCGACCATCAGCTGTTGTGTGACCCAGCCACAGGCATGAAGACGATGAAGGAAGTAGAGCATCGGCGATTCTGATTCGTTGAGGGCCGGCTCCTCCACTTTGCAGTGATCCCAGAACCAAAACATGAGGGCTTTCATGGCATCGGGAAGGAGGAATTCCAGCACAGCAATCAATTCTTTTGGTGGGCAGGGCCGATTTGCAACTTTGTCAGGACCGTGGAAACGGCAGTTTCTAATGGCAAAAAATGGAACGATCAAATTTGGGCACATTCACTAGAAAACCAGTTGTTTAGCTTGCACCTACCCAGAAGGCCGGATTACAGATGGGTCGCCACAATCACAGGCACCTCCACACATGCTTTTAAACTTGTTAAAATCGTGATTTTCATGATTTCCGGCAGTAAAACAAGACCCACAGAGGGACATGCTTGGTGTAAGTCCACAGGTCCGGCAGCGGTAGGCGAAGTAGTCTCCAATCCATACCAAACTGCAACGATCCGAGTAATCATAGTTCTTCACTAAGACCCGGTAAAACTAAAAAATAATTAACGTACGTGCACATGTCAAATCCTCGATCCCTTTCGGTCCAGCAATGAGATGGGCAAACAGCTTCGTGAACAAATAGTGATTAGACTGTTGAGATGAGGGTATGAGAGGCCCACAGAGACAATCGTAACGAAACAAAGACTTAATTCCTCGACAAAGGGGAGAATCAAACTTCCCGGCGGTGCAGTCAGCAGTTAACTTGTCATGAATATCGGCCGGCGTTGTGCTAAACCGTTGGCACACGTTCTTAATGAAATCTGTCTCATCTTTGACAGAAGGCATCCCCATTTCAAATAATTCCATTTTGTTCAAAATAAACAACTTAAAACGAGAGAATTAATTTTATCACGTGAAATACGGGTTTCTTCGAAGCTGAATGAGAGGAGCTCGTGAACACTTGTTTCTGAGGCAATTCAACAGAACTCTGCAAAAATGTACGCGTCTTTTGTGACTCTATAATCACTTCACAAAAAAGGATAGACTATTGGAGCAAAATCTTTTCGGAAGAAAATACGTTTTTGTCAAACATGGAAAACAATCCGTCTAGGATACCCATTCATAATATGCACCACCTGGGGTAGCAAATTTAAGCACACCATTAAAGAGCAAATGGATACCAGGTTTTCTTATAGGCGAAATTGTGGCATTTAAACTTTGGATCTTGCATTGCATAAATTTTGTTTTTAGGTGTGCAATTTTTTTGGTAAGGTGGTTAGCTCCTGATATTTAGGAAAAGGAATTTGGGATTGTGGGAATAACCCAGATTACTTGTTAAAGCGGTTGTTAAATAATTATGCTTTAAACCTGACTTGGAACTTGGTTCTGCGCAGAATTTCTAATGTGGACTTATGCTGCTAAAAATCTTCCTCCTTTAGCATCCAATTTAACGACTGCGGTTGAAGAATAAACATGGTTAATTCCAATTACTAACAAACTTCGATCATTTACCTAGCCACGCAGTCCAACTGAAAATTATTTGTTACTAAGTCTTTATTAAAGAGAAATGACAAACGCGATTGGGTGGGACAGCAATGCGTAGAGAGGACTCGAAGTCTAATGCTGCAGTACTTAAAAGCCTCCTTGGCGTCAGTGCACCGGGATGTCCCATCAGATCCACGACGAACTTTTTTGTTTACTTGTCTCACTCTGCGACAGAAAATAAACTACTTGAGCTTTCAGGACTGGAATCCATTTTACGAAGAATGTTTACTTAACCGGGACTTACTTTTGAGCGCAAATATTTGTACTAGGCTTAAAAAATCGTGTAAAATGCAAAGCAAAAAAGACGAACATTGTGATATCAAATGAATTACATCGTCTCACTATCCATGTGCGCAGTGGAAATTGTCCAGTTTCACTTAGTTTTACGTAATGGATTAGTCTGTTGTACAACTCTAGAAATTGGAACTAGATGCCATTACTAGCTAAGTTTTTCTCTCAGAGTCACTGTAACCGTTATGAACTGCTTCTATGGTCCTCTTGCTCGCCTATAAAACGAAACCTCATTAGATGAAGGCTAACTCTCATATCAAACATCAAAGTTTGGATAAACCTCTGGAGCCCCAAAGGCGAAGACAGTGGGGTAAATTCTTGCTCACCTGAATGCAAATGAGACTGTACTCGGTTTGATTTTCTCCACAAACATACCTACACGGTATTTCTACTTTGCCTGCGATAATCTACAACACAGAATGGTGCGTCAGAATCAGATCCAGAGTAAATACATTTTTTACCTTGAAAAGCAAAGCTCTGTGACGGTATCCAGTCCGGGTTGGAAGACTGATGCGTACAGTATTCGTATTGTAATGACAGCGGTATTGGGAAACTTCTTGCCAGTCAATAGAACTGTAGGCATCTTCCCAAGTCATCGGATCTCCACAGAAATTTGCTGACCCTCTTGAAAATGATGCTATATGCTTATTCTTTATCAATATATGGTTAAAAAGCCCCCAATAACTTAAGTTGTACAACCTACATGTTCACCTTTTCGGCAAATTTTTGAGATCTATATAAATGTAATCAAATATGCGACCAACTTATCTTTCCCACAAATTCGTTCATGGTAGTGCCTTTAATAAAAACTAATTCAAGGCTCCTTTTGAAGGAACCATTTTTTAATGTTGGATGAAGGACTGTTTTATGTTATGCGTGCTTCAAAATGTTTTATGTTCCCCAATCCAAATGATGTTTTAATTATTCAGGCTAATAACTACGCTGCTGGCTTCTGATACCCAAATTGAGTGGAGGGCGGTAACCAAACGTAGACGTGACAAATTGAATAATCACCTATTTGGGCAGGTTGCGGAAGCAAACACCCTTTAACCTGATTTATATACCTCACCAAAATCCGTTAAGATAGTCGAACCAGTCGACTATGCCAGGGATGAATGCCTTTCAGGCAAATACTATGGCACATAGCTATGTAGGCAAGCCAGATTCGATCAATAAACCGGCGTATTCCCATTTGTATGAACTTTTGCCCTTGCCATACTGTCAAATTCTTTCTTTTGAATAGGGATTGCGTGTTTAATACTATGCTTACATGGCTAGAGTCTCGGTCTTCTCGTTCGCATCTATGCTTGCCCCAATCTTGGCAACACATATTTGGACGGATTTCCTCAGCTCTGGATCGTATGGCAAAGAAAAACCAGTCGCCTCTTCCATTCCACTAAAAGTAATCGCAAATTCCCTTGGATGACGCGTGTCAGTCAGATAAGTAGAAGATAAGACAGGACAATTGCAACTTGCTGCATTTCCATGCGAGACTTACATCTCGGTTATATTAAGAATCCAAACCGGTCTGGCGTCATTCACTGCGTACTTTGCATAAAACTGGAGGCTTTTCAGTCGACCTGACGCCTTCAGCAGACCCACATCATAGAATAGATTTCCGGTGATATTCAAGAAATCTACTAAGCAGATGACAGTCAAAATGTGCTTTTCACCTCTGATGATTTGAGTGATGAAATAAAGTATCATCAGGAATGTGTCTGACGAACTTTAACACGTACGGATACCAATATTTACCTTTAGGGGGAAAACAAAGAAGACTTGGGAGTGGAACTTGCCTAATGACGCGGTCATTGCAAATTTCAGGATGGGATTTGCGTCGAGGATGCTTTTGATCGCGATGCCGGCTAGGGTAGAGGACTGGTCTTGCAAAGACTGCGCCATATATAACTCTTCCAAGACCCTTAAAAAGAGTGCAAAAGTATTGGGTGTCTCGGTTGTCGGAGAATATGCGAAATCCGCATTTTATAAGGTGGTAGAGACCATTGGTTTGGTCTTTGGGGCAATGCAAAGCCATTATATGTGGCATTACGTCGATGCACCACGCTGTACTGCGGGGCGGGGTACTCGTGCCCTGCTGGTCCAATTTAGTCCGCTCAATGATCACAAAGGCTTCTTCCTGTGGGGGAAGAACAATGTGCACTTCAGAAGGAACCTGATTTTGGAAGACGCTGCAATACCTTCAGAAAAAGGCTCTTTTAGGAGCAGCCAACATCCTGATTGACAGAACAACTTGTTTGTGAGACAAGCAAATGGGAGTATCGATATAATTTAAAGGTAAGCATTAAAATTTTCAAGGAACAATTGAGCCCAAGAAACTTCTGGGATAAAAGTAATATTCTAACAAGGCAGCACATCAAAAGACCTCATTTTACCGTAGATCTTGCTCGAGAAAAAATTTATGCTTTAGAATAGGAGAAGAGAAAGTTATTGCAATACCCACATTTCCCTGATGATAGTTCTTCAAACTCCGAGAAAGAGAGGTGGATGGATGGACGGATGGATAGATGGATAGATAGATGGAAGGATGGGTGGGTAAGTAGGCAAACCAATATAGCTAGAATGAAAGGAAGAATAGAATGGTGGAAGCAATAACCACGTGATTGTGTGAATTTGAATACTAAGAGTAGCAGAAATTGGCTGATAGGCTCCACACCATCGCAGTCCGGGGGCTCAGAGATACCGAGGCTTATGTCATGTCAAGAGGGAGCATTGTCTGACAAAAAAATCCCATGATTTTTCTTGCAAACTGAGTTGCCACTACTTACACCTAGGGATTGTGTGCCTTAGTCACCTGGTTCCTATCGAGGCCACCAGCCGGACGAGGGCACTGGAGGAGCGTCACAGTGTAGTGAATAAACAACGCAAGCATGGCGGATGTGTACGGGCCTAGTGGTTAGAGGTCAGAGGTAGTCCAAATCTCAGTCCAAGTTAATGGTTTCAGTCACCCACAGCCATGACAACTGATTGACCTTGGCGTTCAAACGGTCATCAGGAGGGAGGGAGTGGGACGACGACTCTCTTGAAGATTTGGGGATCATCCATGCCCTAAAACTCTAACAGATAGAAATTGGATTTGTGCCAGGGATTGTAGGCATCAGAAAACATTTGAGACTTCTTATTTGCCGAACAACCCAAAGGTGAATTCTCTGACCTTGGAGGAGTAGGAGCACGTGACTAGCAATGTACCATTTCCCTTTCATTGCGGTCATCGGTCATTTGTTTTTTTAAGAGCTCTATGAGTGGAGGTAACTTACCCTGCCTCGTAGAGAATTCCTGCCACCAATTTACCCTGAGCCAGAAGACCAATTGTGGTTGCCGCACACTTTCAAACTTCCAGGTAGTTGGATTTTAAGCACTCCACCAACTTTTCCATCCCACCAGCTTGTTAAAAGAAGGCGATTCCATCGTCTGATGAGAGTAGTGATGGTAGAATTGCCAACGATTTGGCTTGAATTCGACTGGAGCTAAAGGAGAGATTGTTACTACAGCCGAAATCTTCACTGTAAACAGTCAGTCAAACGAAGGGGACACCAGGGAATTGGTGTGAATAGGATTGGCTTGTCATCCTGATTGCACTCAACTTCTAATTCGCAGACAAAGTGTATCTGAATGGGTTTTCTAAAGGTACCCTTCCATTCCGAACCATCAACCCATTCATTCCAGATCCACACTAAATCCATCCATCCCACATCCATCCACCCATCCTCCATCCATCTTGTGTCCACCCATTTATTTGTGCATTAATCTGTCCATCACGAATCTCTCTACACATCCTACTCCCATCTACAAATCAGATTTGTGCTCATCGATCCAACCATCCAACCATCTTTCCATCCTGACATTCCATTCTTGTCGTATCCATTCATCCCCATCCTTAGCTTCAAGAACAATGTCTGACTGACATAGTCTTGGCCGATGAGGGCAAGTTAGTCTGGTTTAAATGGGGTTTGGGTGGTAATGCTAACCTTCGCAATATGCTAATTATGTGGAAGTCCTAAGCCGAAACAAAAGTGGATGGAATTCCACTGAAAGCTACCGTGGAAGCAGATGTATGCACTCAAACGGTCCAGAAGTTGAGGCACCTGTGCAACGTTCCTTTCAAGAAAGAACTTACTTGCAAGCGAGTGGGTTGTTCACAATCAGGAAGCCTAGCGCCGCCAGAGCGGTCGAGCGTGACTCCGTGTTGTCTGTTCCGAGTAGCCTAACGAATTCACTTACCCCACCTATCAGCTTGTGTCAAGTTGACATAATAAAGGAACATCCGTCAACATGTAGACGAGCACAAACATCAATTTGGCTCAGCCATACCTGACGAGGTCTCAACCATTCGAACCACCTCATCCCGAAGTAGGTACAATAGGGCTTTCGCAGCGGCTCCATGCACGTCTATGTTTGTCGACTTTTGGTCCACTCCGTTCTCTAACAGGAGTGCGAGATACTTATCTTTAAGAAGAAGGAGGAAATGAGGGACGAGGTTGCTGCCTTTGCAACTGAAGTGTTAGGCACTCACCGGATTGGGCTATTTTCTGTAGGATACGACAGGAGGGTATTTGAATGCTTGGCCAGCCCACTTCTTCACGCCACACTGAAAGTTAGAGTGTCGGAGGGAACTCCCTATTTGGACGATTCTAAGTCAAAATAGAGCTTTTCGTTTTGTGTCTGTGAAAGTTGTGCTGCTTTGTCGAGGACGCAATCAGTAATAAGTGGTGTGTTCCTGGAGGGTGTAATTTTAAATCCAAGGTCAACGTAAGAAAAGGATCTCCCCGTGGAAACGAAGAGCCCTATCCCTCACAAGTATGTACAATACTAGGACAACGTAGGATTGAAACAGTCTAGAATGCAAATAGACTACTGGGTTACCGAGAGCGGAGTTTTCTCGGTGCTTAGCTCTTGGCACTCCCTTAACACCGTGTTTTAGTGGGGTTTTGCTCAATAAGCACGTATCCACATCCCTGCTTTCATGGTGCACAAAAACGAAACGCGAGATCCACAAAACAGTTGTGCTCACATTTGATACCTAAATAGAAATAGGTGGTAGTTTAATTTAGATTTAAGATTCAGATCTGTCATTCGTCAAATCGGGCTCACGTTTAAAGCTGACAGACTGACAAATACGCAAACAAGTAGTTTCAGTAGTGGCTCAGGTACCCCCAATGATCGGGGTTTCTCAAAAAATGAAACCAGTCTCGGCAGCAGTTCTGAATGAATCAGATGCCGTCAATTGGATTCTAGATCGAATTCATGAAGCCAGAATTAAAAAGAACGGTGGTTAACAAGATTAGGGTCAGGCGCGGAAAAAGGGTAATTGGTTATGAGTTTAAGTCAATGAAAAGCGTAATAAATTATCATTATTACAAGGAAATTCCACAAGCTGGGGCACTGGACTATTGGATAGAATACACTTAGCATGGAACAAATCCTGCTTCAGGATAAGTTGCAAAGGGAAATGCTGGTTAATAAGGCACTCGAAACCTACCGCACGACAATGAATTGGTTTGACATACAATTGCTCCCACTTGAAGTTCAGCATTATCACCGCAAATGTTCTCCATCAAATCGTTAAAAAAGGATTTGTATATCAGTTTCATCAGGTGAAAATCATAGCACCCGTTAACAGTTCAACTTGAGAACACCCGTGAGGGAACTGTCAGGATTTTTAAAATTAATGTTTTTAGGTCATCATTGCAGTCTTTAGTTATCAGCAAAAGAGAGTTAACGCCTTTGTTCTGATGGAATTTATTGGTCAGTAGGGGATATATGAGCATTTTAAGTAAAATTTCCAAGCAGATACAACAGGAGTTCTTTAACTCTATATTTGGAAATTAATGGGCAGATTACTTTGCCGTTCGACTTAAGACAAAAGGAGCACAGTATAACAAGACGGTTGGTATCTTCAAAACTAGTCTCAACTCCTAGAAAAGTTGCAAATTTCTCCAAACTTGCAACAATAGCATTTTTACTATCGTATCACTTTCATTGAGCATCCTTGCTAGACCGTTGAAGTCCACAAGTTTTATTGGATCAGAATCAAGCTTGTAATCTGGAATTCACTAAAAAAGCAAATTACCTTCAAAATTCTGACTCAAAATATAATTTAAAGAATTGGTTTTACGTCATGTTTGTCCAAATACAACAAAAAGAAATGCTGTTTTCAGGTTTTTAAACCCGATTTCTAGAGCTTGCTATGCTTATTCGTTATCCTAAAAAATAGCTCACATTTTTCTATTCTAGGGCATTTCACTTTATACCGTTAGCAAATGCATTTTATGCGAATAGGATGAGTGTAAACAAAAGTCAAGGATGACACCAAGACAAGAGCAAGGACGATACACAGGAGTACATCCAAATTTTTTGTCTGTCTAACATCTCTTTCACCGCAGAGTTGAGGTGAAATTATGAATAAACTTGCCTAAAAACATTTAATAGATTTTAGAATATAAAACATTGGACCTCAGTAAAGCAGTAATACGAGAAATTTTGCTGTTATACACAGAAGACGTTGTAATTTCTGAGTGCTAAATGGACAGCATTCTCATTTCTACATTCACCTCTTCTATGTTTGCGAATCTCAACTGATTATTCGCTTGAGAAAAATCTTAAATTTCTTTTAACCAATGGATTTGGTGAAACATTACCGGAAGTGATTAGCAACAAGCCAGCAGCTTCAGGAGTCCAAGGAACCTCTGCCAAAGCCCCAGTGTAATACGACAGTAGTTTATCCCTCGGTATTGGTGAGGCGCGACTTTTGTACTTTGGATCAGCCCCCTTGTACCTCGCTGAGTGGGCTGGCCTGACACCATTTTTGTGTTTAAGATACGTATTTTGCCCGAGTATTCAGGGAAGTCTCAGGACGCTGCACATACTTTAAAATAGGATACTTGGAATGGGTAATCCTGGAGAAACTTGATGTTTTCGCCCATCTTGAAACGTATGTATGTTGTTTTGCCATTCTGGATTGACATGATCTATCGGATGGGATGAGCAAATTAGTGGCGCTGCTCGGTACAGACGACACGAAGTCGCGTTCGGCTGCTTTAATGGGGTTAGACGTCAACGTTGGTGAACATCCTACTAGCTAGTTTTCTACCTTCCCTCTGGAAAGGTAGGAGTTTTTGCAGATGTCTACTGGCAATTCTCTGTTCGCATAATTTAACGTGCCAGCTTTGTCCATAGTTCTTAGTCATGATAAAACAACCTTCCTTTTGGCCATGCTTGCAGTGTTCTGGTGGGCAAGTATTTTGTTAATACATCTTCCGAAAGGTGCTGTCTTACTATAACTTCAATAAGTACTTGGAGCACTGTAAGTGCTTCAGCTACAGCCTATTGCAAAAGTAGGTATGTAATGAATGAAGCTAAAGTACCCTAGATCCAAAATCAGAAAAAAATTCTCGAACCAGGAAAAACTGGTTAGCATGTGCATTTTGGAATATGCAGTATTTATTGCTGAAGTCAAACAAATTCTGCAATAAATATTTATCAATGCAATGACGTCAGAAGTATTCCACTTGTGCGATAACCTCGTAAGCATGTTTTAACTTTAGTTTTTACCAATTCATGGGTACTGAGCGAAGAGGGATCCATCCGTTTGATAATGCGAACAAAGTGCATCGTAATTTTCCAAATTATTTTCCCCATCAAGTTTACTAGGCCCTACAGTAAGAAAATTAATGCATATGAGTTATTAAAACTAGTGATTGAGGCAGTTTTTTCCAATCTAATTCTTGGGTGCATAATGATAAATGACGTGCTTCAACAAATCACATTAAATTGCACGGTGTGATGAACTGCCTCCACTTTACAATAAACGTGTGCAGCCAGTGTTAAACTGCCTTAGTCCACTAACGTCTAAAATTAAAGTAATCTATTAACATTATGTGCGCAGAATTATGTCGCTCAATTGCCACAATTTGCTGCTGTCATAGTTCATGTTTTCCACAATGTGGTTTAAATGATAATACAGAGGTTAACAGCTCCAGTTTACAGCGGTGCTGTGTGTTTTGCACTGACTTAATATCTGATTCCGAATTTAACGTCATAAAATACGAAGCATCCTTGCCTTTTACATTTGCATCATGGAACTTTATAATGTGGAATAATTTGCCAGCTTTACTTCTGCTTTTTAACAGCCTATAACTTTTCAAATGTACATTAGGCAATAGAAAATGGCATACCTCCACTAGAATGTAGGTATGTTTTTATGTCCTCCAAAATTGTTGTCATATTTAAAATGGGTTTAAAACGTGGGAGAAATCATGCACCCTTGAAAAGCCAAAAATTGAAGGTAAGGACGTAAAAAACCCACCTACCGTATTAGAGGAAGAAGGCTATTGGTAGTGATGAAGAGGTCTCTTCTGATTCCGAACATAGTGATATAAGGTGATGGTGTACAATTTAATAACACTTATTTTTCAGTGAACACCACGTGCAGGTATCCGACGATGAATTCGAGGATGAAACTCCGCACGAAAGGCACGTTAGGCTCACAAAGAAAGCCCTTGCGGAGGCTTTAAAAGCAGGTCATTGTTCTTTTGTCCTGTTATTTTCGTAGTTGGCTCTGATGAGGAGGATGCGACAGCCACATTGTCAGTTCGATTGCAAGAGGAAGCCCTCCAGGCCCGTGGAAAACTATTCCTTAAAGTTGCTGATAAGGTCTGCTTCATGATTACTTTACTAGCTATTTGATCTAGTTCGAACCCGTTTCTCTAGATAATGCCGTTTGCTTACGTGGCCACAAGAAATCTATCAATTGCCTGTGTATATCTTCAGACTGTGAATATCTATATTCTGGCGGAAAGGATGCAGCTCTATGCAAATGTGGGTCGTCTCATTCACTTTTACTTTGCTTATCTCTAAGGGTGCCTGAAGGACTTCAAGAAAATCAAATTTGTTGCGGGCGGCCGAAGAGGTTCTTCTTCCCCATTTCACACCGGTCCGATTTTATCCATTGCCATTTCAGACGACTGTAAATATCTTGTGAGTTAAGGGTTTTAGGTTTAACAATCCAATCGTGGAAAATCCTGAAATCACTCTTTTTCTCTTATCAGGCCTCAGGAAGTGCTGACAAGAGCATAATCATATGGGCTCCCGACAACCTCGAAGTCATCTTTCGCCTTCAGAGGCACTATTCACCAGTTACTGTAGGCTTGCATCTTAACTTTCCCCTCAAACAATAAGAATACCGTACTATTCCGCCCCTTTTTTATAGGCTTTGAGTTTTCGCCGTCAGTCGCACATGATGTTTTCGGGTGACCGCTCCGGCCGTGTTTGTGTGTGGAATATGCCTCTAACTGAAATTCTGCAAGACCAAGGGTACCCATTTTCTTCGCTTATGATTTTAATCCCTACCCTCTGCAAATACCGCTTTAATTTTCATACCAGGGCTGCAACGAAAGTCGAGGTGCTTTCAATCTGTGGACTTTCATCAGAGCGATGCGTATCTTCCTCCGGTTTTGGCGGAGCAGGCATTTGCCTGTGGAAGGTTGAAGAAGAAGTCTGTGTCCAGTACGCTGTTAGAGACCCTTCTGAGTGAGTATACTTTTTAATTTTTCGTACATTGTTAGTTGATTACGACATTACCCGCGCTTTTTGTGTAGGCACTCAGTGGAATGTGTGTATGCCGTTAATGATGACCTATTCGTTGGTGGATCAACGTTGAAGTGAGTTTGGGCATAATTTTATCTACCTTTCTTAAGGTGACATTTTTTGTTAGAGATAGGGAACAGAGTCAGCAAAACCCAACTATGATATCTACATGCAAATACATTATGGGTCACTCTCCTTTCAGTACGCTGTACCTGTGGCACATTAGGCGTGGGAGTCCAATCTCGAAAATATGCCCAGCACACCCACCTACCGCTAATGCCATAGATTCGGCTACTGCACGACCTGCCGTAAATTGGGTAACAGCAGTCTCAGGCCTGTTCGGCACCGATTTGATTGCCTCTGGCTCCTCTTCCGGTCACGTTCAGCTATGGCGCCTGGCCGTGGAGGGAAAGGCATTCTCATTTGGTGGGGGCAGAGACGGGAGTGATGACGATAATGGGGAAGTCAAGTCACGGGGTCGCCTCAGAGTTCACCATGACAACACGAAAATCGTGCGAATTCCGGAGGGCGAATTTTATCTGGTGAGGTCTTGTGCGCCCTTCCTGCATTGGTCATTACCTCTGCCTCTATCTCGACATAAATTTGTGTCTGTTAGGCTGGCTACGTAAACTGTCTGGCGTTCTCAAACGACGGGAAATGGCTAGCTGCTGGAATTGGTCAGGAACACCGTCTAGGGCGTTGGGAAGAGCGACGAAAAGTAAATGACGTCGTCTGCCTCATTCCCATCAGAATTCCTTTCAAGTAAGCGGAAACGCTAGTTCTGTTCCAAATTCGTATTTCGTAGGTCACATCATGTACCTTACTTGTTTTAGGGAAGTTTCAAAGGTCTGGGCGTAAAGAACTTGTCACCTTGTATGAAAAAGCATTCAAATAGATGCGTATATTTTTGTCCCCCACTTCTCAGTGGAGTGAATGAGGGAGCAAAAAAGTGCAATCTTTATTTGTCTAAGAGTATTTACATTTTATTCGACAAAGTCCAGGTAATTTCACCTAATTAACTGTGGACTAAATTGAGTGAATAAAGGAAATCGTGATGACCTTACACGGAACTGTTCTTCGATGTTTGAGATTTCACTGATAAGGTCCTTGATGGCTGAGGAGAATACCTCAAGTGGGGTAACCGTGGGGGTTGTTTGTACCCGGATGACTATTCTATGCTCCAGAGGGTGAGGAACTTTGTAACCGGCAAAAAGAACGCGAGGATCCTTCAGCAACTGTCTATAGGTTTTATTAAAAAAGCCCTGCGTAAGCACAATCAAGGTGACCATCCAGGGACAATGTCAAGAGAGCATCCTAGTGCTAGTTTCATCGCCTACGCAAGTGTTGAATACCAAGTAACAGGAGTCGGTGCAGCTAAGGTGCGTTTTAAACCCGGTTATCGACTGACCTAGTGATCATGTTGCCCAACGTATGATCTTCACGGTTTAGGGTGAAGATGGCAGCATGTGGGACGTGGGTATCCTTTTCAACAAACACTCTAAACAATTCTTAGAAAAAAATAAGGAACTACTTCTTCTCGCCTTCTGTCAAAAGGAACGATTCAAACGCGGCAGGAGCGTTCATCTCAAGCCAAGGGGTACCCAAACGGACCGCTTTATAAGCGGTTGAGTGTAACAAGAAAGTTAAAGCACTAAACCAAATAATCGTGAGGAGTGGGCAGAGAAATTGCATTGCATTTTGCTGATAATAATAGCTGCTGTGTTTTAGGACGTGCTTTTGCGAGTAAAAAATAGTAACACGCTTAAAATTCACTCTTTCTTAGTAATTTTGACTGTATTTTAAAAATCTTTGCAAAACAAGTTAGGCGACTTTTTTGGGCAGAGATTTTTATCCCACTGCCTACCCATTTTCTAACATGTAGCTCCTCTTTTGACAACCTAGAAAATGAAAGAAGCAAAGTTAACACAAAACGGATCTCAGCCTCTTAAGTAACTTTTTACTGACCTTAGTCTGTACATGTGTACCCTCTTACTAAATTGTTTAGGTGAGGTTTTAATGTACAGCATGTTTTGGGCTGTTGCTCTCGTTGAGCAATCTTTACATGACCATTAGGATTGGTTCTGCACGTGAACGCTTAATTAATTATCCTATTCTTTTATCAAAGTGTGCTAAGGAGACAAAGTCATACGCTAAGTGTATAAGAAGTCAGGTCGAAGTTAAGCACGCTGTGTGCGAAAAGGAGTTCCTCGTTTTGTTGGGCTGTCTACAGAAAGCTGCTGTTGATTTGCGCACTAAGATATGAACCGCATGCCCGAGGGACCATCACATGTTAGCCTTTTTCCCATCCCGCCGTGGGAACTTATCAACAAATACACTGATAGTGCTGTTGCTCGTGGCACGGCACCTCCACCTCCGCAAATTCCTTCTTCTACTTCTTACCAAACTTTCGGCATTCAGTATAATACGGATGATCCCATTTTGCGACCCTTGGAGTCGTTTGGCTTTCGTCGGATTTATCCTCAGGTAAAAAGTGCGCGCTTTTTCGTCACCGATTCGTTCATGTTTTTTATTTAAAACAATAGCTGCACCTATTCCTCCTTATGAGAATCGTACCAGAAGCGTTGCTCTGATTTTGTCGATGTCTGTCTCCACCTCACCCTTTTTTGTAGACTTGCAGCCGTAAAGCCGAACTTAAGAAGCTCAATTTCTCGATCCTTGCCAACTACCTAGATCTGCTGGATATCATTACACGTGATCCAAGTTCACTTAGGCGCAAGGAGAAGCTCGATCACATTGGTCAGCTTTTCATCAACATGCACCATCTGCTGAATGAATACCGCCCCCATCAAGCCCGAGATCTACTCCGGGAAATGCTTACTTATCAGGTAACGCGATCATGGAGGCTGTGGAATTATGTCGATTGGTGTGCCATCTCCTACGACATTGTTGCTCACTCATGGAATAATAGTACTACTAAGGTTCCCATCACTGCTTGAACACGAAGTCCCTCTCTCTTTCCGCCTAAATAGTTATAGTTGTTTCCTTTACCTCAATGTTTTGCCCTCATGACGTCAGTGGGGGCTGCAACCCCTTTTTTCCAGGTGAAAATTGCCAAAGAAACGGTGCACCTAGGCGAGCAATATCTCGTTCGAGCCAATGAAACGCTCTCCACTGCTGCCCAAGCGATTTCCTCCGACCTACCCCCAACCAGTGGCACCTCTGTATCGTTTGAAGACCTCGGTCCCGATTTGGACTGCCTCCTTAGTGGAATCCAGGCTGATATGAAGAATAATCCCCCGGCGGCAAACATCAAAATGTGCGAAGATAATGTGGATCCAACCAATCCATTCTCATCTCCTTCCTCTCCTTGCGAAAACGCAAAGGACGGGCAGACAGATGCAGCGCTTGACCCGTGTATTTGGTCTTTCTTACAGCAAAGTTAGACTTTAGAACTCCGGGTCGTTTTGTGTATTCGTTAATATACTCAGTGTCTATTCTCATTCGTCTGCTTCGACCTACCCATTATGATAGAGAAAAGTGGTTTCAAATCTTTCAGCGCTAATGAATTTACAGAGCATCGTGTACTGGCAGCTGAAGCCCGTGCCTTTGTCTTGTGAGCACATGGGGCGAACTTGTTAAACTGGAGCATGGCGGTACTGTTAAAATAAATTCACAAAGTTCTGTACATAATAGAATAAGAAGGCCTAGATACAGTTCGGGATTGCGTCTCTGCATCAATGCTCTTTGAGATTTCGTAGAAGTTCCTGAAAGGACAGAATTACTACAGGATTATAAGTGCCTTGTGAATTTCTTCTGGGAAGTGGTCTAGGTTCTTAAGGGCACAGTCCCTACAGTATCGTTTTGCGTAGAAGAATGAGCATTCCTGTCTCTGGTTACCGAAAATTAGAATAACCTACAGGCGAGACACAAACACTTTCGTAACATACGCAACAATCAGCGCCAATGATAATTCCGCCAGATCCGCCATCAACAAAAGGGTCGCGCATTATGTACGGATCTTCGAGAAGACTAAAGAGTAGACTCTACATAAAACTTACATAATATCTGGTTTTAGGTAACGCGAACGCGAGCCCTTATCATCAAACTTCACACTAAACTGGCATTTTGAGCATTTGAAGACGCCCTCCGCCGGTGGATGGGATTTCTTCATGATGATTGTAGCACATTAGTTGAACGTCATTTATTGGGGTGAGCGACCTCACAGGAGCATCCGGGACGGTTTGAAGCCACGCCGACAAACCAGGTTATAGAAATTATGGTACCTCTTTTATATTTTGTCCCCTGCAATTAACGTACGTAACCAGCGATACCGTACTGAGCACTTTGAAATTAACAGATATTAATTTCGTCACTTGCTAAGCAAAGTTGGCATGCACTCGTGTAATAGAACGACTCCTACTTTTCTTACTATTTAAGCTTTCTGGTATAAGCTCGACTTTGTTAAAAACTTTTGCCTTAATTTTTGCTTGCTTCCAAGAGGATTTCTAAGGTCTGTGTTTCTGGTCAAGTTAAGATAACCTAATTGCAGAAATTTTGACTAAAAATCTTTGAATTAGTACTTTTTTGTGACCCATTAATGATTTATTCCCTGTATATATCGAAAACTTTTGTCTTAACATTTATCATTCTCATTGGTCTAACACTATTCTGATATCAGAGGACCAAATCTGCCCAATCATTCCACGTGCGCTTAGCCACACCGTTTATCGGTTTGTTTGGCTATGCATCTGGCTTACGCCAACTATAGTAAGTTTTTTGGCAATTTCTTTCCAAGGTTAGGTGTCGATGATTCGCACCCCCTCCTTGAGGATGAAATTGAAGTAAGGCCTGCAGACACTGGTTCAACAGAACGACCGAAGGGTTCGTTGCCGAACCGTTCTCGGAGATCTGCTGAAAGCAAAGTCCCAAGTGTAGGTAAAAATTGTTATGAAGTATTTTTCTCTTCCTGTGCTTATCGGTATCCTTCTTTTCAGGTTTGGCGAACTTTCAGCTTCCGCACGTTATGGGCGTATACTGGTCCTGGCTTCCTAATGAGTATTGCATATTTAGATCCCGGTAATATAGAGTCAGATTTACAAAGTGGTGCCGTGGCAAATTATCGCGTAAGTATATTTTAGAGGTTTACTTATGGGTTCTTTCTCGTAGTTGCTGTGGCTCCTCTTTCTAGCAACAGTAATGGGACTGGTCATGCAACGGTTAGCGGCTCGTATTGGAGTCGTAACCGGAAAGCACTTGGCCGAAGTATGCTATGAAAATTACCCCAA
Organism: Echinococcus multilocularis; assembly: GCA_000469725.3. Taxonomy (NCBI): domain Eukaryota; kingdom Metazoa; phylum Platyhelminthes; class Cestoda; order Cyclophyllidea; family Taeniidae; genus Echinococcus; species Echinococcus multilocularis. The sequence goes on along the minus strand of LN902842.1, from coordinate 2,352,638 downwards.
ACATGCCCGCATTATTCTCTGGCTGATGATTGAAATCGCCATTATCGGATCCGACATGCAAGTAAGTTAAAAACCTCCTCCCCCCTTTGGTTCATTTTGAAATGTATTCATTCTACAGCGATCTTCGGATTTTTTGGATCTAGGAGGTCATCGGCACTTCTATTGCAATCAATCTTCTTAGTATGGGGAAGGTACCCCTTTGGGGTGGTGTCCTTATCACCATTTTGGACACGCTTACCTTTCTGCTCATTGATAACTACGGTCTTCGTAAATTGGAGCTATTTTTCGGCCTTCTTATCTCCATAATGACTATAACCTTCGGATATGAGGTGAAAATTCAATTTTTTCTGTAGATGTTGCTCGTAATATGTTTTGATGGGGAAGTTGTTTAAATTTCAACGCAATTCAATACTCGCTTGCCTTTTTTTCATCTTCGAATCTAATAAAATATTCTGGAAGACTGCAAGTTTTTGTGAATCTAGAGACTGATTTATTATCATGCATTCAAAATGACTGAAAAGTCCCCCGCCATATGTGAACACTTCTGCGTCACCAACATAGTTTTAAATTTGCGAGGGACAAATGGTCCTCACGTGGACAACCGCAGTTCAAATATGCATTTCCTTTTTTAGTACGTAGTAGTCGCACCGAACCAGGCAAAGGTGCTTAACGGATTTTTCGTGCCTTCCTGTACCAACTGCGGCTGGCCAGAGCTAGAGCAGGCAGTTGGAATAATCGGGGCCGTTATTATGCCACATAACTTCTATCTTCATTCTGCCTTGGTGAAATCTCGCGATGTTAATCGAAAGGTCAATCGCTCGGTGCGTTTAGTCAAGTGTATTTTCAGTCACATTTCTTACTACCAGCCATTCACTCCAACACGATAGTCATGTTTGCCAAAGTGGCTGAATTCAATCCAGTTTCTCTCCTCCCAATGCGATGCTTTTTGAATTCAGGCCAACCCATCCCATTCTGTAAAATCGAAGTTGAGAGGGCAACCACGATAGTCTTTTCAAGCTCATTACCTGAGTTTGGCGTTGTAAATAGGTGGTATGCATTTTCGCCGCTCTATGACAACTAATTGAACCGTTCAGCAGTAGTAGCTGCGCTGTAACACTGTCGTATCACGAGCACCTATTCATGCCCGCAAGTGTAAATGGCACACGCAACGATGTCTCAGGATTCTGGTGGGGTAATATTTATGTCTTTTTTGCCTCTTCTCTTGCTGACAGATTGCGATCGCGAATTTCTACTTCTTTATCGAGGCCTGTGTAGCTCTTAGCATATCTCTCGTAATCAATGTCTTTGTTGTCGCCGTTTTCAGTGAGGGATTCTACGGCAAGAATATCATAGAAGTTGTGAGTTCTTTCTTTTTGGCATCAGTCATGTGTGTAGTTTAACATGATCACTGAACTATACCTCCCTCTAAGTTAAGCACTCTCCTCACATACCACCGCTTTGTGCAGATTTGACAGGACCCAACACTTTTGGAATAACTTACAGACTCAGTTTTTTCTTAGATTAACAACTGCTCTGCGTGGCAGAAAATACCCGAGCCCTTCCTTGAAACCGCAAGAAAGTTCGATGCCACCCAAGTCGACCTCTATTTGGGAGTAAGTCTCGGAAACCCTGAAAACCTTCCTCGGTCGCTTTATTACCTCTAGTACTCCTAGCACTCTACTCAATAGGGCGTCTTTCTGGGCTGTGAGTTCGGAATCGTAGCGCTCTACGTGTGGGCGGTGGGTCTGCTGGCGGCCGGTCAGTCATCCACCATGACTGGTACATATGCCGGTCAATATGCAATGGAGGGATTTCTCAATCTACGGTGGAAAAAGTGGCAGCAGCTTCTTCTCACCCGCTCTATCGCCATTTTGCCCACTCTCCTTATCACGTTTTTCGAAGGTATGTCAGATAGTAGGCATTCTGAGTAGATACGAGGGATACTCGATTCAAGCTGGGACTTTTGAATTCGCAAGACATAGACAGCGGCGTTTAATTAATTCATGGAAAGCCCCTGCATAGAAAGATTTGTCAGTATTGCTAAATTATCCTTGGTTAGCTTGCAATGGCTTTTAAAGCCCTAAATTTCTCGTGCTTCTATACCTTGCTTCATCCATATCCCCTCACATGTAATGATGTGATCCAGAAAAGTACTTACCGTCTTTGTCAAAACCCTCCTGCAACTTAGAGCAGCATTCATACTTTGCGTAGGGAGGTCAAATGAGTATGGCCTCCCGTGCGCATTTTTTGCGACCTTCCCCCCTCTCCCCATAAGTTGTTTGACGATCAGGCGTCCGAGATCGAGCCTTCAACTCTCTGGCTGAATACTAGCGGGGATGGCTTCTGTGTTGTACAATGGGAAACATCACAACTGGTACCTTCATCGTTTGTGATGAGTTTTTGAGCGTCTTATCGACGCACGACTGGTTCCCTCTGTAGATGGGAGTGCCCACAGGTTTCACGCTTACCTTAACACAAAACTTCCTCATCACCCGCTATTGAATTTACACTCAATTTCTGTTTTGTCTCACTTTGATTAACGATGTTTGGACCAGCTGCAAAGTCCCCGCTTTGCTTGTCTTCATACCTCCAACAGTTACACGATCCCTAGAACTTTGTTACCCTCTTAGCAGTCTGCCTAGAAACAATCGACACTTGATTTATCATACCATATTGAAATGAGGCTATGACCCTTTTATTTTCCCCAGGTATCGAAAATCTGACGGAGATGAATGATTTACTCAATGTGCTAATGAGCATCCAACTGCCCTTTGCTGTAATTCCACTGCTTACCTTTACAAACTCAAAGGTAATCATGGGACCGTTTGTCAACTCACTGTAAGTTTTATCACCCTCATCCATGTTTGTACTCCATTGATCTTATCTAACACAATGCGGCTCTCATCGTTACTCAAAATTTTCAAAATTTTCCCTTATGGAGACTTGTGTTAGGTTCTACTTCATTTATTAGGGAAGCGTAACTAAATGCACCACACAGAGCGCAAACTTGGCTGTTGTCACTGTTATCATTTTTTTATCTGATCGATTCGGGCACGTGCCTTGAACAAAAGGCCGTAGTTGACAGCTTTATTTGAATTTCGTTTTGATGTGACCCGGCTATTGCCTCGGCTAGGTAAAGGTCAAATCCAACGCGTGTTCCTATTGGCACATGATGATTTGATGTTCTAAATTGTGATTCAAATGGCATCGATGGCAGATGTAGTAGATTCTTGGTTCGAGAAGGAGGATTATTGCATTGCAGTACGGATAGAGCATATTTTTTGTCGGCTGTATCTTAGGAAACAAGAGGAGGCTCTTACGCTTTTAACTGTGTCCTTCTGGCTTGAAGTTTAAGTGGAAGTCATGCTTATATTCTAGCTGTATGATTTTGTCGTATAGGCCAAGTCAAATCTGGTTCCACACATTGACATTTCGTGCGCCTGTCATATAGCGCGGCAGCCAGTGGGATACGCATGCACCCCAACACTGCTGTTTCATGGGCGTTTTTAATGTGCAAGGAGTGGGGGTAGAGATGCTGATTTCTCCCTACCCTCTCGTTATTCCACCTCACACATCCGAACGCGGGGGATTTTTAGTAAATAAAGCGCCACACCATATCGCTTTAAATCGTTTTAACCCTCTCTGCTTTTAGGCCTTCGAAGGTGATATCCACACTGATCTCATTGGTTGTGATTGGGGTCAATTTCTTCTTCGTGGTGATATTTTTCGAAGCGCGCCTAACAAACCACCCTGCTGCCTATATAGGGGTTGGTGCAATCTTTAGCCTCTATCTCGCCTTCATCGCCTACTTGGTGAGATACTTATTTATTGCCTATGGTATTGAAATGTGCATTTAAGTAGAGCATCATTTTTCACCTCGAGAGCTGAGCGACTGTCAGTCGGCCTAATATCCGGTATGGTTTTGCTGCGTCATCTGTACTTTGTTGTCAGTGATTAGCTTTCTTCAGCTATCAAAGCTCTATTCGAAAAATTTGAAATTAGCAATCTGAACCTCCCATAGACTTCGATGACTTCATTTGTAACATCCTCTTTATGAAGACGAGAGCGAGAGCACTTGGCGTGCAAACTGCTTCCCTTGTGACATTTGGCTAGAGCTGAGAACATGTTATAAGGTATGCAGCATACCGTAGCGCCTCAGAGTTGCGTTCTGCTTTCGGTCACCCCTCTAGTTAATCTAGTTGCCTTCCCGGCTTTCTTACTGTGTAAAAATTCGTCGAGTTTCCTTTTATGAACCGGCAAAATTAAGCCCTATCATTTGCCTGATTTGCTATTAATCATCGACGCAAATTCATCCACCAACAATAGTCGTCTTTCTCCTACGGTATGGAGTTGTTCCGTTCAAATTTAAACATTCTTCGATGTATCAGCAAAAAACAATGACGACGACGTTGAACATTTTCCACCACACCACCACTATAGCGCTAAAAGGAATGGGAGACGATCACTGACACAGGGGTGGCATGACAGGAAACTGAGGAGGCTCCATCGGTGTTGTGTTATTATGTTACGTTATTACATTATCTTCGTTTGTAGACCTTCTTTGCCATTCGACGGGATGTACACTGCCGATGCACCGTGAGCCCTCCAGTTTATTTTATTTTTCCTCGCAAATTGACTTTCATTCAGGTGTCACTCCAAGTTAATTGTTATCATTAGTGCCACCTTTTACTTGCCTTAATGCATCATGCGAGGTCGCTGCTTGGGAAAAAGCGCAACCTGTCTGCTTTTCTGTCTGCATTTTCGTTGATATTTGTACTGCTACATGAGCGTCCTTTCTTACCCATTAAACATTTTATGTTAATAGAAATTTATTATCCAGAAGGACCCCACAATCGAGCGCGTTCCCTTGGAAACATATGCACCCGTCACGGCTGATGCTAAGAGTCCTGTCGATGTAATTCCCGTCACCAATATAATTCTCGCCCTGTCCTTCCCTCCCATTCTTTTTTATTTTCTCCTCTCAACTTGAAGGAAATAACATAAACGGAATAACTGCTTGTGGTGGTTCTAAATATAGCAGTGACTCACTGATTTAACAGTAACTCAAATGCATAGTTTTCTTTCGCACGCTTGGAGTCGTTCTTCATCCCTTCTCCTTTCTACTACTCATTCTCACCGAAAAGTTTCCGATTATGCCTTTATAGGAGATGTAATATCTTTATGCTCCTTTAGGAGCCGGAGGATGAAATTCCCGTTCAACCGGATGGTAGAGACCGAACGGCTGGCGATGAGGACATACTAGAGGTGTGTCAATGAGCAATCGGGTAGTTGTGATTTCACCTGCGATTCTTTCTACATCTGCAGTCCTATTGTGTATATAACCATCTTTTCCTGTGTCATCACTGCAAGCGTGCTTTCTTTCGTTCCAGTTTTCTTCAGTGGCTTTTGTACCGCGCTATGGGTACTATTTTGTGTATTTGCATGAACATTCTTTGCTAACTTTTGAATTACTGTTGGGGAATGCACTTTCTTATCTGAATGGCTTTGGTTGGTTGTGGTACAGCGCTGTGGTTCCTTATCAGTTGTCAGCGCCTTGGTCTAGTACTTTACTGCCCGTCGCGGCTATTGCATCGCTCCGAAGGGGGTCTTACTCTCGAGATTTTTTGGGCTGAAAGATACCGAGGGATTAAGGCTGTTCGGGGTGGTACCTCGTTCCATCATAAAAGGGTAGGGGGTGGTTAATGTCAGTCTAGGAAAGGGCCGAGCCATGCGACCAATTATATTAATGTGCTGGGAATTCCGCATAATAAGATCATATCTACCAAAAAGTTTGCCTTTAATTAATAACACCGGGTGGAAAGATCATAGAGCACGGAACGTGTAATATTTTATTTATGTACAATGATTACCTAGTAGTTTACAATTATGCTGCAAGATACTCATTGTGATTTCAATTACTGGTTAAAGTTGTATTAAAGGACTAAAAGGCAGTCACCAGATCTCAATTTGACCCAGAATATAATTGTATATCCAGTTATTGTTGAAGTTCATGACATATTGCCGCGTACTTTGAAAGGATTTCTTACTGAGGATGGATAATGCGCCAAGAATTCCTATGTTTATCATTCCCCTAAAATCCAGTCCGGTAGCCCCGGATATTTCGCCCATTAAAAAAGTTTGTGCAACTTCCCTAGCAAACATTCATCCTTTCAGAAAATCAAAAAACGCTATGGCGACCAGATTTTTATTGATGAGAATATATTCCGCAATTTCCTTGCGCTTCGAACGGTATATTGGTATTTGATTTAGCATGTATCGTAGGAATGCTGCAAATATCCGAATGATGAGAAGTCTCTGATTGCTATAAAACGATATTACGCGCAGTTATTACTGCTGAAGAACAGAATCGATCTTTCCACTCCGAAATTGGTTGAGTGGCCCTGGTACGTCTGAGTTGGAGCTAGATACAAACTCAAAGACTGCCTACATTAGTCATAATCATGGACATCTTGTTATTTTACGTATTTAAGGCAAGACGCCTTTCATCAAACACAATTCGTTCGATCCGAAGTAACCTACGAGGAGGCCGCCATTCTCTATTGTTTGGGGGCTGCGTATTCACTTCTTGGTCGAAAAGAATCGCGTGCTGATGCAGGTGTAAGTTGAATATACCTTTTATCACCAGTTTGTCTATTTGGAACTTTTCTTCAATACAAAAATCATTCTCTCTATGTACTCTTTGTAGAGCATGAAAGTTGCCTGTACCCACTTCCAGTGTGCGGCCTGGGTTTTTCAAGCCTTGCGTGAGCGATATGGGTCATTCACTGCTGCTGATGATATGTCTGGCGATCTGTTTCACATCTACAGTCTTATTTCTTTGGTAAGTGTCGACTAAAATATTTGTTATTTGCCGGAATCTTCTCCTTTGGGTTCTAGTTTTACGCCTGGATTGCTTAGTAATCACATCCACTTAAATTGCACCAAGTTTGTTAAAAGAAAAATCTGGTTTAACACCGGTAGCATGGTTTAATTTTATTTCCTGCTTTTCTTAAAACCGATTTGGGTGAACGTGATTAACCTGACATAAAAGTAGGCGTAATCGGAAATTATGTTTACTGCTTAAATCGTGGCCTCTGAGTGTTGAATCTTCAATCAGTGTAAAAAGTTTAGTTTCCACCTTATTCTTAAGCAAACAACCGAACAATGACGCAAGTTACGTATCCACATTAAAAAATAAGTACGTTAGCTTGGTTTTATCTTATTGTACTCATAGAATAGCGGTGGTTTGAGATCGGTTTCTGCTTGTTGTCGTGAGATTAGTCGTTGCAAAGAGTTTATCAAAAGAATCGGTGTCGGCCGTGATTGGTGCTTTAATCTAATTTTCTTGATGAAGTGTCCTATTGTTATCCCTCGAACCTTTAGCGGCAATTTGTGAGACAGTTTTTTTTCTATACCTCTTAAAGAACCAGTCCCAGGAATGCATAGTGGAGAAGTCAATTGCAGACAATAGGCCGCCCAATATCACCGCAAAGTTGTCCAAGTACCTGGCCGAATCCTACGGTCGGTGCCTCTCCATGGTGAACTCTCTCGGTGATAACGTGCCTATCAGATTTCGCAAGGTTCGTCCCTGTCACTGATTGCGTAAATCGTCCCATTAAAAATGACCCAGCTACGACTTACAGAAATAAGAACCGCACTTTTGCGCATTAAAGCCACTTATTCCCTCGGCTTGTTTACAAAAACTTTTGTCACATGTTGCTATGGCGATGGCTAGAGATGTTTTGGTTTCCTGTCGTGCGGTCTGTTCGCAGTTCTATAAATATCATAGGAGTCACCTCTATTGTCGTTTGCTTTTGGTGGAACAAAATTTATATTCCGCCAACTGCAAACAATAAATACGATTTTTTTTCGTATTGAGAGCCATGGATCTCCCCTACATCCCCAGTACAAATTCAAGACGTTCTTTCCGAATCTTCCATTGACCTGACTAGCACATTACTTCAAATGTTCGACTATAGACTATGGTCTTCTGTGGTTGGGTGACAATATCTCATTTTCTCGCGCATTTATCTGCGAATCCACCATGTGCCCTTGATAGTGTTCTTGAACATCTTATGAATCTCTCAACAACCTAAATTCAAATCTTGAAATCTTTCTATGCCCTGCTGACGTAAAAGGGTGATCAATTCATGCAGGCGTCTCACATGACTCCAAATATGCGCACTAGTCTCAATAACACTGTATTGCTCTGTCACAATCAAAGTTTGGCAGCTTAGCTACTCGTCATTATTTCTTTTTGTTTACTCACAGGACTGGACGCGAATCTTATCGATAAAGAAGTCCTACTACGCCAGTCTGGTCGATTTCTTTTTGGCCAGTGACAATGCCGCTGAGATGAAGTTTGGCATCTCTGTGGCTCACTTTAAGTTGGCCCAATCGAGTATTGAGGACGCTTGGCGTGTTGCCAAGACTCTCACGGATGCCATGGAACCGCAAATGGCCCAGGGGATGATTAATACCATCAAAATTGTTCGTGAAATCATTGCCAATTGGTAAGGGTGCATCTTTTTTATGCTCCTTTTCCGCCCATGTTTATTTATATGCAGATTTGTCGCAACTTTGTTTTTTTCCAGTTGTGCCAGCGCCGTTAAGGATAACAGCCAAATCTACCATGAATGCGTGCCCCCACTTGAGGATCTTGAGAAAATAGAGGGTAGGTGGTGTTTAGGGTTTCTTTTCCTTCATCTCCTTAGTTATTTGTCAAAAAATTGCCATGATCGACTTTTTTAACAAGGTGATGGTTCTGTTATCTTTTTTCCCAATCTCATTTAATTGTTTTTATTCCCAAATTTATTATTATTAATGCCCTAGAAAGAAGTAGTGCGGTTTAAATAAACTGCCCATTGATCGTAGCCCTTGATAATTTCATTTCAGGTGCCTGTTTGGCTAAACCATCAGCTTTTGATCACACCGATCCTGCCGTTATCGGTGAGGATATCTTCAAGGATCTACTACCAATTGAAACACTGGAAGCCAGTTCTGTATACAGGTTTGTATGTGCAGTAAACTTGTCGTGATAGAAGGCCGTTCTAGACTTCAAATTGGCTTTAATAATTTGGTGTCAGGCTGTAGCCTTAAACCTGGTTATGGAGTAGTTTTGCCTTCCTCCCATTACTGGGAATGTTCCTAACTTTTATGACAAACGATAGCGTTTAGTTCTAATAAAATCAGTGCCTATCGATACTCAAATCACACCTTTCCTCAAATGTGACTCATTAATTCAGTCATTTTTCATGTTTCAGTGAGATGAAGGCTGACTTTCTCCGAAATATTTTGACTGAAGTGGAGGAGAAGGATTCGGAACTAGGGTAGGTTTGCTCCTTTGTCGTAGGTAGCTGTTTTATGGGTGAATAAGACGCCCCACTGTCTCCTGTTTGCAGTTCTCTCCTTTCGAGCCTTAATCTGGACCCCAAGGAGCTGCTCAAACCGGATTTGGGTCTGCCACAAGCGCTACTTGACCACTGCGCCAAATTCAATGCCTTGGATCGGTCACCAGAGAGTGAACTCTCGGCTCAAATGTCTGGTGAGTTTTTTTACAATCACAGTGATGATCTCGTGTAAGCCCTCCCTTTGTTTTCAATCCGAAAATTTACTGAATTGCAAACCTCCTTGTTCTACAAAGTTAAGCCCACGTTGGAAAATTCCTGTCAAAGATCGTGGGACAGTTGGCTATTATCTTAGATCATGATGGAGGAATCTTTCTGCAAATTCATTTGAATTGCCTCGTTAGGGACTATGGCAATTATCGAGTTCATCACCACTGTCACATGTATGTGACGTTCCAATTTCCCTATTATATTCCGACGCAACAAATCTGTGATAATTTGTTACACGTAACCGTGCTGCTAATAGATTGTTTGGGCTTGAAGATTATAACGTCTGACACCATTTTGAGTTGCACAACCTCTAATCCAAGATACCTTTTGTGGACTATGGTGAAATGTGTTCTTCGGAGAACAGGAGTAACAAACGTGTTAGGCGTTTTGCGTTGTTTGCATCAGGGCAAAAAAAAAACTGGTTTGAAAGCCTTCCAACGTGACTCCTGTTTCTCACTATTGAACTTATCCATCGTTTTCGCAATTTCGGATTGGGTGTTCCCCGAAAGACCTCGGTGTCAGCTGACCCATTTAAACGTAAGCCTGCCTTATCTCATCGAAGTCACCATATTGTTCGCAGTGTGAAAAATGTAGGGTGCATTCCACTCTTTCTGTCAAGGTAGTACCCAAACTACTCTTGTGTGTGTGTTTTGGAATCTACTCTAGTTTTTTTTTTCTTTTTACTTTGATTAGAACCTGTATTTTATCAAGACATGCTCTGCACTCTTTAAGTTAGAACTTTTTCCGAAACAATTTCCTATCTTTTTATGAACTTCAGCTCTGGTCGATGTGAGTGTTGATGTGGAGGCTGATTTGGAGGAACTCTCCACCGAGATTCAAGTAACTCAAGAGCGTCTCAACGAAGTCCTAGTAAGCAATAACTTATGGCCCTGCAACTCCTCCTCTACTACTTTTTTTTCATCGAAATTCACTTATCAAGATTTGAGGAGCTCTGCTTAATGCCACTTAATCCATTTCGGAGGTAGCAATTATTGGGGCGCGGATGTAGTAGGAATTAGAAACACCAACCTCACCTACAGCCCAGATTTGGCATGTGGTTTAATTTCACACGAGAAGGGGGTAGTTCTCTCTTCTCGTCTCTTTCTACTGACACTTCTTCAGTAGATATTACCCCTTCCCTAGCCCATAGCCCCGGCCTCCAAGACGGACCCAGTGAAGGATAAACTGACCAAGGTGGCTGAGCGGCAGGAGAAATTTGCCCTTGCGGTGAGCGAAGCCAAAGACTCCAACACACGATTACGCGAGGCCCTGACGGGAAATCTGAAGGCTCTACACACTCTCACCCTCATGCCGGATGAAATCGAAGCCGGCTTGCCCAACGCAAATGACCTTATCACAGGTTGGTCATATTTGATGATCGGTTATTATCCGATTCACTGAAGACAGCTATTGGCTCAGCTCTCTGTCCTCTACAAAACCAGTTCCCCAATCCGAATTCATCTGCCACAAAGTCATATAGAGCTTTATTGTTTATGAGACGAGGAGGATGTCATTTTAAATAATAAAGTATGCTTATCGCCAAAACTTGCTGGTGAGGAACTGAAGGTCCCGCGTTTTGCTTATATTCCACATTCTTATCGCATCTACTTTTTGGACTATCCTAGACACGAAATTGCTGGAGGGCCTAGACGAAGCCGCACGAATTCTCTCAAAGGTGGAGGAGATGCGAGCACAGCGTACTAAGATGCTGGAGGACCTGCGAAGTGCTCTGCAGGCGGACGATGCGACACAAGAACTCCTTGCCGCTGCCGATTCCACCGACCACAGTGCCATCTTCCAACGCCGCCTAGACGCGCATCAGGAGACCGTTAAACTCATTCATCTTAATTTGGCCGCACAGGAGAACATCACCAGGGCTCTTATTACAGCACACGCAGAGGTCGGTGTGAAGAAATACGATATCCTGGAGCGCAGACGTCAGTACGTTGATTTTGAGTCTTGTCGCCTTCATCAATCCTGCGGTGGTGAGGCAAATGCCACTCCGCTACGACGTATCATTTCGCATTCTTCTTCATCCTAACCTTTACTACTCTATCTGCAGACGTACTGAGGAGATCGACGCCCTTGTTTGCTCTGGCGAGGCGTACGACGAACTGCTGCTGAAATGCGGTGAGGGACAGGCGTTCTACCGTGATATTGGCGAGCGTCTTCAGACGTTGCGCTCCGAGTTGGAACAGATTAACACCGCCATTGCGTGTCTCGAGCCGAACCACGCCACCCAGACAACAGTACCTGCTCAATCTGCGTTCTCCTATTTGCAACCTCGTTTGGGTAAGGAGTAATATAATTAAAAAAGTTAAGTAGAGCATCATTTTTTGCATGTTGAAGGGGAGTAGAATCACTGACTCTCGATCCTCTCTCGGCGCACTTACCCCCTAGCATCCCTAGTGCTGGTCCTTCTTAAACTTCTATTTCTATTACTTTTTGATCAAGGTAGTTGATCGACCATTCACTAACACTGAACCCTTGGTTCAGTTCTGGTCCTACTAGTTTATGCTCATTTACAGCAGTACCCCAAGAGAAATCAAGTCCAGTGCGTCCACCCACCCTTCGGGACGTGCTACGAGCTCGGGGCTCAGCGGGCGAGGCCAAGGTCAACCCTACTCAAGTGCTACCACCTCCTGGACCGGGGAGTCAACCCTATCAGCAACCACCGGCGCAACAGCAGAACGTCAATTCACCGAGACCGGTAATTTCTTTGTAGACAACACGTTTTCCGTGTTGGCTAACGTCTTCGTTCTGTGACACATTTGGTAGGCTATCAGGTGCTAAAAACAGTGATTGGTAATATTACCTCCATTTTTATCGGTTTATCGCCCGTAATAGTCTTAGAGGCTTCATTCTTTCCGTCAGCACCTTATGGAAGAGTGCTTCCAGGTTCTCCACCTGGGACAATGATTGCTCCAAACTAGGAATTCTTTTTACGAGCTGGTTTCTTTTCTCAAGAATCGCCTTTGCTATGAAGGCTATTCTTTCCGCTTGTTCAAACTTATTTTCGTGAATAATGCTGTCCAAACATGGTTTTTTTTCTGTTTTTTCCTGTTTTAAGGATCGCTAAGTGGCGGAATGCTCCATTACCGAACTTTAATCTGTCTTACACACCACTGAACAAACAAGTAGTTAATGTTGTCGCCCTATGCCATAGACTTGGTTGAGTTTGTATGGTGCGTACTGCACAATTTGCATGGGTTAACAAAGCCTAAAATGGAAGTTTAGACATGAAGTGTTACGTCTGAGTTATTTCCTAGGATGCCGTAACACGAACGAGTTGGAAGGTAGGCCAGTGGTTCAGAGCATACAGGTCAAATGTTCGATTAAATTCGACACCAGTCTATAAGGTAACTAAATAGTCGCGCAGTCTCTATCGCAAGCAATATTCTTTTTTCAGTTATGCACAATCTTGCTGACAGTAACACTTTCATAGGTATTTCGGTCTCCGTAGACCAAGGGATAGTCCAACCGTTCCTTCTATTTTTGTAGTGACGTATTTTTCCATGATCAAAAAATAAGGAGTTTTTCTGAAGGCGATACCTTTACCTTCTAGTTATTTGTCACCAGAGACAGATTGTTTTATCTAGCCTTGGACGATTCATTATGCTACCACGCCTTCTCCAGATCCTACACCACAAAGTTTACTAAATTCTGTAGCTTTGACGCCGAATCAGAGTTGGTCGGTAAATCAGGCAAACTTGAATCACACCCATCAGGTTCAGTCGACACTAATGCAAGAACCCATAGTCGCATGGAAATCACTGAGGTCACAATCATGTCTTTTGAAGCCCTTGTGAGTCACGAGATGTACCAAAATTGCCATAGGCTTGTCAGGTCATCTTATGCTGCAATTGCTTGAGCTTTTTTGTGTCTTAAGTAGTGATTATACCCCTTTAAAGCTCTCTAAAGGATAGGTTTTTGATTATTTGATTTACCCCGTTTTTACTCGCAATATATGTTGCTTTGAACTATTGACAATTGGAGGTCATTATTACAGTACTTTTGATGAGTCATTCATGAGTGCTGTGTGCTTTTGAACCTAGACTCAACCGTCTACAGCGCCGTATGCTGTCACCCAATCACAGGGTGGCATACCACAGGGTCAATTTAAATCCCCAGATTCAACTTCGGCGCCGCAGCAGTATTCTGGACCCTACTACCAAAGTCCATATCTGGCGGGCTTTCAGTATCTCTCTCGTTCACCTGTTCCACCTTCCACTTATCAACCGCAACAACAGCAACAAGCACCTGCTTTCGTTTATCAACAACAACAACAGCGATCTCTGGTTCCGCAGTCTGCTACTCCTCAGCGTCCAGTTCTGCAGCACCCGATGTCTGGATATCAACAAATCCCCAGAATGCCAACTCCACGGGGTCAGGGGCCGACACAAACAGGTCAAATTCTGCCATCTGGAGTTCAACCAATGATGCCAAACCAATACAGACCTTCAACTCCGGTCCAATCCTATCAACCACCCCAACCGGGTCAACAACAGATGCAGAATCTACCATCTGGAGTTCACCCAGCTATTTCGGGAAAGTTGAATCAACAGTATACAGCCTCAATTCCACCTCAAGCCTATGCATCAACTCAACTAGGTCAACAACCCGTTCTTCATCCAACTTCTGGTGTCCAAAGAATTATTCCAGCAATGCCGAACCAACAACAATACAGAACTCCATCCCCTCCATTGCAAATAAGTCAACAAGCAACTCATAGTCTACTGTCTGGAGTTAATCCAGCTATTCCAAGGGCTTCATATCAGCAACAGTATGGAGCTTTAGTTCCAACTCAAGCCTATTTCCCAGCCCAATCGACTCAGAATCAACCTTCTGGAGTCCAGTCAGTTGCACCAGGGACATTGAATCAACAGCAGTATGGGCTTTCAACCCCAGTCCAATCCTATCCGTCATCCCAACCAGGCCAACAACCGATTCAGAACCAATCATCTGGTGTTCAACTAGGAATGCCCAATCAGCCAATGATATCACAGCAATACAGATCTCCAAACACAACCCAGGTCGGTTCGCCTTATGTTCAGAGGGGACCTCTTTTTGGAGCACCGATCCAGGGGCAGCCGCCGTATGGGCAGCAATATCTTCAAGGGATGCCTGTTCAGCAGCCTAGAGGCGCCGCTCCGGTCTCTCAACAGTACTACTTGGCACCACAATACCCCTACACTCCTCGTGGCTATCAGCAAGGTGTGACCTGCAATTACGGGTCCTACGGCCAAAACCAAAATATACCAACCGCCCAGCCACCAGTGGTTCCGCAAAATTCGAATCAACAAAAACAGCAACAGTCAGAGCATGTCCCCGTAGCTTCACAAAACTTAACTGAATATGTCATTGCTGGCGTTGTCCCATCCGCTTGTTCATTGATTCCACAGCCGGTAGCTTCAGTTCCAACTAGTCAGGATGTTGCAAAGGAGCCTCCTCCAACGAAGGTATCCCCATCAACGGCAGTGGGCTGCCTGCCCAAACCCGTTGCGTCGTTGGAGGCGAGGAGAGGTTCTGACGTGGACGAGGTGGTCGGTGATGCCCCAACGGATCTCGAGAAAGCACCAATCTCTCCCCATGTACTCACTCAGGTCAGTAGATGCCAGTGATGCGTTGTTATGGGGATGGCATTTTTTCATTGCAGTGACAGTTAATTGCTAATCGCGGCTACTTTTGATGTTGGTTGTTGAACATTGTGGTTTGATTCTCCAGTAGCACCCGAAATGTTGGTGCAATCGACGTGTGAAAAGTGTTTCGTCGATGGAGTGCTATTTGTTCTCGTACACGGGAAGTAAATCCGATCTTGTTTTGACTTTTGTCCTCAGGAGGCACTAATTCTCCGCCCATCACAGTACCGTTCTAACGGACCAGAATCGGCTGAAACAGAAGCAAAGACAGCAGGGCTGTTTGAAGTCACTCAAACCTAATCTCGTCCCATTTCTGAGTCTTAGGCAAGATTTGAGATTTGCGTAATTGGCGAAAGTTGGTGTAGTCTCGGTGGCCCCTCTGTTATGAGGCTTCAAGGATCTGTCGTCCTCAAAAGATTCCTTCCTTCCATGACACTTAAGGGCATTATCCAGCTGGCAAAATTGGCCTAGATATTCCCTTGCAGTGGGGTTCAAATTACTTCTGAAGTTATTCTAGGGGTGCCAGTCCAAAAGCTGCTTAATTACAGATGTACTGAAGTCGCTGAAGGATTTGTAGCATAGGAATGTCGGGAGGTTAAAAGTCGATTCATTTGTAGCCGAATCGCTCTTTATTCTATCTTCATACCTCAATAGGTGCTTCATAATAACCATGCTTCATGCCTTTAACACTGTACTAAGTGACCATTGGCGCTTTGATGTCTGCTTGGTGTTTTCTAGGCATTTTTAACAAAGGCCCCTTTGAATACTATTTTCTTTACCTAAATTAATTTTTTTGAATGCGTGAAAAATGCAGTTGAATGGTGGTTCCCCACTTCTAACACACAGGCAGAGATGCCTATTGCTTGCGCTGTCTGGATGTGCATTTTAGGCAGATCTAGAGATCCAGAGACGCGAATTGCAGCTACGAGCAACCTACGAGGCACCAGCACCTAGTCTTGTTGACTGTGTCACAACTAAGAGTAAGGGTGAAGTCAACACAAGCACTACCACCACGTCAAATTTGCATCCCGATCCGCTGTCTGATCCTCTTGCACTTAACCGATTTATCGACGCAACAGAGCGTCTCCTCACTTGGCTAGAGGCAATGAATGATCCATGTAAAGCTGATGATGGACCATTTCACCCTCCATTACCATCATCATCACGGCCACTCAGTCGTCTTGATCAGGCATGGTCACGGGTGAAGGAAATTGTGGCTAGTGCGACTAGCAAGCGACCGACACAAGCTGCTGGCCGCTGTTGCGCAGCAAAAAATCGACGCCAAGAATGTATTCCCTACGATTCTAATCGCGTTCAGTTGAAACGTGATGCTCTCTGCAAAAAAGACGACTACATAAACGCCAGTCACTTGGATTTCGCATCATCCCTCGGTGAATGGTGTCCTCGATACATTCTAACTCAGGCTCCTCTTCCCACCACTGTCACAGATTTTTGGAGTATGATTTTCGATCAGGCCTGTGAACTGGTGGTACTAGCACTCCCTCCCCGTAGAAGAACTTCTCTCCTTCCTTCCAGTCTTGATCCCTCTGAAAGCTATGCAGAAGGGGCATATGGTGATCTTGGAGACAGTCTTAGAGTTCCTCCTCACCTTCCTCCACTCAAAATTGGCTCGCGGCTTCAAATCGGCACTGGGGACTCCGCTTTCGAACTCCGTCTTCAAGCCGTGAAATTCACTCGTTCCGACGCCCTCTCCCAGCATCCACCCACCGTGGATTCAATCTCCCAATCCACCTGTATTGAGCGTATCCTAACCCTACGAAATTGCGATAGCCAACAGACTCGCACAATTGTCCATCTCTGCTACTCTGGCATGGCACCAACTTCAAGTGATACCAATTCCATTGCCTCATTCACTGCATTCGTTCAGACAGCTATAGGGTTCTATAAACAACAGAGGAGCCTTATGCATCCCATAGCAGTAGTCTCAGAAGACGGTGGAGGGCTGGGAGGTATGTTTGTTGCCGCGTCAGCAGCTGTACTTCACGCTGAAGTTCTTGGACGGATGGGGGATGTCAGTGAGTTGGTTGGATGTCTGTGTCAACAACGACGAGGAGCTTACAGCCAGTCTGAACAGCTGGCGGCTACGTGTGCTGTGGTCGGACTAGCTGCTAAGCAGTCTCTAGCTCGGAGGGATATTGTCGTCGGGCCGACATCAAGCAGCATCCGAAAAGCCTGTAGTAGTGGTGATGATGCGGCATTGCTGGAGAAGATGAAGCAGAAGAAGGCGACGTCCACAGATGTACCACAGACGGAGACGCAAGATTTTACCACGTCGTTATTTTCTGATCGACATCTGCAGCTGTCTGAAATGATGTCAGCGCTGGGATTTGCTCCTACTCCTGCTCCTACCCTTCCACAGGTTCGTTGGCTCCCACGGTTTTTCGAGTCCTTTCCAGGAGTGTACGGGTGTATGTGCATGGATTGTTTGTTTTCCTATGAGGCATGCGCTCTAATGAAGATTTTCTCTGTGGCATCGCTAATTCACTTTGACTTGCGCTAATCACTTTATTTTTGCAACCAAAATATCATGAGGAGTTAAAGCCAACTCTCATTTGTTCTACGTGTTCCCTCGTTCAGCCTCCAGAGGAGTTGAAAGTTCAGCCTCCAGATGCAATTTCTTCGGCAACGGTAGCGGAAAGCAGAGGTGGAAGCAACGGCGTGTTCGATGATTTGCCTTCGCATTTGGTGAATCTCTCTTTGACTGAGGGCAGCGCTAATGGATCCCCAACTGAGGGGCATAACCGTCGTCACTACCAGACTCGAGATTTTGTTGACAAGGCCTACAAGGAGTCGCGTGACAGTCTATCTGCCGATCCCAGTATCTTTGGCGACTTGAATCCGCTGCATTCGCAGTCACAACCTCCTGCCAGTGACCATTGACTGCTGCTGTGATGATAATGCTGCTGTAAGACAACATCGCTTAACAAGATTTGATAATTTGACAAAATAATTTAACTGACATTAGTGTCGATCTCTGGTTGGCCAACATGCACCATGAATTCTTACTTTGCAAAGAAAGTTATACGAATTCGAAAAGTTCTTTTTGGCTCGTTGGACCATTTCTGGGATGTTTTAAAAAGTGTTGGTCTATCCGGGATCAGATGGCTCAAAACTATTTATTGTGCGTTGGGTGAGGAGAAATATTCGTGCGGTTTTCGGTTTATCACAGCGTAATGGTTTGGTGTGCCTCCTAGAGACTTGCTATAATCCATCCATTCCAGCTATGCGTCAGTCTTTTGGTACGGTACTCCATCGTCCTCTGCAACTTTCCTCTCATTTTAACTTCCTTACACCTCATATTCATATGTCGGCTGAATATGGTATAGTTGACTCAAATTTGTCCGCAAAATAGTTGGTAGCGAAGCTATGTACCGTCCAGAAATAGCTGTAGACAATTTGATTCTGGTGCTGTTAAGATGGAGGCCTGGCGTTGCAGACGGTCGTATCACGGATTAAGGTGTCTTAAAAATCTCGAGGGAAGGAGTCATGGAAGCCACTAAGTAGGTCTTACCAACATGCATCAGCGGAGAGCCGTAGGCTTGGAAATTCCTGGTCTTCCCTGTTTCTTCCACTTGCGTTGTGTGAATTTGTCTTTTTCCATCGTTTGTTGACTGACTCATGATGCTTGTGGCATTGTTTTTTCCCTACACAATCTACTACCCGCCCTACGAGACTGCTTGCCCTGTGGACGTCACTTTTCACTATGATTCTTCATCGAGCGCCAGAATCGACAATTGCAGTTGGGATCCATCCACCCCCACATAGCTCTTACGTGGGAAAGAAAAGCCTTGGCGCCTTCAGGAGGAACTGAAACTAGCCAATCCTTTGGAAGAAAGTCTTATTCACGCTTCATACTTTAGATCACCTTAACTGTGGGAGGATGCGCATCATTTAGGGTGGGTGGAAGGGAAATACTACTTCAGCTCCATCCTCCTCATACACTTAATGATATTCCTGCAACAATGTCAAGAGACGCTGATTTTATTCAGCTTTTGTTAAAACTTGATTGATAGTTCCTTGAATTGTTTAGCCTATGCCTTAAACTCTGTCAAACGGCCTTACGATGATAGATCATTGAACCTAGCCTGTGTTTAGGCCTGGAAAACGTGGTAATACCTTTGTCCTAAGGTCTCTTTCGATTCCACATTTTCATGTTAGTTATAGGGTCATTGAGTGGGTCAGAATTCGTCATACAAGTTAGCTTCAATTTCAATCTCTCATTAGGTAGTGTCAACGTTGAATGGATTCCACACCTCAATCTGGTCTTCACTTCTTTCACCTTGCAATTCAACCAATCGATGTTAGCCGAAAATTGTGAAACAATTTTTTGGCAGAAAGGGTGATGGGGATGCCTGAAACGCCAAGGCCCAACTAGCAGTCAATCCCTAAACATTCTAGGGCCGCACTCTTACTTAGTCCTTCCCGATTGGCCAGCTAGAAGGTCAAGGTCAGTCAGATGCTATGGCTACTCGAAAGTGAATCCAGCAGTCCTCACTAGTCAACTTTCGGGCATGCAAGCGCTCACCATCGGTCATGCGTTAGTCAA
Source organism: Echinococcus multilocularis (assembly GCA_000469725.3). Lineage (NCBI taxonomy): Eukaryota > Metazoa > Platyhelminthes > Cestoda > Cyclophyllidea > Taeniidae > Echinococcus > Echinococcus multilocularis. The sequence continues at coordinate 2,332,815 of LN902842.1, read as the reverse complement.
TGAAGCTATCTCTTCCAAAGCCTTCATCCATTGATAGGATCTAGACGTCTCATTTTACAGCAATTGTCGACACAGAGGCGGCGAAGAATTCGAACCTTGGATAATCATTTACATGGTTCAAAAAAATTGGCAATTTGGAGTGCAGGGAATTCAAGAAATGGCTGTTGAATGCTCCTGAACATTCCTCATTCGTTGAACTAATCCTCCATACCTCTGAAGCTAAAAAGATCTTAGCCCTGATCATCTCCAATTTACAAAATATTCGTGGTAATGTTTTGTTGATTGGGGATCACCTCATGCCTCCATCAATCGCTATCACGTACACTTCCTTTCGGCTCTAAGTCATGTTGGCAATGAAGGCGTTCGTTTTGAAGCCTTTACCTCTTGCTTACTTCGGTTGGGGTCCGTCCATTGGTGCCCGTCCTCACACACCATTAAACGCCTATTAGATCGTAAGGGTTCGTGATTCATTCTGTTGCAGCGTCACGATCTGTAACTTCCCAGTCCTTCGAGTCTGCAGAGGGTTAACTGTCCCCACGACTGTCACATCCAAGAATTTTCATATCCTATGTCAAAATAGCCTTGTATTTGGTCTACATTCTAAGCAATTCCTTAGCGTTGATTCATGTTTCGCCGGATCAATCGTGGGGATGGCTGCAGCACTGTGGTCCTGTCCTCGCTGGAGGCTACCGATACAATCGTGTAGGGGTTAAAAATCAACGGCAGATGCGTCAGATTAAAGGTCGACCAGTTAAATTATCTCATCTTTTTTTGTGGATTACAGTCATCCACCGACTCAGACATCCGCACTCGTCTTCTGACTGTTTGAGCGCAGTCTCCCCTTGACGATACAAACAGCAACCACCGAATTTGCCATGATTTAGCCTTAAAGCAATGACAGTTTCCATATCCATGCTGTTCGTCACTCAATTCCATCAACCACAGACACTCAACCAACATTTCAATGGCGAGCATAATGACGTCAAGGAAAAAGGAATGCCTTCATCTGCCTGCTGACACTGTGGGGCTTGGCAGTTGGTCAAGTACGGCTCCTGCAGACGATACGGGTGTTGCCAGTGCAATGCTGTTGGTTACGAAGATTGGTACCATTGAACCCGGCCGTCCAGCCCCAATGGAGACACTGCCAAGCACGGAGATCGTGGGCAAAACATCTTGAAGAAGACCTCCAGAAAGATTCAATGTGTTAAGTGATTTTTTAGGAGAACATACCCCTTTGTTGAAGGTTCATCGTCGTCCAGCTCAATGGTTGTACGGCGCGTCTACAACTGGCCACCGGTACCGATATCACTATCACTCGGGTGTCGATTTTGGAAATTACCAGCCAGACAGACAACTCAAACCTTCGAATTCGCTGGTGTCGGCCACATAGAGCTCCTAAAGCAACTTCATTTCTCGGTACCCTTCTGTGCTACATAACGAAGCCCAATTTCAACCCGCTTGGTCTCTACTAGTTCGGCAAACTAGTCTGGAATGACTATGGATCAAAGCCACGTCAATATCCCCCAAACAGTCGGGTCTAATCGTCAAAAGGATTTTCTTAGCTCCTTTCCAACTTATTCACGCAGTTTGGGTCCGTGCGAGGATCACTACTGTATCCTCCGAAGCCCCCTCTCATACTCAGAGGAGCCTTTGCCATAACCCTACCTCAAATTCACCGAACCAATCAATGGTAGATGCTTTTTCAAAGTGGTCGGAGGTAGCACCTGTATCCACTCCTCCTACAGTCACTAAGAAGCTATAGGTGCTGCGCTAAATTTTCACCACTATGGGCTCCCAGAGATGTCGATCTCAAACACCGGAACACATTTCTTTTCCTGGGAATCCCATGCCATTGCGCATATTTGTTCTCCGCTCTTTCACCCTCAATCCAATGAACAAGCGGGGAGTTTTGTTGATATGCGTAATCAAATGAATCTGCATAAAACCACCAATCACCAGCTTTACTCGGATCAACTCGTCGATGGATTCGAAATCAAGCAACATGTACTGGAAGTCTCAACGAGACTCACAACCAACAGTGATGTCCACACCTGACATCTGGATGAGACACCACAATCAAATACGTCTGTGATACGTCAAGGAACCAGCAGCTAAGATACCGCCTCCAACTGTAGGCGCTGCTACACAGATCACCATCGATAAAAAGATCCATGTTGGACACAGTACTTCAGCAATTCATTCAAGACGTCAATTTTATACACAAAACAGATATCCATTCATTTGGAAGGGGGGCGCAAGTCATTCAGATCTTTACTGCAACATATATGTGCAGGAGACCCACACACCAGGTCGTTGAATCATATCGGCCCACTGCTGCGAGGCCCTATAGATTCCCGAATGGCCCATTCTCAGACCCCCGATTACAGCTTCTTGATTGTGCACGAGGATGTCAAAGAAGACAACTTGCAACTGCTCCTTGGGCACATTGAATGTGAACCGACTGTCCCACACCGGTTCAGCGGTTTCACTTCTTACCGAAGTTCGATGGATTCTACCCACCTTCTCGGTTATTGCTACAGGCTCTTTACCGGAGGCTTTTGTCTTGGATCCCATGCGCATTGATCCTACGGCCGAGAAGGGCGAGGACTTCTTGCAGATGCGCGTCTTCTGCTGCACACTTACCCACAACTGCATTAGATTGCCGTTTGGGGCGCGCATCTCCTTGCCTTTGATGATCTACAACATACAAATTTTGTTTGTCAACCATGGTCACTACTTCGGTGGCAGGGCTCTATACTCTTCCCAACTCTGCCTCTCAGCTCAGCCGTGGAAGGACCTACGACCAAGCTTCTAGGTCCCTTAATCCTTGTTAGCTACTTTACTGATCATCTCTTGTGGGTAGTTGCCTCTGTAGAAATTTCCAACGGAAGAAGTGTAAACCTCTGTTCAACTTTGGTAAAGCTAGGCCTTGAATTAACTCTATCCTCGAACCACTTTGCTTTAAATCATGCTACTTATAAGTAAATAAGAAGCAGTAGTCGTAAGATCTCAATTTCTGTCATCCGGTTGATTACACTCCTTCTAAGAACTTAGAAAAATTTGTCCAACTTTCTGGTCCAAAAGAGCCACTCTCGACTCACATTAACACAAAATAAGATTGAAGGAATGGACAAGAGAAGAGCCGTCTTGCCTCAGATGGAGATCAGGAGAACTTACGGAGATTATAATCTTGCCCAGATGGGGATCGAAATTCAACCCAATCTCCAGCGTGCCATAGTAGGGACGTGTCTCGGGCACACGACTGATGAAATGCCATCCCTCCAGTCTGCGAATAATGAAAGGTCTTTCGGACTCCGGCAACTCCGTTTCCGAGTCTTCACACTCATTTTGCAAATTCGCATATTGATTCGTCTTCCCCTTTTTTGGTTGACAAAGAGAATATTTATTTTTAAATGCGTTTTGGCTATTACTGCTTGAAACCTTCCATCCCCCACAATTTGGGTGGGTTTGGGGAATCACCTAGACTATTACTGTGCGCCCATAACAGGGTCTATGTCTGGCCCTGGGTATGGTAGATGACCTGTGTCCTTAGGTAAGGAAGTTGGTGAATTGTTTTTTTTCCACAGCGAAAATGCAATGTTAGATTTAAGCTAAATGCTTCATGCTCCATACTAATTATAACTAAATAATGGGCATTAATGAAATAATTAGAGGGAGAGGATGTTGCAAGGAGTTCTCGTAATAAATGTTATTATTCTTGTTTGAGCATTCTTTAAGGAAAAGTTGTCAACTGAACATACTGCTCTTGGGATGAATGGAGGTATAGCTAACTCCTTTATGGTATCCAAGTGCGTCTTCATTTCTGCTTTGGCTACGCGCAGTTCTCGAACTGAGACGCTGTCCATGAGATCTGGATCTTGCAGTTCTTCACGAACAGCCTCGCTATTGCATATAGATTGCTAGAAAGCATAGCGAAACCCTTTGTCACATGTATGTCATGGACCGTTATTCTCTGATGACAGCGGGCATCAGTGGTAGTGTGCATGCAACAATGTGGCAGGTAATGCGGCTTGGGAGGACTTTGGACACAGTAGGGTACGTTTGAGGAACCTTCTAAACTCTTAGAATTTTGAAGAGAAACAGTTTTAATCCGTCCGCACGCCTATGATCAGGCCACCTGTCTGTCAGGTCTTGGCTGCTTGATGAGCAAAATTTCGTGTGACCAAATTATGTACAAGGCGGATTTCTTTCTTCGGTGGCAATGCAAAACCCGGCGTTCACCTCAGAGATGTTGGCGATACTGTTTAAACATTGTGTTAGCAGTGAAAGCCTGCCTACTCATTAAATCATTCCCCCAAAATTGGTTAATCTTTCGGTCCCGTTTTGACTTAAACACGCCCAATTTTGCCTAACAAAGGCATAAACGATAAAAAAGGGATCTAGTAGTTAGTAATCTTTCCATTGTACTGGTCTTTTAGCCGCTCTTTTTGTGGTCACAAAATGAACAAAAGGAAACACGAAATGCACTCGCTAAGGAATTCAATTTTGTCTACCTTTATATAGTTGTGGGGAAAAGTAAATCACAGCCCTTTTCCCTCCTCTGCTTAGAGCGGGTTTACTTAACTTATCAATTGTGGTTAGAAGTCAGCAATTAACTATTTTATGTGTTTTGAAGGAAGAAGTTTGGGTTTTTTTTCCCTTAAGGTCACGATACTAGAGAGGTAGAGAGGCATCCGGAAAAGTTAGTGCAGTCTTTGGTGATAAAAGTTTAATCAGAGAAAGCTTCACCGAACGGCTTCCCTCTCTGAAGTTGTCATCAATACAATCGAACGTTATATCTCAACAAGAAAATCATAACCTCCTGCAAGAACTGCATCCGAGAAGCAGGCTTTAGCCCTTCAGAAGCCGAAAAAAGTTTAGATATAGCCACACCTGTTTCTGCCTGACTACCTACCTACTAACTAACCGGCCTAGTTGTTATTTGCACTTTTTTGCCCACTTGTACCAAGTGGATGGCTAAAAGGTAGAGCTGGGAGAAACATCATCGAAGGTGAACTATACTCAAGAGGGGAGGGTTCACCTGAAAGTGATACATCCACCTTGAAGCTATTCGCCACCCAGATTCAACCGTCTGGTTGAGGGCATTTATGGATGGTGCTTTATACTACCGTCACGTACTTGCTGGGACACAGCTTTAGAAGCGTTGTAAAGTCGATGGGTAAGGCAGACGGATATGCAATTCACTTACGCAATTCAACCGACAGTTAATGAAATGCGGGTGAAAGACATGAGGAAAATAGGACCGAGGACAATCAGGAATAGCGCAATACCGCATCCATTTCTCTCCATGTTTTATCATACTTGCCTTCCATTACACCGGTCCCTCCCACGAATTGCACCCAGTCAGCTCCGTGAACCATACTGAAAATCGTTTGAAGTTTTCAGCCACCCGGCATTTCCATAGATAGGCTTCCAGGAATTAAATTGTTGGGTCCTTAACACCTTAGTATAATTTTTTGTGCTTGTGGGTGTGCGTAGTAGATCTCAGAGCAATTGTGGCGCGGCTATCAGTAAATCCACATTGAATGGATTCTACTGCAGTCCACCTCCTCAGTACGAAGCATCTCGGTGTAACTCTAGCTTTGAGAAGATGTACTTTTCGCTCACTCAAGTTCCCTGTATTTCCTCCGATAGCATTTCTCCGAGCTCCAAGTGATATTCATCACCCTTTCTTGGCATTCAGTTTAAACAACCACTTGAAACAGACATCAGGGGGGGTGGAAAATGGAACTGTCGTAATATGCAGATGAAGGTGGTCAGCTCTAGGTTCTCTGACCCTGGAACTGGGAAGTTTTGCCACAAAGTGAACGGACAAAAAATTCTGTCGACTGCTATCTCATCAAAAGACATATATAAGCAATCTAATTCTCGAGGTCCCGAGGGATTATTATTCCCTCCCATATCGCCTGTCTTTGCCCTTTTTCAAGCATTTCTGGTAATTAACTTATCTTAAAGTCACATATTCAGAAACCTTTTTTCAGTTCTTCAAAATTACAAAGTGCCCTTGAAGTCCGTGAGCTAGCGGTAAATCAGGGGTTCGGAAGTGGGCTAAAGTGAAGTTAGGACCTGAAACTTCCTAGATAAACGCATGTCCTGACTGGAGCGAAATTGGCCGACCAGTTTCTTCCCCAAAGTTTCTAGAGTACTGGACTCTTTACAATGATGCCGAAATTCTGTCTCTTCTTCGAACACCAACACTACCGTCTATTTGGCTTTAAATCGATGAAAATGTGGAGGTGTTTAAAATGTACCAATTTCTACTCATAGGGAGTGAAAGACCTCGTTAAGTAGTTTACGATTGGTAGAATCAATCCTAGTGAGTGAGATATTTGTTGAAGAAGAAAGAAACTCACCAATTCTTCCATCTCTTCATCTTGTCCAGGTATCGGAGAAATCGTGCCTTCAAGCCATCTAGCTACGGCCTCCTTCTCTGCCAACGGCTTTTCTCGTGGCAATTCAATCTCCACTCTTTGCTCCTCCTCCTCTCCATTCTGCTGGTCTGTGTTGCCTTCAGGCTCTTGAACACCTGTAACTTATAAACGTTGTGGTGGCTTTTTGGGTACTACTTTATAAAATAAATTTGGAGGGTTTATGGAATATTCTTAGGCCTTACATAAGTCACATGTTGGGTGATTAAGAACACACTACACTCTTCCCAGGCGCCAGGATGTGGTTAGACTGTGTGCATTGTGATTCAAATCCACACACTAGTGAGAGGACTCTCAGTCAGCTTCACTGCATTAATTTGGAGAAAGTGAACTTACCCAAATACCTCCTATCCTGCTTAATTTCACCTTTTATGTGCAAATGATTATGAATTATGTACTTCCGCAAGACGGTAAAAGGAATGAGGTTATGGAGCCAGAAGCAGTCTACCGAAAAATTGTGCGGGCTTAAATAGATTTAAAGGCAGGTTTTTCAATTTCCAGCGAGTGATGAGATCTCCAAAAAGTTTCCTCTTTGCATTCGTAATAACCCAATGTAGTACGGCCGAACGTACTACTTACTAACCTACAGAGGACGTGGCAAACTACCAACCTGGTCCAAAGGACATGCTGCAGAGCGGAAGTGTGACCTGCAGCGACTGAAGTGACCTCATTAACAAATACGCACAGTCAAACAAAAGGTTAGAATCCTACGGACAATTCATAATAAACCAAGGCAAGACATCCAAACATACTACTTACTAACCTATGGAAGTGATGGAAGACTATGAGACGCAGAGCGGAATTACGACCTGTGGTGACAGAAGTGACTGCTTATTTATACACACACGATTGAATACAAGGTCAAATCCCTGCAGTTAATTCATAATAAGTCAAAGTATTATGACTGAACATACTACTAACTAACGTACAGAAGGACTGGACTACTGCCAGCCTGATCCGGTGGCCGTGCAGGAGGGTGAAGGTGTGACCTACGGCAATTGCCAAATCCCAACGGTTTGATTAGATAAAAAATCCACCCATGCGTTTCGTAGCAGAAGGACTGTGTTCTCATTACAACATCGTGGGCCAGAGAAACTGGAGGTCCCAATCTTTGCGAGGTTGTTGAAAGCATCTGCCTTCCCCCCATATGATCTGTCACTCTAGCTCATTGGATTTGATCAATTTCCATAGATATTTGGTTTGAAAGTCACCAACAAATGGGTGCGACCCATCAGTTTCCATCCAACCAAACTTCGCTTTTCGGTTATTCTAGGGACCTACATCCTATCCCACCACTAAAACAAACCCATTAAATAATTTTTCCACATTTTAAAAAATCTAGCACCCTAAGAAGTGCAATTTCATGGACAGCATCTGCGATGGCATTAAATACAGGCCCAAAAAACTAATTATTTGGTGGTCAGTCACGCATAGGGCGTCACTCTCTCAAAACCCTTTTTCGGCCATCCTTAAGGGACCAAGTTTTACCACTAAAGCTGCCAGAAAAACGTCATAAATTTTGGAACTGCTAGCATCCAACTTACCCATTTTATTACTACTACCGGTTAATTTTTTGTGGAGCTTAACCAACGGAATCCTCACTTCTCCAATGAAATCCTCCCTCGGTGCTTCTGGAGGTTTGGTGGGATAACGCTCAAACACCTTGAAAACCACCTCCAGGTGTTTTAGTTGTCGATTTTGAATCCCCTACGTAAAAAGTAAGAAATTTTCTGCAAAACTATTATCATCTACTAAGATGAAACTTTAAGTCCACTTTTTTCAAAAAGGGATTTTGAGTTACTGTGTCGTTGAAAATGAGGATAGAATTTTTGGAACTCTCTTTTGGGAAACTTTTTCACCAGTATGAAGTTTAATTTTCAACGTCATTCATTGAAATAAGTGAACTTACAAAAATCCAAAATAACACTGCTCCGTGAATTTCATCCCTATTAGAACTCTACCTCTGGAAGTCAGAAGCAAAATCCTAAAACTTTTGCCTCTTGTTTCTCACCTCCCTAATACCTATTTTACAAGTAGTCATATGACTTTCTATTACTCTGCTGCAAGAAGAGGTAATAAGTGTACCAGGGTTAGAACAGGGACGAGGCAGTACCACCCTCTCTCTCCTAATTATCGTATGTTCCTCCAAGTCTCACCGAACCAATTCCATAAAAATCACTTCTGTTACATTTTATGAATGCAATGCAATGATCATCCTCTCTCACCAGAGAATTTACGATTAACGCCTTCACCACTAAACTCTCTGAGGAAAATCAAGAAAACCTTTATTAGAGGTTATGATGTTCATAGGACCGAAAAATGCACAATTTTTCTCGGATGGAGAGGATTTTTACACCTGATTTGGTGTTTTAAACTTACCATGAGTAGATAAGAAACACATGTCACAAAAATGTGACACTAAGAGAGATCGTACAAACCTGCACACTTTACCTAGCTATTATTGAGAAAAGGAAAAAAATCACATACATTAAAGACGAAATTTTCATTCCACACAGGTTTGCGAGTTCTCCAGCAGATCGAGGAGGAGGAAGCATCAGCGGTGTATGTTTTCCCAGGGACTCTGTGGTCCCCATTTGGACAGTAGATCATATTACGGTTGGAGTTGAGCTTATTTAGCATAATCAACTTTGGCTGTGGTCGGATCACTTGTTTATTGCTTCCACTGCTCTCTACAGTCACGACAACTCGTGCATTCAGCGTCACCTCAAGAGGATCCCTTGGACGTAGGTGATTGGCTCCCAACAAGGTCACTCTCAAGGCCTCGCGATTAACGTCATAACTGAATAAACAAAAAATTACGACTTCGCTGAAAGCTTAAGATATGGAGCCAAATTTTTTGCAAAAAAACCATTTCACTCGGTCCATCGCTGCCTTACACCTCATTGTGCCCTTTGCTTTTTTCTTCCTCCCACCTTGAGCCTTTGGTGGAATCTGATAGATGTGGTTTGCACTTTTTTACTTCATAACTTTAAAGTACTGCCTGAAAGTGGTTCTGGTGACTAATCCATCTGGAACAGATGCATCGTGCTCAGGCTGATCCTCTATGGAGAATTACCTAGGATTCATGCGCCACCTATAAACACCTTCGTGATTGGCGAATTATTTTTTCTGTGGTGGGAAGTTTGGTACATGTATTAAAACATGATGATAGGCTTTGAAGAACATCTTTACTGCTTTAAGGTGTGGTCTTGGTGAAGAATTGTTGGCTGACTAACTGACTGACACAGCATGAGAAGTGGCCTTGACGGATCACTTTATTGGTCACCCTCAAGGTCGCGCACCATCAAGACAGCTCTCGACTCATCACTGCAAGACTGCTCTTGCTTTACTTACGTAAACTTAACTACAAAAGAAAAGGGTTAGAATGAGATACTTGTTATGATACAGATTGTATAGGATCAGCAAAACTATTCCCTTAGAAAGAGTCAGAACGAGAGCGCCAGCCGAAAGGTGTAACCCAAGACCCCATAGGAGAAAACCACCCCATGTAAAAATTGTCTGAGATGTGAAGGCTGGAGGATAAAAGGGAAAGAGGAGGGGTGAGAGATACAGTTTCATTTCTATCCTCATCTCACATGATGCCCTTAAAGCTCTAAGTGTTAAACATCGGCTCTGGGTTATGCCGAGCTTACTGGACTCCTACTTACCCTCTTTTCATCAGTACAAAAGCACAAACGGAACGTACAGGAGTTGGAAATTGAGAATTCCTAATTGATGGTCAACTCCATGATCTTGAAGATATCCTCTACGCTCCGCAATGAGACGCTCCATCTCCTCCTTGCGTCGCCATTCTTCATCCTCCTTCTCGACTTTGCGACGGAGTGCCTCAAAGGATTGTTCACTCTCGTGCTCTGCGATCCGCTTTTGAAGCACCTCTGGTGGGATTAGGGTGCCCAGGGGGTAATTACCTTAATGTAGTTGGATAAGGTGACCCCTATGGTACCAGTTACAGGTGTAAAGCTCTTGCGAAGGTTTGACACTACTCCTTCAATATCACCCTTTCGCGGTAAGACAGTTTTCTTCTTAGGTCAGACATAGTATAGTTAAAGGAATATTTGTGGATTTTGCTGGAATTCCAGAGCACCGGACCTTAGCCGTACGCTTTGCTTATGGACCTGATCATTCAGAAGAGAGAGTGTCATTCATTTGATGTGGCACATCGCCAGGACGACATCAATCAAGTGTTCATTGCATGTCAGGGGGTCGTCATTGACATTGACAAGATTGCGCTTTGATACCTCCAGTAGTCTACCCTTTCAAAGTAACTTGGCATCTTTACCATATATCAACATAGTGGTTGGTAAGAGTTGAGTAGACTTAATCTTTTTGTAAAGGTGCTTCAGAATCTGGATGGTAACTCCACACACTTTGTAAGCCTTTAAAATATACCAAACATAACCTCCAACTCTTGGAGCACACAAAAGTGTGGAAAAAAACAAAGAACAGAGGGGGAATGCGGGCCTGAGGACTTACTGAGGTTGGTCTGTTTGTCCGGTTCAGCTTTGCTATTAGATCCTTTGAATGAACTGAAATTCACACGTTTGAAAAACGCCATGTTGATGAAATGAGCCTCTACAGCACACACACTTGCACATTCCACTCATTGGACTCGGTGATTTGTAGCTTAAGCACACTAACACCCACATGGAAGCACAAACATGCAACACCAATCAGGAGGGTCTTACGTGTCACATGTGTGAGCCACAGAGTTCTCTCTCTTTCTCACTCTCCCTCTCTCTTGCTTAATATACCACATGGGTGTCAGTACAGCTAATGTGCATCATTCTTGAAGCGAGATCCTGGGTGAGAATTTGGAAGGACCGAGATATGCCAATCAAAAGTTTTGCCTGTCGCCATACCCTACATCTGCAATGTCACCCTGGGGCTTATTAACATCAATCAGAAGCAGGATGAATTTGTTTGTGTCTTTGTCAGATGATATTTATCAATGAAATGACGTGGTAAGTCATGATATCACTAACGCCACAGGGATTGGATAAATCACGTAGATAAACTGACAGCTCAGAACGTATTGCAGCTCCCTGCTCCTTGTGCGTTTTCGGGTGATACAAACCCAACCTGTGCCTTGAAGATCAGCCACAAGGTGTGCACAAGGTTCTTCCCTCGGTTTTTGAGAGGGTAAGAACGTTTCCAGGTTCAGCGTCAGTGATGCAATCAGAGGATTTCGATGACTCGGGATCTACGTCCACCTTATCAGCTGAGTTTTGGAGGATTTACTGGCCGAGCGGTGCCATATCCACTGCTCTGTGCCATCCTAATATCATTATAATCCTACCTAGTTGTCGAATTAGGTTCCATCCAACTAATGGGACCATGAAGAAGGAATCATTTCGTCGGAGAAATTAGAGCGCCCGGCAAGACTTTTTGAAAAATCCAAGTTTTCATCAGCCTTTTCACACAAAAGAATGGAGGGATCGTCAAGATTCGCCTGGGTTTCAATGCCTTTTGTGTTGTGAGTCTTTTTGCAGCAAATGCCTTCTTCTTTGGGGCTTGAGTTCAAAATTCAAATATCAAGTTCAGATTTTCCATTCATTTGGATTAGAATAAAGGGGCTAGGTGGATATAAGACTGGACATAGGATCTTGTCACCATGGTGGCGATCTAAGTAGTTGTGGACTATGCAAGGTAATGATACCTAGAAGTCGATAAGGTCAAGTATCTGGAGATGGCACAAATTTTGACGGTCCAAAGGTGCGCAATTGGACACGTCCAATCACCTGCAAACTCACTGAGGTGCGAATAAGAAAAATGGATCTGGAATTCCACTTTTACATCCTATGTCAGTATGCCAATTTGATTTACACGACGGAAATGAAAGGCTATAAACTTAGAAGTTTAGTTTTACCTTGAATTTACCACAATCCTAGTAAGAGACTTTACTTACAAGTGCAAGCAGAAGAGGGTAAAATTAGGGGGTAACAAGGTATTAGCTGGAACCGCCTTCGTCATCGAGGGTGGGGTAGATTGAAGCCTTCAGGAGACTCACCAAGACGATTTGGAAGAACCTATTCCAATGGAGCATAACCTAAGGGTCAAATAAAAAGCGCCCTTGTGAATTCAAGCACGAAATTATAGTCCAAATTAACCGAAAGAAACCAACAATCTTATCCTGGCGGAGTCTTATGTTTAAAAGGGATGAGACCAACCGACATTCATTCCTTTTAGGCTAAGGATGTCTGAAATCCTAGATCCATGACCAACCACTAAAACTAGAGTCATGCTCTCACTCATCCCCTCCTGATTGGCTCATCGTGAAGGTGAATAGCACTCTAAGTGCACTGATGCCTGTTTGAAGACCAAGTCCAATCAGTTACCATGGCTACGCGTGGCTTTTGTCCATCTCCGCGCTCTAGCTATGAGGCGAGTACGCACTCACCGCGATCTCCTTTGCTGACTCATTCACCTCAATCGATAAGGGTATCTGTTCTGTAGTATTTACCTATCGCTTTTCGGATTAGGCGATCGATGGGATTTTGGCCATTATTGCCTGTTGGCGTAACAAACTTCACTCTGTTCAATGCCACATTCCTCGCATTTGAAAAAATTCTTCTGTTAAAGTTTTGTTGAATCCGATAGATTTGATCCGAGGAAGACATCCTCATAAATCTGAATTGGATTTAAAAGTTGTGGTAAGGGTAGAAGAGGGATGAATGGATGGATGGAAGAATTGCTGGCTGGACGGCTAAGCGAATGGATGCGGGATGGATGGATTCCAAGTTATAACGACTGGCGGCTTAGTTTAGAGCATTCTAGTTGTTTCACTTTGCTATCATAAGTATTTCCTCCATTGCATCTCCAGTGGCAGCTGTAATTTGTATAAATGAGGGCGGAAGAGTTGTAGGTCCTTCACTGACCTCCAAGTTGTTCAAGATCTATACGTACAAGGATAAGTGTTTTTAAAGAAATTGAGTAAAGCTAGCAGGCGAGCCACTCGATTCGTACACAAAAAATCAGTCACTGTATTGGCTGAAAGTTCCTACCTTTGGAGGGATTAAAAAGCTATATTTGGAGCCCTAAATGTCTGTCATATGTTAGAATTTTACACCCCAAAGAACCAAACGAATTCGTCTGGGTTGATCCCAGTAATTGGCAATTCAATGACTTTGGACGATATAAAATGGACGTCATTGGAGGTAAGCTTCAAAAAATTTGTGGTTCTTCTGACTTTGAAAAAGATTCCATCACCAGGTATGCAAGACAGAACGTGCAGCTTCTGAGAAGCCCAACTTTAACGACTGATTACTAAAAGTCATGCATCAGGCAATGCAGTGGCTACTACTTTCCTCGTATTTGGAAGCCTCACTTCTAATGCAGTCTATACTAAATCTGATGGACGTGATCTGGAGATGGCAGTCTTACAAATCTGAATTGGAATGAAAGGTTTTGGTAGAAAGGCCGAGCAGGACGAATGGATGGATGGGTAGATAAATAGATAGATCTAGGATGGGTGGACATGGGATGCATGGATGCTTAATACAGGAGCGATGGTGATGACATAGATCGATCAATGGATGGATACGAAGTGGATGTGTTTGAAATGGATGTAAACTAAGAAAACACTGTGAAATTTAATTATATAATATTTCATTAGTTAAATCCCTGCATTTTTCCCCTAAACATGTTTAATCGGTTTAAGACAAATTACAAAGCGAAGTGTTAGATAAGAGGCTCCGGGTGCGCATTTGTTTAAATGTACCTCCTGTGTGGAAGGCGTCCGGACCCCACCAACCGATTTTTCGACGCGCCCATTATGGAATGCCTTCCTCGAAACAACCGCCTCAATGCAAAGGTCTAAGAAATGACGAAAAGGAAAAGAAAGTGTGGGGACGGAAGAATATTTATGAAAAATATTAATGGAAATTCTGTTTTATGGGCACCGAGATTTCGTTGCAAGAAATACCACCTTTGAAATAAATTTTTGACCAAAATTCACACAATCATTGTTTTCGGGCCATTAACAATCGCCATGCCTGAAGACTTCAAGTAGAAAAGGTATTTCACTGGACCCCTCCCCCCTTGTGACCGGAAATACATTTTTTTCAGCATTCCAAATGAAAGTAACACAAAAATTTAAATTAAATTTAGTTCTCATAGAGTTTAAAGTTTAAAACTTCTTAAAAGCCTATCTACGTTTTGATATATCCACCACTTTCTTCTCGTTTCTACAAAAATTGACCAAATCTCGTGGGGAAGAGCGAAGAAGTGGCAAATGCCAACTCCGAAAATTACTTGACAGCTTTCAAGTGACCATTAAAATCTTCGGGATTTTTAAGTAGCTCGATGCTTCCTCTGCTACTACTTTCCACCCTCATTTGAGCTCTCAAGCCCTTTGTGGTTATCAAACGACGGCTTTATGAACCGCACAACCTTCTCCCGCCGGCTTGGAAGAGGCGTCGTGTACGCTAAAGGAGGCCACCACCCCGAAGTGGTTCCAACACGTGGACTCTGGCAACTGACCACTCAAGAGGAGACTTATCGCGTTCAGCTCCACCCTCTGTTTGCCTTCCTGAGATTAACTTGACAGGAGGGACTTCCTGCCCCAACAAGTTGGAGTGATAAGACCACTCGTTGGTGTCCGTTTAAAATGACAAAGTTTGCGGTGAGAGCCATGCAAATGTTTCAATAAATGGCCTTCGGTTTTTCAGCCAACGTTAAGCGTGCGATCCCTTCCCTGTAGACAGTCCGCCTACCAGCTATTTTTAAGGAGAGCCCAACGTAATACGTCCTCCACACAGAGCCCTTCATGCTTTGGACGGAGTCAGGATAACTGATGCTCTTTAGACAACGCGTGACCGTAGCCTTAAGCAAAGTTCAAGTCCATGCAGCTCTCATCTTTGGGTCATCTTCCCTGATAGCATTGTTTAAGTGCCTTAAATCATAAGGGAATTAAATGCCAAAAGCATGCGTTGTAATCCGCTTATGTCTAACGACCCCTCTTAAATCAGTCCCTTCAAAAGCCAGACTGGAAAAACGGGTTAAGTCTTCGATTAAAACTAAATTTTACCAAATTTTTCAGCATAAAAACCTCCTTTTGAATTTCCTTGTTTGTTTATTTTATTAAGTGCGCTAAGTAAATAGCACAAATGAACATCCATCACGCAATTTTGCCCAATTTGAACATTGGCGATTCTCAACCTTTTCATCTGACACAAAACATTAATTAATGCTTAACAATTAATCATTTCACTAAAGTGAAGTTCCTAAAGTAATTTAAGTGTACATTTAATGAGTGATTTTTAAAAAGATTCGGCAGTTAGTACTCCCATTTCTACTTCACCTCAAAGACTAAAATCTGTTCAGTTATGTCTCTCTCTAAAGATCACAAAAAGGCTATTTTTATACATTAGGAAATCTACTCAGACCCCAATGATTAATTTAATTTTAATGGCGGCGAATCTGCTGAAAATCCTACGCCATATTAGACGCGTTTACTGACAGTAGAATAGGCTACACGAATAGATGAATTAAAATGTATTGTTTAATGCGAAGAAAGCACACAAAGTTAATGTGACCGCATGAATGACCACTGGCGCTCTGTGCCTTCCTCCTTACTCCGCCTCACTTGCGCCCTAATCGCAGAAATTGTGCACGTTTGCTGAGACTATATGGGACGGAGGCGAGGTAGCGCTGAATCAGCTCCTTCATATCCCGCATCTGATCGAGGTAGTCCTGCAGCAGAGCCTCGAACTCAAGCGTTGATAAGCCATCCGCGGTTGTGTCGGAGACGCCCCCTCTGGATCCGTGACCTCCCAAAGAAGATGCCCGACTGCTTGGTATTGTAGCAAGGCAAATCATCAACACACCGACAAGAGCTAGAGTCGTCCACCTTTATACAAGAGAAAATATTCTCGAGTGTTGATAATTTCTCTCCCATTAGCTCGATTCAACCCTCATCATTTCATGGACCCAAAAGTATTTTGACTATATGTGGTAGCCAAGAAGCGGCAATCCCAAAAACAATGCACCTTTCATTGATTAGTATTATAACTGATGATAAATGCGCAATAACGTATTACTTATACCTCTTATACTTAAAATAAATCCTAAATATTTATATGTGAATAAAAGAACTTAGGAAAGTTCTCTTCTAGACTGGCTAAAAGATACATAGTGCTAAGTAAAGTTAAGTTCAGTAATTAAAGACAGATTGAAAATCGCCTAAAGTAACATTTTAGCTGACTTTTTGTTTTAATCCTCCACGTCCTGCTCACTCCCTCATTTAAACATTCCGCTAATTTAACTGGTAGTGATGAGGCTGTTCAGCTAAAAATCTCCTCGACTCTACTTCTCTGCGAAGAAAGTAAATCAGGTTGTAAGTTAACGAATATGTTGGAGAAGAGCACTCAGAACGCCTAATGCAAATGAAAAGCGGTTGTCCTCAGAGGGTTACAGAAGCAAATTTGTGAATTATCGTTAGTGTCTTCAATAAGTGATTTAGCCTGTTTGAAGAGCAGACTTGCCATTTTCAATAATTACGAAACAAAGAAGCCTCACAGACTTTCTCCTGAATATATCGCTTGGCTTACACGAACCAATTGGCAGCTTGTGTAAAAGCTTGCGGCACTTTTGGTAGAGTTGGAGGACTTGCGACTCAAAAGAGTTTGGCTTGTGCTTAACTAATCCTTTTTAAAAGTACGTAGAGTAGAAAAACCAACTCTCGCAAGCTACGCCTTTCTCCCCGACTCCAAGACATGACTGGTTTAATGCGTCCTCCAGACGTGAACATTTAGATTCCCTTCGATTCCGAGTATCCTCATTAAAGTAAGTTAACAAGGATGTGATAAAAACGAATTTAGTCTGGTTTGCCTGCCTTTCTTATAAAGGAAAACAGGTTGACGATGCAATCAGGACTATAAGGTAGTCATTTTAGGATGTGGTGAAGTCGCTAAACTAACTGAGCTTATCAGCGGTTATCAAAGGGGCCTCCACCTCGGCTGTGTCGACGAATGACACGAAACAGCCTCCAGCTGCAATATCACCTTGATGCAAATTTAAAGTCAAATAAATTTAAGAGATTTTTTCTCAAGTATTCAGCTAAACTCTTAAAACTATATAAGCAACCAATTTTCAAGTGATGCGTGAAAAAACCAAAGAAAAATGAGAAACTTTGGAATGCAAAAGTACAGGATAGTGAGAACTTACTTGTTCATGTCTTGCTGCAGAAATACCGAATTGGGGTGAAGAAGTTGTTAGTCGTTGAATGACTTGGACTTGGCCTTATATACATATGTATATGCATACCCCTCATGCCAATTCCATAGGTGGGTGGGGGAGGGTGAGGGAGGAGGAAGAAGCCGTCTGAACCAATCAAATGCGCGCGTTTAGACTTCCTCTTCATAAGGCTACATATGGGGCGATCGTCCAGACAAAAATAGGACCCTTTAGTTAAAAATCATCCATTAGAATTAAATTATTTAAAGAAATCATTTCTGAAGGTGGGTATTTCAATTAATAAAGTAAAATTATTCGTTTTCTTCAAAAATTTTTAAGGGTCCTGATCGAAGGTTTTCTTATCTCAATTTTTAATTTTTTACCAACAAGTTATAGACGGTGAACAGAATTTAGTTCTTAGTCTGGTTTCATCCAAGTTCTTGGATTTGGCTTCGAGTAGCCATAGCAACCTCAAGAACCTAGATGCTTAGAACCTTGGAGGTGATAGGACATCGAATGAATTTTGACTTAACATGAGGTAATCAGCAGTGGGTACTTACAAAATGCCTGCGAATGTTTGAACGCGCTCATTGCAAAATCCAGAGAGAAATGTCTCAGCCGTTATTGTTCCTTTTAACCCTTATCCTTTTAAATTTTTGAGAAAAGTGGTGCCTACAACTCGATTCTGTCTGCTTGATGAAATAACCAAAGCTCTACAAGCCGTGTATTTAAGGAAGGCATGGTGAAGGAACACACCGCCAGGGCTTGGGCACTTTTGGGAGGACCATCAACTCTTGGTTTTGGGAGAGGGATTTAAGTAAGAGGGTTGACAACACCTAATCTGCCCAAGAAAAACTAACCTAATACGATATGTGAATGGCAGTTCACAAAAATTCTTCCAATTACGAATTTGGCTTTCACTTCCTTCACTTAATAACACATCACTCGCTACCCCAAACGATCTATTGTCAATCTCATTCTCTCGCTGAGGGCTAAACGATAGTATCATACTCTGGTATCATGGGGATTAGCTAAGGAAAGATATTCTAAACTGTACTGTAGCAGTCTAAGGATGTAGAGATGATCAAAGCTTCTTGGAAGAATTAGGGCTCTCCTCCTTCTCCTCCTTCAGCTTCACCTCGAAGGTCGACAACGTTTTCTCAGTCAGGTGCTTGGTCCGAAGCACCTGCCTGGTACCTCATAAGAACGCACTTAAGCAAGTGCTCACAATAGATTGACCTTAAAATCAAATTTTGCTTCGTTATTAACAAGAAAGGTGGAATCTAATTTCCAGTTTTACTATGCACCCATTGCTTCCCTTCATTCGTCCAGATTATTTCCAAAAATATGCATTTCTAGAGGCAATTTTTCCCCCCCCCATTAGTTGGGCTGAACTACAATTTTATATATTGGAGGTCCAAAAGACGCCCAATTGTTTGATGTCCTTTTAGTCCCCGCATTGGTTTAACATAAAATGCATGCGAAATGGGCACCCTACAGAATGAGGTATTCTGGGGGAGAAATATTTTTTACTTGTATTTATAGAAGCTAGAAAACAACTTCCAGACGCATTCAGAAGGCCATGTCGCAAGGTCAAAGCACAGAATGTGGAATCTGAAGTATCCGCATTGTATCGTTTGGAGTAGGTTTTGTAACAATTCAAAGCCACCGTCTCTATTCAGAGACGGACATCAATGTGTTACCATGGTTCACTTTTAGCCGCAAATCTGGCATTTCTGCCTGCCTTAACAAGTCTGCCATCTGAGGTAACCATGAAACGCAGGCAACTATTTTTAGACTGTCCATGTTTTCGTTCCTGAAGTTAGGTTCCGGGTATCTGACACCCACACCCTACTGACTGACCAGTTGGACCTCTGCGGTCCTCTAGAGCCGAGCTCTTTCTTACACATTCCTTTGAGTAGAATCGTCAAGATAGATCTCACCCATTATATCTTGATTTTTAGCAAGTAACCAACTTCCAGCGCATAATTGGGTCCCCTAGGGTGGCCAGTCAGACAGGAAACACGCTTTACCTACACACCTACGTGGAAACATAAAGGGGGGTTTGGGGGGCTTCACCCAGCCTGTCAATAAGTACAGAAAGATCTTGACACTTAAAGAGTCAATAAGGGAGTTTTGTTCGATCCTATCCAGGCTGGTAAGTCTTCCTCGATGCAATACATCTGCTTTATCATCACTGCTTTCACCTACTCCGATAGGGAACTCTGCTGTCCAAGAAACCAAATATGACGTTTAATAACCCCTCGGTTCTCGTTTTGAATACGTACTACTTATAAACTAATGCCTAAGTTATCAGCAGCAATTTTAAGATCACCTTTTTGGTATCCATAAGGTCTATCTTCTTGTTTTGAATTTTTATAAATCAAATTTGGAAGTCATCAAACTGTCATTTGAGTTTCTTTACCCATAAGTTGTCTCTATAAAAAGCGATCTGTATTCATGATAAATCCTGTTGCCTAGTTACAAAATAACTAGCAATTTGCACTCTGGTAAAATTAAAATGCATCCACACAATTTTAGAGAGCAACGTTTTAGATCAAACCCTAGAGTGAATTATTAAAATGTTAACTAATCACTTTTTATCTTTAACTGAGATGCCTCGTCAGCAAGCAATTAAGTTGACTTCCTCCCTCTGATGAAGAAACAAACAAAACCTTTGGTAAAATGTACCATATATTATTCATCGTTAAAGTTCAACACAAACTTTTCCATCTTGTAGATGTCAGCTACACTTCAACCAATTCGAAGGAACTGTGCTCGTTTGACGGTTGGTAGGCTGGCCTGCTCAACGGAGGATACTGACGGCACAGGATAGCGCCAAAAGCTCCTTGAATGACCGGACGTGGGGTCGTACATAATCATACGCTCCGGTTGAATTGGGGGCAGATATTGATAGGTCTCTCCTGGCACTAGTTCCTCATTCTCCCCTAAAAATCGGCTGATTGTCACTCCTTCAATTGGCAATGTCATGCAATTGAGAAGACAAACCAATGCGAGCCAGCTTTGAGCATACCTGGAGTGATTAAAAAAAATAATTGGAGAGGAGTAGGAAAAGCTTAGTCAGCTGTCTTTCCTTTTGGAGTGAAGAAGTAGTCCTACTAGTGAATACATTGAGATGATTTGTTTACGATGGAACTACTCTCCATTGTCAAACCAATCAGTGATCAGGAATGCTTCCCTGCTATTCGTCAAGAAAAAGGCTTGAATCTTTAACTACTTTAATGCACTCTTCTCGGAGGAAACCATTCCCCATTGATTACGTTAGTCTGAGACAAGTGGTTAAAGTGATTGCCCATGGCCTAAGTCTGCATAACCTCACTAACCAACTTATTTTTTACTTCTCAGCCTCTGTTTTTTGCATTTGTCGAAAATTCCACCTCATTGGTATATTTTGTTTCCAGTTCTTTTAAAATATCATGATGTCATTTAAAAAGAGGTAAAAGGCAAACTTACAAATGCCAGCTAATCATTATAGCCGGAAGCCGAAAAACTTTAAGAGGAGCGAAAAAAGACCTTTTTATACTCCAGCTAAGCCCTCAACACTCCCCCACCGATCCCACGGTGCCGGTAACTGCGGTGACAACACTGTCTCACACCAATTTCCGCTCCTACTCCTGCCCCTCTTCCTATCAGCTTCACAAATAACAAGGTAATTTTTATACCTGGGGCTTAGAAATTTTTTTTTCCTGATAAATACAGTGAGTAGTTTATTGCCAATAGCTCCCTGGAGGTAATACAGGAATCCTAGGACAGGCTAATTAAATGATTAATTAATTTCGGTGAAAAAGTCCTTCAATAATTTAATAAAATATTTTGCAGTCTTTTGTCAGACCTAAAAGTTAAATGTCTGAATGTTTAAACGAATTATTTATCTCGCTTCTAAACCCGTTATGGAGCATGAAAGAGCTTTTTCGTTTTCCCCCTCTTAGTGGTGTAAAAAGTACACTTCTTATCCCGTCTCCACCTCCCTTGATTTGTTGCTTTAAGAAGAATTCTCCCCTACGTTTGTTGACCTGTACTGATGATAAAGGCCTCTAATCTAAAGCACAACTAAAAGCTGTTATTGAAAATGGGAAAAGATGACAAAACTTGACAAGTAAACACTAAAACATTGGACGAATTTGCTAGGGTAGTTACTTAAAGAAACAGTATGGAAGATGACAAAATGACTGAATGCGAGTCGATGTGGTACTCTAGATTGTCCTTCTTACCACTTTCCCGCTGTATCGAACCCCCGTAAACGAAGAGTTGGATAAACTTGATGGACTTGGTTGGAGGTTGTCTGCTTTGGGAATCAAATTTAACGGGTTCAAAACTGCATGAACCATTTTTGGTTTGTGAGGTAGCGGAACGCGAAGCTCAGAACCGGTTCCATTGGGGTACACAGACAGATCTCCTGATTTTAGTCCTGGACATGTTATGCGTTGACAGATGCCAATGCAAGGACACTATGGATT
The DNA here is from genome assembly GCA_000469725.3 of Echinococcus multilocularis. NCBI lineage: Eukaryota > Metazoa > Platyhelminthes > Cestoda > Cyclophyllidea > Taeniidae > Echinococcus > Echinococcus multilocularis. The sequence goes on along the minus strand of LN902842.1, from coordinate 2,310,695 downwards.
TCGCCATGTTTACCAGCTAAGAGACTTCCTTTAAGAAGACTTTTATTTTAAAGCCCTTTAGGCCAACGAAAATGTCATTTGTTGTCCTTAAAACACCAACTACTTCCTTGAACTTTTAGGAATCATAACAATTCAACCCCACAAGGCCACGCTTGTTTCATGTGGGTCTTTAAGCGACTACAGGCCAATTTTTCAGCATGCATCTCCTGTTAAAGGCCTAACAACTTCGTTTGAGATTTATTCACTCTCTACGATACGGATGGAATTTTCCCAAGGAAAGATATTTTCCTTCTAAGGGCCAAACAATGTCGCCCAAGATGTAGCATAACTCAATGAGAATCGAAGGCAGGTAAGAAAAATGTTCACTTTGGGAAGAATCAGTGCTAAGCAATCAACCTATTTTAAAAAGGAAATTCCAGGTTAATGCCTTGCATCGTTGTATAAATTACCCCCTAAAAAAATTACGCTTTAGTTAGGATGGAAGGAGGGGAAGGAGTACAGTCGCATTCCCACTTTCATTCTCCACATTCAGCTTGGTGTTATTTATCCCATCCGCCATTATTTCTGGGGGCTCTCATGGTAGGTAGAAAAGTGTTAGGAAATAAAAAGGTAATAGACGGAAATACGAATGGCCAAATGTAGGATTTTTCTGGCTCCTGAGGGCAAAACTTTTCTTTTTACTAACATTCGTCGCCTTGTACCTTATTTAGAAGGGTGGTTATTCCAATGAGTAGTTCAAGTACCTTTTAGTACTTGTCAAGAATGGCCTCACAAGCACACAAGTTCCTCCCCATTGGTTCTTTTGCAGGCATGGAGAGATTCCCTTTTAGGGTTTGTCATAGCGAATGATTTCACCATTTTTTCGTCTTGTTTGTGGTTTGCAGGGAAATTATTAAATTTTCTAGAGGTTTTAGAGTATATAATTGTTTACAGCGGACCATTACGCCTAAAGATGGCAAAATTTCATAGCCTTTAGCGTTTGCTCCTTCGTTCTGTTTAAAGAAGACGAATTTACCGAAGGGCGTCATTTTTAAGTCATAACATTCAATATTAATGCAAAACGAGAGAAACTTAATGACCTTGTCTTCTTTAAGTAGACGCTTTACCTGCTGCCTCCCAACACGCGCTTAGTCAAAGTGGATTGCGCAGGTGGCCAACTATAGCTAAACAGACAAATGTTCACCTGTTAAAATGGGTTAAACTTCAGAGCATGGGATCCTTAAAAGACGGGTGATAAAATTGCCGTCTCGCTTTAAGTAGCCATTACCAACTGTTTCACATAGAAGAGAAGACCATAAATAACTACTTGATTTCAGAACCCCTCTCCTTTTCCCAAAAAAGAATTGAAAAGTCCATAGCCATTAATTCACAAATAAATGTTTGTTTCTTTGCAATTACCACCCAAGCATAAGTATAAATATTTAGGAATTCTGCAGAAATGGCAGACAAATGTGACAGTTTAAGTGAATTTACGGTAAATACCCGAGTTTAGGCCCTATCCAAAGAAAGGGTCATGCGTGACTGGTCAGAGGAAATTTTCTGCCATGGCTTGTTGGCCGAATGTAACGATTACGACGGCAATGGGTAAATATTGAGTTAACTTTATTGGGGAGGTTTTAAGGGAAATTTAGTGGTAGACTGAACAATTCGTTTCAGGTATCGTTTTAGCCCGCTATGTTGAATTATGGTAATTTGTCGGTCCTTGTAGACTGTCATTAGGTGTTGGTAGCATAAAACATTATCTTTACAGCTCTCTTTGTTTTGATCTGTGCCACTTTGTGCCTATATTGAACCACCAAATCACAGAATTTGATCCTTGCGAACCTGCGGAACCTACTCTTCAACTTAAATGTGTTGCATTTAGAGGAGGCGTCGTATGGCGTAGTAGAACGCATTGCCTAAATATGCGGTATACCTCTTTTTTAATCCGAAAAGAAACAAATGTAAAGCTGATGGGTCATGTCCATAAATAGGCTCCCTTTTGCACTCAAGTACAGAAAGTTGTTTCGTGTTTCCTTTCGCGTTTTCGTGTTTCATGCCTTCCTTTTGGCACAATAAGCTTCAATAAATACTAATATTTTATTTCCTCCTCCCTTTAAGCAAAAACGCCCCACTTCTGCATATTGCACCGATCTGTGGTGGGGAATGGAATTGACCACTTTCTTGGGCTTCTCAATCATTTAAATATTTTTGGGTATGCACATGCAGGGAGACGCAAAGCTAGCCTAATTTCCACTCAAACAAATGACTAAACTATTAAAATTAAGCTATCGAATGCTAAACTGTAAATGCAGGATTTTTCATATCTGTTATGATGGAGTGCTTTCCCCATCCCCCTCTCACATTGAGTCATTACTATTTCATCCCATCGGTAGAGGCGCTACCTGTTCCCCCATTTACAAAATGAAGACTTTTTCTGCTATCAATAAAGTAACAAAGGTATTTGTATTTTTAAGCTCCCCCACCCCACAAACCCATTGAGGAGAGGGCTTATTCCCACCCAAATATTTAATGATCGTGCCTCACAGCGGAGCATTTCAGAACCTCCAACATTTACCCAAACCCATTAAATCCGGTTCACCATGGGACTGCAGTTTACCTCTTAGATAAAGGGATAAATAAATTGTTAATTAGTTCGCCCAATTCGCTATTGTTGTCTTTCTTTGAACTCCCAAGCCGGAGGTAAACTACGTCTCCTTCAGACAGTGTGACGGTGTGAATAGTGCAATGGAGGTTTTTGGATAGGATTTTAAATCCTAAAAATATATTTTATTATAAAAAGAAGTCTGTATGAATTTTATTATAGCCTTAAGTGATTTAAGAGCGCTAGTCAAACTATTTCAATTATTTTTTGACTCTCTACCCTCTTCGCATGTTATCATATCTCTTCATCGCAAATATCATGAAGCGGTGAAGAGAGAAGTATGGAGGTTGAGGCTGTTTGTCCCTCTAATCTTAAAGACGAAGCATTCGAGGGGACAAGATTGGTCGAAGTCCTTCATCACATGATAGACTATACGCCGATTACCGAGGACTGCAATGTTCCACCCCCTACGTGTTTACGAGACTGACGGCTGTGAAATCATCACCAACATACAAACGTGCGGTTGGATGCCTTTGAAACATTGCTATCTTCAAATATCTTACGTGTTAGTGATTAGGTTTTCAACCTCCGCATTTTGCATTACTGTTCCCTCTGAATTTGTCTACATTTGAGAACAGATATCCTCAAGTTTAACATCTTTGTTGGTACACCACTTTGTTCATCACTCAACTGGGGTCTGAGCCCAATCTAGACGACCTACGTATGTGCTCCACATATAGGCACCTTGAAGGACACTCTTAACACTCATTTTTGTGTGTGGTACCCTCACAGTGGCCTCCCTTTTCTTGTATGTCAAATTTAGAATTTGTCTGACCTAATCGTCTCCGGCGCAAATTCAAAGTGTCATTGGTTGTAAAATCTTTCCAGGAAATTGGTTCAAGCGTAATAAATCACAATAGACTACTCCGCTTTTGACCACCGCGTCTGCAACCTGGAAAATCTATTCACAGGATAAAGTGATGTCCAGCAAAAATGCCTTCTTTTAGAGATCATAAACAAATACTTGCAACGGGACAAAAGTGGATGCGAAAAATGTCCCCTGATGGAGGCAAAAGTTATGCACAGTTTATAATGGTACACCATAACAATTAGGATATTTTTTGAGTGGCTCAGACATAAAAGGAAATGTTAATTTTGTCCATCTCTTAAACTACTTATGCCTTGGAAAAGGGGTTCGGCCGATTTTCCGTAGTAAAGAGTGAAAAAAAAATTATATCGGATAATAAAGATTCTTTTTTATTCTGGTGCCACCGACCTATTCAATTTGCAGTGTGTATTATTAAGGAGTCTAGGTTAAAGTTGCTATGGTGATTGGCGGCACTTTGCTGAAAAGTTTTTTTGGTGTAATCAGCTTAAAGTTTTTGGGGCTTTTACTCGTCAGTAGGAAGAGATCAGTTCCAGGTAAGTAGTTTGTGGCAAGGAACAGTCACTAACGAAACCAAGTAGCTTCGATCATAATTTCACAGGAAGAAAAATAATTCTCATTAGGATATGCTGACACCCAAACGCCTCATTTAGCTGTCCCCTAAAAATTGTGACAAAGTAACGTCATTTTGTCGGGATGGTTTTAGCAATTAAATTTGTATCAAGCCTTTTGTTTAGCAATCGGCCCAGTCTATTGTGGTATGCCTAGAATGCGACTTGTCGTCTGCCATTGTGGCGCTTAAGTAAAGTCTTATCTCAAAAAATCACCTATTCCAAGTTTTGCATTAGAACAATTATCTTTGTCAACATGAAACTACAAATCGTTCATTCACTAAGAAAGAAAGAGAACATTTTAGCAATATCAAGGCTCAATCCAGGGTCAAGATTGGATTGTATTCTCCATCTAACTTCGCAAATTCTACCCTAAAGAATAAGTCGCCACTAAAATGCGGTTGTTAATGTTTCATGCATTAAGACGGGAAAAAAAATGCATCTTGCGTAAATTTAAAAGCTGGGTACTATTGTAGCACCCCGGTCTCTGCTGAAGTCGTAAAGAATTACACCAGTTCGCAGGAGGATTTATCACTGACATGTGGGAGAACAGAGGCCCTGCAGGCATCCAGGCCACTTTGCAAGATAGAAGCATAAAACGTGCAGGCTGAAGCGTCCTCATTGGCTGAATGTACAGTACGATAAACAACAGGCCACCACCCCCTCTATTCAGACATGGGTATCCACGCAACACTAAAGTGTGCTGTTCTCATGGGTCGCTTTTATTCGGAATTATCACATTTCTGGCCGTCTTATCATGTCTGCCATCTGGAGTTACCATGGAAACGGGGGGATGTTTCAAAGACTTGTCCATGGTTTACTTCCGGAGGCTGAGTTTTGTGGCATGCGGTATGAGGCCCAGGATCTAGCGCTGTGTTGTTTGGAGAACAGCACTTTCTTACGACTGGTTAAACTTCTAAAGCAGACATTACTCTAACACTCCTTTGAGTTGTATCAAGTCTAGGAGGCTGCACGAAGTGGTTAGCCGGTTTGGGTCCTAAATTTCCAACCACACGTTCGGTTCTACCTGATATTATCTGCTCATTGGCATGAGTAGAAAAATTCAGGTGGTGACAAAACGAAAGTAAAATATGCGTTTGATTAGTTATTTCCGGCTTCCGTAAGATTTTGATGGGTTTACCCCTACTTGGATACGGATAACTCCATCAGGACGAAATACCTACAAGTTAGCTCCACCTTCTCAACTCAAAGGCAAGCAAGAAAATCTCCTACTTTAGAAGCGCCAAGGGCTTGGACGAGTCAATCAGTCCGAAGAAAGCGCTTTTTGAAAGATGACACAATGCAGCTTCTTGCAAACTCCTTCTACTGTCGCACTTTGGACTGCGATGGAGTGGCAAACACTTCCTCACCCTCACTGTCCTCCTCTATTTTGTTAATTAGCTACCATAGTTAAGCAGACATGGACGTGGCTAGTGGTTTTTCCTGATTCCAAGATAAAAAACCGTCTTCGATGAACGAAGGAGTGATAAATTAATCCATGAGAGAACGAAACAAAGAGTAGATAAACAGATAAATGACTGAAGGTTGACACGTGTCATCAGACTAACGAGGGGATGAATCTGTAGCCTCTACTTAACCATCTTTTGGCTGACAATTGCGGGTTAGCCACAACTAACAGCCAAATTATGTAAGACGTGTACTCGACACAACTCACCAACCCGGCTTGACAAATTACAGTTCCATCGAGGAGAAAGGTTCAGAACTTAATGGCTGGTATCATGTTTTCCCTCCCTTTTTTTCTCCCTCTCTAATGGCACTGATATTTGGGCCAAAACATCACCCTATCACACCTGGGATCTGGCGCCACAATGGACAAACAGGGAGGAAGAGGAGGTGAGAGGGGTCGCGGAGCAGGTAGGAGTTCCCTCTGCTTGGCCTGACGTGAACATCACTTGTTTTAATGCACTCACTCGTCAATTGGTGCAGAACCGACGACGACTAATGTAGTCCTCATGCCACTTGAGGCGTGCTGTTGACAGAATGGAATGCGCCACTTTGATTTGACAGAAAGGCAGACAAAAACAAAAAGTCTGAAGTGGATGCATGGGCTCAATCGCCTCTGGATAATTGACACAAGCGCATCACTCAATAATTCGACCTTGTTCCAACCTGACAAGTACGTGCCATCCACATCTGCCATCCTTGGCATTATGCCAAAGAGCTTCTGGTATGTATTTCCGCAAAAAACATCTGAATGGCGCATCTGAATGAGGTCCAGCACTGAGTTGCATGACCTCCTCGTTATTAGGTGATTAAGATCTCACGAGATGGTAGCCTTGTCATCTACTTGCTAAATATATCAGTAGCCTTTCAAAAAAACTGAGTCCGATATCAAGTACCAATTGCTTTCTTTATTGATGTCCTGTTCGACTTTCAAATCTTCTTTGGCTTCAGATTCATTTGGATCCTGATTGGTTGATTAGCCGCGACTGTGGTAACTACCGGTTCACAACGTATCAATCATTCCGATTTTAAAAGGCTTATTCTGGAAGTCCAAACAATGCATAACCTATCGCAAAATCATACACGATTTAAATAATTGGGTATTGGTAATAAATAAAGCCATTGCCGTCGCCGACAAGCATAGAAAAGTTGACTACTGCTAGGAGTTTAAGGGATGTTTTGGTAAAGGTTAGATCTTGTTCCCAGTGATTTCGGTTTGTTTGGCTTCCCAAAAAAGTACTTCGAAGTGAAGTAAAGGTGTGAGAATCCAGGATCACCCCCCGGAGAATTACAAAACGCAAACCTGATGGTACAAAACTTCATCATTGCTCGTCAATGCAGAAGAGTTGCCCTCGCGATGACCACAGTGTGCCTATACACGGTGAAGGCAAGGGTTGAGCTTGCAGATCAAAGGGTCAACAGCACAATGGAGGGAGGAAGAAGAGGTGTGCAAGGTAGATTTCACATCTTTGGCGCGTTTGGCATCAAGAAGGTGATGTAGCTAAGCTCTGAGATGCGTGAGCATGTCGACATTTTGGTCCGATGGTCGTGGAATTGCTGAAATAAGACGGAAAAAGAGAACCCAAGTAGAAAAAACGTTCTTTATACTTGCTATTCTCCAAGTGCAGGTTTAGTAGAGGTTATTTAAGTGGCAAATCTGAATTGGGTCAGGGTTGAAATCTCGTCTGGAATCTTGTCGGGCAAAGCTGAAGCGACAGGTCAGCGAGAGCGCAGTGAAAAAGGATTGAAATCCGAAATTCCTGGCGCAGTGCTAGGTGATGAAAAAAATCGCGCGGTTTTTGCTGTGACCCATTGCAATGACTTGTTTTGACTGGTAGAAACCTGTAAAATGTAATTATTTATGCGTACCTCAGTCTGTCTGGACAATATTCATTGACGTGTGTTCCACTAATTTCTTCCTATTTCTAACGTCGGTTGAACATGATTGATTTATCCGCCTCCTTCCTGAACCTCCTTCGCTTCGGCAATATATTTCCTGCCCTAGTATTACGACTTCTTTCGCCTTTAGGAGAGACTCAAGACGCAACATTGGTGCTAGTGGCAAGCGAATTTGATCTTCAAGGACGACACCTCCTCCACTTCTCTACTAGCTAGATAGAACCCCGATAGATAGATGAATGGGCAGGACTGAAGTAAGAATAAAGTGACTTTACCCTCACGGAACGATTTCAATCCCTATTCCTAATTAAATAACTGCTTTTAGGCCAATGTTCTTACGACTAGCGATGGATGGCCGGCACATTCCTCCTTCCCCCAGTATAGTTTCCAAGTAGGACGAAACTCTAGATGCGGTGGAAATGTCAAGTATGAGCAATGTCGCTGAGGCCAAATACCACCTCAGTTGCAAGCACATTCGATGCCTGGCTCGGGTGACTCGTGGTGTTTCTCCTTACAGCACCGCAGAAGATTTGGACTTGGAAATGGAATGGAAAGTATACATTACCCCATCCGCCACCTTCACATTCTCCGTCAGTTCCTCAGAGGAACCGACACCACTTTTTGACTCCTGACAATCACTTGTGAAGTAGAGCTGAAAAACGGAGGTTATTAAGGCCATTCGTAGCTTTACAATAGGTCGGTATTATCGCACCGAGAACGAAGGATGGATTTTAACGATGGTAATTTCAGTGGGTAAGATATTTTACGAAGCTTCCCTTCTTAATTAGGTTCTTTTCTCACCACCTCAAAAACTAATTCTCTCCCTTTTCACTAATGGTGTTATCACTTAGGGAAGATGGAATTGAAATACAAGCACCACTGCAACACACCCAGTTGCTGCCTCACATACACTCGGATAAATGGAGTTACTAAATTGCCCCCATTAGGCAGATGCAACGGTTCCCTTCTAAATGCGTAAGAAGTGTAGAAGATCGTACATGCCAGAATAATTTCCCACACTCGGAGGGTGATATAATAGATGGGTGGACAGATGTAGGACGGGTCTTCATAATTACATGTAACAAAATGCAGCCCTATCTTAGAGCGAATTATAATCGGCGCATATTAATCATGTACCTTGAAGTTACCACTTTGGAAGTGGTAAAAAGGGGGGGGGAAAGAGGGAGAGGGGAAGGATAGGGAGGTGGGAGCAATGACAGACATAAGAGAGGAATTTGGGTGTAAATGTCTTACTTTGTGGTGATACCATTTATTAATCAAGCGGCCAATCAACCAGTCGGCAAAACTAAAGCTAAACAAAGAATTTCGCAAGATTCGAAAAATTTGAAGAGATTTACTGGGTAATGAGCGGGGGGAGGAGAAAACTTACGAATGGGTTAAATCTGACTCTTCCTCAGCAGAGTGTACCTGTGTGTGAAGGGAAAGGAGAACTGAGGAAAAACTTTACATTTCTTTTACTCAAGTGCAATTTACAATAAAGTAGAGGCTAAATTCGCTTTTTAATATTTTCTGAGGCAGCTTGTTTATGTGCAAGCCTCAAGAGATCGCACATCAACCGGAAGAGTTGAATGGCATGCCAAATTGAACAATACTGACTTCTATGGAGTTACAAACGCTCAGAAGTCTGCAGCCATGTCTACTCTACAAAAAAGGGCCAAATGTCAGGCGGAGGTACACTGGCAAAAAAGTCGCACTTTTATTAACATCAAGGCATCACCGATCAATTTCGCTGCCGGTGTCAAAACCCAACCCTATCACTATTCACATAAAGTCTGTAAACGCACATCAAAGTGAATCTTGTAGCTGGAGACACGAGGGCTAAGAAGAGCCTCAAACGTCTCAGCAGCTTGGCCAACTCGTCGTTATATGCAGCATTATGAATCGGCGCTTCAAACAAAATTACTACTGACCAAGTAAATAAGTACGAAGTCCACTTCTTCCTAAAGTGGATAGTCACTTGCTAAAATTGACCAACTCCAATTTCAAAATACAAAATTTGTCGAGTAAAAATATGGAGCTGTCTTCACTTACCGAGTGCCGGCATTAAAGCAGGGGAAAGTAGTCTACTTTTTAACACACGAGTAACCAAAAGACTCGCATATTTAAACCAAATTAAGGAAAAGCAGATTACTGGCTTGACTACTTCCAGAAGGCCTATTTATTTAAACTCAGAGTTCGGAGGTAGATAAAGGCACGAAAGGGGTAACCCCAGTGCATTGCCCAACGAGTTAGCAGTTCTAATTATCCAGTTCAGACGACTTCTTCATCACGGAGTGTCGAGACTTACCCACTACCAGAAAGAGAAAAGGATTGCTAATATTAATAGACGATCAAACCATAAACTACTGATATACATAAGAAAATGGTGATTGGAAAACCTCAGTCATGCAAAATTGCTACTTATAAGTAATCAGTAGACTTACCGAGCTCTTCCGCTTAACAGCGTCTGAGGAAGCCCGCGTATCACCAACAGCAGTGGCCGGTACACCATCGCCAGGGGCTGAGTCATTTAGGCGCTGGTTGGCAAATTTATTCGTACCGATGGTGGAGACACCAGAGGTCGAGTGGGAGAATAATGCCGAGGGTCGAGCGCTATGCGCCCTCTTCGCCAAATACCGATGTGTCTCCCAAGCCGAGAGCGAACGCAGCGGCGCATAGGCGAGTGCGGATAGCAGGAACACCAGTCCACAAGTGTAGTACGCCCAACTTAATGGGTTATTTTCTGACCCTGTTAATAGATATTGTGGTTCATGTAGAAGTCGTGCACCGATTTGAATGCCTGAAGCCGCCTCTGCGATCAGACCTGAGAAAGATGGGTTAAAACAATTCTACTTAATTAAAATAAGTGCGCAAACAGCCTGGTAATAGGACTCACCCACTGTCAGAGGACCGGCGATGGCTCCAGCTCCTTGAAAGACAAGAAGATAGACGAATGCTGGCGTTAGATGATGTACACCAATTAGTTCCACCGCGACAGCACTTCGGAGAGATAAGGCGAGAGCTAGGAAACAAAACGATTAAAAGGAGATTACACGAAAGCCTTGGTCCAAACTCTTCACAACTCACTGAACTGAAACACATACCACTGGCAAGAGTGTGAAGGAAGACTAGCATGAGGAGGATACCACAAAAGAGCACACACGATGAGGAGAGAGGATGATGAGGCGATCCTGCTCCCCATGTGGTGAGGGGGATGCAAAGAAGACTAGCACCACCCACCACTAGAGATAGAATATTTAGGACCATTGGATCCGCCAGTCGATGTAGCAATGAGTGTAGATACCGTCGTAGAAGGCGTAAAAGTCCACCATCCTCTTCATTGTCTTCGTCGTTGTCGCCATAACGCTGAAGATGACTGGATCCACTCACGATGTGCTCGATGTAAAAGGCTGTGAAAGTGCAATTCGCAGTAAAAGTATTTGACATTTAGGCTTCTTGTCTAATGACATTCAAACGGGCCAAAATCCCATCGAGTAAACCAACTCAAGTCTCTCCCACCCGATGAAACTAGAACAGAAATACTGAAAACCACATTTCAGTTTTTAACTTTTGCAAATGAGGGGTGTCTCCGGCTACTTTTCTGTGAGAAAAGAGATCCCCATGCGTCATTTTGCTTTTTTCTCCACCCATCGGGGTTGTTTTAACCGACAGACCAAGGGAAGTTCAGTATCCCTACCTATTCGTCCCATTGAGAAAAAATTCCATTTCTCTAGACTACCTTATGGTCATATTCTGGTGGCAGAAGAGTACCAATATTATTGTGCCTTAGGCAAAAATGGGCAGTGAAATTGCATTGGATAGACTTCCCTTCATGAGGTCTAAAAATCGCTCATACCTGCCTGTCTGCAACTTTCTGTCCACTAGCCTCCATTTGTCCAACTTCCAGTCTGTTCATAGGTACGCCCAACTGTCAGCTTGTCTGCCCTATGGGTCTTTCTGTCCCTGTCTCCCTCCTCCTCCCCCCCTTTGGCCTAGCCATTCGCCTACATGTTATGTGTCCACTGTCTTCTGTCCGCCTGTTCGTCCATCCTCTCAACCTGTCCACCTTTCCGTCTGTCCGACTCGCCTTCTCCGCCTACACCTACCCCTGCCTTTTGCTTGTCTACTTCTCTCATTCCACTGGTCAGTATGCCCCTATCTTGACCATCATTTAGTCGGTATGTCAATTCACCTCTTCATCCGTATCGACTCTCGTGGAGTGGTCCATTCAGCCATCTGGCCACTCTATTTACCATCAAATACCCCTTCTCTCCACTTCTCTTGCTTGTCCCCTCCTTCTGTACTTATCTACCTAATGGTATCATCTAACCACGAAACTACACACCAAAACAGCCTCAACTTGTCTCTCCATCTGTGTACTGGTCTATTTGTCGTTGCTTTTCATCTGTCTTACCATCACCTCTTTGTTTCTCTACCTGCCCACCTATCTGTCTTTTTCATCTACCTACCCCTTAATTGTTTGCCTCCCCCACCCCCTATCTGACCTCCCTTTTTCCCACCTTTGTCAACACCTGACTATTACTTCCTCTACCCCTCCACCTCCTCCCTCTCCGCGCTCCTCTGAACGCCAGTTCGCTTGCCTATCAATTTATCTACCCTCGGCTAGTTTGCCAGATTGCCTGCTTGCCATCTGGCAACCACTAGCATCCACCATTCTAAGATTGGCAATGCTGGCAGTCAAGATGACGTCTAACGTCTACACCTCAAGCTATCCTCTATTTATCAGCATTCATTCATCCGTTTGTTTTATCTGCATAACCATCCACCGACCCACCCAGTACAAAAAACCCAAAAAACCAACATTGATGGTGGAAGCGATGCTTACTGTGTATCTATCACTGCACATCAATCTGGCCACCTCTTCAGCTGCCTGGCTGACGACTAGCCTAACCGCCACTTATCCATTTATCTGCCTTGCTGGTTTTCTGTCTGTCTCTCAACGTCTTCCTGTAAGCCTAAATGACCGCGCATTTGCTCCCTATTACACCTCTTTGTTGCCTGTCTGCCAGCCACCTTGCCTACTATTCCACCTTTCTGCCCGTATATACCTACCACCTAGACGTTTATCTACCACCTCCCTGTGTCACCTCCACTTCATTCTTTTCCCCGTATATCAACAAAACTATTTCTACTCAAAACTCACTAGCGATGAGTCGTCCAAGAAGATGGGCAATCCCGACAGTACAGATGACGCTTTTCACGGTTGCCAACTGTTCCGGTACTCGGAACACGGAACCAGAGTGAACACACCGAAATGACTGGCCACAGACGAGAGTTCGACCCTCCAGCGAAACAAACAGTGGGAGCATGTGATACGGCACAAAGAGTGCTAAAAAAGGGAAATACAAGAAAGTCAAAGTAATTACAAAAACAAAGTTGAGAGAAAAACTCCTCCAGAAGTTGTCAGGACTGGTCAATCACATGGAAGGTGATGTTCTTACAAGAGGACACCTGTGAGATAGCAATTTTAGCTAAGGAAGGCGAAGGAGAGATGACTCCATCTCTCATTCTCCTGCTCCCCATACTCTCGATGAAATATCGCCAAGTTCCAAGTGATGGCTATCACCTTTCACTGTCAATGGCATTCGACGTTCACACGGTCATATGCAAAGTAGACTGTAGACAGCTTTGACAGCTAGAAACGGGTATTCCTAACAGTTTGGCTTTTTCTGACGTAGCAAACTTACATTCCGCATCCAGGGGTTTCAAAACTCAACGATCCGCATAACTAGTGGTTGGGATTTCAATAAGGTGGGATACAAACCCAACCATCTACTATCTGGTTCACGGATGAGCGAGTGGTTGTCTACTGCCAACACTAGCCTAGGGACGAGGCAACTCATGTGCAAACCTCGCGGCTAAAAGAATGTAAAGTCTTGCGTTATGATTCCCTTCCCACCGACTGATTAACCGATCCAAGCCACGGACACCTGTGAAGAAGTTTTCCTCCACGATATTTTGTTCTTCAAGGAGTGAACAATTCCATCTGCAATCCACCACCCTACACAGGACAGCAAACAGTTCAAACTGCCTATCATCTGTCAATGAGTGACAGATGATGGGTGAAAACTCATTCTCGTTTTATCACGAGGTGCTTCAATCAAGGGAACCATATATTGGTAAAGAATGGCGGGTCTTCCTAAGCTTGATGCAACCTATCTTTAAATGAGCTTGTAGAGGTATTAATCAGCTTACCAAACATGTGCAGAGTGCAGGCCAGTGAAAAGAGGAGAAAGGAGGGACTACGAAGCAATGGGAGGTCGAGAGTGTCGCTGAGACATGTTAGCAGTACTTCACGATCCTCCGCAGCATCCACGGTGCCAGGTGAATGCACACCTCGGAAGGAGGAAGGTGGAGTGTTGAGATTATGGCCTACGGTTGGCTCCAGGCATCCGCTCTCCAGACTACCGTAAGGACCCTGTTGAGCTAAATCGCCTGCTTCAGTCTATAATGGAAAGATAAGACAAATGGGACTTATACGGGGTGATCCAAGACGAATCGTACGGGTTCACAAAGTGGTAACGTATGTGATTTATTAAGGCAAGCGAATGGGGGCTCACTTTACTGAGATGACCTTGATGATCCTGTGGCGTTGAGGTCAGATGTCCAATGCGTCTCAGCTCACGGTAGATAGCAGCACGAATGCGTGCTTTCACCGTGGAATCGAGATGAACGCGCGACAGTTCAGAGGTGATGGCTCGGTCGGTCTTTGGATCAATACTGGTGCCGGAACTACCGGCACGGCCAACATCACCGTTGCCGCCAGCACCACCACTAGAGGATCTCGAGATAGAAAGTGAAAATGGACTCAACCGGAAACAATCCCCATCTGCCCGTCCTCGACAGCCGACTTCTACGTCCAACGCGTCCATAGAACCCGCCTGAAATAGTAGGGTTGAGTTGATTATCTCTACACACTTGTGCGTAGATATCGAGTGACACCCTTGCTCCTCAATTCTAGGTTATAGCACTTTCAGCAGTGACTCAGATGGAACACTAATGGCGGCACGGAAGGAGTTTTTTCAGTGGCGGGTATTGCTGACAATTCTGAGACGACTTACGCTCATTGAAATGGATCGACTGCTTACCAGAGGAGGCATTTACCGTGGCAGCAGAAGAGCTATTCAGACCACATTGAATTATGTCGGTTCTTCTCAAGTGACGGGGCGAGACTTGAAATGAATGGGTCCGAAAGAGGCCTGGACACTGCCAAAATGGCAACGAAGCGAAATGAGGGGAAAGACGTAAGGATAAAACTACTTCGTGTTTTCTGACGATAGGTTAACACCATCGACATGCACTGGATGGAGAGGAGTTTTCCCGCTGTGACATAAAGGCATCGTATACACCTCTTCCCTACCTCCGGTTTGACTCCGCCTCAACCACATTCCTTTATAATAGCCCAAGGATAAAAGTAGACGCAAGAAAGACTTGGAGCAATGCCCAAAGCAAGAGAGGAATTATCATACAGCAGACCTTTTATGGTTGTAATTGTGCACACTTTCTTAGGCCACTGAGATCCGGTCTTCACATAGCTAGTCATGGCGCTTCATCGACGGCACCTCAGCCCTTCCAAAGACTTGTCAGATACCTACTTCCTTGCCTATGCCATTATCAGCCCCCTCAATGGCGCTGCAATACACCTGGGTGGCGTCAAACAGAAACACCAAATAGCCTACTCCACAGAAGTAATTCGGTTTGTAGCTGTCCCGATGGTAGTGCGAGTCAGTATCGCAGCGGAAGTCGATAGGTAGTTGTTGTACCCACTAGACAAATGATATTGCGGACCGCAGAAAAACTCGATTAATACCTTTGCGTAACGTGTAATCGGAGTGAACCAGATGGCCCTGAGCATGCGAGGCAACTGCCGCCTTCAGAATGCCCCCCTCCCCACCTCCTTTTGGACATTCATCACTGATTTGAAAACAACTTCAATCGGAAGGCTAGCCTACCTTGCCCGAGTCGTCGGAGATGCACAGAGTAAGGATATTGCTGTTATCCAACGTGGAGTGATAGAGTGAGTTCCCTGTTCCTACAGTAGTCGTCGTTGTTGTCACCTTCGTAGTACTGGAGAGAGCTCTTGAGCGACCACAAGGATGGAGAGTCGCTCTTCCACTCCTCACAACATCCGCATTTATGGTGCCTTGCAGACCGAGTGGCCAGCGTCGAAAGACGTTGGTCATATCGGGACATCGCATGCCCGGAGCAATCACAGCTTGAGCCTCGAGTTTTCGGAGAATCGCGTCGGCAATGCGGAGCACTCCCGACTTGCTGAAGTCGCATGGTGGATTGAGGAGAATCACTGGTCGTGGACTTTGAGGCTTCAAGTGTTCAAAAGGTGGTAAAAGTGAATCCCTTCAATCACTATCATACAAGAAAACAAAGTGAAATCCATGAGGATTAACTTCAGTAAAAAGTTACATTTTATCTCTTCATAAAAAGTGTTGATTACAACGCCTTTTACTAAAGGTGAGGGCAAAAAACCTCCATTTAAATTGAATTAAGGCGGAGAAAACAAAAGTCCTCTTTCTGTCTCGGATAAGTGTCCAAGGGACAGAATAACCCTACCACCTGACGCGACACAAGAATGTCACTTCCATAAAATCCGTTGGCTGATGGAAGGCCTAGCCAGCCACACTTTTTCTACTACAGGCTCGTTGGTCAAATGTCAACTGTCTGACTGAGGTCGATAAATAGGGGGAGGGCGTGGAGCCATAAATATATCCCCGTGGCCAAGTTTTGTAGCACGTGGTATAAGGTGGTGCGCTATCTCTCCTCCTACTGGTTGATGAGTTCAATATCTGGCTCCATCTGAAGAGGAAGAAGAAGAGGTCCTCGAGTTTCATCGCATTAAATGAGTGGATTTCAGTTGTCTCCTGTTCACTACCACACGGGGGCAATGCATAGTTTCCTGAAAATGAAGTAGTACTTTCCTTGTTGCGGTAAGACGCGCCTCACCGCCTCAATCCATAAGTGAACGACATTGAACTCCCACTGGAGCCGTTGAGACAGACCACTTTTACCCGTCGGTGACTGCCCGTAGTAATAAGAACGCACCAATATCTGCTGATTTGACCATTATAACTGACAATGGATGACAATCACCTGAAAAGCATACATAGCCATTTCACGAACTGATTGAAACTTTACTGAGTTGTCTTTTGTCCGATCCTCTAAAACCGAAAACTTTTTAAAGGGCATATCAAGAATCGAAAATTTAGCATTGAAACATTCCGAGGTAACTTCTGATACGAAAGCATACATCCCGAGGCACATTTAATCATGTCTAACACTTCATTTAAGTGGAGACTATAACAATATATGCTACTGGTCTCACTAATCAGCATTTTTCACTTCAATAATGCGTTTTAAGCAGAAAACGCACCAGAGAGCAACTCATCTCCCCAACCGTTGTAGATGATTGACCCATTGACCTATCCAAGGCGCTGAAACAACGCGCCTGCGGTGGCGATGATGGTTGCGACTGCTGCCTACTGACGCCGTACCTCGGTGCCCTAGCGACAGTCTCGTCCGTCTGTCCCACAGTTACTGCTGCCATTGCCGCCGCTTTCACCAGTTGGTAGTCCGCTTCGGTACGCAGAGAGATAAGCTCGTTGTCTCGAGTGATCACCATGCCGTCTAGGCTACCAGTTGAGGTGCTGCGCTGTCGGAACTTCTCTTCCAGAATGCGGCTCATTATCCCACCGCCTACGCTGTAGCAAACATTTATTTACCTTTCAGGAGCGTCAAAAGCCAGCCCCAAGGGGATATTAACAATCCTAGGTACCATGCCTAGACGTTACAGGAGAAAGTTTGCCGTAAATAGGCGACGCTTTGGAGGCTTACAGCAGGGAGGCTATCGAAGACAAGTTTTATTGGTGTGGCCATAAGGCAGGCTATTTTGCTTCTGCAATTTCTTGATGCCCCGCCAACCCTTGCATGTCTTATTTAATAAGGGCTTCCCCAAACTGATATATGCCCTACCACGTCTGCTAATATGAGTGGGACGATAAAGTAGCAAAGGTAGAGGAAAAGCAATCGCCTACCGTAAGGTGACGTTCCTTTGCTGATTTTGTGCCCGTCCGGCGACTTGTCGGAGCTTTTCGTGCCGAATGGCAGCTGCAATTCGCTCACGTTCTAGTCGGCGACGACGTTCCACAGCACGACGTCGGGACTTTTCTAGGTCTATCACCTGTTGCACTTCAACTGGACGGAATAGTGCAATTGCTAACTAGAATGGAGATCAAAAAGTTATTGGGAAGGTGTTGAAATTGTCTTTTGCATAATCCAACCTGATATTTAACTATGCAGCCTCTTCAGCCTCCAGGATAGGCTGGACAATAATTCGTGCCTACAGCCTTCAAGCCCTCCTGCTGATAGGCTTTACCATGCCTGGTGACTCTGAGCACCGCAATGCCGAGACTAGAGGTTAAAGAGGGTGACGACCAGAAACATCTTTCTGATGTAATCAAAAAGTGTCAGAACTGCCCTGTAGACATTCACTTCAGGTCACTACCACAATCAAAAAATACCGAAGCAGACCTTAATGCAACCGCTGCCACCGAAAAGTAGAGATAACATTCGCAATGGACAACCTCCGTCAGATAGGGCAGCAGAATACTGGAGCAGATAATCGTACGACGCTTTGTTGATGGAACAAACTGTTTCCCAAAATGCATCCCTACGGAAGGAGAGTTAGCCTACTGAAAGCAATCCAGGACCCTCACAAAGGTTCGCGTGGGGTGAATGGGCGCCAAAAGCTTCTCAGTTCATTTTACTCGATACAATGACAAACATTACATGAGGTGTATTAGGCAGTACTCCTCCTCCATGGTCAAGTTTTGCCACAGTCTAAGTTATGGGGCCTTGCGATGGCCCCCAAGAATGTTAGTTTCTTACGACTGATTGACTAGTCCAAGTTCTGACTTGTTAAGAAAGGAAAAGGCTCTCACCCACATTTGAGTGAGCTGGATAAGCTGTAGGCTGAATCAAATGGACATCGGGTGGGAACAATTGAATCTACGGTTCAGGCCCCACACCTACATAAAAGAGGCGCCATCATTCAGCCAATAACCTTCAAGCGCAGAGATCTATTGTTTAGCCTTAACTCCGACATTGTCAATTGGTGTGGAGGCCAACACGTCGCCCCCGGCTCCTCCCTAAATCTCAACATTAATGACGTGTGCCTCTCTCCAATCATGTTAATTGTCGGTTCTCACGTAGGATGGCGAGTCTCCCCCCACCCCCCTGAAAGTGATACATCCACTCTCGAGTGATTCATCACCAGAATCAAATTTTTAGAACCCCTTCTGGACAGCGCATTTTGCTATCCCTTGCTACACCTCCTCCAAAGGCTAGTCAACACCAAATTTGATGAGAGTCCACTTAAGTAGGGCCACGATGCGCACCAGTCCAAAGCTCGGTCGGCAGCTTCAACTGCATTTTCCATGTCCGTGCAAAGGCACAAGTCGCTCCAGTGGACCATGTTAAAAACGGGAGTAATTTTACTGGTTTCCCTGATAATAACAGACAAAAGCTGAACACGAATAAATCATCCAGGCTAAAATTACTACTAATCCCACTACTTTTATTACCTAATGCTTGATGAAGTCAGCCAATTTTATGGTTAGATCTTGTTATCTGATAATGGAGAATACTGGTGAAGCGGTTACACTAGCGGTTAGATCTGTCCGACTTGGCTGAAACGCGTGCCCCTGTTCATATACCGTGTTAAGCGGTCGAGGCTATTCACGAATGGGAAGTAGAACACGACACCAACGAGAATCCGACCACGATGAAGCCATCACAATTTGTAAAATTTGCAATGGATCTACTGAGTTGGCCACTAATAAATGGTGTGCAAAATAAATGATAAAAACAGACAATAGCACGCTTTCCTGTCAGCTAAGGAATGGGGGAGGAAGGTTTTGCAAGAAACTTCTGATGCCAGTACTATCTCGCAAATGAGGCGCGTTAATTAAGTGGTATCCAGAGCTGGATAAACACCATCAACAGGATTGGCGCCTAAACAAAATTCCTAACCTTAGCCATGTCAGAGGGAGTGACAAGTTTTGCGATAAATTGTGTCCTTCGTATAACCCAGCACGTAACTCAGACGTTACTACTGGATTTGAAGGAAGACAAATTAAGTAGCATCGATAAACCAGGCGATAGAAAGTGCGCAGGGAGCTCGGACGGTGTCCTCGTCGGTAATACCCTTAAAAAGAGTCACCACCCACGATACAACATTCTAAATAAGTCAGTAAATCATGCGACAAATCGCCCAAGACATACTACTGATAACGCAACTGAATAAGTAAGTAGTGAGGTAAGTCATTGAGAAGCTAGGCATGCAGTACTTTCAGTATTCCCTTGCGCACAAACCACAGGAAGGGAAAAAACATTTTCGACTAGCCCTGCCCGAAGTGAAAAGCAGCCTACCGAGAGCTGGAAGAAGACGGCGCCAAAGATGATGAGGAGGCCGCGCCAAGAGAAGGAGCGCACACCACTGGGAACACAGAGTGCCATGAGGCAAGTACCCACTCCAGAACCGCAAATCGCCAGGCCTACCGCTAGTGCCCGTCGGGACTCGAACCACTGCGCCACAATGGAAAGCGAGGGAAAGTAGAGGAGGCCGCAGCTCAGACCTGTAGTGGGAAGGCAAACAATTTCCAAGTTGATTAGCCGGTTAGGAAGCGGATCTATCACAACTCTTCTCACCACTCATTCGGCAGGTAAGTGATATTGAATTGTATGGAGTTCAAGTGACAAGTAAGTTAAAAATGATTGTAAGAATGTGAAGAAAATAAATAAGGAATATGGATCAAAGCTTAGTTCTTTCCACAAGCTTTCCTATTGGTCGGTTAGTGGCAGCCCAAACACCACTGTTATGGCCACTACTTTGACCATTTAACCATCAATCAGTAACGCAGAGGCTTAAATGCACAAATTATACGAATGGGTGCACAAATAGGAGGTAATTATAAGCATGAAATGCTGTTAAATCATGGTATCAGCTACCAAGCCCTGTGATTGGTTGCCTGCGCGGTGGTTCTAGTACACCTAATAAGACCGTTAAATCTTAATGAACGTCATCCACCAAGCAAAGTATGATTTATAATTGCTAAAATCATAGAACTTAGGTTGTAATTGTAAAGAAATTGATTTTCAGAAATGAGATTACTGCGAGCACCCTAAGTGGTTCGTTGAGGAGAAATCTAAAATCCATATTTTTGCTGTTGGTTAAATAACCAAAAAGTCTGATTGAATAAGTTCAATTACTAGGTTTTAGCGCAAACAATTCGGGTAAATAAACCATAGGATGAGCAAACAACAGACAGGAAGTAATCAAGCTTGACCTCTTCTACTGGTTAATTTGGGGCGCTTTCAATGCCCCTGTTCCTCCAAATGACTTGATTGTTAAACCAGCGGAAGGACGACTAGTTTTACTCGCCCAGGTATAGTGCAAGTAAGTACTCAACAGCAGTGCATAAATGCAAAACATTTAAGAATCCATTGTAATTTAAAGGCTGTCATCTATTGTCAACTCTACGATCGGTTGGTGCATACAGCCGACTGTCAACACAGCTAATCTAGTCCGTAAACCATACCCAATTCGATCAGCATCAACTACTCCGGTGCGGAAGAACCCCAATTGTGTCGTGATCGGACCAGGCCAATCTACTGCATTCTGACCTAGACACCATTCATCGAGACGACAACAGGCAACAGCAGCAGCAGTTATGCCTGTGCAACAGCAGATCCTAGTGTTTCTTAGCCCAAGGCCCTTCTTTCTATGGAAGCGGTGTACATAACCAGTAGAGTGAGCCAGACGCACTGGCCTCGGATGCCCCAGTAGTGCTTACAACTCCTATCTCGAAATCGCATTCTACATACTTCCACCTTTGAGTTCAACAGGGGGCCTCGAAACTAAGGAATTATGACCATTCTGTGTAAAGATGTACAAATGAACAGGAAATTACACGCACGCGCAATAAATCTGGAGGCAGCAAACACGCCGCAGAGAGAATGTAACAACAATTTGATACTCTAACATTTTCGCGTTGCACCGCTAATGGACCACAAAATTTTTTTAAGAAGAGCGAAAAAGCGCAAAATATCTACGAAGTGAAAGCACAGCAACAATAACCAAGAGCGAAAAAAACCTACAAATACAGCCGATCCAATCGGGAAACAGAGGTACCTCCTAGGACCTCTCCATCACCTCACAGCCACCGCGGCCTTCCAGAGGCTTAAAGCAAACATCCAGGAACACTCTTTGGAAGGTGGATCTGAGGAACCATCCCTCAAAAGGGGATGCAATACCACCAAACTGTAATACTTGCAGTGATTTGACCAGACATGAGGAGATGGTCCTCTACGCAGGCATAAACGCGGAGGGAGTAAAGTAGATGCTCAACCCTCAAGTAAATGTTTTACGCACCCTACGACAATCGACTGGTAGAGGACGTAGTCGAATAAACCATGTACTTAAGTTGTCAGGAAAATCTTTGCCTCTTCTAAGAGGGACATAGTCTGATCCGATGGCCATTCAAACAGAATAATACATAAGAGCAAAACAAACATTTCCCCCAGTTTTCAGCGCAGCCCAACGGTAATAATCAGGAGTAGAGATGTCTGTCAATCTCTCGGGACGATGATATTCGCGGTTCTGCATACCACTCCCCTTTTGCGAGCCAAGTCTGTCCGCAACAGGAATGCTGTAACTCGGTTCCAGAAGAAAAAGCTTTCCCTCGATGTAGCAGCAGAACACAACACCGAGTGGAAGCGGTTTCTGCGGATCGAATGCTTAGTGCGGAATCACTCGAAGATGGACGTATCACCCTCGGAAAGACCGTTTATCCATCACCAGAATGGGTAATCACGAGTCAATTTCAACTTGATTCAGCCGTGGTGGAAGCTAATGCATTAGTCAAAAATGCCTATCAGTTTCAAAGACCACCAGGATGTCATTTACGACAGCATCTTTAGATTAGCCGTTGAGTAAGTGGCTGACTAATCGACCGAGTGCTCGGTAAGCGAACGAACAGATCGTTGGCCATCCTCAAAACGGCCACCAATCACCTCACATCTCTGACGCATCCCCTCGTATCCAGGACAGACTGCGCTTTGTTTACTAACATTGTCCGCCTCCTAAAGGAGAAGCAACGAGATCGCCCGTGGACAAAGGAACTTTTTTTCTTCTTCAGAAGTAGTCGGAACTTATAAGATAATGCGAGATTAACTTGTAAGAAGATTTTAGTTTCAGCCGCGATAGGATAGGCTAGGATCGGGGAAGGAGAGATAACGCCTCATCCTTACATCCCCCCTCACCACTTTTAACTCCAGACAGTCTCACATGCGGGACAGACGGTTCGGAAATAAATCTAGCAATAAAAAAAAACCAAAAGCTTATTCGGTTACCTCCGATATCCAACTCCTACTCTCCTATTTCTTATCTCAAAGGCAGAGTGGCTCTTTCTTCCTTTGCAAAAGTGGCGAAAAAGCCGCGATAAACGTCATCTAGACGCTCAAAAACACCATCCATCAAGAGCGACAACAGCGTGTGTGCGGCACAGGGAGCGCTGTGGATGAGGAAGGAGGACTTCAAGCGCTAGAAAAATGTCTCTTCCTGGAAAACCAAAGACAAGTCCGTATGGGAATACGGTGAATCCAACCAGTTATGGACAGTGACAATTTCGAAAAACTATTGCACACTGGGGATCAAAATCGGTCAACCGAAACGGACACTATCCCATCATTCTCGGTGCTGGTTGAAAGCCGAGAGAAGTAGCAGCAGAGGGCTGCGTGTAGAAGGGGATGCAGCTAGTGAACCGTGCGGAATGTGCTCATCCCCTAGCTTAACCACCCTTTGTAAACTCCACCTCAGTTCCGCGGCTAAACTTTTGAGGACAGAAAAGTTAAATGTTAAAATTTTGCGTTAACTAAACGAACGAGACACGTTAAGCATCAATCAAGTTGGAAAGAGTCGCAACTTTGTTTTATTTCAATGGACTCGCAACCTTCGCCTACTTTACGCGTACCACCTGTCCAAAAAATACCCATCCATCAATCTAACCTGTCTGACTGCGCTGTAAACGCCGACAGTAGGCGAGACAATGAACCTGCATGTGGGCACCATTGGTTTTATGGCCATACACGCGTAGTAGGGCTTTACGATCAGTCGGCAGTCATTTTACGCTTTTATCAACAAAAATGTGGGGTTTTAAAACACATAGGGAACACATAGGTCTGTTTAGGCGCTCTAGGAGTTTACCTTTTTCCTAACCAACTGCCAAACACCGCACTCCTATTTACACATCTCTTGATTGGCCAACGACAAGGTCAAGACCTTTCAAGGCACCACCCTGTGTCCTCGGTGGACAATGCACAGCTACGTCGTCGGCACGTCTTATCCCCAGCTTACTCCTACGCGTCAATAACACGGCTATCGCTATGGCACTCTTATCTCTCCGGAAGAAAAGAGGAGAGTTCTCTCACAAGCCTTGGTGATAAGATGTTCTACTACCGTCTGATACACCTCCAAATGCAACACAATACTGAATTTGATGTCAAATTTCTGGAGTTTTTGAAGTAGGTTCCACATCCCCTAGTGCCATCAGGTGAAGTGTTCCCACATGAAAGTCGGAAATTACGAGAAAAAAAAAATTGCGACAGTATGCGATATAGAGTAGCCCACGGGACAGACTACGTGTCAGCACCTGCATATAAACAATCGCACGTACTATAAAGCCCTCTGCAAATCACAACAAGCCGAGGCGAGGTAGTCTTGCGGAAAGCCACGGATTTCGTAAATCACATGACATGGGGAGACTAACATCGTTGATGGAAAGCGCTAATTGGCGGATAAACACGCCCCACTCACGTGATGAAGGTATAAGAACCACTTCAGAAGCTACTAACAGGCCAAGCTACTCAAATGGCCTACAAGTAGTATACCATCAGCTCTTAAGTTAGACGATGTGAATGGCAAATAGCCCCCTCTCTAGAGCAGTACTGAATGCTTGAGGGCTTTTTTAGATTCTATTCTTATATCTAAAAAAGCAGACAGATCTTGATCAAAAATTACTTCCGGTTCACCCGTTGTTTTCCCAGTATTTTTAGCACTAAGGTTCGTGTCACAGTCCAGCTGGGTTATAATACGCCCCAAGTACCTAAGATTTACCCGGACGTCACACCCTCTATCTGCTAGAATCTACCAATAGGAGCCTTCAAGATGTCAAAAGATTCTCGATCCGAAGATGGGGTCCAATGAGGTTCAACCCCTGTTCAGAAATCAGGGATAAACTCGGATTGTTCCCCAAACCAACAGCACATTTGGAAGTATTGGATTGCCAGAGATCCCTCTTTGCAACTCAAAGGCAGACTCACTCATTGTTGATGCGATTCCGACCATAAGCGGGCACAAAATAAGAAATATAAGTGGTACTCGTATACGGGTTCAATAGATTCACGGTAACACGCAACTATAGATTACACAAGAATACGGATTTCAGGCTTTACTCAGACGTTGCATTATGCATGAAAACCTGCCATTCTTAAGAGGGATTGCTCTCCTGAAATAGAGTGGATAGCGACCTACCTCCACAAATGCCGAAGAAGAGTGAAAAAGCCTCGAGGTTTTTAAGGAACGCGCTACCCACCAGAATGAGACCAAAGAGAAGAGCACTGACCATTGCAACTGGTCGGTAGTCGAATCGGTTGGATAGTACATTGGCTAAGGGACCTGGAAGAAACAAAATAATAAAGATTGATCTTAGTACTGGATTTATTGCAACACAGGAATTTGATTCGTCCTCTAGGACGGTGGTGTGTAGCTCTCCACCACCACTACTACCACCACCACGCCAAAGCGCCTTCCCAAGCGTAACTCGAGTGTTCCATTTTTGGCAGCACGGCGAAACACATTGGATACCTTTTGACCCTTTAATTAAGCAGAAATTCCTTCCGTTGCCGCTCCAGAAAAGATTTCGATTGGCTGACCATTACCCCAGAAAACATTTAAAGCGTCGAGTTTTACACGACGAAGAAAATAAAGTAGGATTTACACTAAACGGTGAAAGACATGCAGATGCCAAGACGGGTGCATGGATAGTAGAGAATGACAGGGAGTGGCAAAGGTGGTAGGAAACAGGGGGGCAGATTGCATATCACTGGGATCTGCGAAAGTCTAATCACAGTAGAGGACCTAACACTTTCAGTACTTTCATTACCACAATGATTGAAAGTCGGTGACAACCCTTATCTCCTTTCTCCTTATAATCATACCCAATTTTTTTACTAGATTTGGCGTCGCTGGTAATAAGCAAAAACCGGTAGCATATGTCACGTATGTGTGACGCTGGAAAAAAGCGTGGCAAAGAAAAATGTGAAAACATATGTAGCTGTTGAAATACATTCCTTTGATGTCTAGGGTAGAACAACTACTCTCTAAAACGTTAAGAGGGACAGCGTTGTATTTCCGGTCAAAATGACTTTTAAGTAGTAGAAGAGCAGCATCAGAGCCCGGACTAGTCAGAGCGGGTGGCCATGTGGCAAGGCGAAGATAATGGGCCGGGAGGAGAGGCACCTTCACTCGTCCCCGAGGCAGGAAATACTGGCGTAAGTGGGAAAGAAAGGGAGCCGGAAAAGCCAGATCGCTTGCTAAATACCACGGTGGCATGTTTGTAGCTTGGATTTATGCCCCTACTACGTGACGCCATGTGCGTCAACCCACTTAACTCCCTCCATCCCTCCCCTAGTGCTTCGAAAAGCGAGTAGAGAGGATTTCCGAAAGGAAGGAGCCACAAAATGAAGAAGTGCGACATGAGTAGTGAGACAGTGCCCTATTTGGCGCTAAGTCAAAGAAATAAAGGAAAAAAGCAAGCGAGAAAGGCTGAGGCGGGCAAAAACAGGAGAGGAAGGCAGAGTTAATTGTCCAGCATTCATAAATTCTAGTGGCATCCTACTGCCGGAGATTCCAACCCAAAGGGGCTAATATTTGTTGGCGTTCTTTACAGCCACAACAAAGCACTTCGTTGATTCGATTAGTGAGATCATTTTCACCAAGTGGAAATGGTCAATCGCACTGTTCAACGGGATGATCAAACAAGCGTCAAGCTTGTCAAGTAGCGTCAAGAATAACACCAACAAGGTCAATTTGTTTGCATCAGGTGATTACAAAAGTTTGTGTAGCTTTCGACATGCCTCAGTGAAATCTCTGGTTGTAACTTTTGAGTACCTGCCAAGTGTCATCGTTTATTTACGCCTATCAATGCGCCACGCTCTATCGTGTCTCCCATACTGCTCTCCCCTCCTCTTCAACTGTCTTACCGGTTGAATCTGAAGCAGGAGATCTGAGGGCATCCTCTTCTCAACCAGAAACCGTCTACCCCGCTGTTATGCCTTCAGCTCCAAGTTCTGCGTCTCCTTCTATCCTGTAGCAAAGCCCGCCTACAAAACGAAGTCCACCGATGGTCACCATGTGAAAAAGTGTCAGGGCATTTGCAGGATAGACTCGTTAAATCCCCCTTCTGCTTCCTGCCCCCATGGGTTGCTACTTAAGAATGATTACGAGTGGACATACACACACCCACACAATAGCAGGATGGAAAATGTTAAGTAGGGAAGAAGCAGGGAAGCCATTTCAACGATTAACGTTGAGTTGCACTATGGGCGAAGTTACAACGACACCCATTTCAGGAGGCACAGTAAGTTGTCTAGAATGAACTGATAGGCAGAACATTGGGGAAGCTGAAATTGCTGTACGATGCGACGGATAAATCAGGCTTACTTACGAGTGGCAGTTGCAAATGGAGTCTCGTAGTACTTCACTCTGAAATCCAAATGCAAACGTCAGCGACTCCTTCGAATGTCAGCAGGGTGGATGAATGCGTGATGACCAGAAAACTCATCTCATATCATCTTGGAGACAGATTTCAATAACTCACAAGAAAATGGAGAAATTTGGCGCTAAATCTAAGAAATGTGCTCAAGTCAAGCCAGGTTGTCATTTCACATCCATTGATTGAGATGAGACAGTGGCGATACCACCCACAATCGTAACCGGCAAGTGCATCCTATAACCACTTTTCACAGCCCCATCCGGTGAGGAAGTGTTTTATCAAACCAGAACCCGTGGAAAGCCTCAAGGACAGTGGACGAGGGTGGCGGTCATACGCCTGTAGGTCAGTGATAACTCCAAGCGGCAGTCACCCATTCAGCTGAAAAATTATTCAACTGGTAGAAATAATCCACGGTTAACCCTTAATCCTACCACTAGTGAAAGTTAGTCTGAGACTGGTCTAACTCTCGATTCGACTTCTTATGGCGCAAGACTTCAAAGTCAGCAGCATATGTGAGGAGACAAAAGTGAGGTAAGCGGTTGTAGCCACCGTTCCGTGTACGCAATGCATGCACACATACAACCCTTGGCCGATGTCGAACCGGCCACATGCGCTAGAAGTTTATCTTAAGGATAGCGTGAACTCCTCTTAACAACACTACGAGGGGTGCAGGTATCGAAGTACGCCAAAAAGTGATACATCCTTCCGGGTAAATATGCATACAAACAGAGACGACGAGGCGTGGAGCCATGGATAAAGATGCAAACCAATCTGCAATAATTATTTATGGTTTCAAGTTAAACTAACTTCCTGTTGCGTCACGCCGCTAAAAAGGACAAAAATGCTCAACAGAGGCCTTGGAGTGACAAGTATGGACGACAGATCTTACTGGTTGCGATAGGTTAGATAAGCTTAGGTAACAGTAAATAATCGCGTGAGTGGCTAAAAGCGTCACATTCCTACTTAAAATAGGGCAGTCAAAACCTTGACAACAAAAAGTACCCGATAAATTTTTTCACCAGTGGACTTTGAGGTATTAGGAAGGAGGTTAGCTATCATAAAGTACTTCCGTCTGCCGTAAACACCTTTAATTGAGCCATTTTGCCGTCGGAGCGGAGTGCAGTTCCAACTTTCACCATCCAATTTACCGTAGCTTATTTGATTAAGGCTTTTAGAAAAAACTGCAAGTTCATTTTCGTTTGATTTGTTCATAAAAAACAACAAAACGGCGATTGTGATTTGTCCAAGACACTCCAGACTCTTCCCCAACGTAAGGTGGTGACAAAACGGAAATTATGATCTATTTGTGGCGCATTCTACTTGCTACTGATAAATTACAGTCGATATTAGTTTCAGCTACCATTGGTCCCAAAGTCCAGGCAAAACACCTTTTCTTTATTCCCATTGGACGCATCATGTCAAAATTACCCGAAGTGGAGGACAGACAGGTCAGAATTTAGAACTTTTGAATGAAGATGCGGTTCGGAACGAATCCACTGCCCATACATAACAGTACATCAGTGCCCAAGAAATTCGCATCTGCTTTGACCTAAAGAGGTTAGCATTACAAAACGCGTATTAATAATGTTATTCGTCAAACGAACACGCGTAATCGCCAGACCTACTGACACTTGAAAACTCTAAGTAAAGCAAAGCCTGTCCAGCTTTTCAATAAAAAATAATAACCAAAGGATACAAATGAAATTATCGGTAACCACATTCTCGTGATCAAGTGAAGAAGGACTCACTGGCGTATAAATGCATTCCAGTGAGGAGTGCACCAGGAAGGAGGTAAAGGAGGAATGAAATATCAGTGCCATCGGTATCCCATGTGTTGAATGTAGCAGCCTCCATCATCTCAAGGACGTGTAGTCCGAAGGAAAGGATAAAACCATCAACGACAGCAGTGCAAGCAAACGCGCTCAGGAGAACCAACCAGGCCCACAAACTGCGACCGACATTGGCTACAATGGAGTGGTGAAGGTGTGATAACATGGCCGGTGGTGGAAGAGACTGTCTCAACTTGGCTTACCGCCTGCAACTTGGCCGGGTGTGTTTAAAATAGTCGGGATTTGGATCTGGAAGGTTGGAGGTTTTAGGAAAAATGGACATACTTCAGGATCCATTTAAAATACTAAATACGTTATTCCTTAAAGAAAAATACTGAATGCAGAGAGAGGTAGACCTTCCCACTACAGCTTTAGAATCTACAATAGAAAAAGGATATGTGCAAGACAGATTTAAAGATGCATTCGGCAAACTGCATACGCATCGAAAGGGGCTGCGTTTTATGGCAAACAAAGAATTACATCCCAAAGCCATCCATGCTAAAAATACCGACTGTTGAGGGAAGATAGATACAACAAGTTATTTTGGATCACCAAACGAACTACTGTTAATAATAAATACAGATGCCCTAACGTTGAGGGAAAGAGCACGACAAAATACGGAGAGGATTCTTTTGCGAAGAATCACATCCTAGCAAACTCATGTACTGAAATACAGTTGGACCCCAATTACAACACAATCTAACATCATTCGCACAAGCGAACGGCAAGGGAAAATAACCTATGTAACTAAAAACGAAAAAAACCGAACCGGTGAAATTCGAGGCTTCCCCGTTAAATTAGTTTATGGGCTCCTGCGGCTAGGTACAGCAAAAAATTTAGATTAACTTACCAGATGATGCCCTTATGAGTTATGTCAGCATGCCGTAATTATGAGTAACTGTGCGGAAACACAAGCAGTACACCGACAGCACCCCAAGCTTTAACACTCAAATCGGCGCACCTCTTTAAAACAGTTTAAGCAAACATTAAAACAGTTCTCATAGTGACCTTTAGAATTAATAATACTCCTTTCAGATCTAAGAAAAAAATTATTTTATTATTTTAGTTTTAAAGCATTATATATAGGTTTTCAACCAGTATTACTAAAAAGAGATTTGAAAGACATAGACAAAAGGCAAAGACAAATTCCATAAGATTTAAAATTGGCTGTTGCCGCAGTTTTTCGGCTAAATTTAAAAAACAACTTAATAGCTCCGTATTACTTACGTTGTTTTAGTGTACCGTTCAGGAAAAAGGCATGTAGGAAATTCGAATATCGTGACCGGATCGTCCTCCCCCGCGCCTAGTGACTGCCGTTCTCCCCGTTCGTACACGAGGTACTTTTTCTCTCCATCTTTCCCCCTTTAATAAATATGGAAAATGAATCAAACGGGCCCGTCTAAGAACGCTAGGAACAGGGAAGTGGAGACTGATGAGGCTCGACCTACATTTGCACATACCCTTAAATAACCAAAACTAGGGTTTCGAAAAAATTTCAATTGGACATATAATTCTGTGACTATGTGTCACCTTGATTGCGTGAGAGTTCAATGACCGGCTCGATTGGATGGTAGATGTATTTGCCTGTTGTAAATGTTGGCAGAGGAGGCTAACAGAAAGAAGGACTGGAGACGACGCTTAACGGAGTACAGAGCTACGCAATGCGCTGGCTGCTTAATCCTTGATTTTACCGGAAATCCTACATGAATGCTTTACCAATGCACCTTTAATAATTAGGCTTGCCTCCGGGCCATGCCAGTAGCCCTAGTTGTAGCGTTCCGGGACTCCCTGAAGACAAAAGAAGACACAATACTCGGACAGAATATGTATTTAGCACAGAGAGGGTGTCTGGACTACTAGCATGGTTCAAAAGGCCAGCCCACCCAGAGAGGTACAAGGGGGCTAATTCAAAGTACAAAAGTGGTCCCTCACAAACAATGCATAGTCTGTCGAGTAATTTGTTAACTTTCAGATTTAAAGAAATCAAGAAACAATTAAAAACTGCCAGTAATTTTAGAAGCCAACATAAATATGAGAGCGAACTGGGCTAAATTTTGTCAAGCTTTCCAGCAAATATAACAAAATGTATGAAGTCACAAGTTTTTTGGCTATGAAATAGAAACCTCATGTAATAAACATTCAAAATTATCAGCAAGCTGACAGATTTATTTTTGTTACTGTCTTTAGGTGAAAACTTTTTAAGGTTTAATATTTATTTATACACAATTAGAGATGATATGTTTTGTCCAACGAGTTACTGGATCTAAGCACAAAGCTTTTTTATCCGCTTTATGTGTGTTTTCATTTAAATACTGCTTAGGTATAAAAAAGTAGCAGGAAACTGTTTATAACTATTCTTACTTTCTCACACTATTTGACAACCTTGAGTGCAGGTCCCGCTTTTCAAAATGTTGGTTGTGGTGTGTATTATTGTGTCGAGTTTTCTTCTGTCTGTTTATGAAGATATTTCGCTTGCCTTTTCAATGCTTTTGTCTCTTTTTGAGATTCTTAATTTTAATGCGTTTTACAGCATGTTGCTACTTGAAAAGCACTAAATTTTGGCTTAAGTTGATAAAAATGTGGAAAATTGTCGGATGGCGCTAGTCAAATATGTTCAACCTTATAGTACATTATAAAGACGAATTGACTGTCGTGCATTTGAGCAGTGAGGCATTGTAGAATCGATTAGAAAGATTTTGGTTGGAATTAATGACAGACTAATTAGATTCGACCCTCGTTTATTTTCGCTTTCTTGCCTTTGCTTGTTTGTTTATTGTGTTTCGCTTAGTAGCATATAAAGACTCCAATTAATCAGGTTCTTCCACGACATGGCCTTACGCAGGTTTTTATTCTTTAGTTTTTATCTTTGTTATCGCGTAATGATGATTTTTTACTCTTAGCCAACTGAAACAATTTGCTAATGCTCCGATTATTTCACCCTCTACAACGCTCAGTTGCATTTTACTCTACCGCAACGTCAAAGTGTGTTTCTATTATTGGTCTGGAGGTTCATGCGCAGTTGACAAGTGTTCGTTCGAAGCTCTTTTCTCCTGCACACTATTCATTCGCTGCGCCGCCAAATACCCAGGTTGCACCCCTTGATGCCGCTCTCCCTGGCTCCATGCCCGTAAGCCATTCTGCTAAAGACTTTCCATGGTTTGTCAAGAATGAATAATACGAACATTCATATTAAATGCTAATTCATCTGGAGAGAAGTCTTGTGTGCGTAAATGAAATCTACTCCTCTTTTTTAGCAAGTGACGCTTTCTACTTTATTTAGATACTGAATCGCGACTGCGTTGTATGGGCAGTAGTGGCCGCGCTTGCCCTGAATTGTCGCATCAATTCTCTCTCAAGGTTTGATCGTAAGCACTACTTCTACTCCGACTCTCCTGCCGGCTTTCAGATCACGCAGCACGAACAACCCATCGCCGAGAATGGCTGGCTTGAGTATGTTTGGAAGCTGCCAGGAACTAAATCCTCTCCACAGGTTAGCAAGGCTAAAATCAAGCGAATTCAACTGGAACAAGATACGGGAAAGAGCCTTCATGATGAAAAAAGTGGTCGAAGTCTTATTGACCTCAATAGGGCTGGTAAATATTCGCTTTAGAACACTTGTCTATCATTCTATTCTCTTTACGACAGGTGTGGCTTTAATTGAGATAGTAACAGATCCGGACTTTAGCACGAGTTATCAAGCCGCGGCGTTTGTGGATGAGTTGGCGACGCTGTTGCGTCACCTCCGCGTATGCTCGGCCAACATGTCGACTGGGGAAATGCGGGTAGATATTAACATCTCTGTTGGACCTTCCATTTCTCAACAGGGATCTATAGTAGAGGTGAAGAATGTCAACAGTCTTCGTGCCATTCGTTGTGCTATCGGTAAGATTGCCAATTATCAAGAGCTGTGTTAAATGCACTGCTTTTTTGTGCTGGTTAGCCAGTCAAATTGAGCAAGTGACCACTCTTGGTCCTTTTTGGCACCACTTTTTCCTCTAGTATTATCGGATTTCTTCTATTTCCTAGTCTATCCACAGGCATCACCAAACCTTGACTTGTTGTTGTTCCTGATTCTTGATATCTTTTAGATTATGAAGTATCTCGACAGCGTGGAATTTTTCTCTCCAGTGGTACCGTCATCAACGAAACACGCTCTTTCGACCCGCTTAGCAGGTGAGGTTTTTGCCAAGCTCCTTTGGTGCCCATTCTTATCTCATTCCTTATTTTTTTATTGTCTTCAGTAAAACTATACCTATGCGTGATAAGGAAGTGGTTCAGGACTATCGATATTTGCCGGAGCCTAACCTACCTCCTCTGCGCATTCTTGAATCCTGCAAAGCCTGCTCGTCGACGGCGGCTCCCTCTACGTCTGGAACAGTTTGTGTCGGCTGTATACGACTTCAGCACGAAGACAATTTTTCCCAGCTGCCAAATCAGCTTCGTCGGAATCTTGTATTTCAACATGGTCTCCCTCCTGAACGCGCAGCTTCTCTAATTGAGGAACCTCAGTTGTGTTCTCTCTACTTCTCCACCTCTGCCCTCATTCTCTCCCAACTTCCCTCCTTAGAGGAGCAGGTTCTAGCAGTTCAAGGCGTTTCACGAGACGAACTCGAGGGACTTGTGCACCGTGAAATTGCGTTTTGGTGCTCTGGCCTGCTCTATAGCGGTCTTCATGATACACCTGGCTTCCGGTGCGTGCTTGGTAAATTGCTTCTATTTACACTTTGCAAGTAAAAGTAATTTTATTATTTTTTTTCTAGCCTCCCATCTGCGGCACAGCTGTCCCAGTTTGTGATCATGACCTTATCCGGCCAGGTGTTTGGCACTGGAGCTGAGCAAGTATGGAATTTCTATGAACTCCTTTTTGTCTCCACATAAACACTCATTCAATTTCCCTCTACTTAACGCAGGTGTTGAATGATCTTTGTGCCGAGGGGGCGTCAGCTGATGCCCTGGAGATTGCGGGTAGAATCGGAACTCTGCTTGTTCACGATCTGTCTCTAATTCGTTCCACCTGTATGGATTTTATCAAATCCAATCCGGCTCCAGTATGTCTATATTATAGTATTTGAGATATTTCCCCATTTCAAGGTGTAAAGTAATTACCCTACTACATATGGTTTCTTGCATTTGAAGGCTTTTTCTCACTATCGCCTGTATTTAACTTTCTGCTTTGGTATTCACGTGAATTTAAATTGATTGACATACAGCGAGGACGATTATGTGATGATTGTCTCCATCGCCCCGAAAAGAAGTTAATTTTCCAGCACCTGTGCACCCCGTAGATTTGCATGGTACATATTCTGTGAGGACGCAATCTATGGTAGTGTCTCTTTTTGCTCAGCTGTTGAGCAGGTTTCTTGTCAATGCTACTAACAGGCCTTTCAAACACTACTTTGATTCCCGCATTTCTGGCCCCCTCTGCTGCTAGCGCTTAAATGTCTTGCAAAATCGCTTTTTCGTGACCATTCTGCATGTAATAACACCAGTCATGGTTGATAGCTTTTCCAAATCCTCCACCGGCCGTGTAAAGAAGTGTGTAACCTCTTCGGGACGCCTATTTATTTTCAGTAGTATTTACGTAACCCTGTCCTGTTTATGCCCTGAAGGTACTGAAATACATCCGCAAAGGTCGTAAACGTTGGCATCTGCAGTCAATGGTGAATCGAATCGTGCGTAGCACCGAGAGCACCCAGTTGCTTCACGAGGGTCTTGTGGAGCGCTGTCTTTCTGACCTCCTTAATAGAGTTGACGACAATGGTAGGTCAATTCCATGGACTCCAATTCATTGTCCTGTGATAGAAGGCACCCTTCTCTTGTCTTAATCTCCTACTCCCTGCCCTCTCACGACACGAGTCATTGCCTCCACTCATAGAGAAATTGACAGAAAGTAAATACTTCCTGGTATTTGTGGATCATGGGTAACCAAATCAGTTCGTGCTGTTTTGGATGGCAAAAGAGGTAGTTTTGTGGCTGTATGAGGTATTCAGTCTTGGGTCGTCAGTCCTGGCTTCTTCTACAGAATTCTTTGCTACAACTCTTTGAGATGCATCGCATTTAGTGCGTCGATCTCAGTCTTCAACAAGTAACCTTCAGCAAATGAACGCTTCTGTCTGCGGTTTGTCACGCACGCGCACATGGTAAGCATAGTGTTCTGATGATGAGGTGATGCTTGTGTCAGAAGTGTGCAATACGTGGGAACTAGACCGGTTGGGAGTCTAGAGCATAATAAGTTGTATCTTGCAGACTGATTGACGATATAGTGCGCGTATAGCCGCATATGGAGTATTTAGTGACTCCTGATATTAGTTCGGTTTTACCTTTAACCTCTAATTTATGTGATCAGTTTGCTCCGGACTGCTTTTGCCTTTAACAGGCAGGTGGCATCTGTGCACTGTGGGTCGTGGCATTCTGGTTCTGATGGCTCATGATAAAAATGCTACTATATTTGAATAAGTCGAAATTAATGTTTCGTTTGGAGCAATCGGATTATTTCCAGCGCAAACCATAGGGTCGGAGGGTGCTTGACCTTCCCCACCATTAATTCATACTGACTGTCGTTAAGCATGGACGCGTTCTCCATTTGATCCAATCAAGATGGCTTTTGAAATTTCGTGAAAGGTCACCTTGTAATAAAGTTCCTCCTGACAATGCCTAATCCAAATCAAAGGTGAAACAACCGCACCGAGTTGGAAAATGGCTTCAAAGATTGCATGATAAATGTATAGCATTAATGATATTTTATGCGTCTTTATTCCGGGATAATCGGATGTCTATCTTGTTGTGTGAGGATGGTTATCAGCAGAAGTGAGAACAAGCATGATTTGTTACTTCCTTTCTATCGGCTTTTTACTCACCACTGCCTTCTGTAAAAGCTAGAATTCATTTATTTTTTGTTTTCTTTCCGTTTTAGGGACACTAATGAAATAGTCTACTTTTTTGCGGAAAGGCGTGTACATATGCACAATTCAAATTTGTACCCTGGGGCAAATAAAGCCGCTATGATGAGGAATTTTCTCTTTTCATATGCCATCCTTGGAAGTTTCTGAGATTTGTCGAAACGTTTGTTATCGGCATTATCTTTACTAGGTGGATTCGGAAAAGAGAAGAATGTGTCGCCTATACTTCGAACCGACGACAACTCGGTTTTAATTGTGGCCTATGTTGATCAACTTGGCAATATTTCTCCTCTTAGAACACAACACTTGACCCGGAACGAAAAGATTCATCCTTTGGGATAAGGGGGAGGAGGGAGAGGTACCGCCTCATCCTCATCCTTCATCGCCACCGGCTTATGTCTCGTGGGGGAAGGATTACTATCCTTCAAGGGATCATTGGACTACCGTAGACATTAAAACCCCCCAAAAATTTTTCATGAAATGGCGGCTTTAACTCGCAATTTCCTCCTTCGGAAAAACCATGAGGTCGTAAATATTCACCAACTGACAAATCACGCAAACTTCGGGGGGCTACTCTCAGGGGCGGCTCTCACTAGATCCTATCGCTCTCCGACTTCTTCACCTCATATCCCTACGGAGCTTTCCGCCTCCTTCTTCTTTTTTCATCCCTATGTGCGTGTGAGGGTACTCACACACTCCATGTTTTTACCTTGAACTCCTTCTCCCAGGCAGACAGGGGCAAGTGGGAATTTAAGGAAGAAAAAAAGCATAATCTCAAACCCTGAGGCGATGGGGGGGAGGGTGGTTTGTCCTCACCACTTTAAGCGTGCGTTTTTTTTTTTTTTTCTCCCTTCTCTCTGTAAAAAATCCGCGAATTCCTACGCTCGAATTTTAGCGTCGGCTTGACTTAGTCAAGGTAGGCAGGACTCCCTTTCCTCCCTCCCCCCGCCTTCCCCGATGCATTTATCTTCTCTCCCCGATGAATGGAATTTTCGAGATCACTCCAGACTGCGGGGCTCGAGGTTTCTCTGTTCTTCCTGAAGGCATTATAAGACCGTAGCCAAACGACCGCTCCCATTGGCATAACGCTGACCCCGCTGTCCTTCAGATTGGTTGGATGGGGCTAGCAGTAGCCCTGGTACCAATTTTGCTATGCTTGTTCTCCATATGGAGAGGTAGTTGGGTTTGTTTATCTGTCAGATGACCGTTTTTAAGGTGTATTTACCACCCGGTAGTTGCGGCGTTTGGCATCTTGTTGCGTTCCGGTCATGTGACCCTTGGGACACTAAGGGGCTACCTCTAAAGTCATGTAGCAATGCACGGCAGGGAGGGTGGGAATTGCCTCTCTCCCTCTGTCCGTTACAAATTACGATCACCGACGTGGTGAATGAGTGCTTCATTGAGCTGTAAAATTTTATTAGCGTAGCGCTCTCTGTGAGCACTTTTGTCCAGCGAAAAAGCGCTGTCAGCTGTTAGCGGGGGTGTCAGTCCGTGTCAACGGTGTAAATTTTGAATCAGTAATGCTTAAAAGGTACCACAGAGTAGGTACTTTCTCTTCTCTGTTCTTAAATATTCGGAATCATTCCTGTCATTTATGAGGGTTGTTTAGTTTAAACCGGGACTTTATCTCGTGGACATTTCAAATGTGTGTCCGATGCTTATTTTGGTGGTAACTTGCATATTTAACCGTTTTTGATACACAAAATCCAATTAGACTGTTTGACAAGTGCAGGTGATTTGAACGCATGGGTAAGTGCGACTTGTCATTTACCTTGTCAACCTGTCGATGTGGCAACATCAGTGGACATTTTGACCGACTTTAGTGGACAATTTAGCGTGGTTGATAGATAATATACAGGGTGTATAAAGCAAACTCGCCCACTAGGGAAGGACCATGCATTTATCTTCATCTCTTCCTGAGTTGGTATATGCAGATTGAGAAAAAGGGCTGTCAGGTAAGCCCAGTAGGCGGACTTGCAACAATTCCTGGGTCCTCTAGGTAGAGTTTTGAAAAAGTCCGCAGCTAAGGCATGATCGATGCAAAGTACCATTGTTTCTTTTTATGTGCCTCCTCTTACAGTCACCATTGAAGCGCTTGATTGATATCCATAGGCGCGTACAATATGACGGTGTGTTCTGATAGCAAAAAGATTTTGTCTTTTCTGGTGGCGGTGAAAGTAATGCTTGCGCCTATTCTCCCAAAGTTATCTCCTCTAGGGTATGAGAATCACCTTTTCTGCAAGGAGTGACTACGCCAAATCGGGACTTCTGATACCTAGAAATAAGTTTTGGTATCGGTGCTTCACCACTCTTGGGTTCGGATTATCATTAAATGATCCGCTTTCTTGCCTCGCGATCTATGTACATCGGCCCGTCTACTGTGGTGGTAGACATGGGAGAGTGGTCCCCAAAAGCGTGTGAAGTCACTGCGGACCATGGAGGCCTGGTCAAGTCTTCCCATACTACTAATCTCTCAGGTACTCAGGTAGAAGGTGGGTAAATTTTAAGTAAACCCACCCACTATACGGCATAAAAACGAACTGGAATTTTGATCTGTCTGTTACCACAACACGAGGCTGTAAAAAGCGGAGATAATTGAAGGTTACTCCTTCCACTGCCTCCACCTCGGTTGCTGTGTTTCTACAATTGTTTTACCTTCGACACAGCCAGTTAGCTAACCCTCTGGTTTTTAGCTACCAGGAAGGAAGAGAATCCGAAGTCCATTGCACACACACGCGCAGGTGAAAAACAAGTGTGGCGCCCTTTGTTGTCGGTCGT
This sequence comes from Echinococcus multilocularis, assembly GCA_000469725.3. NCBI lineage: Eukaryota > Metazoa > Platyhelminthes > Cestoda > Cyclophyllidea > Taeniidae > Echinococcus > Echinococcus multilocularis. Next base: position 2,271,880 of record LN902842.1, on the reverse strand, counting down.
CGGAGGTAATAGGATGGAATTTACGGAGCGATCCCCTCCTCCTTTCCTTTTAAATAATTTTTTTAAAGGACGCGCTATTTGAAAGCCTATTTTCACATCAATTTTGTCCACAAATTCGCTGTTATTAGTCTGCTTTCATTGTCAGTGCTTCGGTGGAGACTCATAAACGAGACTCAAAGTAAAAAAGAGGAAGAAGAGGGCTACCGAATCTTTCTACCGCCAAGAATTCGGCCTCGGTAGTTAAGTGGGTTCACAGTTCGCAGTCCATTCTACTGGTTAACGACCTAAGGTGACAGGTTTGACCTGCCCATGTTCTGGTATTGCCGACCTTTCAAGTATTGTTTATGATTAGAGTCACGTGATCCTCTTGGCGGGCACTTTGTTGATGTCAGGAGTCACACACACTACCGCCATCAAAATTGCCTGACAGGATTCATACCTAAAGACCCAGTTTCCTGAACAATGCTAATCTCGATTGTATTCACAGACACATGAATTGAACTTTGACCCTTTTGCAAGCAGAGCTTCAGGATGTTGTCCCAAGTGGGGTCCACCATGGAACCCTCACGTAAGTCAATTCTGTAGCGACTTGAGGTGAATTGCTACGTTGTGTTATGCATTGGTGGCTCGTTCGTGCCGAATGGCTAATCCGAGTCCTGACTGTTTCCGGCGCGGGCGTTTCAGCATTTACGTCCAAGGTCAACGATACACAGCTAGCACAGTCTTGCCTCGGTGTAATCGTGAAGTTCTTTGTTCGTTCAACAAACATTGTGACGTGATGCTCCTGTCACCTCCCATCACAACCATGAAGTCGGTCAGCAAACAATGTAACAAAGGATTAGCTAGATACTGTCCGTGAAGAAGGTGAGGGACAATAGGATTGATGATCCTTCAAGTTGACTGCCATCTTTTGTTAATACGATGACATTTGGGTGGGTCCTAGGTGCTTTGTTGACTTCCGCATCACGACTTTGTCAGGTGATGAAGGTATAAACAAATCGTTTCACCACTCACCAAGTTAAACATTACCCGGGGGCTCTTCTTACCTTGTTAATCTCGAGGTACTGTAATCAAACGATACCCTCGATTCATGACTAGGGTGTCCACCGGAATGTTGATGCACCACTCCTTGTATGAATCATCTACTGACCATTCCTTGATGGTTTGTGCTGCCAAAAGTAGCGGCTAGGTGGTAGACAACGCCAGAAGGAGTAGCACACCCATGGACCGCCCTTTATGATGGGTATAAACAATCCCACACGCACCTTTTACAGCTCATGGGCACTTAAAACAAGCTGTTGAAGCAAAGTTCACCGAAATTCGGACTAACTTTCACCTTCAATTCATGCGAATTCGTTTACTTTTCCAGTGCAGCTTGATTGCAAGGTATCTGATCAATCTTTTTCAGCCGCAGAACAAGCCTGACCGATTGGGTAGATGTGAGAAGTGTTGCACTTGAAGCCGTCAAAACTCCTTATCCTGAAATTCTCCCTTCCCCCGCCTCATGACTCACAATGCAATGAATCTCCTCGAGGATGTGTCGTGCTTTCAGTGTTGATTGGTTAGTGTTGCGCTTGACTGACTTAAGGAGGGGGTTTACAAAAAAACGAGTAGGAGGAGGAAGTGAAGACATGAGAAAGTCTTGCGGCGCCAACTAGGGTGTTGAAGCATTATCATTTGATTGCGTGTCACTCGACCATTGACTAGCTCACGCCTTTCACTGGCGCCGGTCAAACAGGAGCGACTCCTCGCCATGCGGCCAGGGGCTTATCTTCACCACATCATATCGCTACCACTTGTCATTTTCTTCTCCCCTCCCAGCTCAGACCGACTGTAGATAGATCGGATTCGTTGCCTTGACAGAAAGGGTAAAAATGGACCTTGTGGGATTGATGTGTAACGAGTTGTGGCAACAGATAAAATCGAGAACTTGTAGTCACTTGAAGAAAGAGAACAAAGAGGTCAATCCTGTGGTTTTTATGCCCACCAAGCCTGTTGCAGCTCCAGCTTGGGGAAGTGCTTCTTTATCTACGGCTCTCTCGTCTGATCTGGTGCCTGCTGTTGGCTGCTGCTCTCCTACGGGACGATTTAAGTTAGTATACTTTTTGCTTCTCGAGTCATCCGTAACGCAGTAATCAGGACATGTCCGTGTTAAAAGACCGCGGACGTGATGGGAGACTCAGGGACAGTTAACCCAAAAGTCCTCCTCATTTTGAGGGTTGGTGATGTTATTGACGCTTGTTCGGAGCAACTCTTTCCCCCACCCCCACCTCCTCCTCCCCTAATATCACAAAGGAGTCAGTGGCAATAAAATTATTCACTGAGCCAGAAAGGCTTGTCATGAAATTTTTATGGAGGCGAGAAGGTCGTTAAATTGAGGTTGGAAACAAGAAATTGAATCAGCTTGTTTCTGAACAGTCTCCAACTACCGTAGTCCTGTCTACTGTCTGTTCACAAGATAAGAAGGCAATTATCCTTTAATCAGAAGAGTTCTGAGCCTCTCTTTGACCGTTTTAGGTTTTATCAGCCTGTTTTTAATATAGTTGGGTGCAATCTAGTCCTAAGGAATGTCAGAGAATATGTGTCACATATGTGTGACGCTAATAGAAACTGTATTAGAAAGGGACTAAAAAAGCACTTTGAATTTAACAGTGCCAAAATTTTTAAGCCTACGGGTAAATGGGCTCCAGAGAAGTGGTTTGTTGAGATGCTACTTAGAAAGAGGCTTACTTAAGTACTCTGAGAAGTCAAAATAAATTAATTCCCTGGCTCATTACGCCTTCACTTGAAAACTCAGGAATCTGCATTGGTGGCAGAGGCAAATGGGCCTTACTACAAGGAGGAACAATACCTGTCACCCTGATAGGAGAATGTGAATGGTTAGAAATGCTTGTTGGAACACTCCACAGAGTAATCAGAATGACGCCAGCTTCCGGCCAATCCTCTTCTTTTGGTGTTTCACAATAACTACTGGTGGGACGAGATGAAGCTCCATCAAAGGACCCGCCTAAAACCTATGTAGGACTAAGAGAATATGTAAATCCCCTCTTGTTACTTTCCTGGTTGAAAAATGCTACTACCAAAAGCGGCTGATGTGTGTGGACCTGGAACGCCGTTTAATCTTTGACACCATCTCCACCTCCAAATGGATTAATTTTTGATAATGTTAATCTAATGGGTAGGCAAGACACAGAATCGCCGACCATTAAAAAGTAGCACTTCCCCTAATGCTAATTTTATTTTTCTCTTCTGCCCTGTCTTGCAGTTGAATAGGTGCAGACAATCCAAGGCGTAATTACCACCGGCAAGGAAGCGTAACCAGCGAAAATGCAGGAGATGCTCAATTGAAGATCTTTTAATCTTTTTATCCTTCTTAGCTATTCTACTCTTGGCATGACAGACGGAGAGAAGGGATTCTTGCCCATGCCAATAAAAATGACCGACATTTCTTACCTCCGATGTGCTCCTCCTAATGCATACCTCTTCCGCATTCCTGACCAAGGGGAAAAATATTTCATTGCCAATCTCTGAGCGCATCTATTTTACATAGGATTATGCACCAGAATAAAGGAGGCAAAAGTCTCCACCACCAGCAGTAGTCTGAGGCACTCTGGTGATGCCTGTTTGTTATCACCCCGATTAGACCATACCAGAGGTGGCTCGAGTATTTAGGCATCGCTGACAGTGGGAGGAGGTAGTGTTGTCCTTTCAGAAATTTACTCACTATTGGATCATTACCTCAGTAAGGGTAATTTGCCCTTTTAAAATGGGAAAGTAGTCTCCTTATCATCTGCAGCCTGGTAAAAGCTAGGATTTTCCTCTCTCAGACAGAGTGGAATGATTCATCTCAAACTTACCTGATAAAATACAATAGTTCTCCCTTCTTCTAGGCGATATTTATAGAAGAAAAATAGGGTAAACTATAAGTTTACAGGAAGACATGCTGATTGATGGATGGATAGAGGGAGGGAGGGAGAGAGAGAAAAGGGAAAAGATCGCTCTCATCCAGTTAGATAACAGATTTTCGAGGACTGACAGCAAGTAGCTGTTGCCTCAAAGACTGCCCCTATAAAACTCCATCGTATTAACCTCCTATTTTTCTGGGCCAGCTCCAAAATGCGCTTTTTATGTGGCAATCATTGCAAATTCATTTATTTATTCCTGAATCCCATTTGTTGGACCCCTAGAAGGCGGGAGAAAAAGTCAGACCTTGCCACCTGCGTTAGGATAAACAGGACTGCAATCAATCATCCCCTTCCTAACGAGACGTAAACTAACTGCTGACTGTCATTTTAAAATGAGTTTTTGTCTCTTTAGGTCAAGAAAATGTAGACCTAGCCACCTTCATCTCATCTTTCCATCCACCTACCTATCTCGCTATCCATCGCTCGCTTGACGAGCTATGTGATACCACATCCATCTCTCATCACGGGTAACGAGTCGGTCAGCAAACACTGCAACTACGGTCTAGCTAGATACTGACCATCAAGGAGATGCAGAACAACGAATTTGATGGTCCTTTAGGGGTCCATGTACCTGCACACCGATAACTAACCCCTCCTTCTTCCATTCCTGCCTCATTTCCCTTTAAGCAAGACCCAGAGAGCTACATCACCCTCTTACCTTGACTCCTACATAAAATTATAAAAGACATAACGTCTTTAAACCCAATTCAATTTCTTTAGGCATCATTAAATCTACCTACCAAGAGTTTGCTGACCCTCTTTTCATCAATCTTTTTCCAGTCTACACATATCGCCGGCCCTACCTTTAAAAAAGAGGGTAGATACGCACAATTAAACTCCAAGATATGGGTTATATTTCTCACTTAAGCTACCCATTCCTTTCTCTCCCTCCCTACCCCCCCTCACCTACATCTCGCTCTCTTTAAGACTCCCCACCCTTGGGAGTGGGTGGAGATCATACCGACAAGTAGATTAAAAATCGGTCCGAATATGATTTATTCATTGGACACGGAGAAAATGGCTCCTCTGGGAGTATTAAGGCGTACCGCCCTTTCTGCAGGTGAAAATGGGAACCCTTTAAACACCTAGAAGCTTGAATTCTCCTTTTGTTTAAAGAATAAAACTAACTGTAAGGAGCTCCAATAAACCAGCAGACACTGACCTTAGTCACACATATGTGATGAGCAGTTATTGTCGGTTTATCACAATCTCTGTTGGTATTAAAATTAGGCGGAATGAACCGAATGTCGAATGTCTGTCGTGTTGGAAGGATACAGGCAACCCTAACGGCGGTGCTGAAGAGACTTTCTCGCTGCGGGTGCTGGCATCTTTACATTCCTTACTTCCTTTCGGATCCTACTTGCAGGTATGTGTCAGGACATAACGCGGATTGGCTAATAAGGTCTTGCAAAAAAATAGCTGACAGATGAAAAATTATCTTCCTATTGGTGTAGCAGCCCGCTCCTTTTCTCCTTCGTACTTGGCGCGTCCTTTTATCACTCCACTGGGTGGCTCCTCACCCAGGAGATATGCGGTGCTGTTCAAGGTTGGCCAGGCCTCCGCGACGAGGGCATTTTATGCGCCATCCACTACTTGAAGGAAGAGATAAAATTTAAGACATTTAACACCCCTCCCCCTTGCCATCCAGTTCCCAATTTAGGGCTGTCTACTCGCCTGTCTAAAAGTAAACTGCCCAGTTTTTAGATGTAGTTGACACCATTGACAAGTTGGTCTAGAATAAACCACCGCAGGGTGGCTTTTTAATAGCCCGTCTATCATGAGCCTTCAAAGTCCATGTTTTATTGAATGCGCGCCGTAAAAATTCCATGGAGTTGATTTCACAACCCTCCTTCATTCCTATTGGTCGAAGAGAACTACCAAAAGACATCAAAAGGCGTCAGAAAACCTTAAATAAATGGCTTTAAAATTGGCAAAAAATTATTTAAAATTAGTCAATTGTTATTAAATAAATAAATCTTTCTGCTTTTTTTTCCTCGGTTGCTGAGTCATTTACTATTACCCCCCTCTATCACGGTGCCTAGGGCCGTTGGTGCGAACTGGGCAAAAAGAACTTCCGTTGTCCTTTAGTTCTGGTCTATTCTACCGCCTTGCCCAAGTAAACAAATAAATAAGGTTCAAATTGCCCACTAGAAATGGAATTTTCAAGGTGAGTCTTTGTATGATGCGGCATCGTCTTTGATTTTAAAAGGGTGTTACCTTTCCCTTCCTCCCCTCCCCCTCATCACCACTCTTCTCAACTTTGTTTGGATGGAGGTATGAAATATTAGCGTTGGAAGCCTTTGGGCGCATTCACATCGCAATCGTCCCCCTCCTACTCCTAAATGGCCTTTCCAGCTGAGCCAATTTAAAAGACTTCGGCAAGAGACAATCCATCAAAGTGTCTTGAAACTGAACCACTCTAAATTTGGCAATAAAAACGAGGGAAGGGGGCAAGCTTTTGCTCCTGCAAATAAAGTTGTGAGAGTAAATTTACACCTTCTCGATTAGTTATGCAAAAAACAAGTGGAACAGCTAAAGGTAGGAAATATTAGACTAGAGCCCTGTAAAGAGAAATGCTGGCGGAGGGAAAGGTAGGGGGAAGCATTTTAACATCATTTTTTTCCTCCATTGTAGTTGAAAAGAAAATGTCAACAGCTAAACAGAAGGCGCGTAAATAAGTTTGTAGAGGCCTCGTTGACCTGTTCTATCTGCTGAAGTAATTAGTGGTACATGTCTTGACCCTTTTCCAAGGAGGTACTTTTATGGGACACCTTGTATCTGGAAGTCGAGGGAAAAGTAAAATAAAACCGGACTTAAGCCATCACCACTTCGTTCGTCGGCTTTTGCTTCTCATGTGATCATGTTATTGCCTAATGCCAACGGCAAAAAGGGATAATTACTTGGGGAATAGGATTGGTAAAATGAGGATGAGACGGGAGCACCTCCCCTCCCCTCCATCTCTCTATCTTGCCATCAGTCTCTCCATGCTTTTTAGCTATCCACCCGTCCATCCCTTATTTTTCTGCCCAACACAAAGAGGTTTCTCTTCACAAGTCAGCAAACTGTCGAGAACACATTTATGCCACTTTGTCATGAAAGAGGAGCTGAAAATGGCAACAGCTTGATAGGCCTTTCAAATTTCCACCATTTTTTGTCAATGCCTGGCCCGTGCGTGAACCTCATGGCTCCATAAGATGATGCTCCTCTCAACGGTTTGTTTCAGCCCTCACAATACAACTAAAGACGTCTCTTAAAATAACTTATGGCAAGGAATTAGAGAATCTTCCGTGTTGTGGTACAGCAGCTCTGTTTGGGTGATTTTATAACCACCACATTCATTTAGCATGAGAACTCTCTTTAACGTTTGGGAAGAGGTAAATTCGGCTCAAGAACCATGCAAGGTCAAATCAGGGTCATTTGACCACAATTTTATGATATAAGAGAGCACAGGAGAGACTACCGAACCGACTGGCCGGTTTATTTTAGAGCTAGGTCTATTAAAAATAGTATAAGCCTTTTTGCTTACCCTAGATAATTTCGCCCATCTTCTTTAATTCATGGCGAAGTATGTGCGATCACACTTTCCAGGTAACAGATCTTCCAGTAGTAAAGTCCGCCTAAAGGCCAATTTCAGGCTAACTTTGGTGACCCACTAAACGGTTTGCAACTGATGCTTTCAGTTATAGCATCACCTGGTATCTGGTTCAGGAAGCAGAATCAGCCTTGACCCTAAAGTGTCATCGAAGCTTTCATCTCTCCACCCAGGGCCTTTCCAAAGCCACTTTCCTTTGCGAGGTCAAGGGGGACGCAGGACTCTGACGGGGGACTTATCTTCGCGAGTTAAGATGACGTGGTTCCTGGGAGATTTTAAACTCACCCAAATGTAACTTTAAGGGCCTGATCGAGAGACAGATTCCCTTTGCTTAATAAGTGATTTTCACTAAGTGGTTATATTTAATAGACAGAGTATTATTTGCCCCATTCGAGGGCCTGTAGGTACCCATATACCTTATCCTATGCTATTCCCAAAATGTGAAATTTTGTTGTGTATGCAGTACTTTCTTAAACAAAGATTAATCATGTGGAATTTTGGGTTCTAAAATGCTTAAAAGCTTATGAGTAGTACAATGATACCCATCAGGAGCTTTATGGTTTAAAGAAAAATGATTGTGCTTTGCTAAAATAGTGACGATGTTACAAATTTTGATTGGCATCAATCTGAATGTTCAAAGAAGAGGAAAGAATGCCAGGAGAGACAAAATCTCTGCCAGTTCGGTTTTCTCACCACAGAGTTAAATTTCCATCTAATCAGATACGAACTTTGAAGTTCACCATTGCATAGCATTCGATCACTTTGGAGTGAAGAAGGAAAGTAGACCCAAGCCTGCTAGGTTCATAGCCCACTTCCATTTACCGTCTCCCTAGGGTCTCTACTGTCCCCATTTGATTGTTTGATGCTTCTCACTGAATAGGTGACAACAACTTGGAGCTAGGAGAGAGGGCATCCAAGAAATGCAGAAAAAGAAGATACGGACGCCACACTACCCCCCTTCTTTCAGTTCATCTGGATTAAAGCTCTGAAGGAAGTTAGGAAAGGTCATTCGCTGTCCCGTTTTCTTCGACTAATTCATCTGTCTTGGCTGTTTCCGAAGAAGCGAGTATTCTTGCCCAACTGTGAACTGTGCCACCTTTAATAGATAGATTTCAGACCTCTTTGTCTTCGGGACTTCGCCTGTTTGTCTACACACACGCGGAGCAAGCACAGTGTTGTTGGAAGAGGTGAGCTTTTTCCAAGTGCAGATTGTTGGTGTGGGTGTAAGTGGAATAATAGGGCCAGGCTAAGGTCGTTTTTACTCCCAGAAACTGGTCTCCCAAACACGTCCATCACCTGTGCTTCCAAGCCCTGATGACGCAACAGTCTTCATCCTTAGTGATCAAGAAAAGCGTGTCCATTAGATTTTAGGGTAGCACCTCTCTGTGAGCGATTTTCTACCACTGCCACCTTTAAATTTCTCCACCACCAAGACAACTAATTTGATGAAGGAGTTTCTGATTCCCTGAAACCGAGCTAATGTTGCATAAACCGAACAAGTTCAACTTCCTCGTCCATCAAGCTAAAGGGACATTTTATGCATAAGGATTCAAAATTACTAAAAAATAATGCAAAGCAAAATATAAAGGAGTATTCTGTCGAATCCTATTGAAATATTCATTGAAAAACTGCAGAAAAACCTAGTTAGGTAGCGAAGCTGAGCAAAAAATGCGCACAAGAAGAAGGCAAGAGTTTGATCATCATTGGGGTGATTTGCACAAAGAAGGGTGTAGAGAAGTCTAGGTTCTTTTCTCCAACACCCTGAGCTACAGAAATAGGACTGCGATGTTTAATACGATATCGTGGCCAGAGCATATTTAAGTGGCGGCTTTCCCTTGTATCCCCAGTCCTTCAAGAGACGGGTGGATTGGACTTGAGGGGACAGATAAGAGCTCTGATAGTAGAGCTAGACTAGGCGAAATGCAGTATCCATGCAGGCCTTTTCCATCACCCCTGAGCTAAGTGTCACCACGACGGTGGAATTTGGGACGCCGACTCCTTCTCTGGGGTACAAATGGATTTGCTTGTAGATGAGCACGTTTTTTGACTCCTCCAGCTGAGGAAGTAAAGAATAGGATGGCATTCACAAAGCCTTCAAAAAAAACATTAGTTTATTAGTTTATTAGTTTATTATCTGCAAACCAAAAGTTGATGCATATGACTTACTTTACGGAGACCGGTAAAATAGCTAACCAAGAAAACTTGGTCGACTGATTGACAGCGGCCGAAACTTTTAATCTTCGATCATTAATTTAAAGGATTATAAGTGCCATCCTTAAGAAGATGGTCCGAGGCGATTCGGATTGATTGGAGGTGGATTTGACTCCTTGATAAAATGAGGTTGTCTTAAAGTAATCCAGATGAGGTAAAGATGAGATCACTTGAAGGGGCTTTGTACTTGTTCAAGGCGACCAGTTAAAAAATAAAGCTCTCTCATCATGGAAAATACTTTAAGGGTTCCAACTCTTTAGGTAGTCTGTAAAAATGTGGTGCGACAGTGGGCTCAGTGTTGGGAATAGGTAGACACCACTAGTGGACGGGTTAAGCTATGGATCCCAACAGAATTTTATCGCACTGGAAACTCTAAGAGTCATATTTAAAGCAACGTGCTAGCTGTGTGGCCAGTCATTTTGTAGCCTTGGTGGTTGATGGAAACATTGTTTCTGCCAAATACACAGCTTCAATCAAGAATCAAATTGTCATTAATCGTCAACTGCTTACAACTGAAAGTAAAATTCTAAAAGATGTTAACTTTACTTTTGTTGCTGCTTCCAACGCTGTGGCAGAGAAGGAATTCACCATTGGGCTGACCCCATCAATCCACTTATTGTTCACACCACCAACGGCCAAGGCCACACTTGAAAGGGGCGCAGCTCTTTTACTTCTAATCGTGGAGAGTGTGCTCGCCTTGTGAGGAGGTGTAGTCAATAGAAGGCGTAAAAGAAATACAAATTAGTCCTCGAGCTGAACTAAGACTAGTTAATTAGTAGAGAGAAGGTCCTGTACTCCTGTCTCCTTCTGTAGGAGGATCTCCTCCCACCCTTCTATGGGATTGAGTGAGTGCCACAAAAGCATAGGTGGCCAGGCACCATATTTTTTCCTTCATGACTTCAAGAAGCTAAATCTTCTTTAAAAGTGGAGTTAGCATTAGGCTTGCTTCCCTTTGCTACTGAATTTCACACTTCAGTAGTATATGCCCTAATGACTATGGCACTTTAAGGCTGCTTCTGGAGCAGTTTTACGGCTTTATTCACCAACGAAAAAAACCGCTAAACTTTATTTGATTACCCTTTTCTGACTTACTCAGGTGGGAGCAAATGTGTTAAAATTGGGAAAGTATATTTGCTTAACTAATTAAATCCCTGCCGTTAATGATCTCCCACTCAAAAATGTTATCGCGCTCTCAGTTTGAAATTAATGCAAAACATCAGCAGCCATTTGAATTCGCGCCATATCAGCGGTGAATTTCAAACGAATCTGGCTCAGCTAACCAAATTTTTAAACAAGTTGGATGCAGAGGAGATCCTAATTTATAATTTATTTCAAGGGGGGAGGGAGAGGTGGAGGAGATCGACGGGGTCATCATCGCACTACATCGTTGTGTAACGCCTGATATGCTAAAGCACAAATCCTTCTCGCCAGTCTTCATCTTCATTTTTTTTCCTTTATGAGAAGTTACTGAATTGGTAAGGTCACTTGGAAAAAGAGATATTTATTATCGTTTCCTTTACTTTTTTAGGTCTCCGTCGTGTTTTTAGGAGTAATCCCATCCCTACTCCCATAAAAAAATTTAACAAGCAGGCTAATTCAAACAAGAGTTGTCTCTTCTCTTATGCTACATGTCCTTCTGACTTTGATAATGAATTGTTTGTTCTGGGTGAGGGGAGGGGGATCAGACACTTCATCCTAATGCATCTACTCAATGGGGCATCTGGGTTCTTGGCAGAAAGACACGTATTTGAGGATTGACTCTGGCCCTTCTGATACACCGGCAAGTTTTGCCTGATTTTTTAAATGACCGCTTAAAAGCAGCTTAGAGTCAGAGAAGGATTTTTGGAACTGCTGCATACTACCACTGAGTTGAGACTGGTATGAACCCTAAAAGGCGACAAAATGCGCCTTCCATTGATTTCATCTTCCCTTGTTCAAAACTCAACTCTAAGAGCCTCCAAGAGTAAACTATACGCTAGCAGAGTGTTCACAACACTTAGATGCTTGTGACGCGGACCGGAACCAATACTAACGGTATCCTTTTTAACATATAAGCCTGCGGTCTTTAATATTGGTGCCGGAACTGAGTTGGCTATAGGTGTACAAAATGGCATAAAACCTAAGCCTAACTGAATGTAAATCCGCCATGGTGGCACCGTAGGTCTTTTTTGGGGCGCAGGGGGTGAAACCTATTCTACCTGCTTTCCCACTTGACTCGAGTACTCCAGGGTTTGAGGCACTAGCACCGCAGACGGACACTGGATCCGTCAGACCTCCAAATCAACAAGAAAAGGAGGATTAGGTACATGAACTTATGCGTTTAGGTATATACAAAAATTCACATTTGAAATGACCTGTCAATCAAACAAAAGTGGCCTTGGGGAAAATGAGGGTTCTTGAGCGCGATGCCGCTGACGTATTAGAAGTCGTGGTAGTCAAGAGAGCTGGTGGAGGGGTTGGTAAACCATCGTTTTGCTCAACATCATCATCAGGGAAGGGATTCTTTATAAGTTCCAGACTGCCACTGCCACAATCTCTACCCTCACCTTCAGTAACCGCGGTAGTTGTGGCACCAGCTGCGTAGTGCGACAAGCCGGGATGCGTGTTCTGATTCCGTGACCATGAGGTGGTGACACTGGATTGGTTGCGAAGGTCCCAGACACCTGCCGGGTGATTTGTCTGATAGTAGGCTTCACAACTCGTTGTCGGTATGGTTTTCCCACGGCTAGAGGCTGGATCCAGACATTGATAGTCGTCTATGTAAGAGATAGACCTCTTTCAGGATCACCCTACTGGCCCGAGTTGCAGAAAACTTCCCAATTGCACATTATCGCATGAGAGATGGAAATGTATAAACTATTACTTGGCTCTGGGATAAAATGAGAGGGAATCAACTGTCCCCATGGTCAACTGAGACAGTGAGTGGGCAATCGCCAAATGTGCCGTAGAAACCATCCCAAGCCTTTAGGAGCATCACCTGTACTGTCACACAGACCGCTAACCTGTGAAAGTTCCCCACAAGCATGAAACCGGCCCAGATACAGGTCCGTATTGCCTTCACTAAATTCAAGGCTTAGCATGCGACAGATATAGAAACTTTTGCCTACCCTAACGCCAGGGTGCCTTGTGTACAAAGTTCACCCTCCAATCTACATTTTGCATTCAGACTCTTTGTGTTGCAAAGGCCTTCTGAATGAACAGCCAAAGCTAAAGTAGGATGAATAAGATGAAGGACTGGCGAGAAATCCTACTTCACGTTTATGGAACCATAAATCCGAGGCTAAACACCCATTTCTAGTCTAAACAACGGCAATTAGTCACACACCTTAGTTGCGAGATGACGCGCAAAGTGAGACTGCAGCTGCATCGGCAACATGTACAAATGGGGAATAGGCAAGGTGGGTGTGGGGGTACAGATACATTCATTTATTATAAATTAGAGGAATGAATGCACATACACGCACTCACGCACCCATGTTCAGCCTTTTTTCTGCCTTCTAGTAGCACCTGCGGGAACAGCAGACTAAGAAGAGCTGGCGTGTTTACTTCTGTAAGCTAGGTGGGAACGCAGAATCTGGCTTTTTGATCATGGGTGAAGCCTCTCTCATAGAGGTTATCTATAGCATGTCCCTCAACAACGACCTTTGCTAACTGGGTACCTGGCTGGCCACAACATTAGCTTCTTCGTGTTGTATTTTGGCCCTCCAAAGCACTTCACCCTCCAAGAATACAATACTAACCATTTGCCTATTCTGTCTCACAAAATACTAGAGACGACCTCTCTAGACTAGCACAACGCATCGTTGGCCTCTCTTACCTTGTCCACAATGCGCCTGTTGTTGAATAGGTCCCACAACCGGTCTGGAGTTGATAAGTGATGTAGGGCCCAGGATGCCATAGCTGGTAGACTGTTGAATGGACTGTGAATGGGGATAGAGAATCTCATTCCCTAGTTGATAACCATCTCGATAAGGGGAACAGTCGATCATAGCCTGAGGCACGGGTGAGAAGGGTATTGCGGGGAGAATCCGAGCTCCCTGATGAGGATCGACAAAGTGCCCCTCCAGTCGACCGGATGAGGCACTGCTGAGGTACTGAAATAAGCAGACAGGATTATTCATTTGAAAGTAGATGTCTAAACTTGAGGCTAAAAAGTTTTAACAATGACAAGTTTGACTCCTGGACACTTTGAAACTAAATTTGGCCAATTTTGGCCGGCTCAGAGTTTGCAGCTTCCACGAAGAATCTGTTTTACAGGAGCGGAGAGTTAATTAGAATACGAGATCTTTTTACCGGGTCGATGGATGGGAACAGGCGACAGAAATCTCTTCTCAAGCAGCAGCAGAGGTCGACTTAATTGACTCCCACACCAGGGAAGTGAGTGTGCGCTAATTACTTTCCCACTTCGTTTCACGTATCAAGAGGAAGTGTGAGAAGGACGTCATCCTCCCTGTCCCCTAGCTAATTTCTCCCCCAAAGTAGGAATAATGAGATGGGCGTTCTTTCCAAGGCAAATGGAAGGTCCCCATATTCTCGGTCTTACTTGTGAACGAGGAGAGATTTTTTTTATTCCAATGCTTCAAAAGGCGCCACCACGACTTGTGTATATGAACACACACGGACCCACTTGTTTATTTTAAAGTCAATGCTTAAGTATAAACAGACACACGGCATGCACGTAGGCATCCACCATCTCCGAGATCTAGTTCTGGCGCCTGCAAGCCAAATGAAAGGGTAGAAATTCAACGATGGGGGTGGTGTGGCATTTATGCGTCATCCGTCTTCCATGGTGGTAGCGGCAATAATGGGGTGGGAGGTTCAAGATATTTGACACTATTACGATCGCCTTCTCTCTCTCCACCCTTCATTCTGCATTCTGTTGCCATCGCCACCTCCCCCCCTCACCATATCCGTAAACAGAGACCCTCGAGGGTGTAAGGTTTAAGTGAAGTCACTAGGGTCGGCTCCGGAGGCCTCGAATTCGTGCACGCGTTAACGACTACTTCAAGCTCTACGCGTCGGTGAACTACCGATATCTGCAGCAGGGTGCGTGACAGCTACTCAAAGTAAATGCCATGAAGTGTGCAGTGCCGCCATAGTTACCAACTGCAACACCCTCGACTATTTCACGAGGACTGCTAACTCACTAAATGGTCTAAGCCATAAATCAGTTACTACGCATAAGAGGTCTTCTCCACAGTCAATACCCGAACCTGAAGCCGTTATCATTGCTTGTACAATGCTGGCTAAAAGACCTTCCAGTCTATTGAGAGTGTTGCCCGAACGACGGGAAGAATATCAAATGACCATTTATTGCCAGCGCCTCCAATTTCAACCCCTGACCAGACAGGTTGATACGTCTCCGGCTCCCATCCGTTGTTGAGATGAAGAAGGGCTTGTGAAATTCTATAAGGTTGACCCTATACTTCCAGCTTCTACGATCCTCCATAAGGGGATAGTACTGTGACCCTTTTTAGTGCCTTGACTTGTAAACCCCTTAATTGGCAAGTCTACTTAGAGCTAGAGAAAAGGACCACTTGAAAAGCAGATGTAGTCGTAATTTTTAAAGCCAAGTTGACGTGTTTATGAGAGGATACTGTTTACCCTTCTCCTTATCAGCACATTGTTTTCTTGTCCCAATATTTACTGCCATCCTGTTTGGGGGTCATAAAACCTGTCACACCTATAAACACACACAGAGGATAGTCTTTACCTCCATCGTTATAGATCAAAAAGAGATTAAGAATTTAAAAATATCCAACTTCTTGGTTTGTGGTATTTAGTGATGGAAACACGATCGAAATCATGCAAGAATGGGGTCAGGCCACAAAGGACCCAGCTGTACCTACACGAGGTTGACTCCATATTAAATAATTTTGACACAAAAGAAATAAAAGGTACATTAACACCACAGCAACGACAAAAAAGAATATGTACAGCTTGTAACGCGACGTACCTCTTCCGATCGGCACGGAACGGATCTTGGAATCTCTGATTCGCCTAGCTGTCCCCCACTTGGCGTCTGCTTTATTTTTTCAGTGGTTTTATTACCTAGACGGGGAGAAAGTGGGAGAAAAGTGACAAAAGGGGGCTCGAAGAAATGTGCTTGAACGCCACAAACCCAGGCAGAGACGATTTATGCGGCCCTAAAAGATGCCTCGACAACAGCTGACTTGGACAAATTCCAAGGGCTTTCGCTGCATTTACGCAAAAATGGGTAATCGTCAAGGCAAAACCGCATTTCATCTCCCCAATTATTTTTTTTGCAGAACTTGCCTCAATTTGTATGGATTTTATCAACTCAAGCGACTGCTTGATGTGCATCTGAGGGTTAATTTCTTGTTGGTGACTTTAAGTCAAACCAGTACTTTGGAGTCTATAAAGGTCAAGCCTCCTAAGCCAAGGAGAACAACCTGCAGAAAGCTTAGTAGACATTTTAGTGAAGACGTTTTCAGCTTTTAAGGACTGTTACGCTGTGGTTGAGGGACATATGGCTTAAAGTTCAATGTCTGAAATAACGTTTGCGGTCTTTGCTGATAAACTTCGCTGAGAGGAGACCTTTGTAAATGACAGCACGCCATTGGATACAAGCCCTCACACTACCATTGTTGCCAACTGCCTTGATTAACAGTGTCCAGACTGTGCGTCAGTCACAAGTTCATGTTATACAGCTTCAGTAGCACGACAACTTTTCTTGTTAAAAATGGCTAGTTCAGAAGTCTCGACCTGACCTGAACACATCAATCATACCGATAAGCTCCATGTGTGAGTCATGGTGGCGCATATTCTGATCATTAGATGGTAAGCAATTATTAGGCTACAATTATAATGACAGCAGGTGTTTAGCAAGGGAGGTAGGCAAACTGTCGGCTAGATATACCACCGATACCTCTCTTTCCTCGCTCTCTCCCTATTTCAAGCCTCCATTATGCGACAAAGTGTGTGTGTGTGTGTGTGCGATTATAATGCCATACTACTACCACCACCACCGTTGCCGCCACTCATGATAATGCGCCTCGATTAGCACGTTCGAGCGCTTAAACAAATAGGTAGAGGCGGAATGGACTGGAGTGGAGGGAGGTGGGGAAGAGGGCGGGGTGCGAGCAATAGGAGTTAATCCATGTCTGAGCCAGGACTTGGTATGGCAATTATTGCCGGAAGTTGATGGAGCTTTTAACTACCCCCCTTTCTGCAGAGAGTGCGGGAGAGAGATAGAGAGGGAGAGGTTGGGTAGGCAGATGACTTGCTCCAGCTGATCAATGCACGCAGGAATACTCGAGAAGGCTAAAATTGTGCGGTATTAATCCACTCGCAAAATACATATTTTGATTTCTCGTCATCTAGACACTCAACAACTCACAACAAATGGACCACTTCCCTGCTTCACAGACTTTTAGACCTCCTTTTTATAGGGCTCACCCCGTGCCGGTTATCACCCATTTTATTGCACCACTGATTTGAAAGTCAGATTAGAAGGGAACAAAGACTACTTAGGTGTCCAATATTGAAAGGTGTTAAGTGCTTTACTTAAGAACAACCACCATGAGAAAAAACGAAATAGAATAAATTGCATTTATCGGAGGAGAAAGTGGACTGCAATTGCCTACTGGCTTGTCTTTTTCTACTTCTTCCCTTTTTTGGGGAGAAGTGAAACATCAACAACGGAGGACGTTGGCTTACCGTCAACATTAATTATTCCTAACTAACTCAGTCGGAAGGGAGGAGTGGAGATGTGGGGTCGTTGCAGGGAATGATTTTGAGCAGCCTCTGCCTTTCACGCACGATAAAGATAACAAAACTTGACTTTAAATACGCAGTAAGGAGGAAGAGGATAAACGCTCCATTGGCTTAAAAAAGGTTTGCAAGCCACTTTTTAATTCTCGAAGGTTACACTTTTGAAGTAGCTTTACATGAGAAAGAAATGGATTGACGACTTTTCGAGGAGGACTCGGGGATGCCGCATCGGTGGGGGCCAACCGTGATAACTTGGGTTTGATGCTACACTTTGTTGGTGAGTAGGTGTTTGGGACATGCTAGAGTATAATCGAAATGCCGCCTGTTTTTGGTCAATCTTCACCTTCCAGTCCTAAACAATAACTACTAACGGGGCGAGATGGAGCTCCACCGAAAGGTCGCCCATAGATCCCCAAACCAATGTACAAATCTGAGGAAGCAAGACTTCCCTTTTCTTACTTTGATCTTAGGTACACATCGCTGCCAAAAGCGAACGACGTAAGACGTACAGATTCCGCAAACTGTGGAAATGGAATATGTCTAGCCTCGGATAACATCTCTATGTCTAAGTGGATTCCTTCCTGATGCTAGTACCCTGTCGGAAGAGACGAGATTCAGCATGGCCGACCAGATCTACATTGTTTCTCTCCAATCTAGTTCATGATTATCTTACGCCCCCTCCTGTGGACGATTAGGCCCAAACAGCCCAAAGAATGACCACTGCCGTCACAGAGGGGTAAAAGAATGGGAATATGCTAAGTAACGAGGCAGTATTTACTTTACTACAAGGGCTCTTCAATTTCTCCTGCTTATACTTTTTCTTAACGACATAGTGGGTAAGTGCTGCCTTACAGCTACCTCCCAGTGCTGTTCGTTTGTTTATGATAAATCTACAATGCCCATAAAGTGGAAGGATTCAAGGCAAGTCGACCGGGAAGGGTGGCTCTCTCCGTACATACGTACTGCTTTTACTTACTCCAAAGTGAGACGACTTAGTTAGGTTAACCGAACTGTTGTCAACGCTACTGAGATCTCCCTACTTATCGCAAAAAAACTTCGGCTTGTCAAAAAAGGGACAATTATTTCCACCCCTCTGTTCAGCCATAACTCCAGTCACTTTTTAAAATGCAGCAACCAAAAATGCGCTCCAACTTAGTGAGGACGAGACACAAGCGGTTGTGAATTTTCCGCCATTCTGACTAGGAGAGAGGAGGAGGGAGGCTTCCTCACCGTACTATTTATGAGGCAGCATACTCACACAAGCCCGCGCGGGTGGTCTACACCTTTGTTTCGGGATGTGCGACGACTGGAACTTTTCTTAGGGCAACTACTTTAAGGTGCGAGCATTCGAAGGAAAAGAAATCTCCCAAGTCTCAAACTTGGACAGGAAATTAGGAGTCAAAAGCAAATCATGGTATTTTGCCAATCACTACATGGATGAAGATTCTTGTTAGACAACTACTTGTTCTTCAAGTTATCTTCTCCGTTGAAAAAAGCTACCTAGGACAAATGGTGCGCTATGTAAATTTGCTAAACCTGGCTCTTTGTCAACATTCTCGACAGGCTTTTTTCGAAAACAAATCTTATCTAGGATTTTCTGGTTTGTTTACATTCTTGTAAGCCCTCAAACTGGGCTCAGAAAAATATGTAGATTTTGCGTTCACCTCTGTAAAGTATTTCCTGATTTAACTAAACACGACCAGATCAGAAGACATAAACTGCAGACTTCTTGCTTGTTGAAAGATTAAAAGGGCTTCCCTAGAAGTTCTTAGTTATTTGAACTAAATAAATCCACAAAATCTAGTTTTATTCTCTCACATATAATTTGCTTAGATCACGCGAAAGTGGAATAGCATGAAGGTCGCTGAAGTCATTCATAGTAGGGTATTCAAATCAGTTCTCAACACCAAACGCTATCATGTGTAAATCCGGTTTTAAACCATTTGCTGACTTTATCCTTCTTGTTTTTAAATCCAACTCTAACGTACACTACCTGCTTCTTTGAATGCGGGTTGACAAGATCCTTTTCAACGGCAAATCCGAACTTACCTTTCCTCGAAATGCAGATGGAACAGGAGGCAAAGGCACCAGCACTGCCGCCACCACCTCGCATAAAGAAGACAATTAGCAGAGCCACAAGAACAACCACAGCGAAGAAGACAGTGAGACTGATTATGACTTGCTCCACAAGGGAGTTGCGACCCCACCCGAGGCGCCTGTCCTTATCGCTGCCGCCGAAAACGTCTAAGTGGTCCGCGTAGCCTACTGGTGGTAGTCCAGCGCCACCGCTCACACCTCCGTTTGCCCCTCCGCTGTGCTCTGATGCAACGCGCAGCTGTACCAAATAAAAAATTCACCACAATGATCAGGTTAAGGTGCGATTTTAGTTATCTCTTCTTAGTGTCCTTAAGCATCATCCCTATACCGGGCCAAAACCTTTGTTATCGTTGCCCTACAAGCTTGCATTGTGCCAAAGGATGAAGGGCACTGTCATATCCGCCTTGTGTGTTGGCTAAGCATCTCTAAAAAGATGATATTGTCTATTACACGGAAATACTGCACTCCAAAAGGCAACCTTTTTGTCCTGAGAAGATCACACCGATGTCTGGTATGAACTGCCCCAAGAACAAATAACACCGAACTTTGGCAACAGAGTATGCACACCCTAAAAAAATGTATCAACCAGTTTCTGTTCTGTGCGATGCGCCTGCATTTATAGGGGAGGGACTTAAAATTTACCCATGAGAAGGGATAGAAGGAGAGAAAATTTTGCTATGCCCTATCTCCCCAGCTCCATCCCGTGCTCCTCCTCCTACTCCGCTTGCTCCTGCTACTGCTAAAAACACCTTTTTGTCAAGATGCACGAAAAGCAGGGCTAAAACTTTGCCTACCCTTACAGTAAACTTTGCTTCCTGTCTTTTTGGCCATGTTTAACAGGCGTTTGCTTACCCGTGAAGTTTAACTTAGTTTAGTCACGCACCTCAAGGGAGGGGAGAAAAAGGTGAAAAAAAGGAGGCAAAAGTGAATACAAATATGCATGAACTTGCTCCTTCTCCTAGGTGGTGTGGTGTGGAGATAGCATCAGGCACTTTTGAAAGTTAAACAAATAAGTTTCGCGTAAAGAAATTTTTTTATTTAGACGTGGTGGGAGGGGGTGGAGGGAATAGGGGCCGTTTGGTTCGGGTATGACAAATCCGCCATTTTCCTCTGCCTACTGACACTGACTGCATATGCTAATAAGACTGGTGAGTTATGCAAAATAATCACTTGGCAACATATTCTCATGACTTTCCGCACCTTTTGTTGGCGGCTGACTGTCTCTTGTCAACCTCATCTGTTGCGGTACACAAATGCAAAAGAATGATGTATGCGTTGGGCCGCGTAAATTATAACCACTACCTTTGCCTCATGACACGATCTAGTCAGAATCTCCTGATCCTCCTCTGAGTTGAGAAAGAAGATAGAGAGATGGGAAGCAAGCAATACTTCCTATTCAGAGGAAGCAGTAGTCTATTTGACTGCTTCCCACGGCAAAGAAGTGAGATTGGGTGTTCCATTTAGCTTCCCCACTTGCATTTATGTATCTAGAGGTTGCGTGAGAACCACTATCTCCTTCTTGCCCTAACAGATTTGAACCCTAAGCAGCTGCAAATTTAGATTTTACTTCTATTTTGGCCTCTAGAAACACACAAGATAGCTTCAACCACTTTCCTCTTAATCTCTTCTTTACTTTGGAGCTATCTATCTCGAAAGTGACCTGCCAAATTCGGAGTGTATGGCAGGGGTGATCTCTCTCCCCTCCTGTCCCCCTCCTAAAGTGCAGAATGAGGTTGTGTAAACGGTACCCCGTGTGGGGTCATGCGTTTTCATTTTCCGACTCATTCATTGGTCACAATTCACCCTGAAGAAGAATTCCTCCTACACCTTCAATGCATATTATCTGGAGTGAGTTGATCTCGCTCGTGGTTGTTATTCGGCCTTGGGAAAGTGAAAGAGGTTGCATCTGCAATCTACTACTTATGAAAAGCATGGTTTATTTGGGCATAACTAATGACAAGCTCTCGAAAATCTTGAGCGTGGACGAGCTACTACGCACAATACTTGTATTCATAGGTGAGGATAATAATGGGTCATGCCTGCAATCCTGCGATCCACTCACCTGAATTTGGAGGTTGGGGAAGTAGGAGCACTGCTTCGGTGTCCCTGCGTCGCAAGCCTCCAGCTTGAGCACATAAGTGGGATGAGCAGGCACCTCGCTGAAGTCCTCCTTGATCAGGCCAGCGCCTGCAACATCGGAGTGCCATCCTCCTCTGCTTTCATCTTTTTTCATCCCGCTATTGGTGGTCGAAGCAGTGGCAGCAGCACTAGCAGAGGCGTAGATGGCTTTCTCAATGGTGCGTCGTGGAATCTGCCCATTCAGGTAGAGCAAACCCTCCACTGGAGCAACAAAGAAAATGCCTCCAGCATTTCCATCAACAATGGAGTATGTCACTTTGCCGTTTTCACCCTCGTCGGGATCTGTAGCAATTATCTAGTCAGGGAGTGAAAGAAAAACAGACTTAAAGTGTTTAGGAGCTGATTTAACAAGAATTTAGCGTTTTGCTTTATTGTGAAGTAGTGATGTGGATCAACGACACGTTCGCCGGCAAGGTCTCATGGGAAAATCAACCAATAATGGCCAGGTATGTTTCTAAAACCCCAATAGTGCCATTATTATCGGCCCAAAAATATTCTATTCTAATTTTTTGCTCCAAACATGACCTGTACGTCCGCAACAGGCTGTGAGGTGACTGATGGTTAGCAGAATCTGGTAGTGAACATGTGTCACATATATGTGACCCAGGTAGTGGACGTGCCAATTTATGGAATTTTTTCTCCAAGCGGAATCAGTATGTCATTCTATGAAAAAACTAGACAAACATTAAGCATTTTAGAGGTTGTGTTTGCTAGACAGATGGTGCTTACAAGGCTTGGCTGGATTCCAACGAACCTTCCTACTTTTCAGTACAAATAAGCTTTTAGGAATTTTTCA
This sequence comes from Echinococcus multilocularis, assembly GCA_000469725.3. NCBI lineage: Eukaryota > Metazoa > Platyhelminthes > Cestoda > Cyclophyllidea > Taeniidae > Echinococcus > Echinococcus multilocularis. The sequence continues at coordinate 2,249,346 of LN902842.1, read as the reverse complement.
CACGTTCCTGGCAAATTATTGCCACTTTTTATCTCTTTATCCTCCAAATTTAATTTGTATTTAAACACTTCGGATATAAATTCCTTTTAAAATCACTTTTTTGAACAGCCATAGCCTAAATCCACCGACTGTTGGTTGTCCAAATGAGGGAGAAAGCCTTTTCTTTTCATTTGCTTCAAGTGAATAGACTGATTGCATCTAAATTAATTACTTCAGAGCTTTGTTTAGAACAAAATCCTTTGTGTAATAACGCTTTGTTTGCAGATCTTTTGTACTTTGATGTCAAAAGGGAAATGTTGTTTGAGTCTTTTAACAACATCACAGCGATAAAAGTAGGCAATAAGAGGGGGAGAGAAAGACAGCAAGGCATAAAAAAGGCCAATTCTTTTTACTTCTTTGTCTAGAAATTGCACAAAGATACGTTAAATATTCGGAGATTTATAAAATCTCCTCGTAAAATATTAAATTTGAAAATTGCTGCCTGAAAATGACTTCAAGTGGGGAGTATTGGGGCTGCCAATTTCCGTGGCACCGACGAGTCCATACTCCACACCGGTCCTCGGTTATCTACCAAATGCAATGCCTTTTTAAGTCGTGAACTACCGGTTTTTTATATTCACACGCAGCTGCACAGAATGCAAACAATGGCAGAACTCTACCCTTACAGGAAGTGGCTGTCAAGGAAAGAAGACCCTTCTATTCTTGTCCGCAGATCAACACAATAACTGTACCTTAATTAGCCTTCCTTACTTCCTGTCCTGGACTAAGGCTTCTGACCATTGGGGGCGGTGGAGCATTAATGTAATCATCCGGTGGCTTATCAACAAATCAGTCAGTGAGGGTCGGCGGTGGGGTTTAAATCCACCCACGGCATTCCGGAAATCCCTCTCTACGGTATACTTTAAGTCAAACTGGAAGGTCCCTGGTAAGGAGCAATTTGCAACGCTCTGCTGGCAAACAATATAGGGTAAAGGTAAGACAGTTTCTCCCTGAGAAGTGTTACTTAAAATTTATAAGACTTCCACTGCTATAGGAGTTGGGAATGGCCTTTAAACTTTTTACCGGATACAAGCCTCTTCTGGATACCTTCTTGCCTCATTCTCACCCCCTCGTAAGACATCTGCTACCAGTCGAAAAAAAAAATTCCCAGGACGTGTACCGGGCTGCAGACGGAAAATATAGCTAGACTAATGAGCCCTAATGGAAGAAGGGGGGTTAGAACACACCTGCATCAGAGAACGACCCGGTGTGGTAGTTGGATCCAGGAGGATGAGATGACTTGTTGCATTTGGCTGTAGAAAGGTAGGACGGTTGTCGTTCTGATCACGCAGATTAACCACTACTGAGGTAGCCACCGTATGCACACGACTTTTAGGCGGCGTCCAACGTTGATTTAATGAGGCCTCCACTGAAGCCTCGGGCAGAAATCCATCACTTACAAACACTCGGAAAGTGTAGGTACTCTGTTTTTCACGATCCAAACGCTCCCTAAAGTGGAATAAAGGGTTTGTTCTTTGAAAACAATGTTAAAAAATTCGAGTGTTTTATACTGTGAAATAGTTTTGTTACCCCGATAATGTGAAGGAATCAAATACCACCTATTTGGGACACTCTCACGGGCATGGATGGGAATACACTCGCCCTTCAGTCAAAAAGGTAAATATAGAGCTTTGACAAGAAAGGGTAGAATGAGAGCAAGGGTCGGAAGAAACATAGAGGCTTTACGAATTAACTTGATCAGATAAAAGTAGGAAGGAACATTTTACACAACACAAAATCCAGATAGTGCCACTTAGATACTACTTGTAAACAAGGAGTATGTGACCTCGGCAAATAATTATTGCTTCTTATCGATGGTTCCTCATTTGATTAGCTTGACTTTAAAAAAACTGCAAATCTCCCTTTAAAAGGACTAATTTTTCGCCTAATTTGTTGCCATGTAAAGTAATTTGGTCTTTACTTTGATATCATGGAAGTAACTGTTCACGCCCTCCTCGGATGGCAATAAAGCCAGTTCATGCCCTTAGGCCTTTGAACTTCCACAGGGACAAATTAAGAGTTAGGCAAGATTATATTCTCTAGTTATAGATTGCTGAAACCTCTCTAGACGTTTGTTACGACCGCCACACCTCACAAGGGGTAGTGCACTACCTAAAGCTCTACTACTTAATAAAATAGTCTCACAATTCAAATCTTCTCTAACCAAGAATGCCTTCCATGTGCCTTTTTACTGGCATAAACAATCAATCTGTTTACGCCGCGATTTTATGGTTCAAGCGGTAGTTATCACGTGGTTATAAGGACTACGTCTTGAGGGTGTGTGTGACATTTGCAGCGAATCTATTGACAATGTAGAATGTGACGGTGAAGTGGATTTTTCACTTCACGCCGGTCTAAAAATCTATTTATGCATTCATCTTTTGTCGACTTTTATGCGGCAGGACGTCTGGTGGCGTCACTATGCAACATACATTGCCACCACCATGGCTACTACCGCCACCGAAACAGATGTCGTCCTGGAATGGCTGCATGCCGATTTCATTGGGGCTGTTCACTGGTAATGGTGGCCAGAGCTGAAGGCCCTCCCCCCAAACCTAACCCAACTGCTTGCACAGACGCCAGAATTGACAGAAGATAGGAAATGAAGGAAACGGGGGGTAGAAACGCGACCAGAAGCGGGGCATTTATCACTGCCACTGAGTTATCGAAGGTATTTTTTACCCACCAAAATGCCCTGCACGACACACGGCACGCCAACATTTGTTCCTGCATGTACACACCGAAGACAGGCGGTGGACGCCAGTAATTCGATTGTTGAGGGCCCACTAATTAACCGAGGTCGGGCAGAGTCTGCCTACCTCCGCATTTGATCTAATTATACAACCAGCCCGTCTTGGGCATGTAATGAGCTCGGACACTATAACAAGCCATGAAGACCTTATAGTCCCTTCAAACCTTGACTTCCGCGATCGGACCAACTCCTCCGCCTCGAATGAGGCTGAGCCAGGCTTTCACATTTCCATATCCTGCTATGTTGAGGTCAAAACTTGCTTATTTACCAAGCAATTAGTCTCACAGTAGTGTTTTGAAGACTTTGTTAAGCTGGTCAAACAATCGTGGAGATTATTCATCAGCACTGATGTGCTAAATTGTCATTCCTTACAAAGCGTAGTAAATAGAAAAATCGTTTATTCTGCTTACTAGTTACTCAGTGTTTACACTAGCGGTGACGCAGGAAGCTCAACAAATTAGAAATAATTCGCGAAAAGCGAGACACATGAGGGACAACTAGATGTTACAGGAATGAATGATTTATCCGTTAATCCTTATCTCCATGGTAACGCGAGGAAAGGTCCATTTACCTAAACAGTCCAGTCTCTATTTATCTCCGTTCTTATTCCTCGCCAGGTTGGAGAGAGGGAGGGGCGGAGGGAGAGAGTAGATTCGGGTGTAACATAAAAACCATTAAGCAGACATATTCACACCCCCGTCACCCAGTCCTCACTGAGAAATGCATTTTTCCTTGCTTATTAAGTGACTGGCATCGGAGGGGAGGAGGAATTACCCGCGGTTTTGACAGTGCATAAGAGGTGTCCACTATTCTCCAGAGTTAATCTAACGAAGCACCACCTTTGACTTAACCACCTCATAGGCAAGATGTGATTGGCTGAGCCGCTTCTCAAAGGAAAAGAGGTGTCTGTTGTGTACAGAACTCAGAACCTTAGGTGAACACAAACGTTTTTTTTGGAAAAAAATGACTACCACACTACCTGTTTGACTCTCTTCTGAATGAATTGACAAAAGGATTGGAACAAGGTGCAAAATAGCGTCAAATGATAAGAATGGCCCTCGCGACCAGTGTCCGGTCCCAGGGAAGCTTGCATGAACCACGGAGGAGGACTACGGTCTGTATGACAGGCCCTCAGTAACGGCGTGTGACCCTTCACCTTCGACAGAGCTACGTTGAACAAACCCTTGACCGATCAGAAGACACTTCGTGTGGAGTACGGACCTTTGCGCCTCCTCCTGACAAGCCCAGGAGGGGCAACGTAAACGACAGAAGTTCCAGAGGATACCACCCTCCATTCACCTCGGAAGTGACTATAGCTGTGCAGATAATGGAGGCGACAAGGAGGTGGCAAGATTATATTAGCCTTTTCTGTCACCTATAAGACCGACCTAATCATGCAGTCAGTGCTAATCTCTTCTGCACACATACTTAAGGCATAAATCAGGAGCTGCATTAGTGGCCGTGTTGACCACCACCCTCCTCCGACTGACCAAGTAACTATGACCGGTGGCTAAAATGCGAGGGAGTTGTGATCTAGTGAAATGTTTAAGCCACGTCTAATTAGGATGTATCGAGGTCAGTAGCCGAGTTCAAACCCTTCATAAACGAATCGGAGGCAATGCTGTTGCAAAAGCATGATTCATGAGTAGGACAACCTGTGCGGGTGGCTTGACGGTATTAAAATGGCATCAAAATGAGGGAGGCATAAATTTCTATGATGCTAATTTTTCAGAACTCTAGTATTTTGACCTCTATGGTAGTAGGGTGAAGCTCAGTTCATACCACCTATCCCACCAGCCTTCCTCCCTCTCTGTCTGTCTGGCTAATAACAACTCACTTTCGGAGGCAGCTCGGAAAACTTGTTAGTAAACTAACCTCGTAGTGATGTTTCCTGAGTACTTGTCAATTCTAAAGACGGCAGCATCTGGTTCACTTCCCAACGTGTATATAAGTCGATTGGTTGATGCTTGACCTGGTCGACTGCCCAGGGCTCTTAAATTCCCCGAATGTGGCCAACTGAATGCCTCGTTTCCATCCATCGTCTCCTCATCATCCGCATCCACTGCTGTGATCTGACCCACAAATCTCCCTGGGGATTCATTTTCGTCAAGTGAGAAGGAGTAGCCAGCCTCTGGAACCAACTGGTTGATAAATTGAGGTACGTTGTCGTTCAGATTCTCTACATGCACCAACACCTCTACATTAGTTGACAGTGTTGGATCACCGTGATCCGAGGCAACTGCAATGAATTTGTGCCAACTTTTAGCTTCTCGGTCAAGTGGAACTACGGCGAATAGAGCACCAGTGTTCTGGTCAATCGAGAAATACGACACAGAGGATTGATCCCGTGGATCTGGCCCCAGATGGTAGGAAATTCTTGAGTTTTCGCCAGCATCCACATCCCATGCGTGTACACCACTCTCGCCATCTTGACCGCGAACAGGTCGTTTGTCGTTCAACGGAGAAATGACATCATCAACTTCGGCTTCTCCATCGTTTTCTTCAATGAAAAACTCGTAGAAGGGTTTATCAAACTTTGGAGCGTTGTCATTGACATCAATGAGGTTTATGCCCACATCCTGTTTGCTTACGTGACCTGCTGAGTCTCGGCAGACAATGGAGACCTCGAGACGTGGAGTTGTCTCCCTATCCAGACGTGCATTCGTCATGAGCGAATACTCCCCCTTTCCCGAAGTGGAAGGTGTGGAAGTAAGTTGGAAATAATCAGGAACACTTCCCTTGAGGTGGCATTCCACTGTATCAAGTCCGTCCATATCGGGATCAATGACTTCAACCAATGCTAAAAGTTGTTCACTGCTTCCACTCTCTTGAGCTGTAGTTTCTACAGCGTTGGCACTTCCTGCTGGTCGCTCTTTGGGTGGATGAACTGGGTACACTTGAATTCGTGGTGCTTCGTCATTTGTGTCGCTTATTTGAAGTTGGATTGTGGTTCGTCCAGTGAGTGCATAAGGCGGACTAGCGCCATCCACTGCCTCGACACCAAAGGCGATGAGAGTTGAGGATGGCAAATTCTCTTCTCCGTCAATTTTGTCCACATTTAAACGACGGAGGATCTTCAGTTGCCCACTGGGAGTAATTTCAAAGAAGTGTCGAATCACCTCAAGCATGGGCTGGCCGTTACTCTCAAACCTGTAGGTGAGTTCAGCGTTCGGTCCGCTATCCATATCCTTTGCGTGGAGTTGAAGCAAAGTTCTTCCAACTGGTGCGTCTTCGGATAGGATGTCCACCTTGTAGACTGGTCTCTCAAACATCGGTGCATTGTCATTCACGTCAGTCACATTTATCACTAATTTAAGCGAGCTCTGTTGAGGTGTCGGTGTCCCAGCATCCCTTGCCACCAAGTTAAGTCGAATTATCTCGGGCAACTGTTCCCTATCAATCAGAGTTTTCGTTCGCAAAGCCAGCTTTTGATCACTGGTCTGATGCGGGAGCACAACACCAGGAATTCTTTGAGCTGCTGGGCTCTCGGAGTGCTTGATCAATTCGAACCAACCCAACTGGGATCCACTTTGCCGATGACCTCCACTGAAGCCACCATTTAAGTCATCATCGACTGCTTGAAGGCTGTAAGATATTTCACCGTTTAGCCCAACATCCTCATCCTCTGCCAGCGGTAGGTAGAGAACCGTGCCCGCGGGATCGCCATCCCGAAGAGATAGATGAAGTGTTGAGCTGTTCCACGAAGGTGCATTATCGTTAATGTCCATAATTTCAATCTTAATGTTGAAGATCTTATCACTGCTGGCAACGCGGAGGGAAACAATACAGTCCGAGGGAGGCGAATTGGAAGAAATTGCATCGTAGTCGTGGAATGTGGAACCGAAAGGTAGAATACGACCTGGATCCTCAATATGGAAGATGGGACGTGTTGAGGTGTCATGTTGGAGACCACCGGAAGCCACACCCTTGGTTGGACAAATGGCTTCTCGATCCACTCGGCCAGAGACCACCAACTCCAGTCCGGATTGAGCGCGTTTGACAAAACTAAAACTCGATGCTCCTGGCGACTTCCTGTTTATAATCACTGGCAGAGCATCGGGGTTCACGAGAAGGGAGGCGAGGTCTGAATTAGTCGCGACAACCTTTCCACTGGAAACCTCTTCTTCTAGTCGAAAGGTGAGTTCTGTCGCCAGGGTCAGGTGATGAAGGAGAGACAGAAGAATCGAAGCCACCAGGCAATCCATTTGTATAATTAGTGCGGTTCACAGATGGCTCATCCCACAATTCATCGGGGCGAAGATATCAATTCTGAGTGGGGGATATTAAAGAAGGAAATATTTTTATGTAAGAACCGAGAAATGCTATCGTGGCCAGACTTATGAATGGTGGTGTGGTTATGTTATTGTCTAGTTCCTTAAATAGGACGGCAGTGCCTGAATATCTCTCTCGCTGATGTTGTCAGGGCTGAATACCTCCGCCGTATGACCACCATACATCACTCCAAGATGAGTGAGCGGTGACGCTAAACTGAGAGAAATAGGAGGGTGGGGGATGAAGGAAAGGTGAAAGTTAGAGCGAGAGAGAAGATACTAGAATGTGAAACGCGCACTTGACATCGACATTCGTTCAAAGCTACCAAAGACGATGCCAGGTGCAGAAAGCGCTCTAGTCCAACAGACACACACAGAGGCAGGAGAGGTTGGATGACCGTTTACGACAGACCGGACCGACCAGCTATGCATGTGTGTATGTGCAGGTACACAACGAGGCGATCGAATTTTAAGCAATTCTTAGTACCACAATGAGCTCTAAAGGCAACCGCTTTATGTGATTAGCGCCGGTTTACAGGTTCAAAGTCACCGGCCTCCCACTGGATTAGCACTGCGCTTAGTGGCAGTGGTTTACGATCTAGAGGGAGGGAATGAAGAGGGTGAGGCGAGCAAATACGAAATTATAAGTTATTCATAAATTGATTTGCTACATGTTTTGTTGTGCGATTATTGTCCATCTTTTAGTCGTCCGCGTTTATGGAGTGTGTTGGGGAAGGTGGGGGGGGGGGGGGGAAGGAATAAAAAGCAACTGGAGATTTTATGGTGCACCCTAATTACAGACACACTCCCATCGCCGTGTTAGTTCCACAAATGATAAAAAAAATGATTTCAAATTTTTCTTAAGAGATAATTTTACCCTCTTAGTCGCCCTTCCGATGGAAGTGTCTGATGACCTGGCATGGCTTTGGCTCTGTCAAGTGTTGTCAAGTAATGACTTTGTAAAACTTTGTCAGAACCGGCAAGGACTCATAAAGTGAAAACTCAAGCAGACCAAATAGGGGAAAAAGGATTCCAAAAGCTAGTTTTGACGGAAACTTAGCCAAAGAAAATTTGCAGCAGGACTAACTCGTGTCAGGAGTAATGGCCCTAGATGCTACTTGATTGACAGAAAAATGGAGGCAAGTGATGACATTTGGTAATATTCACTTGTGGAATGTATCTTCACGCAGGTCTGTGAAAGTGAGAAAGAGCGTTTTGCTTGAAAAAACATCTCTTAAGTTGCATGAATGAACTGTCTAAAAGATCAAAACTTTCAATAAGATTGGGGTGACTTTACTGGAAAGGAGGAGACAAAAAAGGTGTTGTTTTGCAGACAACGCCTTCTAATTGGCCAGAAATTAAGTTATATTTGAAGTTTAAATTGGCCCTGCAGCTACAAGAAGGAGGAGGAGGAAGTACGCTTACCTAGATGGATCAAATAGAAAGACAGAGCGAGAGAGGAGAGAGATAGATGTGTAGGACAAAGCGGACTGTAATATGATACGATGCCTGCAGAAGGAATGGTTGTGTAAACTATTAACCTTCCAAGTCGTCTTGGTGAAGCCTTTCTCCCTCGTGCTACCGTTCTGCGTGCGTGCGTGCGTGCAGCCGTCCTGGACACGCCCGAATCAAATTCACGCCTGCCTTCCACCAATCACACACCACCTCTCCGAACGCACAGCTGACCAATAAAGTCGAATGACGCATAGCTCACCGCCTTGCCCCCTTTACCCCCGCGTCCAGCCTGATGCCTTGTTCTTTGAAGACGGTGGACCAACTGACTGGCCTGTCTTGGCCTTGCGGGCGGCCTTTCGATCGAATTCGTAGGTGCTGATTCTCAGGCCTGCCAAGTTATTTCATTCGACCCACTTTTCTTATCTGAACCTGGGATCTCCAACCCGTAACATGTGTCCTTTATTAATTCATAACCCTTTGCCCCAAGTAAACCCGCTAAACGCTTGGTGGAAATCGAAAGCACGGTAGACATGCAGTTTTCTTGTTTGGTTCTGGCTCGTATTTCACATTTCGACCACAGGTGCATCTAAGTTTACCTGTTCAGTACCGCAAGTGGCGACAGAATTATAGACGGAGCACTCCATCTCCCCCAAAAAAGGACTCTTTACAGGAGTTCGCTCATTAGCTTCATGTGACAGGTTCATGTTCTCCATTCAGTCAATCAAGGAACGACTAGGAACGGCAGTAGACAGCCGTTTTAGGTACCTCTACATAGGCTTTTGCTGACTCCGAAGAAAATAAACTTTTCCAAAGTTAATGTCCCCAAAATGCACCCTAAAGAAGGTTAGAAAAAAAAAGGAATGGACTTTGTTTTGCTGGGGTAGCATTCTATTTGTCAAATATCGTGTGGCAGGAAATGTGAAAGTTAAGGGGGAATGGAAATAAAGAGCATCTTAGGCTAAGAATAAGTAAATTTGGTGCCAGTTTTGATGACATTCGTCTTTTACCAATCAGCACATTTTGGCAATGGACGAAGTTATCCGTAAGGCAATAATTAGATTTGTCCTTTTCCTGTGTCACATATGTGTGACGTGTGAAAATTAAGTACTTGCAACATTAAACCTTGCAACAAGCGGTCTGATCGAGTTTAAAACAAGTAAGTAGATGTAGAATAATACCATTTTCTCTGGTTTTTCTAGAGTCAAAGTGGAGCAGGTCTTTCCTAATCCATGGTGACCCATCTTCCAATAAAGGAGGAGGAAGAAGGAGAGGAAGAAAACACAAAGAGACATCAGTGAAGTAAAACATACAGGTGATACCACTTGCAGAACTTTCTAAGCAATCACTGTGGCTATTTAGCTAAACAACATTTGTCCGGTGTTTAGTGAGGTCCCCTAAATTGTTGTCGAGGTGTCATGATCCGCCTGACCTTCACACTATGCCCCCTCTGCTTGATTAGGAAAAAACAATGCAAAAACTGACTGTTGCATGTAACTTAACAGTGCCTTGAGGTCGTTAAAAAAATATAGTTGCGGTGAAAAACAAAAAAGGAGAGGTGGAACTGACATGCGCTGTTTCACGGGTACTTTTGTTGGGGAGACAAAAACAGGGGCGCCATTTTGACCGTTGATATAAATGCCACCTGAAGGGTGTATGGGATGGGAGTTAGTGAACCTTTGAATAGAATAAACAAATAAACAAAGCTGACTCTCCAATCACTAACACGGTAGTCCAAAGGGCGATTTTTCATGTCTACTGGACTTCATTTCCCTATTTCACGCGACTTTAGCAGTTAGTAGTGGAAGGCGCAATTTTGACTTGGAGATGCTATAATTTCCCCCTGCTGTTTCCTGCCCCCGATTTGCAAAGTTGCAACTTTCCATTCAGTGGTAGAGCTCGGTCCAGTAATAATGAATGCCTCACCAATATGGATCCAAAGGTATCGGAAGAACTAAAATGCTCAACAGGAAATGTTTAAGCCACCAAAACATGTATCTTCAGGGAACACTACTGTAGACACGGTATGACAGCAATTTAGAAGGACGACTCATGGTTAATGTACGAAGGGACTAGAAGGTGGTCATATTTCTAGCTGGAAGGCCATTGGGTGGGGAAGTTGACACAACCTGTGAGAAAAGGAGCCCATGCGGTTGGACAATTGAATTTCCAAGAAAGAGGAGATGTTTAGTTTAATTTTTCCCCATTTGAAGCATTAACTAAGAAAGGATTTGGTTTAGATTTTCGTCACTTTTCCAGCATTTGCGCAGTAGTCTTCTGGCCAATCAAAAATCTGGAAGATGGAGAGAGGTGAATTTTTTAACAGGTAACAGTGTATACATTGTAGCAATTCTATACCCACGTATGTCTGCAAAGTAGCGGAACCAAGAACTCTTCCACCTTTGAGATTCACAGTCCCATTGGAAGCATGGCGTGGCAAAAGTCCGTGCCTATGATTTTCAAGTCCTTCTCTTTAAGAAAAGACTCAGAGTTTCAAATTAGTGTCGGCTGAAGGTAGATCCAGTTCAAGTGAAGGAAAACCTTAAATCTTTAGGGCAGTTACTAGCCTTCACCCTTACAGAGGATGTGGGTGTTTAAGACGCACCACAGAATTGTTGGAATACCTGATGGTGGGTGAGATCAAGCCTCAATGGAAGGCATGGTTTAGAACCATATACAGGAGTCGGAGAACCTATGATTCCCTTCACCACCACTTTTCTGGTAGGCATGCGTCAAGGCCTTAAACGACTGACGTTCTACGTTCGGGAAACGTGCTTACTGTTGAGCTGGAACGTTGTAGGGTCCCTGGCACTATCTTCAAGTGGATTATTTCCTGATACTGTTGACTAGACGGGGGAGACGAAAATCAGCATCATCCTGACTCGTGGTTGGTTAGGTGCAGCAAAACCAAGAAATGGTTACTACCTCAGCAGAAGTGCTGCCGATAAAAATGCGGGAGGCAAGCCGAAGAGAACAACCCTTAGTTAATAACTGTATAGGATGGCTACGAGAACCCGCCATCTCTGGGGTCTGTACTTTCAACTTGATCTCATAATCGAAAAGCTATGCCGCTAGCCTGCCACCTCTTTACACTGTTATGCTCCGTACGATTGCAGGGAGAGGCAGGGAAGTCACTAGTCCTTTATAAGGCGATGTGAAATATTAAAGTTCTCTGTTCGGAGGAATGTAACAAAAACTCGAGGCATGTACCTCAATTCCACCATGAACTTGCTCTAGGGCTCCCTGAAAACGAAAAAAGCACTGTGAAGTAGACATTTTGGCCTTGACAGATGAAAGGACAGTATTTGCAGTAGTGGAATGAGATAAAACTTGTCAAGTGAATATCCAAAACAACGTAAAAGGTAACTTGGTACCGTAGCACTTTTAGATTTGGTCATTTCAAACACTTCGACACTAAGAGGACTCTTGTCTCCCAACTTTGGAGATGAAATGCGAGTGACCTATTCAAGGTGACTAAAAAAGTGACTTGACAAAAGGGAACAAGAATAAACATTCCTCCTGATCGGATTCCTCTAAATGTTTCCACTTTGTTAACGGTGAACTAAACAGGTGCTATTTGTTTCCATCCGAGAAGATTAGGCCATCGAGATCTGCCATCGACCTCTTGTCACTGTTGAAGCAAACCTTCGAATATGCTTAACAGAATACAGCGATTCCTGCCAAAAATGTGCTCCTCCTTCCTGTGAACAGTATCCTTGACATCCCTTCGTAGTCACCCTTCTGCTTCAATGGTGGTGGCATGCCGCTTAAAGACGATTTACTCTCAAATACTTTGTGGGGAATTTTGACAGTGGCAACGACTTAGCAGACATATGGTGAGTGGTCAACGACATCAGGCACGTAATTCACTTAAATGGAGTCCGCCAGTAATGCGGTATTCTAATTCTCTCCTTAAAACCTTCCATTTGGAATATTCATTGTGATCGAAAAAAAAAGGAAAAGCCCTACTACCTTGCTGTCAAGGTGGGGAGGCTAAGAAGTCCGCGCAGTTACACACCCATAAAAAGAAGAGTCCGAACATATCACCCAGTGTCGCATTAGTAATATCATCTTCATAGAGCAGGTTTTATTACCCATAGGAGTACCAAAGCTGTGTATTATTTACTAAACGGTACGTCAGCACAGTGAGTAATTGCAGGTTGTTCTTCCGCATGGAACATAGACAATCCAGCACGCTGGTAGCCTCTCAGCCCTTCTGCATATTTGTAAATAGTGCGTTCTTCAGAACCACTCAAGCTTATTGCGAATTCAAAGAGGACAACTGTGAAGCAATGCTCATAAATGAGTTTTATAAATCTTGCCTTACTATTTCATTTTACAACTAGTAGATCAGTTTAGGTCAATCGAGTTGGAAGATTGCTCAATTTTAGTGTGTAAGCACTACTCATATTTCATAAGTAGACACAATTTAGTACAATGTACACACGGCAGTTCATTGATGGTAGGCAATCACATTTGGGTAGCTGAAATCAGAGCTAGTCATTAGTTTGCACGGTTTTCGTGTTGAGCCTAGCTAAATGGCGACGTATAGGGACTTGTAAAACGCTTCCAACTGCTCACATGGATTGTAAAGTCGAGTTGCATGCACGCCTCCATTGCGTTCTGTACTATCCTCGCCTTACTTTAAATAACCCTTTTGTAAAATTTTGTTATGCTCATTATATGACATTTCAACCTGTTGACTTTAGGAGTCAGATTTAAGTCGAGGCTAAAGAAACAACTGCCTTGCATTAGATGCACTGTTGTATTCTCAGAAGGTGTGGTGGCCAAAAGGACCACACTTTTTGTGTGGTTTTTAATGGGAAGGATTAAACAACCATGAAATGTGGGATAATGAGAACAAGGAAGAGGACGAGGATGGGGCAGTGTCTTTCCTACTTCCTTCCACCCGCTTACTCTAAGGAAAGCAGAGTCCTTCTTCTAAACCTTCGTTTTGGATTTCAAGGAGAAGATCGTTCTCAACGGTAACAGTTAATTCGTCTTCGTCAGGCGAACGCTTGCATACGCGGCCTCCTATACAGACACACAAAGTAAACGGTGGTGTGGGCATGATTTGGTTCCCATCACAAGTCACTCAGTAAATAGTCTTAGGCCGGCTCTTCATGCTCAGTGAATTCTACCACGATTTGACCAATTGATGTGGGCGTAAACATCACGTCTCATCATTTAACGATATTAAGGGTTCCCAAAACCTTAGTCTCAGAATAAATCAAATCAAGAATAAGAGGTCCCCTTGAATTGCTTATGCTATTTATCCTTGAAGAACGAGTCCTTTAAGTAAGGCAAAATTTTAGATTAGCAGTGGTTGAGGGCTCAGTCACCCCCATCATTTTCTTGCAATACATTCAAAAAATCTTGTGGCATACCTTATGGTAGATCTACTGACATTTAAGGGATAAAACGAGTTGAAAGAATACAAAAAGTTTTAAACTGTGAATTAGAGTTATTTTGACTGTTTTAAAATCATGACCAATCAAAAGACCTTAAGATTAACCAAAGTCTAGTAAACATGTCACCAGTTTGAGAGGATAATTCATAACCTATGCTATTCAAGTGACCATTGCCCAAATATTCAGTAAACGCTACCTCAGGAAAGTGATTTCGCCGCCCACTTTGTTTAATGTAACCACCACCTACTTATTTATTTAAGTAGACAGAATATGCTAGTCCAGATGGCTTTCGGTATCGAGGCCTGTAGCCTCACATCGACCCTCGTTAATTCCTCTTCTGTTAACTTTGCTCGCCGTATTTAGCCACCCATTAGATATGTTCTGCATGTTTATTACCCAAAAAGCTTAATAACTTGGGATAGTGGAATTGTACCCTTCTTCAAAAATCCTTTGCTACACAGTAAAAACATTTTTTTTCTATTTTATACACTAAACACTCTCCTCACTCTTCTAAAACTCTTGATACGCCCTGCTGTTTTCTTAACAGTTGATAAATTTTATTGCTACATTTGTGACCACTAAGGTCATAAAATCTTGTTGATAAGGCTTTAATGTTTATGCCGGTGGTTGATATAGACGGTGTTATGGGCAGGTGTTATCAATCGAAAAATCGGCATTAAATTTATCCCCTTGGGATTTGCCTAAATATCGTGATCAGCAAGCGCTTAAAATACACCATAGTAGTAAATGTTAATCCGCTATTTTAACCCACAAGCAATTCTATATTCATCCCCAAATCCCCCTTTTGAGAGTGTCCTCTTTTAACAGTCACATGAAACAAACGTATCAGTTTTATCATTAATTTAGGCGACGGTCACGCACTTATAACCATTTTTGTTTCGAATTCTCCTAAAATAACTTTTGGTTCTGAATTAAGGTCGCATCTGTGACATTTTCAACGGCTTTTATGATCTTAGTTTCGGTTGAAAAGGAGAATAAACTTGTTATAATATGGAGCGAAAGTTCTCCTTGCTAGAAAAAGGTTGCAACGGAAAGGCAGACTAACTGGCGCTTAGTGGACTTTAAGGAACTATTTTTAAACGGGGAGTGTTAATACCACTTTATCGTTCTCTGGAGAAGGCCTCTTAATGCAATGAGTTTCAAAACAGGAATGCATTAAGATCACCATAAAAAGAACTGCAGGAATATCTTTGGAGTTTCTTAAACCATGTGTTCCGGAATTTGTAGACTATCGAAATTTTATTTCCAAACTGTCTGCTCTTTTCTTCATGTGGCGCCATGTGACTTGCCAGCGGAGACGCCATTATTTGGAGCTGAAGGGGGTCAATCCCCGATACGGGTGACGACTA
This sequence comes from Echinococcus multilocularis, assembly GCA_000469725.3. Taxonomy (NCBI): domain Eukaryota; kingdom Metazoa; phylum Platyhelminthes; class Cestoda; order Cyclophyllidea; family Taeniidae; genus Echinococcus; species Echinococcus multilocularis. The sequence goes on along the minus strand of LN902842.1, from coordinate 2,234,051 downwards.
GACAGTACCTTTCTTCCTCTCATTCATCCTAAATTATCTGCTAGTTGCTGTTTTATGACGCATTCTGAGAAAGGCTTGTTAAAAACACCCTCATGTTGAATTGTATGGAATAAGTCATTCTTACACCTCACTGTATACCTCACGTGCACACCAAGGACAGTCTCGTGGAGAAGGTAGGTGAAGTGGTGCCGTCCCTAGAAGTGAGAATGCGGTGGAAGTAGTGAGCAAATCGCTTGACAGGAGTCATTTTCTGTCACAAGTTGGTTGATAGGTCATCGAACAATCGCAAGTGTCTGGCGAGTCCAGGCAATCCACGCAAAAGGAGTGAAGAAGGGTGGCTTGATAAACCTTGGTACCTGTTTTCATGCGGATGGAACTACGACTTCTTCGAATGATATAGGCGTCAAAGCACTCAATTATACACGATAGTGTCATCCACTGTAGGATGCGCATGGAATGATGCAAAGGAATGTAGTGATGAACGAAGTTGTCAAAGAACAAGCTTGCAAAACCTTAGCACTCTCTTACTTACTAGAAGTTACTGAAGACTTCAAGCACAGAGATGAGAGTCCAAACTACTCAGCCACAACCCTCTTTAATACCATTAACTTCGGTAGGACAGTCACACATCTACCGGCTATAATTTCGGTCCTAATCGCTGATAACTCACCATATCAACAGTCAGAGCATAACAGCCCCAACCCTGCATGTTTATTCATTAACACCTTGAAAAGTTACCCCACGCAGCATTGCCAACAAGTTGTATTGCCGTCTTCGTAGGCGTGGTCATTCGTATATTCGGTCCCTCCGCAAGTTTGTAATAAATTAGCCTCCGCAATGGTGTGGATTAAGCAAAAGCAACCGGAGCGATAGAGCTACGGAAATAAATCAACCTATACCAACACCGTTTGATTAAACCTCTTAATCACACCTGGCTGATAGATTTTTGGCCACTTTGCCCCTTTTTCTTAGGTGACAAGCTGCCCATGAAATAGAAACTTGGCCAGTAGCAACTCTCTCCTCAATTTCTACTCTGATTGGCGGCAAGCTATAAATTTATGTAAGGGGATGACCAAATCTACAAGCCCTTGATTTTTTCTTTAGTCGTACCTCCGCTTCTGGTAGTGTAATCCAGTTTGAATGGATAACTTTAAAAGCCTCATCCCCATTTTTAAATAGAAAAGGATTCGAAGCACTGAGGCTCTATTCCTCATTTTTCAATTTGGATGCGCTGTCTCCTCAACCTTGCCGTGTCGAGAGGAAGAACAAAAATGTCTTTACTGTTGCCATGACCGTGCCACTACCAAGATACTATCATGATAAGTGGAGGAGGGAATCTCACCACCCCTCAATGCTAATTGGACCGGACCCCAGAGACTAGGTAAGATTTGCATCTGGAACGACAGACACGCGTCTATGGCAAGTTAGAAACAAAGCACGTGCCACCTAGAGTTGGACTATCTTCTAAGAATGGCAAGAACTTAATGGTTGTGAGGACTATGCCGCCAAATGTAACGTTTCTCTTGTATTTCTCCATCTGCCTACCTATCCATTTAAGGACAACAATTTGTTTACCTATTCATCTATCCATTGTTAGAAAATGTGGGGACCTATAGACCCTTGTGTAAACACGGGAAAGTGGGAGAGTAAAACCGGCCTTGCCTCCGATTAGGCGTCTAAAACGACTGTGGAAACATTCAGGTGATTCCTTTTTCAATCGGGATTGATATGGAGAGGAGGCTTGACAAGGCTCAAGTGAGTATCATGGGACCAACAGATTCAAATCGGGGGTCCTAGGGGCCTGACATTAGAAGGCAAGTTAATTTAGATTACCCTAGTTAGCGCAAGCTGGATGAAAAAATGCACCTTACTAGAGGAGCAGCAAAACAAACAATCTCAAAAGGATGTCCAATCAGGGATGGGGGGGTGGGGAATTGATAACATCTACGCAAATTTTCGTAATGTGTACATGATGCGTTAAGATGTCCAAAATTGTATATAATACCGGATTCATAATCGGTAGACGCATTATTGGTTCGTAAATCCTTTTACCGTTCAGACATCTTCCTGCGCATAGATGGCTCATCATTATATTGAGAGCTTGAAACCAACTTTGAAAAGAAACTCGGTTTCGCTATCTGGCTGTATAGGATCTATCCACCAAGTTTCCTCTTGCTCTTACAAGTGGTGAAACGACATCCGTGGCACTGACAACTGTGTCGCACCGCCAAAGTAGACATTGTCAGTTGGACATGAAAGCCCTCAATGACCTTTGGAAATGTTTATCAGGACATAAAATGGGTAACTACTTTGTCCACTTCTTTTACAGCAGCTGGTGAGATCAAAGACATTTCAATTGCTTAATCCATTCTCTGAGGTTAGGTAGATAAGTTGGCCAAGCTTTTGGACCCCTCAGTCTCAAACCATCTGTGAAGCTTAGACTTATCTCGAGCCAACCCAGCAGAGGTTTAAAAGCCATTAGGTTAATTACAGCGTCAAGCCTACTGGCTTGAAAGGATTGCCTGGCGAATCAAAAATTGATACCTAACTGAAATGTGTGGATAGTCAACTTCCCCACAGACCTCAGGTGGATGGTAATCACCCTACCCATGGTTGATTCTGTGTTAATAAATTACGTAACTTTTAGATTAAGGGGGCAGTTCCCCTCAGAAAGTTGTCCCCCATCAAAACGTTATTGGCGTCACGGGACCATTACTACGTGGGCGAAATTAATAGTAAATGAGGGTTAATTAATGCATTAATAGGATGCTGCCTGACATAATAAGTTGTAATTATTTCCAACAGTCACATGGCACCGAAATGAACTTGTCGCCTGTGTGTCACCTTGTGGATTTGTAATACGCTAATAGTGGTGTTTGAATGACCTTCAATGCTAAAGAGGGAAATGTACCATCTTTATTAATGGATCTAACCAACTGAGTCTCGCATAATGTCCATGAGGCTAAGAGCCTCAATTAAGGATCTCACAGGGGCCGTTTTTTTACGACCTCTGGACTTGGGTTACGTCAAATATCGTCAGGACTTCGATACGTCGCGTATAAGTCAGGATTTTCGAAAGTAGATGGTCAAACACTCTCATGTTGATAGTGCAGAGATCCTAAAATGAATTGTTTTAGTATCAGGAGTTAACTTAAGTCTCTTGCTTCAAAATATTACAGAGGGAGACAAAAATGGTCGCCTGAAATCGCATGACGTAATTCTTTAAAAACCATCGTCTGACTTTCTGCCTATCAGGGGAAAGAGGGAGAAACTACGTCGGATTGGCGAATGACACAGCTACTGGCTACGAAACATCGCCATCTTCTTGCTGTTTGGTGCGTATTTACCAGTAATTCCCTTCAAACTCCTCTTAGTGAACCATTTCCAAAAAATGTGAACTTCTCATACACCGGAGGATTTTTCCCCAGGTTGGCTCTATTTGCAGGGTGAATAGCCTATTGTCGATGGAATGTCTACCAATTTTATGGAGGTATTGTCTGTTTGAATGTGTAGATCACCACGCGACCTCTTTGGTATTTTGTCTTCCAAGCCCTACCTGCTGCTGGACCTTTTGGTTATGCCCGTAGCTCGCCTTCACTCGCCTTCTGGACGCCACGAATAGATTATTCTTCCTGCAAAATGTTTCCTCTGGGTGTGTACCTGTTTTCCTTAATCACCCTTTTAGCATCCTGCCTATCCTGTCTTCTCACCGTTTTATAGGTGATAATGGCTTGAAAAGATTATCTGGAGATTCGAGGAAAAAGAATGGTAGTGAGAAGAGAGAGACGATATCTCCACTCCCATCTCATCCCCATCCCAAGTGTATTTGCTGCTTGGAGCTCAGTAAAATGCCAAATTGAAGGAACAAGGAACGAAGCACTTCTCCACAGGCATCAGTAGAAGTGGCGCTAATCTTTAACGTGTAGAGAGGGCAGCAGATTGGCTATAGATAAGTCGTTTGCTGAACGATCGGTAGGACACGAAGATCCTCTTTTCAGCACAAGTCCGTTGATAAGCCTTTGGTCTAGTCAGCAGTCACGCGGACAGTCTTGTGGGTTTGTTGTCATTTATTTTTCACGCATGACGTGTGTGTGTGTGATGTTACTTTCGGTTGACAAAGTATACGACTACCAGTTAATGGCATAATACTTGGCTAAAAGAGAATTCTAGTCCCTTTACCTTGGCTTAGTTTGCACGATTGTGGATCTATCAACCTTTATTTTATCGTTCTTAACATGATGCGATACTTATCTTTGAGTGATTTTCCCCCACACCCAAAGCATTCAAACCACTTTTTGGTACTTTGTGTCACTGTGCTTTAAAATCCTTCCCGACAGGTTCATATCTCCTTTCTTAATTTTGTACCACTGAAGTCTACTGATACGAGGGCGGTTTTAAAGTAAGCGAAAGGCACTTGATAGCATCATGCTGGTGGAGTGAAGTACTTAAATACCTGTAAACAATTACACTCCTCAAACCACTTCCTTTGAGACTGAGGACTTCCGGGTGAGGTATAATGAGCTCTTCTTTTTAACTTTCCGCACTCCTTACCACTGCCAATCACCATTTGGAGTTGAGAGAGGTCAAAACCCGGGTTTTCAAAGGCGATGAAGAGAAGGAAATAACATTACCGCTTGTGCAGGAGAGTTAACAGACTCAGCATAAATATGTGGGTGGAGTAAGAGTAGGAACTAGACTCATACATACGTCAGAGCAGAGGCAGTGAATTAGCAACATATGACCTTTTTTCCCGGTGAGGCACGTGGTAAAACAGCGCATTAGGTATCATCATCCGTCTATTCGGTGCAAAAATAGCTTGTGTACGTTCATTTGCGCGGAGGACACAGGAGTGGCAGGTGGGCGAGGGAGTGGAGAGGGGAAGGAGGCTAGGGCACAAGGATGCCACCTCATCCTCCCCATTCTCCTGACTATTCCTCCAAGCTTCAAGTGATGTTTATCACCTTCTCCTGGACGGAGTAATAAAAATCCACATGGTCATATGCTACATTAGCAGAAGACGGTTGGATAATGGACTTATGATGGAAAGAAATGGAGATGACTAGTGCTAGGTTTTTTCTCCATCTGTAGCTGGATTTTGACTTCTTTATAGAAGATAACAAGTTGCGGTGGTAAGTATTCAAAAGGGCAAAATGCTTGAAGTATTTGTTGGTCGGATCGGATCAACTATTACCATCACAGAGCGCTTAATCTTCCGTTTCTAAAAATTCGGTGGACCTTAATGATTATGCTCCCCAGAATATTTTTTTTGGGAAGATATACTTAAATCTAGACTCTGTTATTTGCGAATAAGCACATGCTAAGGTAGATTCTTATGGTTTTATCTGGCTACCGGAGAGTTGGTAATTCGGACAGGAATAGATGTCTTTCCTAATGGTGCTTTTGACTCAGTGGTCACCTCGTTCATTTTGACGCAATCTGTCTTTGAAACGCGGATAAAAGCAATCCTGGCTATTTGTGACTGATCAAGGGTCTGGAGTCTCAACCTATGCAGTGGTCCAGTGACCCATGAGGAAACTTGATGATAGACAAGTTCCGTTGTTGCCATTTCTCCATAAGGTGTCGCCATTATGGCACTCATTGACGAGGTCTTTTATAGCAAAGGCAGTAGACAAGAAAATTGATAAAATTTTGCCCCATTTTGACCTATTTAAGTCATTTGGGCTGACAGCGAGGTATTTTGGTCCTTACTTTTCCTCCCTCCCCCGTTCTTGCCTAGCTTGAGCTAAATGTGACAGATGGTGAGTAGCTTTTGAGGGACAATCAAAGCACCTCCCATCTGTCCATTGAACCACAAGCCATGGCTACGCAATTACTACTTTTCCATGACAAGCAAGTAGGGATGGTTGGACGATTGGTTTTTGATCTGTTGTGTACTAGTTCTAGACAAGCGCTAAAAAACGTCCTCGATTGCCTGGAGTGTTTGTTTGTTGTGTGCTCCCGCTAACCTTTCATGATACCCATTTGAAAGCGCTAATGCTGCTGGTAAATGATGTCTCAAAAGAAATGTGCAGGTAGAATACTACTAATGGACGCGGAAACAAGCAGCATAGGTAATGAGTACATACAAGGAAAAGAGTTTGCTATATTGCTACTTAAAAAAGTTATGAATGGTTTCTAAAATGACTCGCAATTTGAAGGTAGCTGTAAAAGCTGTGCAAATACGCTTAGATTTGTCAACATTGAAGTGTTTCGCTTCCATGGACTGTTAAATATTTCTTTATTCCATTATGTATCTGTCGGATGACCTCGATGGATATGCTTCGAGGAAAAGAGACAAACTATATCTCAGAGCTGCCAAAAGTTCCCACAGTAGAGATCGAGGAGAATAACACAGCAGAACACACTGCTTAGGGAATAAGTAAATTCTTAGCCAGAGAGGGAGAACCTCTAATTTCTTGTCAGGACTTCTAGAGAAGAAATACGACGGGGTTTTATTTGGTGAGTCATGAAATATTTCTTAAATGCTTATCTCGACTAATGGTTGTGAACTGGGTTTACTGAACTGGTGTCACCTACATGTCATATGTGCGTGACAACTGCATCATGCATTTGAGAATGTTGCATAACTGACTGACCGACTGACAGACTGAATGACTGGCCAAATGACTTGCGATGAGAACTAGGTTCTTGTGTTCCAACATCTATTAAGCGAATGAAAGTATCAATGGTGGTGTGCGAACAACTTTTTCCATAACCCGATAGTTTGAACTGCTTCAGCCCCACAAAACGATGGGCTCCAGACGCAACTGCTCACCATGGTAAAGTCATGGCAACATTTAAAACTAGGATCCATCCACCCTATATAACTGAAGTTCACACGCCTCTTCTGCGTTACGAGGAAGCTTATTCTTAAAGTGGTGGTGCTGCTACTCCTAGTGCCATGTCACAACTGCCAAAAAGCTTTTGGTCAAGTTTGGCTTAGTAAGTCACGAAATACTTCTTGAACGCCTATTCTGACCGACGGTCGTGAACTCTCTTTTTCGAATAGGTGTCACCTTCACGTCATATGTGCCTGACAAGTGATTTTTAATAACTTTTTGACGTGTGTTAAACGCATCAAGCATTTGAGAACATTGCTCAACTGACTAACTGAATGAATGACCGGCCAGAAAAAGCTTGTATTAAGAAATAAGTTCTCGTGAACTAAGTTTTGATGAGCTAAGATAGACCATCAGCCAATTTCCAGAGTGACATCACATGCGAGCCACGAGAGGAATTTGTTGGCCTAACGACAGGCTCCGTGGTTTATTCTGGTGATGCGCACTGCATGCCAGCTTTCATTCTTGTCCACTTTGGCATGGCAACGGCCTAATGAGATCCTCGCAACTGTCACACGACCCAATTATATCTCGATGTAAACACGAGTTTCGAGTTGCCGTCCCCACCCCTCCGGAAATCTGGAGCCTGAATTACACCATGCTGAGGATGTTGACCCCATTACTAATCTCTCCGTATTGCGGCTACGCTCCTTGTATGACTGTCGTGCCCTGGAGGTTGGTGTTTTTGTGTAGGAGGTTAATTAAGCATGTTAGAGTTGATGCTTTATAAAAAATTATTCTGAAATATGTTAATAGTTGAAGTTGCTAACTCTATAGTTTATAGCCTATCACCCTAACCCAAAAAGACACAGCCTTAAAAGAAAAGATGGCTACTCTCATCCTGACCGAAGTGTGTATCATCTTATTGAGAGGCCAGTCATTGGACATTCTTTAGCGTAGAGTGAACATTGCGCTGGAACTCTTGCAACTATCACATATAAAGAAGACTAAAGCGTCCTGGAAAGGGGACCTTCTGCAGATATAAAGATTTATCCAGCTGCCTAAAGCACTCCGCAAGCTCTGTTATCCGGCGAGAAAACATGCATCATGAGTAATAAAAGTCATCTCACCAACACACTTACACTTAACACAGCCTTGAAATTCATTTCCAACACATCATGTTAAATTTGGCCGAATCCATATTCCTGATACCTTCCCCTGCCTTCATGACACAAGTCAAGGGTCAAATCGATAAGCTACAGTCCAAACGAGATCCATCACCAAATAATAAGGGTTAATCTCTGACAGGTGGATTTTTGCATGACTTTACTCCACCCCAGGCCCCCTCCCCATGGATCATAATCATCACCTCCCTTCACTTTACACTGCCTCTTCACCTCTCGAATGATCTAGGCGAGCCAATAAAAAAGATGTATTGCGTGGGAGAGGACGGCGGAGGCATGAAAGGGGTCATACCTGATGGGCTGTACTGACGCTGAAACATTCCTGTTGATCGTAAATTGAGGTCGTTGACTAGTGAGGTGGTAGCAGGAGAACCTTGACCAAACTAACTGTAGCGAAAAACATTAAAGGCTCCAGGGTTTTGCCTCCCTGCTTTGATGTGAGAGAGAGACAGCTATCTCCAAGTGCAGTGAGTAAACCCTGAGCCATAAAAGTAGGAGGGAAGCGATGCAATCTTACGTGTTTGCGCGTCCGACACAATTCCTATCTTCACTCAGTGGTTAATGCAGCATTTTACCAGTGAGGAATAAGCATGGAGATTTGTAGCTCTGAAAGACAGGAAAGCAATCTAGTTCTAGGTGCTGCTACTTCGAATTACCTTTTTTTCTGTTTTTTGTAGGTGATCATCCGATTGTTGAATGCTAAGAACTTGGAGGAATATCTCCAAGGACAAATGAGGGATGATGATCAGGGGTATCGCTCTCACTCTCATCTTAGAGCGAATAGTACTTGCTGTTGCTGAAGAAGAAGTTTTCTTGATTTGTACCCTGTCAGGTGGATGGATCATGGTCCTCGTTGTTACTCAGACCTCATCAGAGAGGTCAAAAGTAGTGGACAATTGCACCTACGGTTTTCCATCTCAATAGACGGGCATACAACAACAGATTTATGGGGTAAGCTTTTAAAGTATGGAGAGGGCTAGTGGATGGCTTTAATATTGGCCATTCATTTTGAGAATGAAAGGGTAGATTCAAAGTTGGAGAGACAATGAAGCGAAACGCATTAATAGGTTGACACCCGCCTACCTATGCTTTGTAATTCCTGCCTTCAAACACTCTTGTGCATCTTACAAATCACTTGCCAGTTACGTCGGCGTCATCGAAGAGCCCACGCTGATTCAGCCACCTGACACATGGCCTTACATTAGATTCCATTGGTTGGCAAATTAGTCCCCTTGGTTGTGGACATATGGAAGTAGGAATTCCCAATTACCCCTGACCTCCAGTGTGTCTTACCTGACTTGTTAGCCTTAGTCCCTAATGAGCTAGTATATGCAATTATCGAGACATAAAAGCGGTACACCTCTTTGGCGACTTGTACATGAGATCATGCAACAGGAGGTGGGAAGTAGCCTTAAGCTATTCCACAAAGACGGACAGCGAAGGTCAGTAGGTCAATAAATTATATTAATAGGATTCCTCTCGAAGGTATATAGAGTTGGTAGGTATGTACAGACATGGGACTGTAAACTTAAAAGGTGTTCAGGGCTTCAAATCTTTGCTATGGTTAACTGGTGTTAAAATTCGTGGCTGGACTGCCTTCAGCGGGCCTTGCTCGAGGGACATCCGCCTTACTCGGAACTTGAAAGACATTGAATGTAGGGGCTAGAAAAAAGCGAGAAAGATTATATTATTACCACTTTTTGATTACTCCCTCATCCTGGCCTCTGGCATGGTAACTCACCTTTAGGACAACTGGTGTGGTTTGCGTTCCCGCGATATTTGTCGCATCGGTTAGAGGAGCAGAAGAAAGCGGGGCAGGTGTATTTTTAGCAGATGCAAACAGCTCCCGCTGATAACCTCTTCTTGTTTGCTGCAATGATCAAATGACTAATCAGCTTGGAAGTACTTGAAGTGGAGATGCTTGATGGCACAGAGGCTTACTTGGACGGGGGTGGTAGTGCCGGAGATTGGCAATATCCCCATCAGTGGTTTTTGCAAGTTGGTAACTGATGGCACTCTAGGCAGCCTTCGAGTACAGTAACGCAGACTACACTGCAGTGGTGGGTCATCATCTATCTATCAAGGAGAAAGAGTTTGGGGATTAGTCCTATCCTATTCACGTGCTTATTCATTCTTCCTACATCCACTTAAAACCCCTGTTTGGATGAGAGGAGGGGAATAGAGCACCCGCACATTTACTTTTTGTCCAATTTAGGGGCCACAATTCACCCCTCCTCTCCTTCCTTTAGTCATCCAGAGCTTCGTGACTCATGTACCATCCCCTAGAACACGTGCCATGCTAAAAACAGACTGCTCAAACTGTACTGGCCCACTTTCCCACTTACCTTATGAGCCATGAGGTTTCTACGACAGTCGTTTAGAAACAGGCGTGGTACCCTGAAACAACTCGTTTGCGTTTGTCCCACAAAGGGCAATTCACTTTTGGCGATTTCGAGCAAAAGGCGAACCACCTGCTGCAGTTGTGGATTTGCCAGTTCTGCCGGATTGGAGGCCTCCCGGTCCATTAGGAAGATGGGAGCGAAGAGAACGCAAATACTCTCTTCATTCACCTCACAAATGGGCTCCATTGTGATGAGTGCCAGCAGGTGAGAGAGGGGTCGGTAGATAAGACTCAAATGACGAGATGGAGTGAGTTGGAGTAGAAGACGCAGGGCACGACAGCGGTTGATATAACCAGGTGACCCGGTTTCAAACTGAGGTGCGGGGAGACCGATGTCAAATTCACAGTCCTGTGGACTGGAGAGCTGGCTGAAGAGGTAGTGCAATCGCGAGGGAATGAGTGGGCCATGCCGCCGCAAAATTCGACACAAGGTGGAGGCAACTGTGATGGAATTATAGGAGGCAAGAAGGCGTGAAATACGCCAGTTTTCAATAAGGACGATGGATGGTGGTACGGAACCGGTTAATGGAGGGTCGTCTTCACAACTGCGGAACAATTTTTGACAAAATAGTTGTTTCTCTAGATTATTGACTTGTCGTTGAACACCCGACCGGCGAAAGATGAAATTACAGCAGTCTAAAAAGGATTTTTTCGTTAATACGGCGCAACTTGCTCAAAAGTAGGGAAACATTTTGCGGAAAAACTTACACTTTTTTCCCTCAAGTAAGTGGTTAATCATTACATTTACCACCTTGTACCAGTGAGTCATCTCCTCTAAAAAAAGAACTACTGTATCAGCCAAAAAATACGGAGAGATTTCGATTCTTACAGTTTAAAGTGACGACTTCGAATACTTACCTCGAGAGACTTTGCTGGCGCTCCAAGTGGCTAGAAAGCTATTCATTTTAACGGGGGTAAAAACTGATCTAGAGATGGGAGAGCCGGGCGAGCAGCGTGGTGAAGCTGTGAAGGTTCCACCTTTTCGTCTGCCCATCATTTGTGCCTCCTGTTTGCCCACCTCTTCAGCGATGCGGAACAAGTCATCAGAGTGGAATTCGATGAAGGTCAAATAACTAGCAATGAGGTTGGTAAATGTGCGTGGATATCGAAGACGAAGATCTCGCAATGCGTGATCGGGTTCAACCAATTCCTCATCCAGATTATGAATGTGATTCTGGGGCTTAGGCGGCTTTAGTGGCTTTTTTATTATTGGCATAGTTGATGATTCAAATAATGGTGGCAAGGAAGGCAGATTTGTTGTCGAACTAATCACGCTGTTTTTTATCTAGAAAAATTAACGCAAAAAATAATTTTCAGGCTGGATTGGCTTCAAGTTTTTAATGAAGATATAACTTACTCCCTGAGCTTCATTTTCAGATGTTTGACCCAAAATATCACTTAGAGAGCGACTCTGATAACGGAGGTTAGAGGAAAGTTTAGTTTTCTCCTCCGGAGACTTTTTTCTCCACGGCCAGGGGATGGGAGAAGCTCGCCTTTTCCTCGGTGGTCTTTGGTGTTGTAACTCTTCGTCTGGTGGTGATGTGGCGCAAAAGGGTCTCTCACACCCAAAACAAATTCCTTGACTGGTCATAATTAATTATCAACTGACTGCTTTCAAGACTGCTCTTGAGATATGAGAGCTACAGGGCCAAGCCCAAGCTTATCATAGTCCTTAACTAACCAATCAGAATTGGGGGTGGTTTTTTGCTGAGTCGACCAATTGCATTGAGGGTGGAGTGACCAATCAGATTAAAGCAAGGAACGCGTCTGAAACTTGACACGTGTGTGCATGTGGGCAAACGCCTATTCACATGTACAATAAGTTATGTGATTCACAGTTATGTGGTTTCTTCTCTTTCTTCACACCCCGTTTGAAATACCCGAGGAGACATAAAGACTTTAAGAAGGCAATAATTGGAAGGCCAAAGTGTTTTATCCATCAGCCGAACCATAAAATAATCTACACCTAATGAGGACGTCAGCTGGTAGTGATGACGAGTAATCTCAGAGTGTTGAAGGACGTATGTTCTATTGGAGTTGGTCAGAACTACTAGAAGTGATTCAGTTCAAATGGCAGACATGAAGACAGAGCTATTCTAACCTAGATTGATCCTACTTTAGTTAAACCCAGTCGTCACCAACATCGGGAATGTGTAACTCTCTTCGCCCAAAGCTGGTTACAGGTCCTCTGAATGCTGTTTCAGAGGTCGTGCGATAAGGTTAGGTTAAGTCTGAATAGCGTTTATCAGGATTAACTGACATTTGAAATGAATAGAGAAAAACACAAGTAAAGTGCCCCAATGATAGTTAATAACGGTCCTGAATAAGTCTCTTCAAGACTCAAAAACCTGCTGGACCGAGCTGTACCGAAAACTGGCCAAAATTTTTTCCCACTCGAAACAAAGATTTTCACTAGAAATTAAATTTCGAATCACCGTCATTCTTGCTAAGTTCTTTTAATAGGGATGGGGATAAACGACCCTCATCAAAGGTGTGAGGTAAACCTACACGATAGCTGACCCTGGATAACTATGAAAACTCATCCGGAGTAGGATTTATACCATGGCGGCTGTCTATACCAAAGCAATATTAATCCTGTCTGTGTGTGATATTTAGTGAGCAATTTTTGTTTCTACGATGATGGTTCCGAGGTACGCTACGAATCTCTTAGCCCTTCCTCAGGATCATGATTTAATCATGAAGAGTGTTCACGCCAAATCGGGATAGAGAATATTTAAAGGAAGGCAATAAAACTCATTTTTGAGAAGTGCATACTCAGTCTATTTTAGAGGAGGGGGGTCTCTCCTAATTTTAATATCTAACTCAGCCTTATTTAATAGGCATAAAGTTTCAGTTGGGAAGAGCTTTCTTCTGAGTGACAGCCGCTTCAGTCTCATGCGCTGACTGAATGCTCGCAGGACTGAGTACCGTAGTACTGCCACAGCCGGAGGAGGGGGGTGGGGGAAGGGGTCGTGACCGGCACATTTATAGCCACCTTTGGTACATTTGTGGATATTTACACGCTCTCTTTGAGTTTCTGCTTCCCATATTACCTGCTAGCCTTGGTGACAGTTTCTGCACTTTTTCAAGACGTACACCAACTGGTGGTAAGATGTCACGCTTGGCATTTACTACCACGATGCATCCTTTACAAATCCTGGTATATCCTGAGACGTTTTAGTGATAATTAACTGATGTAACTTTTTAGAAGGTAAATGGAGTACAACGCTTTAGACCTTTTGGCCTCGTGCCATCAGCCCATCACGAAATGAGGTGGCCTGATAAGATCACGCTGATGCAGCCTTCGTAGCAATTGCCTTACCTCTCTTCTCTTCAGAAAAGATAAAAGCCTTTTTTCTCGGTCACCTGTCGAGTGCATCCAATCTTATGGTATACGACCGTCATGTCAAATGGGAATGGAATCAGCTAATCTTACCAATCGTGTGGCATAACTGAAGTTTACGGGATCACTGCCTAATGGTAGAAAATGAATAATTATTCAGTAATTGTTTGCCATAAATATGATACCTTTACCCAAGAGATGACGACCAGAGCCACCAGAGAGGATTTCTGCAGGCGCTGGTTACACAATCACTCACTGTGCACTGTGTCCACTGTCTCGATGAAGTGATGTTGGATGAGATGCACCTCCATGAACGAGGGTTAATCGATGACCTTCCGATGATCCTACCTGATCGTCCAGATGCCAAAGTCGAAACTACAAAGGGGTTATCAGATCAGATTTGTCCTTGTTGACATATCCCTCCCCTCTCCAGTCATATTCTTGGTGAACCGTAATAACTGAAGCCAAACGCTAGAGCGTATAGGTTGAGGTTGTGTAGTTTCTTCACTTTACCGAAGTCCTGTTGGGCCACAATAGTTATGCCCCTGAAATATGGAGAATTTTTGACAGGAAAATAACAGTACGATACGATGTCCTAGAAGCAGATGACATCGGTGGGAGGATCTACATTGCCCACCACGACTAGATGAAATTACCTCTGTTAGCTTGAAGAAATTACTGACAAGCATCGCAACGGCGGTCAAAAATTTTTTTAGTTTAAATAACAATATTGCCCCATTCTTGGTCATAGTAAGCAAAACGAGACCTCACCTTGCCCACCGTCGAAAGAGCAACTAGCGAGAAGGGATATTAAACCTGGAGTTTATTGAACGCCGATGACAGAAACCAATTATTAATGACCACAGATGGCACATGGTGGAAAAATTCCAGCATCTGGAGGGGACATAAGGCAGCATCTCCCAGCCGAGGTTTGACAAATACCCCCTCGCCCTACAGTGAAGGGGTGGAGGTGGAAAAGGGGTCACGCGATCCCGCTAGAGTGACCCCTAATATAAGCGCGCAACAATAATAACTTGAGTCATTTGTTGTCCGAACAGTAGCTAAAATGGGATAGTAAAATAAACAACCCATGGATTTCTTACGGCTAAAAATAAATGAAATTGAGGTGGCTAATTTTTACTTACTGAATAAATGTGACATCAACGTCTTGATATCACCGCCACGTGCGTGAATTGGCAATCAATGAGGTGACCCTTGGTATCTACCTATTTTTGATTCGGTCCAGTTCCCAAGATTTCATCAGCACCACGGCTAAATGATTAATCTTCCGTTCGGTCCGGTCTCCCATTCAGAATTCACACGAGTTTGTGTGAGAGGGATATATCGCTGGAAAATTACTCCACCCACTGATCACCATCGTCCTCATGACATGCCATGCGATTGTCTCCTTTCTATCTCACTGCCACGCAATCGTGGTTGCAGCTTTCCATCAACCTTAAATTTATCTTCTGTCCGTAAAATTCTATGCCTTTTGGAGAAGCGTCCACGAGAGAAGTCACTACTTACCACTTGCCAATTACTTATCCCGATGGCTAACCTCTTCTAATTTTTTGGAATGTCACAACTTCCTTACCCCTTCCCCTTTTGCTCAACTCCATATTTCTCTTCCTAATGATGTAGAAAATTGCTCTTTTGTGAAGGATGAGTTACGAGTTGTGGGTTTTGTGTTGATTTATGCCCTCAGCCGAAGGAAGATGCACAGTGCACCACCGATGCGATACCTTTTCTGATATGGTCGCTACTATGATTGGTCTCTATTTTTGCCCACTTCAACGTCCTCTTCTCTCTCCCTCCTTCTCCTCCCTTCTTAAAATACTCCTAATAGCAGATTGTCATTGTGGTGGGATGATTTACGATTGACCATTTCATTGAGGGAAACCCACCATTTATTCACTTAGACCACAGGGGTAGGAAGAAGGGAGCAAAGACGAACAGTAGGAGCAGGAGGAATGGTAGCAGCAGCTAGAGAAGAAGAATGATAGACATCTCCATTAGTGCATATTGCCGAAATTACTGCACTCACTGTCTGAAGTCACCTCCACTGTGCTTGTGTCTTCCCCATCCTCCTTTGTTAAAATTAGACAAGTGATTTTTTGAACGAAATCGAAAAGGAGGCATTAGAAATCTCAGTGTTTTAATCCATCCCCTATAATTTGTACTAGAGGGGATATAAATTATTCTCGCTAGATACGCGAAAGGCTTCATTACTTTATTCCCAAATTTGCACGCAAAAGCAGCAAGTTATTTATTGCAGATTTGTAGCAAAAATAGAACCCTTTTGTATCCTTCTAAAAATGTCCAAAAGAGACAGGAAGGAGCCGTTTATTACAATGTTCAGTCTGGATGAAAACCGAATTTTGAAGCGCGGCTTTCGGCCCTGGAGAGAGAGAAAAAAAAGCAATACCATGGGGAAAAATTAGAGCACAATTTTAAACAATTCTTTCATAAAAACTAAAAAATTAGAAAGCCGAGGTTTACAGTGCTTTAATTTATGGTAGAATTTAAGGGGAGCTGTTCCCCTGCCAAAAGCAGCGATCATCAGAGGTGAATTAATGGAAACCAAATCGACCAGTGGACCTTATCAAGAAGATCAGGTATAGAGGAGATATGGCTGGACAATGTTCTTCACTCATTGTAGAACATCATCCCACTTCCAACAGCACCAAACCGGTGGCTCTCCACCACGCAGTTCACAAAGAGGATAGAACTGCGAATTTATTCAGATCTTCTTAACTGGGAAAACCGAATTGCTGGCTTCATTCCTGACCCGTGATTAGGCTTAAATGGACTGATAACGTTGTAACCTCCAAAATGTAGGCGTAACCGAGGGATCCATCAGGAACGTCGCTGGGGCGAAGGAATATGTAGAGAGGCAGCTTTTGTTTTAATTGTACATTTGGTTGCGCGGGCTCTTAGATCTCCCGGCTTTGCTTTCCCCCTGGGTGTCGTGATGGTCTGCCCATTAGCATAGCCTAAGAGTACTCTGACATCCAAAAGTAGGGGGATAAAATACCATACTGCAGGACATTAAACATTGAAACCTGTCATCATTTTTCCTATCAGGTGAAGGTGATAATTAGACAAAAGAGCGTTTAACTTTTGGGCAGAATGGCTCTGTCCATGTGTATGTGCTGTGGTCTGCTTCAGAAGCGGAATCCGAAGCAAATCCGGTAAACCGACAAAAAAATGATAGAAATGTGTTACTTAAGTGACCTTCTGCAAGGATACTTCAGTCAATTTTGTGGACTCTACCTGGAAGCCTAAGTTCGCAAACTTTGGGAGGTGAGAAAAGAAGTTCTGCGAGCCAAGAGATCTCCTCATTCTTCCTAGTCTTTATAAGGAAAAACAAACAACAATTTCTACTATTCTTTAAGGTGTTTATCTAACTTAAAGGATTAACCTAACACTGACCACCTCTGTTTTCATTGTCAATTACTAGTGCCAAGAAAAGGTGCCCACCCGGTACACAATCGGGCCATGGAGAGATATCGGATAATGAGGCTGCAAAAGTAGCAGTAGTTGGGATAGCAAATTCCTCTTTTCCTCCCATCAAAAGTGAAGTGCGAAATCTCATGCGATAGCTTCGCGGCCTGTGGTGCGAAGTCCTCTTTTGGCCCAATACTCCACCTACAGCTGCTTAATTACCTTCCGTAATTCGCATAGCTAGTGAGAAGATCTGCACCGTATTTGGAATGCCAGGGACCGAAAAGCGAAGATACAGCCGCATCCCTATTCTCGACCTCAGCCTAGGTCTCACCGTTCCCTCCTTCCTCTTACCCTGATGACGTTTCACCACACTCCTAGTAATCGCCCAGCTACCTCCTTCCCCCTCTATTAGTTTTTGGCGTTGGCGCAAGAAATGCGGTGGAGAGGGACAGAGTTGGTCTCCTGGTTATTAGGAGACAATACTTTTTACAAAGGTGGTGTCTATAAGCTCGTGTCCATTTGAGAAAGGCTTATGGACTGCAATGGTGAATGTTTCAACCAACGAAATATTTTAAATCGCCTCTTTTGGTTGGTTGACTTCCGTGGTAAAAGTCCTGGAAGCCAGTCAGCAAATTTCGCTTTTTCCCCAAAGCGTTGAGGGATAGCAAATCCATGCGAAAATTACGTGGTTAAACAAAAAAGCATGAAATTACGTTTTACTGAAATTCTGGTATAAACCCAAGCCTACTAAAAAAGCTTTTTGACTTTAAATAGCGTTTTATTTTAGTTATAATTTTGAATTTTTCTTTGGGTAAAAACAAAAAACAATAAAAAACCTTCTGTAATTTGAATGCAATTAAAGCCCATTTATAAAAAACTTCAGAAATTCCCCATTAAGTCAGCAAAATCACAGGGACCTTGGATCAAGAAATCTCTGCTATATTTTCGTCAATAGTAAAAAAGGCGACGGGAAAAGAGCAGAAGTTGCTTCAGTTAATGCGCACAGCTTTATTGCTCTTTTACACTGTAAACACAACGCTTCTTTATGTGTGATTGTGACTTCAGTAGCCCACTATAGTGGGCTGACAGTTCTCTTTCCTCTTCTGACTATTTCTCCTCCCTCTCCTCCTCTCGACTCCCTTCCCCAATGGTATAATTGAATAAATGCTAGGTTGGCTTAATGGAACGTCCTATTGTAAATCATCGCCTTACAATGTGGTTGGGTGGACAAACTGGTATTAGGAGTATATTAGGCGCGGATTGATGAGGAGGGGAGGCGGAGGAGGGGGATTAGAAACGGTAAAGTGTAGAGCCCAATGCTAAAAGCGGCCAGATCAGAGGAGGTATCATGATGATGTATTGAGCATCTTCCTTCGTGTGAGGATATAAATTATCACACGACCTACAAAAAGGGCTTTTTCTGTACAGTTCCATATGTGCTGTTCGGAGGTGAAATAGGGATTTGAGTAAAAGGGATAAGGAGAATGTGAAGGAGGTGGCAACTTTCTAGACAATCGAAAGTGGTTAGTGTTTGAGGTTAAGGATTAGTGCGCAGTGAGTTGTGACTTCTCACCTCATGGCCTATCCAAAAGGCATAGATTTTCACTTACTACCAGAAGACAAAAATAAGGTCGATGGAAGTGTGACACTGATACTGACACAAATATGATCAACACAGTCGTTGATGGAATTACATGTCGCGTCATAGGTGCCGAAAGGACGGTGTTGAGTGAGCGGAGTAATTTAGTAGTGAGAAATCTCGTCCCTACAAGCACACACCTGAACTCGTATGAAAAATTGGTTGACTAGCTATGGCGGTGGTGAAATCATGAAGAGCGGATCACGGGAGTAACTATTACTTGATGAGTGTGAAATATTAAGGTCACCTCGTTGGTCACCCACTCACGTACGTAAGGCACTTAATTTTATTTTAGAAAGAGATGTGCAGGAGATATCCGAGTGTGGATGATTCTCTTATTTATTAACCTATTCCGGTGTTGAATTACCACCTAGAAAGCAGCTTCGGCATAGAGATATTCGTCGGAACTGTTAAAATACTCCTGGACCGTCTGCTTCCTTTTGCTATCTGTGACTCGGTACCTAACATCCGCTGACTGTTCAACATTGCAAAGGACTGAAATGAACTTTGCTCCTGATAGACTTGTCTCCTCTGCTGACTCACCGCATGGATTGGACCCTCTAGATGAGGTGAGCCAGTGTTGGCACTGGCATTTGAGCTGCTCCAATGTCTTTCATCAGCATTGCCGTTTCCGGACTGGCCCAAAACATTTGTGCTGGCTACCCATGGTGATGGCAGGAAAGGGTTGTCACTTACCACTGTGTGGAATTCCGTCACGGCTGTACGACTTAAAGCCTTCGGTGGGCCTGTCTACTCCTTGCTTTTTCACTGACTTCTGAATGCGCCCTTTTAAACTGTGAAACAATTATTTCTGTCTACCTTTAAAGAAGCTAATGGTTTGAAGGGATGTAGAAATAACTTATTACACCAACAGAGTCAGGGTGGGGGAAAATGGACACTAATGTCGGGGCAGCCGGATTATTCGCATGAATAGGTGTGATGAATGAGTTGGCAGACAGGGTGGCCAGCTGTTAGTCAAAGTTCTCATCCCCATCTGCTACGTGTCAAAAAGCCAGACGGTTTTGGAGGTATCAAGTAACAGACCCTAGAGTGTAGGAAATACGGCTTCACTTGCATATTGCCATGGTTTCGCATCTCTCCGCTTACTCTTCGTGGTTGATAGGGCTTTTGGTGAGACCTCGCCACATTGTTGATCACACGTGACCTGCGAATCGAACTTGATCCCGATAGAAGGCAAAATTCCATTCACATCATTGAGTGTGGAGGGAATTTGAATTTATCGTCAAATTGGTGCAGTTTTCTTCTCCCTCCCTCTTATCTATCTTTTGATGACTCGTCCTCAAAATCAAGTTGTTTTGGGCCTTCTTGGGCGATATCTTCTGCTACTCTCTGAGAGGCTTCAGAACATTTGATGCCTAGCTAAACCCTTGTCGGTGAGCAGATTAGCTCAAATCATATCCATCAAACTCAAGCAACAAACAGAGATGCCAAAATTTGCAGAAGGGAGTAGAGAGAACAGCTATGGACTGCCACATCTCCATTTTACGTCTTACGATAACTGGCGGTTCAGAAGTGTCGGCCTATCGGAGAATTTGACATCAACAGCAGCCTGAATATTTTTTTTAGGCTGACGAAATCTTCCTCTTCCTTTGAGTCGTTAACTTATTAGTGTTGAAAGCGGGGGTACATTTACGTCCATTTCAAAAGGATGCTTTCAACTCAACACACAATCGCCTCCCTGTCAGTGGGGTATGGTCCTGGTCGGGTCACATGTTCTCCTATATTATTAAACTAAACTTAGTTACTTGTTAGCTACCTCTGAAGAAGCTCTTTTATCCCTTTATGAATTTATGCTTAACACATCAGTGGCCCGAAGAGATCCTCGATAAAAGAGGACTCGTGGAGAGGAGGTTAAAAAGAACTTCATTTCCTCTCATTCAAAACAGTAACTCAAGAGGAAAATCCGAGATCTTGATAAGCGTCTCGTCATGCCACATAAAGACAAAAGCATCAAAACCACGTAAATTTCTGTGCTTCTAAATTTGGAAGACAAAGTCAGAGGCAACTCAGGGAAGAAATGGAGGGAAAGTATGTCTTGATAACTATTCTCATCAAGGATACAGTAAAGAAAAATGTGGCTAGGGCCATGAAGCATTTGCTTAGTAAATCACAGAAAATAGGGAAGAATGTGTTTTGCTTTAATTAAGTAGCATACGCTTAGCCCAAAAAATTGTCTACACATCTTTTTCAAAAGCTTTTCCTCCTTCCGAATGAAAAATAACCCTTAATTTCAGATTTTTTGGAAGTTTCCTTGTTGTCACTGCGAGAAATCTCAGAGGTGATGGAGTCGCATTTGATGGAAGCGAACCGGCAGAATATGACGAGTTGGCAATGCATCTTCCATTTTGATCCACCAATTTCCACGCCATCATCCAAACAGCCTATGCATCACCCTCTCACCTCCAAGATCCTGCTCATCGCCTTTCATTTCACTTGAGAGCTAGCAAACTACTCAACCCCTACACACGGCGTCATTATGGAGTATTCACCGTCCAGATATAGCCAGTTCCTTGAAAAATACTATGGCTACTTCACCATTCAGTGTACACAATATGCGGGGTGAAACAAAAAC
Source organism: Echinococcus multilocularis (assembly GCA_000469725.3). NCBI lineage: Eukaryota > Metazoa > Platyhelminthes > Cestoda > Cyclophyllidea > Taeniidae > Echinococcus > Echinococcus multilocularis. Next base: position 2,212,665 of record LN902842.1, on the reverse strand, counting down.
GAAAAGAGATTATCTTTGTCCATATTAACGCTAAAATTTAGTCTTTTTCGTTAAGGCTCGTTACGATGATTTGGTCTATTTTGCATTGTAGACACTTTGAGAATGCATACAACCGGGTTCTTTATATGCTTGGAGTAAGAGCGATATGTCGGCAAAATTTAGGCTACTATCACCACTATCGTCATATCCTGAGCCTTCTTGAAGTAATACTATGCGCCGGCTGAAGGCAGTGGATCCAATTCAAATGTATTTGCTTAAAGAACCAACTGAAACCCTGATTAACCTCCCGTATATCTACAGCTTCAGGTAGAGCTAGAGCCACAGCTTCCTGGTTTGAAGAGCTCTGTATGGGCGGGGGGGGAGATACTGTGGAATGATCAGTAATAGTCTCCACACCCAACACAGCACTTCGAGGTGACTACATGAAGAACAACTTATGCCAATGTTTAATGAAGTGAGGGTCGAAGTCTTGCGGAAATGATTAGTCTTGTAAAATATCAAGTGACAATGACGAAAGAAGAAGGAAGCACGACAACAGCCTCGTAAGTCTATCCACATGGTGGTCTTTCGAATGCTTGCTGCCGAAATGGCTCATTGTCTCACGGACTGATTAACTAATAGGCTGACACGGACTGACGTAACTTTATTGTTCTTTTATTTCGGTATCTATCAGGCAAACAAACACCTCATCGGGAGTTGTAGGCAAATGATCCACTCACTGCCAACTTCACACTGCCATGGCAACCATCATTTTATCCACCACAAAACGAAGAGATGTTAACAATGGCTTGTTGCTTAAGAAATAGGGAGTATTTGTGTAAGAAAATGACTTTATTTTGGATGGGCACACCCATACCAGTGAGTCATCACTGAGGAAGGCGTCGCTCCGTATTTTGGGGATTACATAACAAAATGAGCATGGAAATTCGTTTTGTTCCCTCGTCTGATCATACATTTTATTGAATACTGAGAGCAGTGGTTCATAAATGGAATTCCGTGGGCTGGTACTCACGAATAATCGAGCCTTGGGAGCACTTAATGGTATAAATCAGCCTCCACGCCTTTCAGGTTGATTCAAGACGCGGATTACCTTGGCAACTTCTCGGTCCTAATGATCTCTAAATGTCCAGATGGGCAGGCAGTGAATGAAAAAGGAAAAAATTCCTTATTTAAAAGATTTCCCTTCGAATTCTTGTCCATGATGTTTATAGCAGGATAGGGTTCCTCTTAGCTGTTGCTTTTTCCACACGGATCTTTAAGTCAACATAAGCCGGCTACCATGTCAGTAGTCTTTCCGAGCCAAATGATTTAAAATCAAAGGCACTCCAATGCTTGTGGCAATCTAGCCGTGGCAACAGACGAAGTAGTTGGAGGCACGGTATTACCTTACTGCCATCAGTCTTTCCAAAAGCCACAACAAACCTAACTAATGTGGAAGTCCACACTAATTAATAGTGTACAGAAGGACTGGGAGTCTACTAGCATCCTAGAAGGTCCATGTTTCCTAGTGGAGGAACAACCTGCAGCAGATCTCAACGTTAGCACATGTTTGAGACTCCTCGAGACCATAAAATCTGCTCTGTGAGGATAAACAGATGAACGGAAATTGGTTGTGGAGCTTAGACATTCCCTCTACTATGTTTGATTGCGTGAGCTCTTCAGTATCAGCATCTCAACAACGACATCCCTATCGCTCAGATTATTTAAGTAAAAAAATACGTTCTAAAATAAGTAGCCTAACTTAGCCTAGAGTCTATCTAAAAAGCCCCGATATGTAAAACTCCAACTCTGTGCTTTGATAACGCTAGTAGTTAAGGCTCCGTCACCATATTCCTGCTGGATGAGATGGAATTTGAGCCTACCTGATAGACTAAGGCCTTTTGAGTATTAGTAACTTTCCTTCCACCATGCTTCTACGGCTTCTTCCAACTTAAGGGAAGGCTGGTGACACTAGAAAGCATATTGACTAGTTAGTTGCTCATTGGAAAACATGCGTGCATCTATAATGGACACCAGTCTGTATTCCTAAAGCACATATATTATAGAGCTCAAAGGTGTTTCTCTACAATTTGCCTGCCACTGACTTTATTTACCACTAGAATTTCAGTCTCCATTTCGCTTCTCTTACATGAAAAGTGCTCAAATTAGATTCTAGATGTCTGTTGAAGCAAGCACTTTGGTGCAGGCTATTTTACAAAACCCACTGTCAAGCAAAAGCCATAAATAAATGTTGATATCCTATTTTTTTGCACTCCTTGTTTACTTTCTCAGGTTAGGCAGGTGCAGAATAACTACACTCAAATTTACCTGGAACTAAGAAAAACTAGTCTATCACAACCATCATTAATTGAGTTATTCAAATTTTGAGCCGAAAATTTTTGCTTCGGCTTGAATCTGTGTTTGCTTTGTTGCAACAGTGGAGTAAAAATCTTAGTAATTGGGAACATTTTTGGATATCTTATTTAAATACCCAGAGAAGACCACACAAAGTTTCTTTGTCAGTTATGAAGAATCCACGCCTAGGAGCTTTGTGATTATTGCATATAAATGTTTTAAAATTAAAGGTAATGTAAACTCAAGCTCAAATCTGAAAAAAGTATTAGATGCGGCCTCCTACGAAAATTCCAAAAATGCTTCCAATTTAAATCTCTGCCTTCGTCTCAAGCATTGAAAGAAAATTTTTTCATTTTTGGTAGGTTTATTTGCAACGAATAACAAAACTTGTCAGAGCATTTTATTAGTTTAACCGTATCAAATCGTTTATCTTTGGTTGGCTTATATCTGGTGTGCATGTCGGTTTTCCTTGCTGGAAGATAATAGGGTACCATTGTACTAAACAAAATGCCTGAGTACAAACTCGTTGTTGTCGGAGGTAATATTATTGTTTTCTATGCGCTTTCGCTGCTTAGCTGGTGGAGTCGGAAAGAGTGCGCTGACGATCCAGCTTATCCAGAATCAGTAAGATATTTTTATATTATTAAATTATCCCCTAAACAGTTTTGTAGATGAGTACGACCCAACGATTGGTGAGTTATTTTTGCCTGCTAATTTGTGGTTGCAGAGGATTCCTATAGGAAGCAAGTAAATATTGATGGGGAGACTTGCATGCTTGATATTCTGGATACGGCTGGTCAAGAAGAGTACAGGTATGTTATTGCCTCTATCGTCTTTTAACGTTGCCACTTTCAGCGCCATGCGTGACCAATATATGCGAACTGGCGAGGGCTTTCTCTGTGTATTTGCTGTTAATAACGCCAAAAGCTTTGAAGACATTAGTCAATACCGCGAACAGATTAAACGGGTCAAAGACGCAGATGAGGTGCCCATGGTTTGTAAGTTCCCTGTAGATTTCCTTAGAGTCTTCTTTAAGTAATTGGGAACAAGGTAGACCTTGCAGTCAGATCAGTCGATTCTACAAAAGCTGAGGCCGTTGCTAAGGCGTACAACATTCCCTACATTGAAACATCTGCTAAAACCCGTCAAGGTGTTGAGGACGCATTTTTCACTCTTGTTCGAGAAATCCGCAAATTTGTAAGTCTTCCTCTCCTACAATATAGCTATTTGCGTTTCAAGTTTTTTGCCTTTAGAATACTTTCTTCAGTTTTAAAAGCCTGTCTGTTATCTTTTTACTAGAACTCCTTCATATTTTGCTCCTAAAGCCTTAAATATGTCTGGGAGGTTGGTGTAACTAAGACGGATGTGGTGTCTATGGAAGATTACCTGGACTATGTTGTTTTGGTGCTTTGTATTGTAAATTTCCCCATTTAGTATTATTTCACATAGGGAGTGGTAGACACGAACACCCCGTACACATTACCAGACTGGTTCTGATCAAGTGCATCTGGAGTCAAAACATTTACCATATGTCCAGCTTACTGATGCTCTTGACCAAAATTGTGCCTATTAACCGTTAGCTTTGGTGATGTATTTAATTTTTCTCTTGTTTCGGTTCCGCGATGGAGAACTTCATCTTCTCACGCACTTCTAGATGTTGGCTCTATAAACTAGCACCTTATCTCATTCCATAATGATTCTCTTTGGCAAAACTATTTACGCGAAGGGGTAGTTTAAACCAGTAGTATTTGATCTATCAATTTGTGGCTTGGACGTTAATTCTCATTTACTCTTGCGAAGTTCGTGTCCCTTACCTCGTAGACACTTTTTAATCACTCTTAATTTCAGGTCTTATTTTTAGCTAATGGCTTCTGCTGTCTATTTTTATCAGCCTAAATAAAGGTGAACCTGAAATTTTGGTCCCGGTAGATGTTACGCCTATCTGTTGACAGTGATGAACTGCCGCAGATCGTCTTTAGTGGTTTAGTGATTCGTCTAGTTTACCTCTCATCTTCGTTGGTTCTTAGGCCTCGTTCCAACCATTGTTTTCACCCTCTCAGAAGAGCCACCTTTTTCGATTCCCCTCTCTCCAACTCCATTTTGGGGCTTCTTCACCAATGTAAAAGCATTTTGCAGTGGCCACTCTATTTTATTTGATGCCCTTTCTCAAAACATCGAGGATTTTTAGTGAAATACTTCCCCTGATCGGCTTTTAAGGGACATTTGTTAATGTTTGTTTTTTGACCAAGACCCTCTGGCAGATAATATCCTCCATTTATTTAGTCCGTGGGATCAAAGTGACATCTATCCTCCTTCCATATGGAATGTGGAACTATTTTGTATCAAATGTGTTTTTTCAAAACTGCTCTTATTGTACACTTTTAGGCTGACTTTATTTCTTTCCTATGTGTAGTTGGAGGAGATAAGCGATAAAGTGATTTCGATTTGTGATATCATAAAGTACGGTCATTTTTATACGGCTTTAGGTTACTACTAAGTACTTCATTTATTCACGCAAATAGCGTGTCTTCAGTTGTCTCTGTCTAGAGTTCCGTGGCCATGACCCGAACATCCTGTTTAGGTATTTTTTGGTTAATTAATTAAACCATTTTGAGGAAGAGGCTTTCCCTCTATATTCAGCTTAATAGTGTCCGTTCTAAATGTCTCTTGTGCTCTGCTCCATCAGGGCTATGTGGTTTCATTATCAAGCACTTCATGTACTTATAAGGATGCTGCATCCTACTACCTCCATTGGCTTCGATAAAGGAATTTAAGGCGAAAACTTCAAAATTTGCTTCCCTTTTGCGTCCAAATCGCTTTTAGACCTGCTCAAATAATGGATTTGTCTGGAGCAAATTGGCTACGAACGTGGATGGTATGGTCTAAAACTTACTAATAGATCTACCGCATCAGGAACACGTGGCACCATCGTTGAACACTTCACTGAAGTGTAGAAATATCACATCTTAATGTAATCTTATAACTTGACTCACCCTAGGAATCTGAAGCCGGAATCGGGGTTCGCTGATGCTTCAAACGCTCCCTGTACGCTTAAAAGCATCCGAAAGACAACCACGAGGAATATTCGGTTTCGAATCTTAAGTAGATTTTACACTGTGTTGTGAATATATGGCTCCGTCATTTTGTACTTTATTTACTCATTTGAAAATGACATCATGAAACGCCGTCATTTGCTTCTAAGGTTTTTGAAACCAAAGAGTATATTTTACTAGTTTCCCGTTTCACTCCAGTGGGTGACTAAGAGGAACGGACTTAGGACGTAGGTGGTATAGTAGGCGCCTCTAAGGTAGGCAGAATTGAAGGGTGGAAAGTAGGCACGAGAGGGATGAACAAGCCCCACTTAAGTGGGCGGATGAATGGGTGTGGGTGTGTGTACGTGTTCTATAGGCATTGGTTTGTTTTGATGTGTCGTAGGCGAATATCGGTTGCTGACGTGCTCGCTCCTTTGCTCTCTCTCGCTCTGTGCATTTGTGTTTGTGATGATGGTGATTCACAGTGTAGTGTGCGGCACCAGCCCCTTTTCACTTTCTACGCGTGTCTACACATGTGCGCCCGCTTACTTGCGTGCGAGCCTACGTATGTGTATGGTTGTCGAACTGTATTTCTCTCACTCACTTCGTCTTCTCATTCGAAGTGCCGGTGCCCAGTTTAACCTCACTTCGGAGGTGAGGATTTAATTTGTCTCAGGAGGCGGGAGGGGAAGGACGTCTCTGGACTATCTGAAGAATCGTTACACGCTAGCGAGCGAAGATTTAGCAACCTAGATGTTTTGGATTCGACCTAGTGTCCAGTTTTACCTGCTTACAAAATACTGGATGCTAAGTTGAAGTCGGAGGTTGCAATTACCACTTTTTGGTGGGTAAAACTGGTTTTTCCCTTGGAACCGATTTCTGAGAAATTATTGTGCATCTAGTCTTATTTAGTTCTTGACAAAGTAGAATGTTTTAGCGGTCATTTATGCTCACAATTGCATTGGAACCGTTGCTGTTGTGATTAGCATTGTTTTGGGATTCAAATTTGCTGAAACAAGGTACTTATTTTGGTAACAATTCTGCTCTCAATTCTTGATGCAATAAAACTTGGCGAGATGGACACTGACGTTTTGTTCTGAACTCATCAAACCAGAGTCAACAATCCGTTTCCCCTACACAAAGCTCCATTCGCACACAATTGGTTTTACTTTGGAGCAACGCGCCCTTCCACAGGCTAGACAATTAGTTCTAGGACTACTTTATACGTGGACAGTTGAATCGTTGTGTGTGTGTGCGTGTGTTTGTGTATGGGTTAGTGATGCGTTGGCGCCTTGCCAAATTCTCACCTGTGATTCCACTGGGTCAGAGTGATTCTAGGAAGATTTATCAGTTATTTTATGTTCCGTCCTCTCGGTTGACGTCTGTAGCTGTTGTGTCTCTATAACATCATCGAAGGTAGGTCCTTTTAGCCTGACTCCGATCCGAGACCGAGCGGGTGGGGAGGTAGAAGAAGGTTAATGCTTTTAGCTGGGACTTATTTCTACTTAATCCGGAGGTCTATTGCCAAATAAATGAAGAGGTTTGACTGCCTTTTTACCACGACGCATGTACTCCGTAATTTAGCTTGTTATTTTATATGCGTGGGCGAGGCTTGTGGGTGTGTTTATGGCAGAAATGTTAATGTAAACCAGTTTGTTTTACTACCCAAGACGTTTTTTACCTGCCTACCCATCTCTGTGGTTATTTACACTTCTGTTGGGAAAATTAATGCGCTAGGTGATGTTGTAGACACCGACTTTCGGAAGGTGGCGTCGAGAAGGTAGGGCTTACCTCCCACGGTGACATGTTGATTGCTGCGGTCTCTTACGCTTCGGTAGACTTTTCCCTTTGACCCTGAATGAGGTCTTATCGTCGTCTGTGATTATGATATGGTCCCGATCTCGATATTTATCTCATAACTTCCAATTTTATGGTAGACGTAGGCGAACTTTCAAAGGGTATTTTTCCCCTTCGTCAAACGCGCCCGCCTTAATGACAGACAAGAAATGGCACCTTCAATACTCAGTTTCTGGGTCTTACATGAAGGGCCTCATCGCTAACACGGTCTTTTGACGTCCAATTGATAATTTGTCCATTTGTCTGAATGTTTCCTTTGATTTTTTTGCCCACTTTTGCTTCCTTAAAGCATCTCCTAAAGGGGTGTCAGTGACCTCACTATAGATTATTGTACGCATCACTGTGGTTGAATAATATCCGCTATAATCCTTTCTTTCCATCGCTTTCCCCCTCCACTGTGTGCATTTATTGCTTCTGTTCCCGATTTAACTCTTGCTTCGTTTTGTTCGTGGGTGTCTAATAGCATTTATTGCCCTCGACTGCTTTCACTACTACGCCTTACGGAGTTTGAATCGGGCCATTTCTCTTCATTTTTTGATCAAGCAATGGCCCACACTTGATTCACTTTATTTAAGCTTCACAAACCTAACTTATGATTTCCATTGCGTCAGAATCTTTTTACAAAAGGAGAAGCGGAGTGTTTCAGGGGTTAAAAGATCTTATGTTTGATTGGATCCAATACTGATACACCTCCATCTAGGCACCATTCAGAGTAGATGTTCCACAAAAGAGGGCACAATGAGTGGATGATTGGCGTTGCTAAAAACCCCCACCAACCTACCAAGTTTGAGCGTGTGTGTGGATGAGCTTGCCTCCTTTAGGCCATTTGGAAGAATCGGAGCCAAGTAAGCATCACCGCTGCAGTAGTAGTGGTGGTGAGTGGGCGGTTGTCATTCGGACCTGAGTGCGGAGGCTGTTAGGGCATTCTGTGTTGGCTAATGAGATCCTGGATCGGAAGTGTTCTCTTTCGGTTAAGATATGACAAATCCGAGTTACATTGGATGGTGTTCATTATCCTCTTTAAATAATGTTAGGAAGTGGTTGATCTTGCTCATCTTTCCCCAATTTTCCCATCCTATATTTTGGGAAAACAAAGTCATAAAGATTGCCGCTTCCTGATAGCAAGGTGTGGATAGGTTTTATTCAATCTTTGGTGTAATAAATTGGTGTGTTAGCTGATAAATTAATCACCTCTCATCCTACTTTTCGGCCGAATTTATCAACCCTTTGCCAAAAATAATCCTTACTACAGTTTCATTGGCGCGCTTTCGAAAGGTAGTTTGACTATTTCAATTTAATCCCACGAGAGTACAGTGTTTGTAAACCAGGATTTGCGTGTGTTTAATGTGCATACCCGGTCATTAATTTGAGTCTTTTCCTGAATTGATGTTTACACATGCAAGGACCGTAATAACCACTTCACCCGCAGCTTTGAAGCGGCGTATTTTGATCGTTCTCGTGCTTTTTCCTTCAACCGCCCAGGGCTGCTCTGGAAAACAACCCTGGAGATGGTTTGCTGTTCGTCCTTAAACAAGCCTCCTTTTATTGGACAGCTTGGTAAACTCGAATGGTCCGTACCTAGGAGTATCAAATCAGTCCTCTTTTAACCCCCTTTCTTTGTACCCCTCATATGGTGCTGCATCATCTCTTTGGGTCTCGGTATCAGGAAGACGAATCCTGGGTGCAGATAGCTCACCCTATTCTCAGCGGACTTTCAACTAACGCAGTCCAGGTGTTTTGTTCCTTGTCGTTTTCCTCCCCTCCAAGGTGCTTATTCAGTTAAGATCGGGCCGTCTTGCGGTCCGCTGGAAACAAACGTGTTAAAGTTGATATCATGAATTGGTTTTGCACTGTGGAAGATGTGTATAACTCCTTGGTTTTACTCGTGTTTCGGGTCTATTTGTTGGTTCTTCAGTTCTTAATTCTCTGTTTTATTTCACCTCCTCGGTATTTGTAGCAATTTCGGAAATCTAACACCATTTTTTTCTGTCCTGAATACTTTTGAACATTTTATCGGTTTCAGCATTTATGGGCTATATTTGGATCATCGTTTTCCCTCATAATTGGCGGTGTTTAGTCTTTACCACGAGTACTGTGCCAAACATTCTCCGAAATAACTGATCCCTTCGGGTTAAGATGATTTGCCTAGGCTGACTGGTCCCATCCTATGGGGGAAAAGGGAACATGGGGAAGTGGATTGTAAATTCATTCCCTACAATGTGAATTTACGTCAACGGTATTATGGCTGGCAGCAGTAGGAGGGAGTCTATTTTAGGCCTGGCACAGACCTCACCACTACTGCTGCATGCTGCGTGTATGGCATGCATGCATGCACGCATGTCCGCCTGGTTGCCACATTCCCTATTCCGTTTTAATGGCTTTGGCAAAGCATGCACTGATTATTGCGGCCCACCCGCCGCCGCCTCTTCCCTATGCTATGCATTCCATTCCTCCCGCATCCTTTGTACCATACCGTTGCCGTGCACGGAGATACTACTCATGATTCGATGCACGGTGTCTTTAGCCAAAAAATTTGAACTTAATGGTGTTTTACAATAGCTCGAAGTGAAGTGTAAGAATTGGAGTGTGATTTATCTTCCTTTTTACCCAAAAGACAAATGGTTGAATTCGTAGAATTTGATGGTCTCCTCTAGTTCCATTCCTTCTTCTTTGTCTCCAGGTTATGTCGCGTTTTTGATGGCCTTCATGGGTGAATTATGTGTAGTAAGAACTGGATGGAGGACGAAAATGCTTTCTTTTAATTGTTCACCCTCAGCTGCCCGTTTCTTGAACCCGCGGAACTTAATGGCATCTAGTGGTAACAGCGCACATTTTTGGTATCTTCAAAGTCCCTAACACTCCACCGGCGTCATCTTTTATTGTCATTTGTACATCTGTGGGCATTGCAGAGTGTGCGCAGATCTGTGGTAGTCACTTTGTATTTGAATGAGATTTTCAGTGCTTTAAAGGTCAAACTCAGGCATTCTCAAGGTCCCCACTTTCTTGAAAAGATAGAGGGATTCTGTTAAAGCAATAAAATGTCCAAAGCCTTCAATCTCCTCCCTTTAAGTCGGAGTTAGTTTTACTCTTCTTTTCCCTTTACCAAGTCTTCAAAATCTCGAACTGATTTTCTCTTTTGTGGTCAGTTAAAGCATCTTAAGTTGGGTAATATTGTTTCGCATGTTTCATTAGCGTCGACACACAACAAAGCCCTTTCCAAGAGCATTATAACTCAAATTCTTCTGCTCTTTATGACATTTTTTCAATGGCAAGTGTATGTGCAGGCTTTGAGGGGTGCCTCAAAATCGGTGAGAATACGGGAAAGTCGGCCTTCTTTTTTGTCGATCTCTGTTTTTTTTACAAAAAATGGCTTTAAATTTGTTATTAAGGTTTTTAAAATCAAGCTTCTAATGGAAGTAATGTCAGACCTTGCTGAATTCGTTAAAGTCAGAGCTTTGAACGCCCATGAGCTATTCTGCCCCCGGATAAAAAAACTAACTAATGTCTACCATATTGCAGCGTTGCCCGAATCCGCTCTATCGGTGTTTAAAGATAATTGTACCCTCAACCGTTCTTAGGTTTTGGGCATGTTGTCTAAGACGCGGCAGTTTTGTTGGGAAGTAGTTTTTTTGGAGGTCTAATCTGAAAAGCACTTTCAAGAGGTCCATGACTTGAGATGTATTTTCTACAGCCAGCTAATTTTCGAGCCCCAGTAAAACATGAAATATTTTGAAATTAACGGGTTGTCTTAAGCGACTTATTATCAATATCTTCAGGATTAATGTACACGCATCCAATTCACGGTACCTTTTTCCTGTTTGTCTCTCCTTGTCATGTGTGTATATACTTAACATTTCATTAATCTCTCAGTAAGAGTATTGGCAACGCAAAACGTTTAGGTATTGAATCCCGAAGCAGATTCGAGTCATCTGCATAGAATGGCCGAGACACTACTAGCACAAGCCGCTAGCATGACGACCGATTTGCGGAACATTAAAGTTCCAAGCGCTCGAATCTGCGGTAAGGATTATAAAGTGTTGTAATTGTTTTTGGAACCTGTTTGATCAAACCGTCAACTATTTGGAAAATAAGACGCCTATCTCCCTCTACTTTGCTAGAGCCATGCTCTTAGACTCTCCGTCTGTGTATATTACGATGACTCGTATGTACACACACGCACGTGGCAGCGATCTTTTGGTATCTGCCGCCGCCTTCCTTTCCCCACCAATTCCCGGTTAAAGTGCAAAGCTGAAGGGGCAGCGGCCAGTTTACGTGTTTTCGTCTAGGAGGAGGGTGTACATTGGCACTGTGTCTTCCTTTTTCTTCTATAAGAAAGTAGATTGATTTGAGGTGTCTGGTTTCCGGAGTGGTTTTTCTCTCTATACTCCGCTCTTCCCATGACCTAACGTTCCTTGTCGTTGTGTTTTCTGACTCTTTGATGGAATAACACAATGTTACATTGCATAACCAGTAGCGGCTTTGGTTGCAGATTACGAGGTCTTGTAACACGCTCTCTACACGTGCTCATTACTGCCAGGATTTGAACCTTTGTACAACCCCAAGCTACTTCGATGCATTGTTTCCTTGTCATTGCTGGTGTTAGCTATGGTATGTCGGTATGTTGTACAATTCGTATTCATCACTTCTGCAAATTAAAGTGATTATTTGCCACGGAATAGCTATTTTGTATACCCATTTGCTAACCAGTGTTGGAAAGTTCACAGCGGTTACTGTCAATAGCCTTCGGTCTATTGCTCTGTAGGGTGGACTGGTCAACCACGGTATAATTTCTCTTGAATTTACGAGACGGCGACTCCGATATTTAGGGTCAGTAGAATTTCCACCATCTCATCTCTGCTATTCTTCGACGACCGATACTCAAGCAAGCACTAGTAGACGAACCATGACTATGAGGTCTTTTTACCCTTCATCAGTAATTTGCCTTCACGGATGTCTCTTAGTTCTGGAACACCCTTCCATAGCTTCCTGTCATTCTTTAAGTGTCAAGAAGTCTACTTAGCCTATTTGATTTTTTTGTACATGCAGCCATTTCCTTCACGGTATCTGGGACGTCTTGGTGTCTTGATTTTCGCCTGAAAATTTTGCGAATGAGGTGTAAATTTTTATGAAGCTACTATAAAATCCATTGCTTCAGTCAAATAAGGCACAGTGATCGAAGTTCCACGTCGCCTTTACCGAGACCCCGATTCTCTTTAGAATGGGTGCTGAATGTCCTTTTATCATTCCCTTGCGTTGATTCCCACCAGTCGCTCTTCTATGTATCCTTTTGGTTTCATTGCCTCTTTGTTGCTTTTACTGCTGGTCAACCACCTACCTGGGTCCCTTTTCTTTGTGTCTTGCCAAAGTGTAAACTATTGTCGCTCATTTAACGCTGATTTCACCTTACACACATCATAGGGCATACCTTAACCTTGAGTCACTTATCTGTCAATTGGGTTTTGGTTTCTTTGTAAAGTCTCCATGATGATATTCCTCTTTCTCTACCAATCAATCCATGGCAAGAGTAAAAGCCATTACTGTAACATCCGAGCCATCCCTGAGGGCGTTACAAGACACACGAATTCAGCGGTGGAAGATATTAGGGACTGGTAGTAGAGGTTGCATTAATAGGACTCCTCATTGTCATTGTAGAGGCCGAATCGCGAGAGGCTGAAGAGACTTAAGTGCTACAGTCGTTTCATCTTTCTGTTTTTCAGAAGGAAAGGGGAAACGAGAAGAAAAAGCGCGGCAAGAGGAAATGCCATCTGCTGTAGTGTGGGTGCGATTACATTGACAAACTGTGCCACGGTGGAGTGACAGACAGACAGATACACGCACACGAACTTGGCCAGTAAACATAAAATCGCGAGGTCATCACATCCACACACACACGGTCATCATCACCGTCTCAAATCCGCATTCCTTTAATCACTCCCTCTTCTGCCCTCCTCTCTCTATCTCTCCTCTGATTGGGCGTTCGCAGGTACACGCACGGTCGTCTGCATCCCCAGACCCTGTCTCCCAACATGCAATGACCCCTAACTTTGTGTACAATCCCGTCCTATGGCGGTTTTTTTTGCTCCTCTGTACATAGACCTCCCCCAACCCGTCCCTCGAACACTTACTTCTACCTTTCTGGTAATTTTATACCGAGTGTGTATAAACAGTCTCGCACCAACTTGTCCTAACCAGTTTCTTGTGTCTTTCTCCTTCTGCGATGCAGTGGTTTGTGTGCGTGTGTATGCTTTCCCATCCTCATTGCCATTAGCATCATTGCCACCTGAGAGTTCTTAATTTCCCCAAATGCATACTTATTTATTACCAAGATTCGATGACTACTTCTCCCTCCCCATCATCTTTGCCTTCCTTTGTCTTCTCTTTTTCTTGCTCGTGTCTCACGCACACACATACATTTACCCTGAGTCCACGTTTCTCCTCCTATGTCCTTACATTGTCGATTTGTTCCTATGCTCTGCGATCCTACTGACTACTATCTATACATCTCCACCTGCCTATCTAAGTACCCATTCATATATATATATATATACAAACATATATGTATATGAATTAGCTGTTTTAGGGTATATAGGTTGAAAATAAGATGCTAATAACCCGCTTCTCTGTACCTCAGTCCCTTTATCCAATCCCTCTCCTTTTTCCACCCTGTCTCGCAGGGTCCGGGGCGCTTGAGCATTACGAGGCAAGTGGTATTGCATATCTGCCGATGTGTGGGTCTAACTTAGGCTGGAAGTCAGTAAGGCTGTAGTTGATCTCTGGAACGTTGAAGTTGAACAAGATTGTAGAAGGCAATGTGCTCTTGATTCGAGCATTTTGGACGACTATTGGAGGAGAAGTTGAGCGCAGGGTGCATCTGCTGACCTTCAGCTCGTTTCTTTTAACTCTCGCCCGTGCTGCTGTCACCCTAGGTTTTGACGGATTTAACCAGCAAAACTCCAAGTTTTTGCCCTTGCATACAGGAGAAGGTGCAGCTGTCGGAGATTGCTTGGGGAAGCCTGCCATCGAGAACAGGTTCAGCAGATCATGCTAATTCTCGCCGAAGCGCATCTGTTTTCTACGAGTAGCCTCGGAGTAACAGCGGGAAGTTATCATCACCAGGGGGCAGTCGAAGTTGTCGGCACTCAATGCTTCTAGACTACAAGCCATAGTTTGGAGCTTTCTCACGGCGTAGAATGCCAAGTTATTAGTTTTTTGATTACCGAGTCATTAACTCCGAATGATTGATTGAATCCTTGTGAAGGAATCCTTCTAGATGAAAGCCAATAATGACTCCTTATGGATGTTGAATCACAAATTAGCAGCTAAGTCTCTTGCATGTTTGGTAAAAGATGGTTTAGGGAAGGGGATTCCCTTTTACGATGCCACCGACTCTCTTTAGGGCACCTCTGAAGGCACACCGTTAAGGGATAACAGCTGGCTACTTAAGGCCTGAGGTCGTGGTTGGTCATCTGTGTTGTCAAGATGTTTGGACAACCTGTGGAGATTGAACAACCCACCTGGTTAAATAAGCGCTTAACCAGATATTTATACCGTAGCTTCTGCGTTCCGTGTTCACTTCTTCCTCACCAAGGAAGAAGCTTCTCTAGGAAGGGCCGCATTACGGAATTAACAGCTTTACAGCGTCACCAGCTCAACCCACTGTGAACAGTCGAACAAGTAAAAATAAAGCACCTTGAGAGAATTTTTTCCTTTATCGGTCACCACCAAATATCCCAAAGAAAGAACTGCGTACCCTTTGGCCGGCAACCTCGTCTCCTTCGTCATGACGGCAAGCAATGATGATGTACTTAATAGATAATAGGGTGACAATTTCAAGTGATGTCGCCAGTTTTTGTGTAACCAGTGATCTCATGCCCAGACCTGTGAGTTACCCACTCAATTTGATGGTCTCATCTAGGGGACCGTCAAGGATGCGTCACTGTGTGGTTGAGGCAGCACATCCATTCAGCTGTAACTACCTTCGTCCCATCAGTAAATGTCGTCGCTATGTGGGGGAAGAAATGTGGTTTCCAATAAAAAATTGATAAGACACGATCTACTATCATTGAGATTACTGCCAGATGAAAGTAGGAAATGCTCTTTTGCCAGTAGACACCACTCTACTGACAGGTAACCTAGGCGTGTCTCGCTTCCAACGCCCATTGGTCAGCATCGCGACATCGGGCTGAGTGATGATTGGTGCTTCACCCGTGGACCTGTTGGCCTTGGCTTCTCTTGATCAATTTATCTTCTCCTCTCTTCTTCATTTGATTCACAATGGAGGACTTTGTAGCAGTTCATTCCCACCCTGTTTCGATTAGCCTCCGCGATCTTGAAATGGATAGTGAGGTGTAGCCTTTCTTGTGTTCTACCCTCATGGTGACTCACCGAGGCTCCTTCCTGCCTGTGGAAAAGGTTAGCCACAATCAAAGAAGGCGATATATTTGTCTATTTCATATTTGTATAAATGTCCTGTCAAATTCCGCTTGGCGACTTTGGGAATTCGAAAGGGAAGCTGTTCAAGCAGAGAAGGGGCTTCGCGCTGTCCGTCTCGATTCACGATGTCGCGGGTGTTTCTGAAAGTGGTATCTCGGGGAGAGAATTCCCACAGATTCTTTGAATTCTGTAAGATCACTTTTAGCTTGCACGAAAATATTCGAATTTTTAAATAGCCGTACACACATTCAAGACATGAATTGAAGATCCTGCCTCACCGACAGTCGTCTATGCTGGCAACTAATGGGTTGAATCGAAGGCGGTCGTGGTTCCAAGAGTCCAACCTACAGTTAAGCTTGGTTTGCATCATTTCAAATGTATAAAGAAAGATTTCAAAAACTTTTTGTGAACATCTACTATATATCTTCGCAGCTATTACAATGTGCATTGACAACAACATTCGACACCTTGAATGACATTGGCGTATTATGCTTATCTATGTACATACTAGTAACGAAGCCCACCACTCCGTTACTTTGGGTGATGACCGAACTGCCACTTTGGTCTCCTTCAAGTAGAATGGAAGGTCTTGTCCAAATTGAAGAATATCGTCCAACTCATCTTGTTAGGTATGCGATTTTGTGAAGGCAGGAGAAGTCGGGATTTCCAAGGATGTACTTCGATGTCGAGTTTAGCAGTGGAATACCACCGTTGACGATTCGGTTGACTTGGGTGGCTGAAGGGGGACGCAAATCAGATGCCAGAATTATAAAAAATGTCTTTTTATTTACTTCCTGTTGATCATTTACCGAGTTCAGCCGACAAATTGACAAATTTGGTGGTCTTCTACAAGTACCCTGATGTAGCAATCACACATTGTTAGGCCTCCTGATATGCCCTTTTCATGGGGCGGGCTGAAGGTAGCGCTAATTCAGTGAGGGCTTAGAGACCACGGAAAAAGCAGTTGGTTTTTCTAGCCTGGAGTGAAATACTCAACTTGGTTGAGCAAGGACGGGGTGCAACAAAAAAGAACAACACTTATTTCTATTGTACTCGATTGGAGTTGTGTAAGCACTTCGCAAAGTCATGACATTAAAATAAAGAGATTCCCGCGTCGCCTTTTGTCTGTTGCTAAGTCTTTTACAATGGAAAAATGAGGCCTATCAGTAGTATTTCATTGCGCTTTCCGAATGACGAATTGGGATAAAATTGCCATTGCAATTGGCACTCTATGCAACTAGGTGTTCTTCAAAAATAGACTCACTAAATCTAACATCCCTCCTAATTACCAAATGGCAGTTGCAGCGCCCGAAGTTCTCTTGAAGATGTTAGTAGGTTCTAGAGGTTAGCGACAGAGAAAAAGCAGGGACAGAACTCGATACCACCGTCAGGAAGACCGAAACAGGAAGGAGTGAATGAACCTCTTGTCAAGGGCTAAATTTTCGTTGAATATGTACAGATGTAGAAGGTTACAGTTAAGGTCTTTTCAAATCCTACTACTGATGCACTTCAAATTCAGTAGCATTCAATGTGATTGGATGGTTTGCGTGCATGCGTCTCCGTTGGGTCGACAGAAAGTCTATCAGAGGGAGGAAGTAGTAGTAATGAGGTCAGCTGTACGTGTATATGAGTATGCGTGTCTACAGTGGTGAATATAGAAGCTGGCTGAAAGAGCAGGACTGACTGGCGAGCTACTGACCTAGTGTTTACTTCGGGAATTAGGCAGTTTATCCCACTGGATCTGGCATAAGACACAACTCCCAAGTAGGTTGGTTGGAAGGGCACTAGAAGACTCCAGCGGATGTCAGCTACTAATTCAACAACCCTCAATTTCACCATATCACTTGCCAGACATGTACCTACACACACAGGACACTTTGAAATCACTACAACGTGTGACATTTGTAGTAAACTTACCGAAAATATGTCAAATTATCCACTTTGTTTATCGTTGAAAGCCCACCACGTGCTAACAGCGGGGGCTCTTCAGCTCATACAGCCAACAGCTAACAAGGATGAAAAGCAGTCTTCAAGTGCTTCCATTCTTCTTCTTTCGTATTCTTTTGTAGTTTAAAGTAGTTATGAAGCAATTTAATGCCGCTCGACTGTATGCTACTGATGGCAAGCCCCAGCTTTGGCAGGGCGATCATCGGGGTGTGTGTACGAGCGCCAGTCTGCATTTATATGGGTAGGCTGAATGCCAAAAATCCATGACATTGTACACCTTTACGCTTTGGTGATCTGTAAACGGAAAAACATTCATATAGAGAGAAAAAAAAGAATACGTTTAGGGCAATAGCATTTGCCTTAGTTTTCTGCTCTTTCCGTGCCTGCGTTTGCTTCCTGGCCCTTGGTCCCCAGGTGAGCCTTTAATGGGGTTCCCTTCAGCCTGTTGCACCAAGCAACGTAGACTACTGTGTGTGTTTGTTTGTTTGTTTGATTCCATCCTAAAACACGTTCGGTTTACTACGTAAACAGGCCTTGGCATAGTGTCAACCTTGACTAAATTGAGGACCGAACATCAAACCGTGGTGACAGTAGCCTCTCCGATCTGTGGAAACAAATGAAATGATTGCATGAAACCTAAGTGTAAACTGCATAGCTTTGTAGGTGCAAACTCTGACTTGTTGGAGGTTAACAATGAGAAAATGGATAATAGTTAAAGCAACACTAAACCGACACCGAATACCTCCAGTGGATTAGTTTGGTCCAAGAGTTATTTGCCATCGGGAGAGGCGAATTTTCTGCCAAGCTTAGTCACTTTCATTAACTGCTACCATAATGCAGTGGCAGTAACTTCTTGTACACAAGCTTCCAACACCAAGAAATGCATAAAGGGAAATATTATTAAAGCTTAGGGTACGTGGAAGAAAAAGTGGAGGCTAATGGTAGTAGAAACATTAGTAACATCAAATTTATCCATTAAAGTAGTCGCCAATGGGGCAGCTTACGATATCCTCCCGAAGGCGACCAGCCTGGCGCATACCAACCCCATAAAAGGTTTCGTCGACAGTAGATGGAAAACAATCGAGCTCCACCTATCTCCACTTCCTTTTTTCTTTTCTTCCTTGTTTGTTCTTTCTTTCTACCTGTCCAGCTGGCCATTTATCTCACATTGTCGTCCCATTAGGTTACCGTCCGCAGTTTTGCCAATAATAGGTGATGGCCATCCCCTAATCCTTGGAAAACTACCATCAGGTGAACAAGGGAATGTGAATGATGATGAATAAGAAAGTGAGGATGAGTAAGAGGTAGCATCTCTCTCTCCCACCACCTCTTCCTCTCGCCCTGCCCCACTTCTTCCCCCAGCCCAATTGAAGTGTCCACTAAAACTATTCCACGAATCAGTTTTGTGACAGCTCGATCAGAATATGAAGTTTCGTCTGGACTTGTTGCCTCCTGTCGCATTCGTGGAAAAGTTTAAAGCACTTCCTTTCTTCTAATTCACTGGCCAGTCCTCAATCACCTCCACAATAATAATGGATTAGATAATGAGAATGTCACCACCTATGAGGATGTGAAGAAAGGAAATTGATTATGAAGGTAATGAAAGAGAATAAGAAGAAGAAGAAGAAGAAGAAGGAGGAGGAGGAGGAGGAGGAGGAGGAGGTTGATCTACAATTGTTTGTACTTTAGCAAGTGACCAATTTAAAGTAGAAAATTGCATCTCCATTCCATCACACACCCACACACACAGCATGCAGAGTTTTCCACCAATGACAGAAGAAGCAATGTGTGTCTCGAAGTGTGCCTTGAATAAATCGACACAGCCTCTGGGCTGTCCGGATGCAATCAGTGACACGTTAGTTGGATTAAGTAGCTTTGCAGTGCATAAGCCATTTCTCATCTTCGGGTGGTTGGTCAATCAGCAAGCAATCTGAAATGCACGTGCGAGACTTGAGAGATGTGAAGGGTACGAGAGAAATGCAACGGAACACATTGATGGTGTTTGTGACTCGCTGCCATCTGTTGGCATGTGAGTGGGATGCATATGCTCAGTGACCCTAACCATCACTGCCAGTGGCTGCCAGTGGAACGATGTCGTTCCATCGCTTATGGTGTTCAACACCACCGTACGCTGCTCGTGGCACCCTCATCTCCAGTCATCTCAGTCAACAACGCGATGCCATATTCTGGCCTCGGGAATAGACGGTGCACCTTGATGTGATGCGGCATCTCTGGAAAAGAGGTTTTTCCTCAGAGTGGATGCATTAAGTGCAACGGTTGGATTGTGAGTGATACATTGTATAGGTCCACCTTCTCATCAAACGTGTTCAGCTTTTAACGCGAATCTTCCGCAGCAGTGGAGCTGAGTGTAAACTTGTTCGTGGAGCAAGCACAGCCAACTCACGTTCATCAAGTTGAACCGATATGTTATGACATTAGGGTGGGTGGGAAATACGAGAAGAGTAGTGAACGTCACAACGACTGGTACCTCAGTATCTACGTAGAACTTTCTTGACAAATTTAGGCGCTTTGAGCCTGCAAGTAACCACTCACTGTTTATATCTGTCAAGCCTCTAGTTTACTGCATTCTCATGGTCCACACGAGTCAAACACCATGACTGAAGACCCAAGTGCCTATTTTTGGACCATTCCTTCGTAATCATGTTTACCGAGTGCTATTATTTACACACAGTAAAGCTATTTATTCTAGGTCACGTCTGCAGAGCCAAAATAGAATAGACTAATTTAGGAGCGCGCAAAATCACCCAATGGTGAAATTGGTTCCGAATAGAACGCCTATGCATGTCTTTTTTTTAGCTACCACAAGTCAGGCACCCACGGCAGTGGTTTGGAGCCCTAACGGCACTGCCTTTCTAGGGGATGGTCAAAAAATTTTACGTTGTATTCAGCACACTTCGATGCATGTATTCTCATGCCATTATGAAGGGCAGATAAAACTATGAAAATGGTTCTGGTTCTTTGCGACGTTCACTACTTTCCTTGCAATTTCCGCTCACCCTCATGATATTATACCTTTTCAAGCCAATGAACATGATTCGACCATCCCTACTTCATTAACGGTTTCACTGCTGCGGAAGATTCGCGTTAAAAGCTGAACACGTTTGATGAGAAGGTGGACCTATACAATGTATCACTCACAATCCAACCGTTGCACTTAATGCATCCACTCTGAGGAAAAACCTCTTTTCCAGAGATGCCGCATCACATCAAGGTGCACCGTCTATTCCCGAGGCCAGAATATGGCATCGCGTTGTTGACTGAGATGACTGGAGATGAGGGTGCCACGAGCAGCGTACGGTGGTGTTGAACACCATAAGCGATGGAACGACATCGTTCCACTGGCAGCCACTGGCAGTGATGGTTAGGGTCACTGAGCATATGCATCCCACTCACATGCCAACAGATGGCAGCGAGTCACAAACACCATCAATGTGTTCCGTTGCATTTCTCTCGTACCCTTCACATCTCTCAAGTCTCGCACGTGCATTTCAGATTGCTTGCTGATTGACCAACCACCCGAAGATGAGAAATGGCTTATGCACTGCAAAGCTACTTAATCCAACTAACGTGTCACTGATTGCATCCGGACAGCCCAGAGGCTGTGTCGATTTATTCAAGGCACACTTCGAGACACACATTGCTTCTTCTGTCATTGGTGGAAAACTCTGCATGCTGTGTGTGTGGGTGTGTGATGGAATGGAGATGCAATTTTCTACTTTAAATTGGTCACTTGCTAAAGTACAAACAATTGTAGATCAACCTCCTCCTCCTCCTCCTCCTCCTCCTCCTCCTCCTCCTCCTCCTCCTCCTCCTCCTCCTCCTCCTCCTCCTCCTCCTCCTCCTCCTCCTCCTCCTCCTCCTCCTCCTCCTCTTTTCACTCACCATCGTCATCAACATCTTCTTTCTCCAAACTATCATTGTCAACAGCATTGTCATAATCTACTTCTTTATTATCGTGGTGGTGATTGAGGACTGGTTAGTGAGTTTCAAGGAGGAAGGAAGGGAGTGTTTTTCCTATACTCTTTCGTGGACACGATGTGAGGTGCACAATAGGGCACAATACATCTCAACAACGCAAGACAAGAAAGAAGCGAAAGTTACAGCTAAATCGGAGTGTCGTAAGACTCATTTTTATAGAAGGGAGCCCTTTTGACACTTGATTTGGAATGGAAGAAACAGAGGGAGGTTAAAAGGGACGGGTGGGAGAGAAAGACTACCCTTTCACCCCCTCATCTCACTATCCTCTTCTTCACTCTGTCGCACATCCTCATTCGCATTTCTTTATTTCTCTGATGGTGGTCTTCCGAGGACGAGGGGACGATTATCATCTGTTTTTGGCATTATTGTTTGGAATCGTTCAGTGGACAGCGGACAGTAGACAAGTTGCAAGAAAGGGCAAAATAGCTGATAATGGATGAATAGAAAGAACAATCGAACGAAAGGAAGGAAGAAAGGGAGAAGGAAATGCAGGTACGTGAATCCAAATTGATTCCTGTCTACTGTCGATGAAACTTTTAGGAGGATGGAAGGCGCCCAACTGAACGTCTTTGGGAGGACCTTAATAGACGACACCAAAGGAGATTAACTCACTCTTGTTTTGATTATCTTACATATTTGAGAACTTTCTCACAGATAACTAAAACGCTACAAAACAACCAATTTCCCACAGTTCTTGTCATTCCCTTCCCCCTACTCTCCCCGCTCCTTCCCCCCGCCCCCCCTCCATGGGTCATCGGGCCTCGAACACTCTTTTGATTATGACCTAATTTTTTGGTGACACATAAAGGGCACAGAAACTACCATTTGTTGAAGTGGATGTCACTAATAAATTTAAAAAAGAACCTTTCTGAAGGCTCAGAGAGAAGTGCCATCAGTGCAAAATAATTTGCCTTACAATTCACAAATTGAATCACATTGAAACCCACAAGTATTACCCGCCTAAATAATTTCCATAATCTTTTTTTTTCATTTACAATAACTCGCATATGTCCGAATTTTTAAATAGGTTGCTATTTGCTATAAGAAAATTGAAAGGATAATTTATATGAGCATGCGGTTTAAATAAAAAAATTCCTTGTATATTTTTGTTAATGATATGCCTACATAAACGGTCTGATCTAGTTAACTTGATCTGAATGGCTTTTGGACTTTTTATTTTGCAGAAGCATTTTAAGTTCACCTTTCGATTTTGAAGGCAGGCATTTTTGTGAATCTTGTCCAGATTCAAGACGCCTTTCCACTAGTCCTATAGGGCATAGCAAAACCTTGTGGGCTACCCGAAGAAGGAGACGGTAATATTTTCGAAGCTGCACGGGTTGCCGTGTTTACCAGCGCATTCTTCAAGGCACTGTAATGAACTTAGCTCTGGACATTTTTGCCATTCTACCATGCTATGAAGTTTTACACTGCTGGAACGTTCGATTCCACTGCTGCACAGAAGCTGGCAATAGATGAGACTACCATCCTTATGCTACGAATAATCTGTGAGTTTTGTCTTTTTATATCAAAAAATCTGTATGCTATACGATTTAATGCAACCAGCTACTCCTAGTCGAAAGACACAAATGTCACGTATTTGTGACGCGTTGGCGTCACATATGTGTGACGAAGTTAGCAACATCCTTCTTGACGGGATACCTCAATTTTTGCAATAGCTTCAAAGACGCCCATTAATGTTTCGCCTTAATTAGTCCAGAAGACGTAAAAAGACTGCCTTAGTCAAAGACACAAGACGAATCCAGGGTCGTGGCAGTTTGGAGGACGAGCTTGAAGGTGACGTACTAAGAAGGTTCTGCCTACCTTGTTAACAATTTAATTTCCAGTAACCATCTACTCGTAATCGATAAGGCACACATGACACACATGTGTCATGGCTGCGCATCACATACGCATGACACTATCAAGGACCATGTTAAATGGCTCCCTTCTTTCCAAGAAATGTCACTTTTTTTTCCGCCAGTGGCTTCACAATAATCGGTCAAGAAGTGACACGGGAATGTTAGAAGCTGGAAGACGGACATGGGCAAAGACAAGAGGATATAAAAACCCAACTGGGCGAATCCAGGGTTGTCGCGGTTGCGAGGATGAGCTAAACGGTGACAACTGCATGATCGCATACACACACCAGCACACAATGTTGCCCGGATGAGGTGACTGTTTATGGTTGCATGAACACACACACAAACTCCTACCTTGCGCCCCTGGACAGCCTGCAACGCAGCCCTCCCGTCCTCGCCCCTAGGGTTGTGCAGCCTCGGGCCTGGGCAGCGAATTGGCGGAGGCCTGGACTGCCCGCCTTTTCAGCCTGCAGAAGTACAATTTGCATTTCATGTCACTTCTAGCCCCCATAAAGCTACCGAAGGCCATCCCAATGAAAGCCTTCATTGTCCTTCCTTTTCATTAGTGGGCAATAATTAAAGGGGAAAATAAACAGCAAGAGTAAATCTTTTTTCAAAGGTGGTACCGACCCGAAGTAGCGGTTCTTCCAAAATTGTCCCGTCACTTAAAATCGGGCCACTAATGATCACCTTTTTAAACGACAAGGATAGAGGTACTCCCCTCAATTTTTTAAGGAGGCACTTGGAAAGGGAATCCTAAGGAGCAGGGCTTAATCTTGCAAGGAATTAATTCTCACCACATGTATTTAGGTACTGTGATGTAACAAACAGTCTTTTTACTCCTGATTGGCAAACACTTAACCTCCCCGTGGTCTTTTTAGTCAAAGTGGCAACTTTTTTTGCATAGGGCGTCATGTGATCGACGGGCGCTGCAAAATTGGTTTAGCGTGTTTAGCTGGGCTACCCAGACGGCCGCTGCTTTCAAAACTTTGATGGCGTTAAGCATAAATACGGGGTATTTATTGTTCTAGAAGAGCCTAACTGCTGACACGTGGTGCGAGTGAATGTGAGGAAAGTGGATGAGGAATTTTTCCTCTCCTCGTCCCGCCTACTACTCGGATAGAGGCGAAGTAGGCGACACGATTATTCCCGAAAAGCCAAACAAACCTATCTACGCACGCAGGGAGGGACCGTGTGTTGGCGTATTTGCGCGCTCTCTCGCTCTCTCGTGCTAACTCGGCTACTTGCAACTGCCCCGGTGCCTGGAGGAGTGATACGCGTGCGCGTGCCAAATAGTCCCAGCGAATTGGCAAGGCATTTGTTCGGCCACACGTGCGCACCGCACTGCACCACACACGCACCATGCCGCATACCCACCAGCCAGCCCGTCCACCCTGTTCCTGCCCTGGGACTATGTGGCCCTGTTCCTCCTGCTATTGCTGAGAATTGTCACCTTGCCATAAGTCAAACCCAACTATTTTTCTTTCTTTGAGGAATCAAAACCAGCTAATGACCTTGCGTGCAACCTTTTTATTGGAGGTGGATTTGAGATCTCTCACTTCCATGGAAATGCGGTGCACCCATTGCCACCTATCATGGCTGTCAAACACTCCTCATGACAGTTGATTGGTTTGTAGGGTAACCAAGTTTAATCGATTACTGGCTAACGCATGTGAGGCGTGTTATCTGATAAAATCGATTACATCTGACTAGAAATCGATAATTTGAGCTGCAAACCACCTGTGAATCTCGACGTCCTGCATTTCTGCAAGGACTTATCGTCCGCACCCATGAAAGGAGTTGCTTGGGAAAGGCAAATGGACTGACATCTGGCACCCCCCTAAAATTGTCAATATTAGGTGCCAAGGAAACCTCTTACAAGGTCAGTTATCCTTTTTGGTAATGTTACAAGCCCCAGGCATAGATATATGGCAGTAGCAGCACAATCTGTCAAATCGCGTCAGCTGTACATGCATACTTAAGGAGGAAAAATTAATTTTGTCCACTTTGCATGCAAATCCAGGGCAGTAGGAGTAGCAAAAGCAGTAGCAGTCTGTAGCTGCAGAAGTGGCAGGAATCAGGCCGACCAAGGGCTTTCGCTCTCCCCAAGTAAGTTCTTGGTGGTGGTGCGTGCGTGCGTGCATTAAAATCCCCAGGAGTTGCCAAGTCACGCGTGCATGCGTGCGGACGTACGTGCGTGCATGGGTGTGCAAGTTTCTGCGTGAGTGCACGCACGTGCGGAGCGTGCAACCCCCAGGCACGGGGTTGTCTCAGCTTCTACAAGGGATGGTGGGGATTACGTTCCTAGCCATTAGTCATCAGCGCGGATGCAACAGTACATCCGTGGAACTCCTTAGAGCATCTCACCTACCTCAGCGGTATTGCTAATGCTACCTCCTCCACGAAGGTCATCAAGATAGCACAACTTCATGAGTAAATATGCCTACCATGTCTTGTACCCGAAGAGTGAACTTCAAGAAAAGATGTAGCTCTCTCCACTTTCTCGGTATTCATCAGAGCTCTATGTCCCAACTTCTGATTCTTGTGATCATGGGATTGTCTGATAAGGTGATATTCGTAGCTTCGATCTTGGAGGAATATGGTCAGGGGAATTCATTCTTAGGATAATGATTGGGTAGTGTCATCCTCTCTTCTTTGCTGTTAAAAGTGAAGCCTCAATTTTCCGGTATGAGTGTGGGATTTTTTTTCTCGTGCATTTTTCTCCTACGCTTTTTGGAGATAAGCAATGGTACGCTCGTCTGCTCAATAAACGTCACCAGCAATCTGGTCAATCACCAAATTAACAATCGTGCACCATTACAAAAAAGTATCGGAAAAGAAAATGATGACCTGTAAAGATTACTGTCGCCAGCCACTACATATGATGTTCACCTATCGGGTGGTCCTCAGGGCTTCCACACTCACCTCAATTCCGATGAAGCGCGACATGTTGTTCCGAGCCTCTGTGAAACTCATTATTGGAATCAAGCCTTTTAACCATCTGATCATGATCAGTAAATTCTGCCTCCATACCTTCTCTAAATACTCTGCAGCAGATTTGGCGAGGAGAATGTGCAGTATCGTAATCGCCTTTTGTGATGCTAGGCTGTGTGCAAAGTAGGTAAGACATTCCGTAACAGCTGCAGTGAACGACCTCCTATGAAATGATGCCCGATTTAGAAGACAAGTCAACTGACAAGCACCTGTCGCTGAAATATTTGCTTAACAGTAGATTCCTTATAGAAAGGTATCTAACATGGGGCAGTGTCTCCGATTTCAAGGCTACTTATAATTCATGTGTTACTATAAAACGTACAGCTGTCTACATACGTTCTTCTCGGATCCCTGTAAGGTGAGTCTATTCCATAAACTGTTTAAACTAGCCTAATCCAAGTGTCGCTCCTCCATCATTTACGTCGTTGGCCTGTAGATTGGAGGGAGCTGTCAAAGGTTGACACGACATTGACACCTCCTGGGTATTAGCACATCATGGAGACGACATTTAGAGTGAGTGAGAGTGACACCTCTTTTAATTGTGTCGCCTATGCCTCTTGGCATTTGCGGCAGGAGTAAAATGCCATCCACTCCGCGGTCAGGTCACTGCGTTGGTAACCAGAAAGATCCGTGTCTCAAGCAGTTCCTGCAGTTTCTAAGCATGACTGGTATGCAATAACTCGTTTTAACTTGCATGGACTTGTAAAATACACATCATTGTTTATATGCGTTATTAAGCCTTGATGGATGCGCGTCAGTACATCGGTACAGCACCCGCACATTTTCAGTCCTCTCTCAACTATCCTCCTCCTATTTTGCTGCTTTGAGAGCAGTTAGAGAATGCTCGGTGGTAAGTAGTTTAATAGATCGCTCACTCGGTTTGGGAAGAACCTCTACTCTTGATAAGATTCAAATGGTTGATGATTAACGCCTTTCAGTAACGCCAAACATTTGGGTTAATGAAACCCTTCGTTCACGCGTCTATCAAGGGACAAATGCTTCGTGGAAGCTAAGCAACTGGCGTCTTTCGGGTGATGACAACAACCTCCACCCGCCATGAGTTTCTTTACTTCGGAATTCTTGTACACTGACTTAGTTAGAGGCGGCTTTTGTAACTTAGTCCAACCTGAATTAAGCAAATGGATCAACTGCTTTCTAGTTCACACCCCTAAGGTGGTATGATGAGGTGCAGAAGCTCCACGAATTCTCCTTTAAACTTCGAGAAGCGGTCAAACTGTGGTGCTCTAAGATGCCCTTGATGGCAAAATAATACATAATACTCCGACAGAATTTGTATTCCTGACGTACGAAAGGGCCTAAAGGGAGAGAGGGGGGACTATTGTAGAGGTCAGAAGATCATGTCACCCAACGGAAGCATAAGGGCCGAGCTAAAACGCAGAGCCAAACTAACAATCAAGGCGCTGCAAATGGAAAAGACAATTTAGGTAGAGATGAACGTTTAAATTTTCTTCTGGTTTTTTCCTGTGTTAGCCCATCCCTCTCCAAATAACACACTCATTACTCACTTTTACTCGCTTTAGTTGGATTTGCAATTCCTTAATGCAACATTATTGCTACTTTTGACAAAATATTCCACAAATTAGACGATTGATTTTAATAATTGAGGTGGCTCTAAATTCAGCTAAAAAGCAGCTATTTTAGAGGAGATGAATTCATTAAGTCGGGTGTAATTAAGCATACTAAGCAACTCTACTAGAAGATGCAAGAGGTACTAAGGTCACTGCCACGGTGCTTCGTAATTTGGGGCAAAATTTGCCTCACTGACAAAGTGGAGTGTTGTAACACCTCAAGGTGGTAACCACTCCCATTTACGTCGCATTTTGGCGTAGGAGGGCGAATATCAGACGCTCGTTAGCTAATAAGGTTAAAAAAATTTGGACAGATTTAGTACTTCTAGTATTTTTCTCAAGCTCAAGTAATAGGGCCATTGTACACAGGTCTAGTCACTATACTGCAGTAACAGCGTAGGCTTCCAAGATCGTGTGCCTCATGGCGTCTCTAGTAAAGCTGGATGTAGGCTTCAGCTCTTCTCGTTGTGAGAAAGACTTATACCTTAGTAGGGATGGCAGAAAGGCCCCCATCGTGGATGATTGAGTAAGTGGAGAATTGCATTAGAGGAGCTAAGAAAACTGCCCTTACTAAGGATGAATTTGGGGAGCGTCTGACACACTAAACCTTGATTTCCAGGAAGAGCAAGCGAAGACTGGCAAGGTAATGCAACAAAAAGAAGAAAGTAGATAATTGTTTCCACGGAAAGCGACATGGTATGATATCATCCAGCTTTAAGCTAGTCTTAACAAAGGAATCCCTGTAAGGTAATGTTGCAACCAAATTAAAAAGAACACAGGTGGGTAATGGTGTTAGGCCTCCTCCGTTAATAATTCATATAAAAGGGATTTATTTGGCAGGCATTGTTTGGGGTTGAATTATGTTCTACCGTAAAATGACTTGCACATATCATCCATTAGCATCAACTTAACAGCAATGCCCACTTGGTAACATTACCTCGGAGCAGCAGTTACACGATAATCAAACAAAAGGAGGAAATGTGAGCGGACTAGTCATATATACTGACCCGGCAACTATCCAAGGTGATCAAAGTGGTCTCTGGTGTTTGGGGTGAGGCCTAGTTGGAACAAGTCGTGGTAACCTACGGAGACTTGTAAAGTACATCCAACTGTTTTCATGTGCATTGTAAGGAAGTGAGGTATTCTATGTGCGCCTTTTTAACTATTGTAAACCTTCAAAAAACAAATAGCGGATCCGTTGGGTGTGACTCCAACGTGTCTGCCTTAGGAATGTAGTCTAGCTCGGTTCGAATGGTTTTAAGGTTTTCCGATTACGCATTTTCAAGAGAAGAGCGTATCATGGATCCCACACGCTAGCTGTGCAATCCATTGGGGAAAATTATTTTGTATTGGAACAAGCACTTCATGGATGGGCTGCAAGAGATCCGCCTGCTACCCACAACGCACTTCTAGGGTACACTTCACTTCAATATTCACCCTAAGAAGACTATGCTTCCTCTGAGTGTTTTTGTATGTGATGGGTTGCAAGCGCAATCCCCTACTGCAAATTGCACACTTTCTGGCTGAGGTCTATCTTTGCGTTGCAGGTGGAAGACGCGCTGGAAGAATCTTTTCGTTTTCCTTCTTTGTAGAATGGACCAGACCTGGTCAGCCAGTGAGGCGAAAGTGCTATTCTACCCCTGCCTCACGCAACAAGCCTGACTTTAAAAACACCTGTGATTTAATTTGGATAGAAAAGAGGGGGATGATACTTATCGTCTTCCACACTCATGCTTGTCGCCCATTATTCTTCTGATAATATTTAGCCATGGTTAGATGAAAATTGGGCTTCAGACACTTTAAAGATAAGAACAACTACCGCTAAAAGTTTTTTGGCTTTCAGTAGTAACATTTTTTAACTAAACTCGATGAAGAGCTCTTTTTATCAAAAAAAACTATCACCAAGATTATATAAACCTATTCCAGGACCTTACCACTGGTTAAGCGTCTCCTTAGCCACACATTTAAAACATATATCCATCCAAAAAAACACTGATGATTGATATTTTATGCGCACTCCATTCAATAATAAGTTAGTTCACTTTAAAAATGAACGATTACCTCTTTTTACTTAGGTCTTAAAGTAGCGACTGATTTCAACAAAAGTTCATATTGCCAAAAGGAGAGAAGAAGCATGGAACATGATATATGATTAAAATTTGGTCAAAATCGTGCAAATTTTTCCCATCTACTCTGGAAATTGACTTCTACAGTGGCACTTAGTCATCATTGTGGCATTCTTGGAGTCGGCGCTTCCGCTTCTTGCCTGGTTTCCAAGGCCATATACCATATCCTCATTCACACCTCTGTTAGTTAAAACATTTTATATGGAAAACAAGAATCTGAAGGGTAGTTTTAGATACGCTTTCGTGGTAAGTTGACAGTATTTAGCAAGTCACAATTTAGAATTAATTTTTTTGTACACGAAATAAAACTATTCCTTAAACTTTGTATAAAGAGCAACAACGCTGGCGAACCGCTGGGAAACTGTAATGCCTTGTTGGGTTGTTAACCATGTTCTATAATGCTGGCAATAAGGTCTCCTCAGGTTGTAATTTTACTCGATGGCATGACCTTCGGGTCATGCCTATTGACTCAATTCTTCTGGAAGACTCGAGGCGCCACGTTGACGCCAACAAGAAGCAAAGCCGATTTTAAGAGCCATGACCCTTGAGTATTATTATTAAACGCTTAACTTTAGTGATACTGAAGATGGGCACCTGATGTTGTTGAGAGAATCTGCGAAGACGCTTTACAGAAGAGTTCAAAATGGCATCGACAACTACCCCAGTCCCGTGTTTTAGAAAAATGCTATTGACAACTGAAGCAACGTTAATCTAGGGTGTAAACCATTTAAAAAAGTTTATTACGGAGCTGTCTAAGGCATCTGTATGGAGATGACAATTATGTAAGCACGCTATGCCATCTCCACCTCTGTTATCTTGGTGAAACTGGGACAGATACAGTTAATAGTATCAGCATATGAACAAGGTGGCGGGGAGAGACCGATAAGGAACTTTATTTCTACGATACACTACTTACTAAATTGTTCTACTAATAGGCAAGTATTCCATATGATTCGATGGACATAGGCGATGGACTTTGTGTTTTTCCTTTACTCCAATACAATTCCTAAGTAGGACGAAACTTCAAATCCAGCGAATTTGCAGTAATGAATTTGTGACGTTGCATTTTACTCAATTTCACACAGCTTCAGCAACCCGGATGGTTGGCTCGTGGGTGTTATTCTTACAGTGACAACAAATTCTTGGTGATAATGGAGAGTGCTGAGGGCGATACTCAAAAGAAAAGAAGGGTTATGTACTGCTTTGCCTTTTGTGCCCTTCTTTTCATTAGGAGGTTAATTAAGTCTCTGCGGTCTTTACTCTTAGCCAGTGTCATTGCCTCCACGCCATACCGATTGCCTCAGTTCTTTTGGAAAACTCTGGGCTCTGTAAAATATTGCTGACTATTGCAGGCAATAAATAAATTCTTAAGGTATTCCTTTCATGGGCAAAAACATCGCAAATACAGGTTATCAGCCATTCCCAAACTAAAAATAATCCCGTTGTCAGTGTTGCTTTCAGGCTACGTTTCGCTTCTTCAAGTCATTGTCCTTTCAACTCCATCTCTATTTTTCAACCATCCTCTGTCTTATCTGCAAACGAAAAGAGGAAGAAAAGTAACGATCATAGTGAGACGATGCCCCTTTTCCATTCTAACAAAAAATAAGTTTTCTCCCTGTTAAGCCTTGCATCTGAAGGAGGGGCTTGCGTTAACGAGATCAAAGTGAGAACTTCTTCGGTCTGAATGACTAGTTCCCAATAGTTTGACTGTTTCCAGAGAAAGAGTTATGACTTACGGCTTTGAAGTGCCTGGAGTTATATCATGCAGAGGGAACACAGCCGAAATCGGACCCGTGGCTCACTACACACACCTGCATACATACAACCATGCCTAATCTATGAAAGATGAAGTCCTGTGCAATTTAAAAACCTTGATAGATCACCAAACCAGTCAATAGACAGGCCAGAAGCAAAAAAGTGCGAAACAAATTTATTGTAATACACCAACGGATGTGAGTGGACTCTATCTACCAAGCTTCTACTGTGAATCTGTTAAATGACAAACGTGTAAATAGACTGCTTAATCACCGTGAAAGCTGGACATTACTGAAGGCCATCCGTGATACCTCAACCTTCAGTATTTTTAATCTCCTGTCTGTTATTATCCATTCTTAATGATCAGGAATATAGGGCCTTCTTGAACAAGATGCACCACCCACCTTGGCGGGATGCATCAACAGGATCAATTTACTTATTCAAGCTACTTGATTTTGGATGGCACGTTGTGGAACTACACATTCTAGAAAAGTCCCTTCAACCGTGGAGTCAACTCTATCTCGGTTTGTGAGGTAGACGAGGTGGAGTCTCTATTCTCAGCTCCAGCCAACGCATTGCTTAGTCATGAGGTCAATAAAGGTTAGAGTATTGGTTGTTTAACTTTTCATTTTAGTAGAGTAATTCGAAGCTTCACTGCTGTGCCCCTGATGGGCAGCCTGGGTTATGGGTCAACCTGTAGTCGGAAGCTCCACTGTAAGACGACAGTACATGTTCTGCCCTAGTATTGTCTTCTTCCATCTTCAAGGAGGCCTCAGGAAAATGAATTGATGGGGGTGGAAGGACGACGCGATCTTTACAAACCTATTCTGAATTCTGATGCTGGCTGGTGGAATAGTGTGCAAAGAGATTACGTAGTGATACTTAATAAAAGGCTGAAAAGCGACTTCTACCTTCGACAGGGAGGACGTTAACAACTGAATCGGCATCAGCCATGGACCATCTGGAGAAGTTTGTTACACTGCTGTCTACGGTAACAGCATGGCGTTAATAAAGGAAACACGTGACACCTCCTCCAACTCTCTTCTAGTCGGATTTAACCCTGATTAATATGAGTGTGCAGTACTGAACTGAGAACAAAGTTGGAAGAAGTAAATATGTGCGTAATCGCATTGCCTGGAACTATGTTGAAATCTACTCATTTTTTATAGCTTTGCTTTTAGGCCGTTGTTTTAACAACTAATGTTGGATATGAATGATCACTATCATCGTCTCACCAGTACAATTCACCAACAGGACAAAAAACTGGATCTAGTGGAACTACCAAGAGGAATCAGTGATGACGTTGTTGAGCATCTCCTCAGCTGTGTGAAAATTTAACGACTGGCGCGTCTGACTCGTGGGTGTATTTCTTAAGGCAATGGCTGTTGCGATGGCCTAGCTAAAAGTTTGACCAAGGGGAGCACAGATAACGATGCTCAAAATGAAAGAGGGGTTACGTAGCACTTTAACTGCTCGTTTAACATTAGCTTTTGGTAACGGGTCACTTAAGGACTGCGCTGTTGCACCTTCATAGGACTATATGACCCCAAGGCCTTCCGGTAGCCCCCAAGCCTTATTGCAGGTCATCTTTAGGGGTCTAGGGGAGACGCGCATAATTACTTCCATTTTATGGGTTTTTACAACTACTGATGGAAAACTAGGGGCCTCTACCTTTGTTGCACTCTAAAGAAGGAAAATTCTAATCGGTTGCGACTGATCTACAGAACGTTGAGTAAATAAATCAGACATTCCACGTTTACTACTTATTTCTTATAGTAGGTAGAAAGTATTTAACCTTGATGCCTGAAAAAAAAACAAATCAGCATGGGTTATCTAG
Organism: Echinococcus multilocularis; assembly: GCA_000469725.3. Lineage (NCBI taxonomy): Eukaryota > Metazoa > Platyhelminthes > Cestoda > Cyclophyllidea > Taeniidae > Echinococcus > Echinococcus multilocularis. Next base: position 2,178,903 of record LN902842.1, on the reverse strand, counting down.
AAGGCAAAAAAATCTTCTCCTGTAAGTAAATATCAGGGCGATTAAAGCAAGACATTGACTGCAGAGTAATGTCTCCCCTAGGGAAAAGAGTAGGCTTGGGAGGAGGAGGCAAACGGGTCAAAGACTGCAATGTGATAGATGTCAGAAAAAGTTCTTGGTTTTGGAAAAAATTCATTAGATATAGTTTAATTATGGTCGCAAATGGAATACTTATTTAATGAGAGTGAATTTGGAATCAAGTAGTACTTCTGACAGGAGAGCAGAAAAGCAGAAGAGCATCATTAAGCGGTACTATCTCCATTCCACCTATGTATGCATAGTGATCACAAAATATTATCTTTTTGCAATTTACAGTAAGCTTTTTGCAATAACTTACCGTAAGCTACGGATAAAGTGCAGGCGACGGGTTAAGAGATATTAAAAATGGAGAGGCAGATATGCCTGAGTTTATCAGTACGCTACCCCCAATTGGATTGCCTACCACCTCTCCATCTTTTAAACTCATAAAAATTAAAAATTTGCTGATACTTAAGGCATGGCATTGGAGCTTATCTGCTTTACGAATCCAGTTTAGCTTTAGTACTTCCTTCCCCTTGATTTATCAGCCCTTGTTCACTTTTGGAGAAGACGGCAAAGAAGGGTGGGTAGATCTTAATCACAATAATTTGGCCTCCTGCGGATGAGAGGCAAAATGGTATTTACCTTAGAAGTGTAGGATGGGTAGCAAATTCTTTAAAGGCAGTCATTTATTCAGTCAACAGTCCCTACAGCGTATGTGAAAGAAGTGGGGAACACAGTGGCAATATTTTTAATTGATTGTCATGAGAAGGGAACCCAATTGCTGCGTAGCTTCCATCCCGGCATTGCCGTATTATGTTTTTTTTATGCTAAACATTAACGAGAGATATTCTTGGCATCTTTATCTCCGGTCAAATAAGTTGATACCGATGCGCTGTCCTCTATTCTTCAAAATCAGGAATGGAAGAATGGCCCTGAATGCAGTACAACGTCTATCTCCAAGTGACTCATCACCTGGGTCCTGCTACCTTACCTACTCCAGATGGCACAAGTATTTAGTATGAAGCCTTTACGACTGTGAGATCGAGCTTGCAAAATTAGTGCATATCTATCCTCAATTTAAAGCACGATAAAGACAAATTGACCTCAGAGGTCAAGCTGCAATAATTCATTGCAGAGAGCCTTAGAGGAATATTCAAATAATTTATTTAAGAGGGGTTTTAAGCGATATTTTGTAAAATTTTAACAAATCTTTAATTAATAATGGAGTACACCTTTTAGAAAGGCAAGTGGGCAGATTGGAACAGCTTCGTAAGCAGGAAGGTGCCATTCATCCCCAAATCGGCAAAAATTCATTCCAAAATACCCCACAAAACCCTAACTTTGACTCTGCATTATCGAAATAAATGGTGATATTTTCGAACCAGTATTCTCAGGGGCAGGACGACAAAGAGGTGAAACTATTACGCATACATGGGTCTGCCCGGGTCTCTTGCTAAAGTCACACGAATATAAAATTGCCTCTGCAGCATTAAAAATTATACTGCAGAGCTAAAGTGTCATCCGCAGAGACTCGAGTACCTATATAACTCAAAAGTACAGGACATCAAGTCACTACATGCTCCAACCTTATCCGATGGAATTACTTAACCTCTAGCAAGTTACAAAAGGCAAAAAAGAATCACCTTTAAAAATAAAATCTAGAAGTAGAGAATACGTTGCTCAAATTGCCCCTTTTCTTTAAAATTCTAGCCCATTTGGTACTTTTAACAAAAAGGTCTATAGCGTGTCGTTTTCAAGCAGAATAATTCAAGATGATTCGCGTAATTGCAATCAAATTTAAATAGATTCTACTGCTAGTTTTGCGTGCAGCGCAGAGATTCACTTATTTGCTACTCTAATGGAGCTCTCTCCTCTACATAAAATACTTGCACTGCGTTTTAAACCGACGGTGGAGTAAAAAGTGACTTGAGGAGGCGGAAAATTATCTAATTAAACAAAGGCATCTTCTTACGAACTGGTGTGTTAGCCGCATAATTACAAGCCCTTAAATTTATTACTTTTACGAAATGTGTCTTGTAATTGATCCATAAGGGTGCAGCATTCGTTTGCGTTTGTTGGGCAATTTTTTCTGATGTTTATTTTCCTGAAATACTTCATAAGTCTGTTTGCCTAACATTTACCCAATATTCTTTTCATCTACGTTTAAAGAGTAACTTATCGTTTTAATTAAATTGTTCTGGGTAAAAGATAAATTACAAAATGGTATAGGTCAACAACACCTAAATTACCCAAACCTACAATGGTAATTTCCAGTAATCGTACTTTTAAGTTACCTGACATGGTACTAAAGGATAAAGTCAGTAGTGACTAGCAAGTTATAGTCTATCTGAATGCGTACAGCCAAGCCACTTATTTCCGTATTGGTTCAAACTCTACCCATATGGCATATTGACTGAACGACTGACCGCTTTACTTTGTTTTACAGCTAGCACTTTGCTTTCCCTCATCGTTCTTCTTACAATTGATAAATCAGTCTAACAGAGCAAGGACACAGAGAAACTACATTATTTTGGTGTATGACAATACGAGACACATAAACACCTCTAGTGCAGCCACATTAAAGGGATGTGAAAGAAGTTTGCTCAAAGGTCATTGAAAGAAGAAGCGACGACAGTGGCATCAGGTATCTTCATTGTCGCTGTGCTCATTTTCGCCGCGATAAGAAGGAAAAACATTGAAGAAGGGTAGCTTATCTAACTGATCAGCATTATCGATACTATGACGACGACTGTAGATTTGTTGCAGATAGGAGACCCATGAGGGATAGGGATTGAAGAAGGGACGCCGCCAACGTGCAAAAATTGTATCATTCAGGGCATCGGTATAGCCAGTTGGTCTGGCGCTTGATGTGGACATCAAAACAGCGCAGATCACCAGAAGTGTACACAGGAAGTAGGTCGTTGAGCTCATCCTAGAATTCTGATGCACAAATTATGAGCAGGTAAGTAAGACCGTTTTCTTTGCTTTGCTGTGGTTAATTACGGACCGCTTCTTTTCCAGGTTGAGCTATTCCTCTCATTAAATTAGAATTGCCATGATAAGTTTTATGGTATTTTAGATTACCAATAAAAGATTTCCAAGGCTAGATATCATCACTACACAGTGACTAAAAATATATAAATTTCTACGGCTTCAAACTTAATCCATTTTGGAAGGCTGTTTAGATCCTGTAGTATGAATTCCACCTTGGTGGAGAGCATCTGAGTTTATTTTATGACGGAAAAGTACAAACAGTAACCTTTCCTCATCACGATTCAACAATTAATGGAAACTGGGTAAGTAGTAAGTGTTCCTTCCTTTTTTTCCATTCACATGAATGCCTTGCGATGAAAGAGGCGAAAGAATTCTACATCAGATAAGCTAAGCAAAGATTTTGAAAAGATTTTGGAAAAACCATTTGCTTAAAAAGAGAAAAAACAAAGCAAATTCCACCTTCTCATCACACGGATTTGTATTTTATGTTTGTCTATGTGGATGTGTGTGTGGGTGGGTTTGGGAATTTAACAAAGCAATCACTAAGTTAACTTGGCAAAAAAGAGTTGTCTACCTCCTTCGCCTTTTGGTAAGAATTTAATCCATTGATCTACGCAAGGATGAGAGAGCAATAAAAGCTCAAATAGTGTCGGTTTATTCGAGAAGGCAGGGAGAGGAATGGTCTAACCGCCTCCACTCCCTCTCTCCTTATCTATCTCTCGCTCTCCCCCCCCCCCCCCCAATTTGGATAAAATGATCCAAAAAACTTTTGTGATTTAGGAAATAAAACTGTTTTCCATCAGATTTGTGACTTCTTAAGACTCCTGAATTTTGATAACAATGGATACTTGTCTTCCAATAGTGATGGATAAACAAGCACTGGAGTGTTGCTAGTCAAGCTGAATAGGTATTGTTTAAACTAGTCCAAAATTTCATGAAAACAGAACTTCGAAATAATTTTACTTCTCCTCCCAGCGACAAAAGTGGAATGGTATTGGTCAGAAAGTCCTTTTCCATTCGACCGCAGAGGCACAATATAAATTAATTGTAGCGCACAAACTCCAACGATACCAACACCAATGGAAACACCCTCTATAATTTATAATTTTTATAGAAAAATATCTCTAAGAAACGCTAGCTTCCATGATATCTTAAAAAAATTAAATCACTTTTTACATTTGCTGCACCTTAAGGACCTAAGTGGAATAGTTTGATATCGCAGACTAGATGCTACTAACAAATGCATGAGTAGTACCCAAGAGATGTTGAAGTGTTTTCTCTATATCTTTTTAGTGAAATTGTGCATATGTTTGACATTTAAATGGACAGTGGAATTCGAAGTATCCCATAACGGCAGTCCATGTCAACCTGCCTGTTTATCTCTCAAGCCAAACTGTCAGTAAACTCAGGTTCAGCAGAATTCATCATCACATTAAACCCTGAAGTTCTCTAGAAAAAGGTCTTTTAACTAAGTGAGACTGTTGAAAAAAACCGAAGCAATAAATGTCCAAACTCTGTCAGATGAGGCTTAAACTCTTCCAATAATATCCTGCCAGCAAGTTTGGCATTAGTGGCAATTTGTTTCTGGATCATTTTGAGAAATGTATTTTTCATTAGCTATGTCACACAACATATATGATTAGGAGTTCCTAGTGGCGAAGAGGCAACCGTTATTAAAAGTGGTTTAAGAATCGTAAAATCTGAGGCTGCTTACCTCTTTGGAACTCGTGCAGAAGAAATGGCATCAAGGAGGGCAAAGTATGTGCGTTTATAGCATTGTTCACTTCGTGCCATGGTTGGCTGGGTTGAAGCGAGCCAACAAAAATGCAGAGCACTCCGGCCAACAGCCATATCACCTTTCCCTATTAACAAAATTTGATGATGCTACTTGTGGATTTAAGTAGCTTACCAAGGCCTATTGTGCTTGGGATAAAGAATGAATTGTAAATTGTACAAAGAAGTTATTCAAAATGCACAACAATTTTAAACCTTTTTTGCAGGCTTTTTATTTGTAGGAGAAAAATGTGTTATACGGTGACGCTAGTTGAAGAATGCATAAATATTGTCTCTGCTACAAGTTAATTTGTTAGGATATTAACGTGAGTGTGTTTGGTTGAGGCATATCAACTCTATGGAAGAAAGAATGGCTCACAGACATTTACCAATGCTTTGTAATGCTCGTAAACAATGGCATGCATTTCACACGTCTTTACTACTCAAATGAAGTTATTTCAGTAGGCTGGGCGGAAAATTGCACCTGCCCATTTTTGGCCCCTTGAATACCATCAGTAGCAATAAGAATTTAGCGTTCTTTATAAAATTAAATCATTTGCAAGCTCATTATAACATGCATAGTCTACAACCACGAGGAGTGCAAAATTACCAACGCCTTTTACTGCCATCAGATACGCGAGGTGTGGAGGGCCATATTCACGACCCTGAATCATCACTTTCTTACCACGATGACTGAAGCGAGGGACCACCCACTTGATGTCAATTTTCGCCGCCATTCTCACAAAACTGCCACCTGAAATATTCAGTCATTCACCCAGCTGGTTCATTTGCATTAGGAATGCCGTTTTGGGGAGGGGCGAGAGGAGGATTCAGCATTCATACCACAGAAAAAGGAGGGTCTACACATTGAAGTCGTTAAGCCATAAACAGCAAGCTTCTGGAACAGTTTCACTTGAGTTGAAAAGAAAACGACACGCATAACTCAGAGGACTTAGTGTAAATGACATGCCATTTACGAGTTGACTTGCGTCGCGTAAACGGAGGGAAAACATCGGGCTATACACTACCCAAATTGTTCTATATTTGTTCCACCCAATTCTATACGTAAATAAATCCTGTTTTACGAAACCAACATTCTAGGGGCTCACTTTCCTTACACCTCCTGAATAGTTTGCTAGAGCCTGCAAATCCAAGCGTATCAAAGTGACAAGAGACAGAGTCTAGTGCTTCGTTGAGCCGTGTATTTCATCCAGGGAGTATTGTTTGAAGTAACTTGTCTCGCCGGTAATTTTTGAATTCCGAAATATAATTTGATCTCGAGACAGCAACTCTTCATTATTGTCGTAGCCCTCCGTCTGGAGGGTGAATGGATTGAATGGATTTGGATTCTCCACACGTGGAGAGGAGAAAGAGGTAGGTGGTGGAAGAGAAGAGCCGCCATTTCGGCTGTTAGGAGCCCCTAGTCCCACCTCACCCCAACCCCCTCCTCCTCTGTTACACACCGGTCTGAATCTGCTAACCGCTGACCTCGATAATGGAGGTAGCATTGGGGATGGTGGTTTATGAGGTTTCGAAGGAAAAAGCGTTTGGTCACCTGCCGCGGGGTTAGTCGGAATCGTGGACTTGTCAATCGGTTTCAGTCGTCTGGTGGAGGGATTCTGGGGCAACCTCAGTCTACGAGTAGCCTGAAAAGTAGACACCCGATTGGGGTAATGGATCCACGTATCTCCAGCCAAACGATTCGTCCTCCATTCAGAAGAAACGTTGAGTTTTCGTAGAGAACAACTACGCTCTGGTCGAAATGAAGAGGTTGAATCATTAGTCTGTGTGGAAGGAGCTGAATCGGTGATTAGGGGAAGCACACTTTCCCGTGCCTTTCTATAAGTTTGGGGATACTTTTGACAAAGAGTTTTCCTTTGTGGTGGAGGAGTAGATTTCTTACGAAGTTGACCTCTAAGAGGGGTGTATCTCCTCGAATGTACTAAAGAATGGGTTTTAGGATGAGAGTAGGTCACTGTAGACGCCGTTTCGACTGGTCTATGGGATTCGGCTTCGACAGTATCACAAGGGGAATTCCTGGGTATCATAGGTGTTAGCATAGCACAGGGACCAGTATGAACGGGAATTTCAAACGCCGTAAACCGTGGGTGAGGATGAGCCGGTTCAGTGGCTTTAAGTGAATTATTTAAATGAATAGGGGTGCATTCTTCCCTAAAATTGTCTTCTTTAACTTCTTCAACAATATCATTGATCTCTATTCTGGTGGCCACTTGTTCATCTTGCATGTCACTAGACATGACTTGTTCCTCCTTCAGCTCAATCTCAGAAGAACCATTTTCTTCATCGCCTGCGTAGTCAAGGAGAGTAGTTTCATCCACATCTTGATGTAGACTGGGAAGGAAAACAGCTGGATGAGGTTTGTACAGTTCTAAAGAAGCTACTCTGGCATTAGTTGTGAAAATATGTCTAAAGTTGGTGCATTTTTTAGACGCAGAACCACCCATGCTGCTATCCACTTGTGATTGGACCGACTTACATCACAGAGGGAATTTAAATTGTGGACACAAAATCGATACCGTTTCGTGGCAAGCCAGTCAAACCACCTCTTCCAAGCAAAAAAAGTCCCAAAATACACACAAGATGTCAGCACAAATTTACACCTTATTTTAAATCGTGAAAACAAATTTACGTACTAGGCCATTCTTTTACAGTAAACGACGGTACCATGTCAACCCTCATTGTGTCGCCTTATACTCACTAAATATAAGTAGCGTGTTAGAGCTGCAAGTCGGTCAAACCTCCAATACGATTTGAAAGAGACTTGGAGCGCTCAAGTAGCTACAGAGAATAAAAACTGAGTTTGCTCTTATGCACGATCCAGTCTCACCTTTATACATTCATCACAATATCGAACTAGCCTTGCCAAAGTACTTCCCGCATCAAAGAATTTCCTGGGACGGCTAAACTGTCCTAGAAGTCTGCGAAAAGCCTTTTTGGTACCCAGTGAGGATCAAAATTGCAAGTTTATTAAAGAATGTGTTAGGCTGTTACATGTTTACCGTTCCCTACAAATAAAGACTCCTAGTAGGCCATATGGCACCCAGATATCCAGCGTGAACCATTTGACGCGCTGGTTATTCACAGGAGCGGACTGGAGAACACCACAGTCGAGACCGGCATCAGTGTGGATACGCACGCTTGGATGCGTTTAGAATGCTTACATCCAAACCACTCAATGAATCAACGAGTTGTCCTGATAGGGTACATCTGAGGTTCTCATACTGGACATAAAACCTTCTGTAGACACAAGCAAATATTGCAGAGCTAGAGATGGGCACATCCCTCCTTCGTTGATAAGAAGGGTGATAGCCACACGCCGTCGGGTGAAAGCGGGAGACACTTGCGACTTACCGCTGTGGACAACGTCTTGCAATTGTATGCTTTACTACAGGCAAGAGACCAAAAGCCCCAATCAGGAATTAGCCAAACCTTTACCCACTGCAAAGCATCCCAGCCATCAATGGAAGAAGATAATTAGAGCATTCCCGGTACTTTTTGATCATGGTAATTATCCAAGACAATAGCCCTAGAGATCACAAATAAGAACTGGACGGTATCTAACATGTTTACACAAAAAGCTTCGACACCTAACGTCCCATGTCCGTTATTACGAAACCTGTAAATGATTTCAGTTGCAGCGCAAACAAACGCGAAGCATTCCCTGGGCCAAAAAAACACCCCAAGGGTCGAACTGAGTAATCGCAATTTGGCTTGACTTAGCAATAAACAGACCAATATAAAGACAGATGACAATCAGTCAAAGGATTTCCGCAATCATAACACTAAGATCTGGCCGCATCAAACATACTGCATGTGGTTGGGATGCATGTAGAGGAAGGCGTGCAAATTCCCTTGTGTGTTCAGTCCACTCATCACATGGTGAATCTTCACCTCCAGCATATCCTCGAAGGTTCTGAAAAGGGAAAAGGAGGAGGATAGCAATCAATTATCTTAAATGACTGTCAACATTCCTGTGACAATGCGACCATGCAGTCATTGGGTGGAAAAAATTTAAGTGCTCGCGTCAACAGGATCTCAGAGGAAAGACGGCCATCACGGCCACTAAGATGCCCTTTTGTTCTGGCAATTGCATCAAAAAATTTCGGTTTTTTCTTTACAATTCGATCCAACTTATATTACACGTCGCCAGCAAAACAGTGTCACACATTTGCGACGTGGACACCAATGTAAGACAGAAAATTGAGAAAAAAAAACTGAAACTTACTGAATGTTGCTAGAGTGCAGAGTGGTTTTTAGATCCCGGAGAGAGTCGAGAACGCTGGAACAGTCGGGCGTGACACTGTCCTGCTCACTGAGAGAGCGAATTTGCACGAGAATGCCGGTTAGTCTGGTGATAAGGTCCATATTCTTCATGTTGCGCAATCGCTGCACCTGGATGCTTTTCACACGGTTCACAATGTCATAGGCGTCCTCGTCACAGCGTTGCTTGAAGTCGGCCGGTTGTTCCAGGGGTGGTACGCCGTGCTCTTGTGCAATCTATGTGGTGCAAGAAGTAAGAAACAAGACTCTGCCGCCGAAAGACTTGGTAAAGAATTTATTGATGGATCGGGACAGTCACAGAGTTGAAGTCGTAAAAATGCGAGCTTTGCATTTGAATATACTCGATGATAGAATTGTAGTAGCTGGGAGGTGCAAAACGATATCTGCATAGGGCGCTCAGGAATGGGCATGACATTTGTAACTATTCACCAATAGACTTGTTCATTGCAGAATGGCAAGCGTAATAAATGGCACCAATAACTCACTTCGTTAGCATACTGCAAAACGTGGATAAGATACTGATTGAGTTCCCTGTTTAGACGCTCCAAGTGAACGATAAGCGTGAGATACTTGTGCTGAAACTCGACAGATATTTCCGACTGATTGGAGATTTTCCGTTCAGCCTCGGTATTCAAGTCCTGCAACTCATCCACGCACATCTTTTTCACCTCCAGAATCTTTGACAGCTTTGTCTACAGAGCGATGAGAAATGATCGGACTGAGGCCAAATGGTAGGGGTCCGGACAAATGAAAATACATACCACCATGACGAGGAACTTCATCGGATAGCCTCCGTAAATGTCAGATTCATTGAGCAGCAATCGCCCACCGCTGGTCGAAGGATCATTGAGTGAAAGAGCCGCTCCTCCAATACCAGATGTCATCTCGCCCATAGAGGGCGCTTTAATTGAAGTGGAGGGAGATGTACCGTCACCAGCTTGACACAGGGGACAATCGTTAATGCCGAAATCGCTAGTGGTGCTGCCTACGGCGTGGGCAATTTTGTGGTGATGCATGTGTCTCTTGCCCTAGTGACAAAAACAACCAATGAACAACCACGGAAATGGCAAATGACCTACCTGTAGGGCAGACTGAGCCAACAGTCTGGCAGGACTCATAAACAAGTTACGACTAGCTTTGTGTTGCGTCTTGTACGCCGAGAGAGGGATGGTCTCTTGAGGGTCAATGCTAATCACCTCATAATCGGGAATAGACCGAGTGCCCAAATTAGGTCTGTCGAAAGTGACGCGATAACAATGACGCAAAGAATCGATAGCATCAACTTTGCCAGGATAGAGACCATCTGTCGGAAAACGCACACTGGAAAGGGTTGTAAATTAAGCAAGATTCCTACCGAGCATTAATTCTTGTTCCAATGATAAGGGGCATAGGAACATGCATATCGTCGGGCAGATCACGAAGAAACTCCAGCTGTACTGAGCGAGTTGCCTGCAATGTGCGAATCTTTTCACGCTTTTCGTTTAACGAACGCCGCTCCTCTTCAAAGAAGGACGTTGAGCAGCGTCGAGGTTTCCCCATCAATCGACGTAGTAGAGACCAATGCGCCCGTGTTAAGCGACGGGTTTTAACATTTGGAAAGTTCTCGCGAAGACAAATGCGAAAGTCATTTTCGCTTAGCAGCAGTGGTCTGAAATTGAATGGGTAGTTAATATTAACGAAAGACTACCTATCCAAATTGGAGTAAAGCCATTCATAAAAAACCCATTTATGGGCTTTTGGGAGCTTCAAAACATTTCGAAGTCGGACTGCATTCCCCTGAGCGGTGCGTCGTTCAGGATTAGCGTAAGTATTCCGCCAGCCGACGGAGCTGGGCATTCCCTTATGCTGATTAAAAGCTAAACAAAGAATAAAAACGAACCTGCTTAGGATTTCGCCTCACTCTATGCGCATCGTCTGGTTGAATTGGTCGAATCGGAGAATAGATGCGCGGAGAATCCCTTGACTTGTATTGCGGAGTTGCCTCATAGTATTCTTCGTAGTATCTACTTTTCTTGCGAGTTCGCGGGGGCTATAAAAATTATAACCAATAAAACAGCCCACATTTTTCCTGTATGACATCCCATAATCGTCCACGTCGTCTACAAAACACAAATAAGACTAGAGAAAAGGCATACAATTCCGATCGTCCGCCATTCTCTGGGCCCCTCCTAAAACGACCACTGAGACTGACCGATTTAAACTAATTTAAATTTAAAAAATCAGCCATTTCAATACACAAACTTAAAAAGGTATTAGCAAACCCACTTTTATCTATAAGTTAGTGGACAGCTTCATAAAGTAGTGGTAGGGTGCATGCAATTTTCGCTAATTTATTAAGCACTATTAATAATAGCGAAAAGCCACCAACGCTTTTATAGCAAAAGAGTTTATTTATTACTTAGTAAAAAATGGCTGAGCATAATGACGAAAGCATCTAGCTAGATGCACAGAGAGAGGTATAACAATTTGAAATGTGTGTGCTGCCTAAGTTTCTCCTCACCTCCAACCTCTGTCATTGATATCAACCAATTTCTGAACATAAATTGGGCTTCTTCCTAATAAGGTCAATAAGGCAATAATTATTTGTCAAAATGTTCCAGCCTTGCCCGAAATTAATTTAATGAGACATATTTCTATATCATTTGTGGAACATTTTGGCGTGGCTACTATTTTTTAATTTACCGAGCGCTTTCAGCAGATTACCAGCGAACATTTAGGAGTCAGTTTTTCTTCGACTTGATCTCAATCCCAAGGGTCTAAGCTCACCGAAATAATTTTTGGCATAGATAGGTTTGATGCTTGATCCCCTTTACTGATTATATTTACACCTCTTTTTTAAATAGTCTAGGAGTCCTCATTACTCAGCGCAGCCAAACGAAAACATGGCAATCCACTAGTCGAGCCAATAGGAACATTGGTGTGTTCTCTGCGCTCTTGCTGACGCCTCAAATGCCCTTTTACGCGGTCAAAGTTGGGAGGGTGCCGGGGGTATTTAAAACTTGGTGATTTTTTCCTTCAGAACCACGTTTGTTCTTTGGCTATTTTAGTTTTGGATTTGGAGGTATTTGAGTTAATTGTCACTACACCAACAGTAGGTAAATGGCTAATTATTTTAAAATATAGCACCGTTTTAGGGTGGTTCGGTTAATGAGACCATTTGCCCAGCAAATTTCTAACAGTATTTAAGGTTTTAGGGTAATTAGATCCCCACACTTAGTGCGGCATGTGATTATTTCTGCAATGCAATGGTGTGGTTCCTCGCTTACGCGCATGGTAGACTTTTTCGGTTAGCTTTTTACCGCACTTTATTGCTCGGATTTGGTGTTTATACTAGTCGATGTTTTTCTGACTTATTATTCGATTGCATTGGAGCAAATCACCTGGTATAAAGATCGGATGGAATTGGTTGATTGTCCAGCTACCATGTGTCCTGGTAATTTATTGGCACATGCTAATAAGGTGTTTGGTGCGGTAGCTTAGAATCTGCTGCTTCCTGCGCCTCCGGCCCACTTTTCTATTTTCCACTTTTTCTAGAACTTGTTCATGTCGTTTATGGGAATAACTTGACTCTGTTCTACTCCTTTTAATTCAGTAGCTAATTCATTAACTCAAAAATTTAGGGCTGAATGCAACTGTCAAGTCCATGGTTTTGCGGGGGCTATTTTCAAAAAGTTTGCAACACTGTGCGAAGCTGAAGAGTTTCTTAAGAATGGTTTGTATTCAGTTTTGTGTATTTTTGACTCCAGCCGCAGGAGGTACCGGAAATTTATCCCAAAAGCGCCTGCTCTCGAGCAATAGCTTTCAAGAGAATTGCGAACACTCTGATTTGCCACTGAAAGTTTGTTTGCGACTATTTTAATTTATTTGTAGAAGAGTAAGAGTGCTGGGCTCGTGGCCTCATCTGCGGTTGATAGTTTGGTCCCAGTCGCATTCATGCATGGTATGTTCTTATGCCACTATTTTTTTTTGGTTCTAGACATGCAGCTGATCATTAGCTGGCATTGGCTTCTTAACTGTTCCTTTGATGCTTTTCCCTTTTGTTTTAGACCTTCACGAAGCCGACAAGGTGCTTGTATATACCGATGGTTCTTGCAAGGGCCCACCCGATGACCGTAGAGCGGGTATTGGCGTATTCTGGGGCACCGATCATCCCTGGAATGTTTCGGAACGATTAAAAGGACGCCAGACCAACAACCGAGCCGAAATTGAGGTATTTTCTTACCTTATTTGAACCACGATGCACTTTTTCGCCTGGATTCTGGCAATCATACCCGTGCAATTATCAACCAATTGGGTGGTTGCTGAGGTGTGGTTGGTCGGCCGTAGGTCACGTAGCCGTGTGGTCTGGCGGCACCAGGTGCCGCAGATACTGATTGCATGCATTTAATCTACTTTGAATTTGTCACTATAGCACTTCATAAGAGCCAGAAACCGCAGCAAACCCCTTCTTATCGACTGGAAACAGATTTAAATTCCTCTAGGTAAGGTCAAGCTGCTTGTATCCATAATATTTGTGAATTGTTGGTAATATTTCATATTTGTCTTGAATTAACTTGTTACTATCCCTGGCCATTCTCTTTCGCGCGTACTCGAAGTACACTGAACTTAGAGTAACAATTTGTATCAGAGTTCATTAAACTCCCGCAATTGGATTAGGGCTTTAACTTTTTTCTTTTTCATCGGAAGGCGGTTGCAGAAGTTTTTTACCTTATATGAAATTCGTCCCTAGAACTGCCTAAAAATGTAGGTACTAGGGTGCTAGGGTTGATTTTTCTCACCTTTGAAGATTTCAAATTCAAGTGCGATTTGTGAATGTGGCAACAAAATATTGCAAGATACGTATCTTAGAGCATGTGCGGCGTGGATATTCGTGATATGTATCACTAATTGGTTTGCTTTCCTCCTTGCCGTTTTTAAGTTTTCGTGAAAAAGATACGCTTAATCTGATGGATCATCTCCCTTTTGGGACTGGTCTCGAGTTAATCAAATGGCGTTATTGGTTTTGCTTGGGCAGCAGTTTTTTGCTTTGCATGTACATTCCTGATTGAAGCAAGCACTTTGTGAAAAAGTAATGTTTGAACGCAAAAGCGATGCCCTAAGGTTGTTGTCCTTCGATTTTGAGGCAGGGAGTGGTTTGGATTCAGAGCTTCGAAACATAATCCTAACCGGTGTGTCAACGAAATACTACGTGGCTTTGAATAAGTTGGCAAAGAAAGCGCCTGTGTCATTTCCCTGACTTTCTACCAGAAATTCATTAAATTTAGAGTCGTTAATTGTTACAGAGCTCAATGATATCTGGTCCTTCTAGCTGACCTTGTCACGTACCCAAGCACGTCGCTAATGACCACTTTCGTCCATCTGTATTGTCTGTGGTCCTCTTGCTTGCCCACTCCCCTGATTTTATGCTATCAAACACTAAATGCACAAACCTGACACTGTCTTCTCCGGCAGCCGCCACCATTCAGTTATCTGCCAGGTTTGCGTTCCTTTCTCACTCGCGCCCGTCGGCAAGCAAGGAAACCTGTATCGAAGTCTCGTCTATTGCATATTTCGATTGACAGATTGACAGGAATAAGGCCCACGCACATGATACCAGTTTATGACACCTTAATTTGACTGAGCAGTCTTGAAGACTTCATTATTTTTTCGCCCTACTAAGAAATAGACTAGCTCATTTCCAGTTTCGAATTGAGTTTGCTTCTCTTAAATGCTTGAGAAATGTTATCCGTTGGCGTCCCACTACAGTGAATAATTCTGATTACAGCGCAAAGTACAAGATGTTCACGTTTTTGGGCATTCCCTGAATCGATGTGTCGCCCCACTCTAAATCATGTCTCGCCTAGTTAATGCATCTTTGCTCCCTCCTAGGCATGTGTCAGAGCTCTTCAGCAAGTAAATTCAGCTGGAATCCAAGGTGTGAAGATAGTTACCGATAGCATGTTTACACTTAACTGCGCCACTGTGTGGTACTTGAAGTGGCAAAAGAACGGCTGGAAGCTAGCCAACGGGAAACCGGTGCTTCTGAAGAAGGACATTCAGCGGCTGGTTGAACAACTCGATACTCCTGATCTCCACGTCTCCTGGGTGAGTTGTCTATTCCAAATGGGCAATTTCCTCTCGAAACAACCAACAAATTTCCCCCTTTCACATCTCTTACTTGTAAACCCGTTGATTTATGTTAATCAGGGATGGGTATTTGGAATTTTGTGCCTGAAGCCCCTTGTATCGTGAAGGACATGACCTCGCTTCGCCAGTCATATATAGTGGAAATTTTTATTCCTCTGTATTATTTGCTTTCTTTTGTCCATAATGGAAGTATGAATGGGAGCTTTGGACAAAATAAGCTTTAGGATTATATTCAAATTGAACCGGGACTTGGGGAGTTAGAATTTGAGAATAAGAAAATGCAAATTTCAAGAAGCGGTAAGTGCAATGATTGCTCGACAGGATTTCCTGCTATGCTTGTACGTTTGTCTCAGCTTTTGCTAACAGCTTGGAAGCATCTGTATAGAATCCGTTAATGCAGCTTAATCATCTTTGGAGAGCCGGCGGAAGTCTGGCTTGCTACCCAGCGTGCTTCAGCCTTTCAAATTTGCAGGTGTTCGTCTTTGTAGGTGATTGTGTTGTGTTGCATTGTTTTGCGCTGTGTTTATCATTCCTCACAGGTTCGTCTCCTGTGCATTTTCACAATTGTTTGGGCGCCGATCATGCGCCCAGGATGATACTTTGACGCCTTAATTGAACCTTAACAGAAATGAAGGGTTGTTGTGGCGGTGAGATGAAAACTACCACAGTGGTTGTTGTTACCTCATCCGTTTGAAGAGTTACCGCTTAAACTGTTCAGTGAATCACTGAACTGTCCTACCGCAGTAGACTGCAGGAAGACACTTTTGGGTTGGACTCGGCCATTAGGGTGTTGCCTGCTGTCACATTAATTGGTGGCGTCTGGGCGGGACCAGAATAGGGTGGTCTTTGGCATAATCTAGTGGACTGGTGTGTGTGTGGGTTGTTGACATTTATCGGTCCAGTAGCATGCCTTTTGGGAGGCGGGGCATATGAAATTGTAAGTCCTCGTTTGACTTGAACTTCATTAGTAATAGCCCCTTGACCCCCTAATAAGTCATTTTTACACCTCCAAAAGGCATACGCTACCTTTGTTGAAATACGGTAAATCAATGAGGATACACTTCCACGAAAGTATTGCCAACTCATATGAAGTTTAAATGGCTTTCTCTAATTTCAAGCATTCTTTACATGGCTTGTAAATACGCCATTTCTATTTTCCCAAATAGGAGCCTTTAAGTGACTTTCCATTGGTCTATAATAAAACCTAGGTCGATTTTTACACTACTATTGATTGGCTAAGATGATAATTTCCTGTTCTTTTAGTGTCACTCACCCGGACACCAAGGCAAATGGGGCAATGAGCAAGCCGATCGGCTAGCTGACGAGGGTGCCGACCTACCTTACACTTACAAAGAAAACGTCGATCCCGATGCTACTGATGTGGATTTTACCGAGGCAGATGTCTAAATCCTACCTTGTTTTGTTTCCATATCAACACTACTTGTGTTAATACATTACCTTTGTGTAGATCACCTCACTTCTCATTGGCTTGTTCGGTGCCTTGAAACTATGGTTAACATTGGCTTTTCTATTTCTCTGTATTACAAAAAGCCAAGCTACTCCTTACCTTTCTCTGTTTTTTGTGCCATTTGATTGCTCCCTTTCAAGAGTAATAATATTAGCATGCAGCTGAATTAGTTCCACCTTTGCTGTCTTCAGCGGAATGGCGGAAACGTACACAGTGCTGAAGCGTAACACGAAGCCCTACGAGGGTCAAAAGCCTGGTACCTCGGGACTACGCAAGCCCACCAAGACCTTCATGCAGCCGAACTATGTGGAAAACTTCGTACAGGCCTGTCTCATCGTGGCAAAGAAGTACCAGAAACCTAACACTCATTTTCGTCTCGTGCTTGGTGGTGATGGCCGTTATTTTCTCAAGGAAGCCCTCCTAAGAGCCATAGTTCCTGTCTGTGCTGCTAATGGGGTAAGTTCTCTCTCCTCCTTTCTATTTATCCCTTGTGCACAATACGTGTGATACATCATTCCACTAGGTGGAGGAGGTGATGATTGGAGAGAACGGCATTCTCTCCACACCCGCTGTCTCCACTATCATTCGACGATACGGCACAACTGGAGCCTTTATCTTGACCGCTAGTCATAATCCAGGTGGTCCAGATGGTGATTTCGGTCTTAAGTACAACATTGAGAATGGCGGACCGGCCACAGAGACAATCACCAATGAGGTTTACCAAATCACGACCACAATTAGTGAGTACCACACCCTAGAACATCCACTGCCCGTGGATTTGAGCAAGCTGGGGTCAACAGATTATTGCCTGAATAATGGGAAGAATTTCAAGGTGACTGTCGTATCGAGTACGAAGGACTACATCACATACATGAAGGAGATTTTCGATTTTGATCTCATCAAGAACTTCCTCAATGGAGCCAATGGCGAACCGCCCTTTAAGGTCCTTGTTGATGGTCTCAGTGGAGGTAATGCCTCCTTTTATCTGTTGCTTATAAGTGCATGCAAATGAGTTTTAGTCAATAGGCGTAAAATTCATTCCGCACTCCAATTTGTAAGACTTCCAATCCTGTCTTTGATAACGTCGGTCAGAGGAGCTAGTCTTTGTGATTTCGTAAATCAGTACCAGGTCTGGGCGTAGGGACGCCATATTTATTGCTATCCTATGTGCCCGTACGTACAAATTTTTTAATGCGGGTTTGTGGCATTTCAGCCCTTAGTTGTATGTGGCTGCATTCATAAACTTGCTCACTACACTCAAGCGATTATTTGTCAAAAGTCTCCTGAATAATTAGGGGATATCATAGGTTACCTACAGTCAAAATCAATTCATTTAGTTTTGACTCCTAAGTCCTCAACCTGTGCGGTGACTTTCTCATAAAGCCATCAGTGGATCGGTATAATAATGGGGCAGACACACAAGACATTCAGGGCTTAAATCAAACCTTACTTATGGGTTTTCATGTTATGAACGTTTAATAGTAATATGAGACCACTAGTATGGCCCTTTTCTTGAATTTGAAAAGATTTGCTATTGGAGCTAAATTGAGTCCTCATTGTTGAGCATTGTCTACTGAAAAGTGTGTTCAGTAGGCCATAAAACGTTTCTCTTCACTGTCAGTTACTGGACCGTATATCAGGGCGTTGCTGATGGACAACTTCGGTTTGCCTGAGTCGTCCACGCTGGACTGCACACCACTGCCCGACTTCGGAGGTCATCACCCAGACCCCAACTTGACCTACGCTGCAAAGTTGGTGGACGCGGTGCGTGCGGACAAGACGATCAGTTTGGCGGCTGCCTTTGACGGTGACGGTGATCGCAACATGATCATTGGTCAGGCTGGATTCTTTGTCTGTCCCTGCGACTCCCTTGCGGTGATTGCAGATAATGCAAAGGCAATCAAGTATTTCGCTAAAAACGGGACCAAGGGCTTTGCGCGTAGTATGCCCACCTCGCCTGCTGTGGATAGGTTAGTTATCTCTTTTCCTCTTATGATGATACGCGCACTCGTGCAGGATGAGATTCCAACTTTCAGACCAATAACCAAGATGATTTATTTTCTTGTATTTTACAATTTAAATTCTGACTGTATGTTATACGACAACGTAATACTGGTTCCGTAACTTGTTTTGGATGTTTAGACACTCGGAATTAAACCAACTGGAAGGACTGTTCCCCTCGGCAATTTGTGCTGAAATTCGGTTAAGCTTTAGTCCAGTAGCGGTGTTTATTAACACAATAAACAACCTTAATTGTTTCTAACCTTATTGACTAAGATACCCGTAGATCTCGGTGGTGAGAAGACATCAGGTTAAAAATAACCAAAATGGTGTCGTGTAGTCCGCACTATTAGCTGGGTAGTTTCTGCGTTTAGATAGGGTAAATGGTATTACTTTAAGTGTTTTAAGCCTTTTTGTTTAAGAAATCCATCTCCCATTTCAGATCTCATTACCCCTAGTAAGTGTCCAGAATTTGACCAACTAGAACCGCTTGAATTGGACCTCACCATCGCCAGAATTAAGCCTTCATATGCGCATAACCGCACTTTGTTTAGTGGTTAAAATTTGTTGCCCCAAATGCCTCTTAACAACAGTAGTGACATGTAATTGATACCCCCTTGTTGGGTAGATATTTTTTTGCGTCTACTAACACTTGTTGTCATAATTAGTCGTAGGATTTATATCTTAAGGCAGACGCTTCTAATTTCATTGTAAATTTACTTTCTAGTCACCTACTTTATTTCATAATCAACTTTGGCGGTAATTTATCATGTCTTTGAAAGTGGTTTCATATTGTCTACTTCTCAATGTACAAAAGTTAGCAGTATGCCACTTGTTAAGTATCGGAAGCATACTAACCCATTTCACGTTGCTACGACTGTTTGTATGTCTTAACAACAGTAGTTTTCAATTGTTAATCACCTCTGATCACACCAATATCATTAAAAGAGCCTCAGAGAGCCTTTTCTATGCATCTACTTATGGGTTGTTTTCCGCGTACAGAGTGTGTAAGGTGAAGAACATGCCTGTTTTTGAGACACCAACTGGCTGGAAGTTCTTTGGCAACCTCCTAGACGCCGATATGGCCTCGGTGTGCGGGGAGGAGAGCTTCGGCACGGGCTCGAACCACATTCGTGAGAAGGATGGTATCTGGGCCTTCCTCTGCTGGCTCTCCATCCTCGCCTCTCGTCAGGCTGAGGGCAAGTCGCCCAACGTTCGTGATGCTATGCGCGAGCACTGGAGCAAATATGGGCGGGATTTCTTCACTCGGTCAGTTATTCAAGCCTCCCTTTCTTTCACTACTTTTAATCATCACTTATTTGCTGAGTAGCTCTAGCGCCGCAGTTATGCGTAAAGGCGCTTTAAGTCAGGGTAATTGGGCATTAGCTTTGCCATCAACAAACAGGACAATAGCGTCCAGGTCGAATCCCGAGAGACAAAAACAGTCAGCTTATTGTAATATGGCTTTGCTATTTAGCTTCCAATTTCTTATCAGCGTTGCATTTGACATTCTCTATGGCCCCTCCTCCACTTTGATCACCAATGCTGTTAGGAGAATTCACCGTGTCGTGTTGGGCCTATTTTTTGTGGATGCCAAGTGCGTATCTCCAGTAATCCTTGAAAATGCACTCCCTTTATGGGACGATTTTAACTCTCTCAACTACGGTATCACTTGCCATGAAGTGCTTGCTTTTTACTGCCTTTCTTCTTTGAATCTCCACAGATCCAGTCACTTCTGACAGGGGTCTTTCTAACTTTCCTTTTTTAACCCGTAAATTTGTTTGTGGACATTTGAGGACATTCTGAGGCCTGCAAACATGAAATAGCTTTGTTGTAATCTAGCAGACTAATATGGAGTCAAACGTGAACAGGACTGAATCGTTGAGGATTGATTACACCCACATAAGCCCTAATGAAGTTTGGAAGTGAGTTCATAAGGCAATATTTGCGATATTTTGTAGTTATGACTACGAGAACTGCACAGAAGAGCAGGGTAAGCAGGTAATGGAACGTGTGAATTCCCTGCTAGCCGATCCTGAATTCGTGGGTCGCACGTACACTACCAACTCGGGGGCCTGCTTCAAGGTGCTCAGTATTGACGATTTCTCCTACACCGATCCAGTTGACCATTCCGTCTCCAAAAATCAGGTCTGCATTTTGTCTTGCAGAGAGGTTTTTGTAGAAGGCGGTAGTTGTCTGAGTTGGTGTTTTGCGGTGAACGGAGCTGAGATACCGCTAGACCGGCTCTATTCCCTTGAAATTGGCATTTCCGCCTTTGCAGGGCATTCGCATAATGCTGAGTAACGAGACGAGAATTGTCTTCCGTATGAGTGGAACCGGCAGCTCTGGGGCGACAATTCGTATCTACGTGAACACCTTCTCTGCCGATCCGAAAACCCATGACCTTCCGGCTACGGCAAGTTTTCAGTACAGCTTAAAGTTTTATGTCTCCTTTCAAAAAGCGACTTCGTAATCCACCGAGTTGAGCCTATATCCTACTCAGAGGAGATCGGTTATAAAAGAATATAGCCTAGGTTCTGTCGAATCTCCCTCACTCACCTGCCAAATAACTAATCGGTTCTAGCAATAAAGTGGCCTGTCTCAGTGTAATTTGTGACTTAAACAACATTTAGAGGGTAACTTAAAAAACTACTGAAAAGTGACTCAATTTTTGGGGTTGTTCCAGTGTTTGAATAATCTCTAAACACAACCAAAATTACCTGCGTTGTAACGGATCGTTGTTTACTCTGCTTGTACTTTTTCTAAGGTCTTCTTATCTGTCCAATCACCTTCAAGCTATATCGTTAACTTGTAATATTTTTCCATTTACCGGAAAACAGAAACAGTAGCAAAGGCTGCAGAAACTATGCAAAATGTTTAACTGTGAAACCATTACCTATCGAGGTCGTGGGGATGCACAAAGGTTCCTGGTTTAATGGGAGCGCTCTAAACATGTACTTTCGTCATCACCGTAATTACCCATTTAGTTAGGCGATCAGATTCTCGGTGTTTGGGGTATTCCAAAACGCTTTTTGGCATTGTTTTAAAATGTATCCTTTATCCAAGTGGAGGCTAGTTTACCTACTTTCACTGGCCCTGCGCTTATGCACTCCAGTGGTAGTAATGATGAATATGCGGTTTACGTGGACATGAACGGCTAAATTTTTCGTTCAGTAACTTGCAAGCAACGCCCTCAACTTGCTTGTCTTCGGCCCATGCGAGTTTTTTTCTGCTTCCCATCGCATGGATGCGCCTTGAAAGGCTGAGCTCATTTGGCACGTCTATTGTTAATACACTCTTCGACTTTTGTTTTTAATGGTCGCTAAAACATATCACCCAAACTTACCTTTCTTATAGCATTTATTGCTGTACATATACATTCGTTTGCTCCAAAAATTTGCTAAGCCAACGAGAGTCATTAACGCATCTAGTCAGAATTCTCGAGTTTTAGGGATGGAAATCGTATTGGTCTTTCCTAGATACTCTGTCGTCATATTTATATGCTCATGCCAGAGTTTAGCTAATCTTTGAAAAATTTTTTCATCAGAAAATTTTCCAGTTTAGTAGAATTATTTTAGGGTAGTATTCTTTGCTTTTTAATGGATGGTGGATCCTCATGCTATCTTAGTATCCATCGAGAATAGCTTTCGAAATCACAAATTTTCTTGTTTGTGGGTGATTCTGTTGTGTCCATTGCTTCTTTCACAGAATAATTCGCCAACTGCGCACTTCGCAGTTGTCTGTGCTTCGATCAGGCATCTGGGATGCGACGTCAAATACGCTATTTGAATGTTTGCCTGTTCGCTGTCATCAGTGGGTTCATCACTGACGTAGAGACGTATTGTGGTAGCGTAGCTGAGACGCTTACATTCAAAACATTCAATCAGGGTGTGTAAGTGATGAGTAACTGAAAGTTTCATCGCCTTGTGGCTGTTGGGTAAGTGCAGTCTAGGGGGTTGTTGCCTGTTGAACATTGTCTGAATTGGATTGTATTGAGATGGTGTGGAGTAGGCTGATGCGCGTCGCTAATGGGAGTATCGAAATAACAGCTTCGGATGAATGTCATTTTGAAGAAGGCCTTGCTTAACTTGGCCCCAATCCCAACATAGATGCGGGGCCACAGAGGCAGTTGGTGGTCGTGACCTTCTCAGGCCAACGGTCTAGCTTATTCATGCCTTCAACGTGTCAGTTACTCTGAGGGTTTTCTGCCAGTTCTATGTCGAATAATTCAAATGTCGGATTACGCCTTTGTCCTTTGCTTGTAGCTGAAAGTTTGGACAGTTTATTTTATGTAAACAGCGCAATAATGAATTGTAAACTGAGCTAAAATGTGTCTGCACTTTTGCGCTTGCACAATGACATGACATGCTTGCCAGTTTAAGGGTGTACGAACTGTCAAAGTCATCAGTGAAGAAGTAGTAAGGTGTACAAGCACAGAAGGAGTTTTATCATCGATGTAGCCTAGGTAAAGTGATTTAGACGATAGCGTGGTGACTGAATCATAACCACAATAAAAATATGCCTAATAATGCCCTCGGTGCCCTCAGCGGTCACACTTCCGGCTTCGTCCTCACGCTTTAGTCGGGTGTTTTAAGATCACACAGGAATGATGGTCGTACTACTTGAGCACTTTCTTGAGGCTCTTTGCCTCTGCTGCCATTTCAACAACGACTGGCCATCTAAAGATTGCAAGCAGCCGTTTATCAGATATTTATAAGGCACTCAAATCTATTCCTTCATGACGGATGTCTTCCCTCTACGTCGTTTAGGCAGAGTATTCAGTAAGTGAAATGGGGTTTTTGCCTCTGAATTGGGTTTGCATGTAATGCCCGAGTGGTCCTCTGAAGATCTCGTGGCTCTGTCGTCAGCTTACGGCAGCTCGTGAGCACTGTGCCATGTATAAATGACATGCGCATAAAAAACCGTGTCCTTGAAAAATAATGAAATAAAATTTCTTTCTGTGCTCACTTAACGTATCTGATTCAAGTCATTGTAGTATCTAACGCTGGCTTTTGTCTCTTTCTAGACTTACATGGCACCGCATATCGAGTTGGCTCTGGGGTTGTGTGGCATCCAATACTTCACAGGACGCACCCAGCCCACAGTTATTACTTAAGTTTCCATTCTTTCCGCACTTTCTCGTGGTCCTTTCCCCACCCCTCTGCTTTGCGTAGTGGGCATCATCTTGCCTTTCTAGTTGACAATCTACAAACACACACATGCCCCATCCCTGCCCTCGTCCTTTCTCTCTTTCGGTTTCGAATTCTCACTTCCGTTACGAAGGATCAACACTTGCGGTGGAATGATATTTTATGATTATTAATTTACAACCAAAAAATACAAGCCTATTTGGGTGCCAGTCTCCCTACGTGGTGTTGATTTCTCTGTTCTGTTTGATGCCTTGTAGTAGATGTGCCCACACACCCTATTTGCCCGTCCATCCCACGCTGTTGATATTGACAGCCTTTGACAGAGCGTAGCTTGGGTGGCTGCACTTCGCTTCTTTGATTTTGCACCTGATTCAACATCTAATTTGATTTGACAATGATTATTTCATCGTCATTTAGTGTTTTAGTTCTGTCTGGAAAACCATTGACATGACAGAGTTAAGAAGTTTTGTATGTGTACAGAACCAGTTGGGCGTGTTCTTTGGTAGCGCAGCCTAGTGTGCGACGCGGCAATCGTCTTATCACCTTCAGACGTCACGAAAGGTATGACACGTGCTCTCCCTTTATCAGTTTGCCAAATCGAGATTGGTTGTTACGTGGAGAATTTTCTGCACCTGACGGAAATACAAGAATTTCATCTTTTTCCTCCTAGTTTTTGTGTTGCATAAATTCCAATCGGGTCTGTGATAGTCGACTTTCTTCCCAAGGTCCCAGTAGTGTTTTAAGGACTAGGTCCTCTTAAGTATCGTTTTATTGCATTCTCACGACCACCAGGATAGTCGAAAGTGCCCTCCATTCCTCTTGATCTTTTCCGGTAGCGCAGCTACAGGCTGTTCTTTTTTCAGACTTCACTCTGCTTAATTCGAAGTTTCTTCTGCTTTCAACGCCATCTGAGGTTGCAAGGCTAGGGTGTAGGCGGTTATGCTAACTCTGGTTTCTTGAGGAGTTTGACACAAAGAAACGAACCAAAAGTTGGTTTGGTTGCTGCTTCTAATTTTTCAGACGAGGGAGAAGATTTTGCGGCGCTGAAACGCTTTGTGATCGCTTTTAGCCATTTCCTCATCTGCGGGCAGACTCATGGGGGCTTTTTAACTGCAGGGAGATTTTTCGCTGCAGTAAGCAGAGTTTTATTCCTTCTCCTCTCCCACCGGGACGAATGGTGACCACGATTCTCCCTTTTAACAAAATTTTTGCCGCCTCTTCACGCCCTTCTTCCCTTTGCTTCTCAGCTGTCCTTTTTTTGCTCATGATCATGTGATTGTCGAAAAATACTCTCAGTTGGAGTTCAGATAAATATTTACCGGGACAATACGAAGGATGAGGTAGTGCCTTCCTCCCTCCCATTCCCATTAATCCAAACCTTCTCGTGAGTAAGTTTTTTGGCATGTGGCATAAAACCATGGTTCGTATTTTCCTGTTAGGTTAGGAACACAACTTTCCTTCCGGTTGTCTCCGTGGAAGTCTTTCTTGCACATCTAGTCGTATCGAGTGGTCTTCTGTAAGTGGACAGTTCATAGCACACCATGAACACACACGCACAACGTATGGGGCGGGTAGTGAATTTCTTGGGGAAAAACCGACGGTATCTTCCTTTGCCTAACCTTGAAACACAAAGGCCATTTCTCATCCTGCCAATCAGTCATCAAACAGCTAAATGCACTTTGAAGTTTGGTGTCATTTGGTAAGGCACATAACACCTACTACCATTACTTTCTCCTTCCAGCTTGTGTAGGTGTAAACCACTTGCTCCGTCAATCACGAAAGTATTCTTGACAAGTTTAGCGACTCGTCATTGCCTATTCTTGATTATCAGGGATGAAGGTCTTTTCGAAATAACTATGCATCGGATTGTCGAGGAGTTGGTGTAATTTCAGAATTACATCCATTATCCTTAACCGACGACGAAGAAAATACGAGATTAGAAAAACCGGAATTGTGGTGCCGCCGCCTCTCCTCTCTCATCCGTATGTGCTTGATAAAGCGTGGATACAAACAATCGCAATGTGTTTCACTAATTCGTAAAAGTTGTGGAAAGCGATTACGGTTAGGGAATTGGAAGGTCGCATAAAGTTGTAAACCCGCTGTAATTGGGTTAAAATTTATCCTGTAAATGGGTGTGTCACTGACCCCTCATTGGTCAGGGCCTTAATTAGCAATTGGTCAGTGGTCATGGGTGGACCCCGATAAGGATAAGTTCAAGTTCCCATTTAAGCGATCGCCTCAGAGAAGTTCTAAGGTGATACAATTTCAGATTTTGTTAATGGAAGGTAGAATTTTAGCCACCTGTTTTTATAACGAGTGTCTGAAGGCCTTCAATAGCGAGGCGAAGGAAGATCTAAATGGCATTTTTTCCCGAATGTTAAGTGTACGAAAATTACTTCACCATTAGTTTGTGTTGCGGCAGCTACGCACACGCACACACGTATGCATGAATGTGGCTGGCCGTGGACCATACTCTTAGTCGTAGAAGCATCTGCCTCCTCTCTCCCTCTCCTGATTGGTCAGTTCCTGCTACTGGGGCTTTCACTACTTCTGCGTGCGTGTATGGATGGCAGTTGTATGCAATTCGCGTCCTGGAAGTGTGTTTCACCCCTCTACAAGGCCAGCTTGTAAGAGTTCCCTCAGTCCCATTACCGCCTTTTATTTTGTACCTCTATCCGATGGTCATTGTTTCCCCATACCCACTGTTTATGCAATTCCGATCAGTTGCTGTGGTTTCAGGCACAATCGTTTTAGTGCTAAGTTTCAGACCATGGTGGTTGATCAAATATCACTTAACAGTTGCTTTAGACCTAATGCATTAGCTCTATTACTTAACCATGTCTGGTTATTTTAAGAACCCTTTTTTATTTACATTCAAAACCGAGTTTATTAGGGTTTTCTAAACAAACCTTACATTTAATTCAGTGGTGATGAGTTTGCGATGCATTAGGCATATCTGGCTGCGAGATCCACTTCCATTTTGTCTTTTGCCTCCGGGGCTAAAGTGTGCCTACTGAAATGGGGAGTGGAGGGGGTTTCGGGGATAAGCAGTGATTTGGTCCTTTGCATGACGTTGGAATTTGAAAGTCACTTCTCATCCGAAGTCAGCGAAGTAGTACAAGAAATTGATGATCTTCAGAGCTTCCTTTCCTCACCTAATAGATGTAGCATCCCTTTACTTGCTTTCCACCACTGTTTCAGTTGATTTGGGCATAAATTATGTTAAACATTAGTGGGAATTCCTCCCCACAAGTTAGCCTCGACAGCTGCCTTTGAGTGATTCATGCCAGAAGTTAAGTTGTTTGCGTCATTTGATTTTCCATGGCACGCTCCACTAACTCACCGCCTCTCTACGACGAGAGGCCTGTGCACCCTTGGAGCCAAAGTAAACCCCTGCCGTAAAGTTGACTGGGTGGAATCACATCCATCACCTTCAACCGACACCCGGCTTAATTAAAAGCAAGGCATTTGCGATGGAGAGCGCAACAGGGTAGCATACCGAAAGTGATTATAGGCGGGTGCATGAACCTTAGGCATTTCAGTGGGTCGTGCTAAAAACTGCATCATCTTTTTGGTCATTTCTTTCAAAACTAAAACTTGTCATCTATTTGTTCCGACATTGCTTTTTTCGCACAGTGAGTACTTGAAAGCCTTTTTAGAGTAGTTGACTGAAGTGAGCTCATTGAATGTTCATCCTATCTCAAATAGACTAGCATTATTTCGTTTGGATATTCGTCTTTTATCGTGTTGAATGAATTTTCTTTTGCATTTTTCTCTCTTATTTAACCGTTTCAGTGATGTAAGGTACCTGAACTCTGGTGATTAGCGTGCTGAGTTCTCTGCACTTGTTCGGAAATTTAAAATTCACAAAAAATGGTAATCTTGCCTGATTTCCTGAGGAACTTGTCCTACTCCTTCATTTCTACTACTTTATTTCCACCACCAACACCTATCACTGACTTAACTGGTCGTTTTGGGTCTCCCGCCCTGCGATTCACCTACTCCATTTTTGATATCTTTTTGTCAAAAATCAGATTAGGCCTACTATTGCTTCACCTCTTAAGGCTTAAAGTGACAGACTGTCATATTCTTGTCAAATTTTTTAGCAACACCTAGGTGGCAAAATTTAGGAGCCCTGTCAAGTGCCCTCCTTAATGCTTGCCCACTCCTATCTACTTTTATATCGAAGGCATTAAATTTGATTAGTCTTGTTTACCCTCAACAATAAAATTGGACTTGGCCATGTAAGGCAATTTTCGTTAGAATTCCTTTTTTATGCTCTAGCTTAGCCCAACTTATTCGGGGATGAACTAGCCCACTAATGAGTGTTCCTCGCCTCTCTTCTCACCTTTATCCACATTTTGTGGCAGGGGCGGATTCATGGAGCGCAGTTTCTTGTGGACAAAATCTTCCTTGTGATGGATAACTGATCTACCCCATTTCTATGTTCCATCATTCCACATTCTTTGATATCAGTTATCACTACGTCTTAGAGTACCGATGTCGATGTGTGTGTGTGTGGTACGGTTCCAGTAGTAACCCATTGTTTTTCACCATTCTACTGACGCAAAACCAAATAAATTGGCTTTCATCCTTGATATCGCTTGCTGCGTTTTTCCTCCAGTGAATGGAGGTATGTCTTCGCATCGCTTCTCTTTGACTCCGTGCAACCCCTTATCTTTCCCAACCCCCTAGTGGACGCATTTAAGTCTCTAATTTCAGACGATTGGAGCTGTCAGTATCATACAGACCGTTTCAGCTTTAAACAGAGAAAACCAGTCTTCATCCCGGTATAACTGGAATAGCTACTCAAACATTTGAGATTCATCGTAGTTATGTCTACAAAATAGGAAATGAAGTGGTTATGAGCCGATTTCCATGATTTAGTTGTTGCTTTTGTACCACTCCTTCTGCTACCTTTTAAGTATCCTTTTTTGATACTTAAAAAATTAACTCTCCCTGTTAACTTCTTCATTAGCAAATGAACAGAATCGGCAAATGTTGGCTTTGTTGTCTAAGAAGGGTGGTGGATTCCTGCCAAACGGATAAATACCATTTTTATGTTCTATAAACTCCTCTCCTGAACTGTCCCTCCAGTTTTTCTTACGGAAGGATTGTGCCAATCTGGCTGTCGCCTTTATGGTGATATGAATTTAATCTTTCCATCTGGTGTGATTTTAGGGGAATCCGCCTCTTTTTATCCCCCTTCTACTTGAAGGCAAGGTTTTTTACTTTTCTAATCTCTCTCCCAAGGTCCTCTGCTTTCAAGAGTTCGACCAAGAAACGCCTCTCTTGTTGTTATTTTGTGGGAAGAAGATAAATAGAGATATGAAAATTACCCAACAGTATGGCGATTCAAATTGCGTACTTACAAACTGCATGGTCTGTTGACTTACCAGTGCAACTTTTTTCTCTTCTATCTATGCATTAAAAGGGGTGATCCTCCACTCAGAATGTCGCATTTGCATGAATAATTGAAGCGCGGAGCAGTATTTAGTGACAGTAGGCACTGAACCCCGCAGTGCTTTCGCCACCGTTTCCACATTCCTCCTCATTGATCCGATGGACTGAAGGAATTGTCAAACTATGATTGCTGTTCTTTTTTTGTACTTTTCACCCTTCACACAAATTTTGTTCACCCCCCCCCCCCTCTAACCCCACTCCACTCGCCTTGACAGCGATTCACGTAGGGAGAGAGGTCCGCTTCTTGTTTCAAAAAAAGTGTCCATGTTTTTTATCTTAAACCTGAAATAGATTAATGCTTGTTCATTTCTCTTTCATTTTGTCCTCGAATTCATGCACGATTTTCCTTTGCCACTTTTCCCGCTAAGGCGGCTAGTCGTGTCCTCGGCATCACTCGTTGAAAGTCATGCCTTATTTGGTTTACTTTTACAGCACAAACTACCCCTTTAAGCCTCCTTTAAACAGGAAATTCCTATTGGATATTCTTGTTGGATCGCTTCTTTAATTTCCAACTCAGTTGGACTTGGATGGAGTTGTTCAAAGTGATGCCCTGTGGCGCTTCATCATCACTCTTTGACAGAATAACACTAACCGCACCTAATTCACAAAGGCAGGTTTGTTAGTAAAGAGGGGTTAATTTTCGGTCATTTCATAAAAGATTCAATATTACCCCAAAATGAAGCCTGGCATGCTTTATTTAGACAACAGATTTGTGTGATAACCCTTTCTTGTTCACTCACATCTGGTCTCAATGTCAACTGATAATATTAACTTTTTTACATGCTTTTTGCATTGTGTGAGTTGGAAAGAAGGCAAAAGGTTTTCTTTTGCTTTAAAGTTAAACAATACATTCTTAATTGCATGTTTTTTTCCAACTGTCGCGGCCTCGTGGTTGAATTACTCTGATTCCCGAGGTCGTCGCCTATGCGAGTATCCTCAAACTATCTTACAAGGGTGGGTTTGATTTGGCGGTATCAAAGGTGCCGCTTTGTTTTTGGAGAATGAGTTTTTATTTTCTACGAAACCTTTAAGTTTTCCCTGTGCCCTTAAATCGTATCAGTAGTATCAATAGGAATATTGGTGGTTTCTACCATCGTAGCAGTCTTACTAGTAAAGGAGTTTTAGCATTCCTTTTCGAAATTTGCCCACTCCATGCTCCTTGGTTACCCCTGACAACATTATAGAACAAAAGTCACGAACGAATGTTTTCTAGGTATATAGAAAGGACGAACTGGCAGCACAGGACTGGCACGAGTTGGTCCGTAGCATAATATGGTTTTAGAACAAGTTAGTTGGATTTTTCTGGGTTCATTTGGCTTGCTTTGAATGACTTTTATTCCATTTTCTCACATTCGTATTGTGAACTGCGACGCCTCGCCTCCTTCCTGAAGTTGTACAGGCTATTACCAGTGAGGAAGGAGGATTTTTTTACAACGTACAGAAGAGCTGGGGGGCCATAAGAGTGGTCTGAAAGCCAAGCATATTCACAGTTGTTACAATCCTACTGCAAGTTTTCCCATTGTTTCGCCTTCCACGACACCCATGCCTCTCTATATTTTTTGCAGTCTGTTGTTTGCCACTCAATAATTCGTTACTTTTTACTAACATGCCTTCCTCTTTATTCTCCTCGCGATGGATGGGGGATCAATTGGGGTGTGAGCACCACAGCAATCGGTAAACAGTGCAATTTTACTACCACATTAAGGGGTGAATGCTAACTTGCTCCACATGTAAAGTCCTCGGAACCTGCAGTAATTTTCAAGTAAAGTTATTTTTGTATTGAGGATCACTCTCATACCCAATTTGATGCTATAATGTGTGAAAATTAACTATTTCCTTCATCCTACCTTCAATTGACGTTATTGTTTTATTTGCGATTTTGGTTTACCCGAATCTGCTTACTGTCACAGATGTGACCTTTCAGGACAAGTTTTAGCCGGATCAATAGGCAAGTCACGTAATGACTTGCCTTACCCCCTCCTGCCAGGATGTTTTCGCTTTACTTTACGACGCGTACTTTTCGATGTGCCTATACTCACCGAACTTGTTTAACTTTTTAACACGTCTAGTTCGGTGGAAATACCCATTCACTTTGGTCTTGAATCATCTCCCGCCAGAGCGCTTCGTGGTATCGTACAGGCTGCCATTCTCCACTTAAGTCACGAATGGTAGGCCTCTATTCTACGCTGTCCGATGTTAATTCACAAGCTTTCACACTTCCTTTGGGGTTTTTTTGTCCGCTTCCGATTTGTCAACCATCTCACAATAGCATCTGTTGCTCATTATTCTGAATGCATGATATTAAATAGGTGGTAAACTCGTTTTGAACTTTATTACCACCGTACGGTTATCCTCACTATCCCCTGCCTTCGCAAATTAGCGACCCTTTAAACGTACAAACAGCAAAAATGTGGATTTTTTTTTCAGCTGAGTGATTTCTTATCAGAGCTTCATCTTTGAATTTATTTTTTAATGGAAATTTTTATGCAGGTTGTGAGTGTCGAAAAAAAAAATAGGTTTTTATTTCGGCGCAAGTTTCACACCCACTGCCTCCACAACTCCGAGAGTAAATCACTCGCACGCAAATCTAAACATCCGCGTTTCATGCCTCAGGTGTAGCCACAGTGACTGGCCCCGATGTTTTACATCTCTTTGTCTGTAATCTCTTGTACCTGATAAGCGGCGTTGTTTGGCCCTCCTGTCGGGTCGTTACCATAGCATGCCACATTCAGTGCCGCAGTGACGGACAGTATTACCGCACAAGTAAATCCTTTAATGCTATTTCTGTGCTATGATTACGTTATACTCATGTTATTGTTAACTTTCCCATTTTTACTGACCTTTTTATTTTTCCGTTTTTTACCTTCAAATGATTGAAACTCCCTCTTTTTGATCGTGCTTTTTGAGGTATCATGATGGGTGCATCAGTCGTTTTCTGGCCCCCACCATGTGGCGTCATCTGTGACTGAGTGGATGGAAAGGGGAGGGAGGTGCTGGAAGTCGAGAGCAAGGAATGCTTTTTAAAGTGTCTCCGTCGTAAATTATCCTCCTAAGTTGATATTTTTCACCCGGCTACACTCTTGAGGGGCCTCTGGAACACTCTAAAGGCGTTATTTTTCAAATGCCATGTCTCTAGGTGAAGAGAACTTGCAGTGTCGTTCAAAGTTTGTATGTAAAAGCAGACTTCGCTCTCAAGACGCCTAACTTGGTTACTCAGATAAGGGATTCAGTTGTTTCTACTGTCTCTCAGTCTGCCTCATTACAGAAGTAAATTGAAACACATCGGAGGGTGGTTTTGAACACCTTCCAAACCCTGTCTTGGACTAGTAATGTGTTGCAGTGAAAAAAAAGTGTCATTTTAGTTGAGAACTTTTAAAGATCTACTGTATTATTGCTACTCATCTCTATTTAGCCTCTCATAAAGTAGTATCCTCTTCAAAATTGTCTTTTGCGGACCCTAAAAACCACCCTACAGTTGCTACAGTTGCTATGCACTGTTTTGACAGAGCTGGCAGAAAACGCGAGGTCGGTGTTAAGACCACACATACACATATCACATCCCACTTTTACTGCCGCATTGTCACAACTTTTTTCCATGTAAAAGAAATACTTGAGTATTTTGCGAGCTACTACACCATTCACTCTAACGGGCATGATGTATGACCCACACCTTGTCATCTAGAAAAGGTAAGGTTTGTGTTTCCGGTGTTTTATGGAGCATGCTCTAAAGAGCACATTTTCCTGACAGATTGTAAAATGGCCGATGATAGCACAAAGCTGAGTCCGCATTTGGGCATGCGAAAGAAAAGGAGCGTACAATTCCTCGTTGACTGTCACCTTCAAGAGGCAGAAAGCATTGGAGGAGGACCAGTTGAGGCCTCGGGCTATTGCTCTTGCCACGAGGGTGACAATATTTCTGTTCGGAGCACGGGATCTACCCACCGAACAGTCGTCTGTCCAATTCGTTCCGCTAGCCCGCGACCATCCTCTGGAACTGTGGATTCGGTGACGGCGGATGAGGATGAGGACGGTAGTCCAATCACCATCTCTCGACCCCCCGATGCCCCAGAGGACCTGGCGATCTTTGAGATTGGTCTTGGAATGCTTAGACAGCACACTATCTACGAAGTGCAGTTCCTTCTTCCTGCTACAGGTCGGTTAAATAGTGAAGATGTGGAAATCGCTCGCACGAATGTTGTTCTACCCCAGGAGGGAAGGCATTTTGAACGAGCTGCTGATGTAGAGGTCATCCGAATCGACTTTTTCAAGAATGATGGTGGTAAGTCTTGACATTTTATTAGCGTTGTTTGCTTTCAAATCTATGAAGTGGCTTTGTTGTCAGTGTAGGTAATAGGGCTAAGTGACCTCGTCTTCCTCTTCCTCAATCCTTCAGACGATTCACCTTTTTATTCTGCCAATGCAATAGTACTTGAGTGAAGCGGAATCAACTGCGCGAAAGGAATAGAAGTGATAGGATAGTTTTTCTACCGCAGAAAGAATGCACTTTTTATTGGTAGAGATTGTGTTCCTAAACATTTTTTCGCTAGGCAGTCTACATTAGTGTAATTTGTTCTGCTAGGGAGAAGTGCAATGTCATCCCAAAAGCTAATCTATTTTTCTGGGAAAGTTTAACTAAAATGGAACTACTTGGGAAAAGCGTACTCTAGGACGGTATCCCAGATTCACATCCCATCTTCATTCCATCTTTTTACTCTCTAACACAGTCTGTTCACATATCCGTCTTCTTGCCTTCCGAAGTATTCTGAACATCGTGTTGTGTTGTGAGCCATTCTGATAGTCCTTCCCCTATGCGAGTCTTCCACGACAAGCGTGTAGTTGGTGGATTCTCCTTGGAATGGGTTAGCCAACCCTGCTGCCAATGAAGATGTTGTAAGGTACACGAGTCTTAAGATGGTCTTATGCCTATTCACGTAATCAAAAGCGAAATTGAACCAAATATTCTTCCGGTTTTCACTGTTTAGAGTCATAAATCTTGGTTTTAACGGCCTTTACACTTCCTGAATGAACTTGAGCGTCTATGTGTGTGTTTATTAGTCGCTCTCTCTCTTTTTCTAAAACATCTCGATAGATTTATTGAGCTCTTTGTGACTATTAAAGTCTTGGCTAGCTTTACCGCTCTCTTTTTCTACACTACTTGAAAGGACGCTTCACAGACTTGCCGTATCCCCATTGGAATTAGAGGAATGGAGAAAGGAGTCGTGCAGACCCAAGCGTTAGGAGGTTTACTTTTCCATTGGATGCCGAATTAATACTTTCTTACCTGTCCTTTAACACCAGGTGAAATTTAGCCTACTCTACTCTAATCTGATCGCAATGAGGGTAAATGATGGCTGCGTAGAGGCGTTTATTGTTCAGTTATCGCCCTTTATGATCGCTTAGCCGTTATTTCCACATTCTCAAGGTGGAGTGCCATAACACTTCCACTTCAAAACTGAAATAAATCTCTTGTTTTTGGGTAGAAATTGAGCTAAGCATTCAGCCTGTGGTTTAAGTTTCTTTTTGTGCATGGAACATTGAGTAGTAAACGTTCGTCGAACAAGAATCCAGTTTTTTTGCGAAGTCGATGAGTAGAGTCTGCTCTGACATGGACTTGAAAAAAACAAAACCATTGTCCTTTGATATAATCAGCCAAGTTAAGGCTTTTTTTCCTAATTACAATCGACACATCAACTAATATGAAGTCTTTTCGAGCGGAGAGGGTGATACAGAGGGGTGATGACAGATGTACATGAAAGGGACGAAATGTGGCTTGATTTCAGTGCGTGTGGGGAAAAGAATGGCACTTTTGATTTAGAGCATGTGAAGCCTTCAATCAAAATATGACCAAGATCATTAATAGGTGAGTTTGTATCCAAGACCAGAGGAGAGACGTCGAGACCACCAGGGAAGACTTGGGTTGACCAAGTGGGCTAGGAGATGGGGATATTGAATACCCATGGTAGGGCATTATAACATCAAGGAAATAGGAAATAAAATGAGGAAATATTTCTTTGAAATAGAAGCAGAAAAGATGAGGAGAGTCAAGCAAAATCGGAACTTTGTGGATCATAAAGGCGAAGGACGACGAAAACTGTGGACAAATTCCAAGTGGTGAAAGTTGTATCGCATTTTTGACACGACTAAATTACCTCATTGTTTAATTCTTACCTTGGGGAGTGCCATTCCCGTTGAAGGATTTGTAGACACTGATGAATCGTTCTAGGGGAGTCTGTGGTACGATATCTTGTCATCCGGTGTGTTTAAACGATCCGAAATTGTAAATGTTCATGCTTGTGCCTAATGTTACCCTGATAAAATTTACCAACAGGCTTCGCTTTGACCTGGCTTCCCGGAGGAGGCATTTGACGCGCCTGGTCGCTGTAGTGGTGGTCTGGAGACCATCACGTCCGGGATCGTCACTGACAGAAACATAGGGCTGCACGCATTTGAGACATTAACATTCAAATCGTTCTGTCTACCAATGAAGCATTCTACTGGTGAACGTTTGGGTAGTCTCATTTTGTTGATGCGAGTAGATGTTTGGAGTTGTACGCCTTGGCCTTCTGTAACAAGAACGTTGGCTAATCAACACATGCTATTGTGTAGACGCCGCCACTAAGGATTGTACCTGCCGTCAACTTGGTGAATGGTATCAGGAATGGTCTATTTCTCAAAAATTTTTCATCCACTATTCCGGGTAGAATTGGTATCTCCTCTTGTATGTAGTATTTGGACAATGTCCACCCGTTTTATGCCTACCTGTAGAATGGGACCTTCTTAATAGGAATAAAAGATATACAAATGGTAGATCGGCGCTTCCACTCATCTCGAAAGCCCATGTCGGGTAATCCTTCAGTAAGAGGATTTAAAAATGGAATGCTTATTTCTCTGAGAACGACCATGATCGGTTGGTTCGTGAACTCGAGCCATGCCATCATAGGATTGCATGACAAGGATTTGCTGATGGTTTGAGAGGTGTTTATTTTGCGTCTATTTAGTCCCCTGAAATGAATGCATTGTATGAAGATAATGTTTACAGTCCTCTGTGTGTTGATAGCTAGGTTCACATCCACCTGTACTGTCAGACAGCTTGTTGTTGGTATTTTTTGGTAAATGTCAGCAGGTGTCTGGTTTCTCGTCCCCTTTTGTTCAAGTAATGAACAAAATTGACTTACCTCTTAAGAAAAATTAAGGCCTACCACGTCCAGCCAGAATCAACAGAATTGTTGGTTGCTAGGACTTTCCTTGGCCTCGGTAGACCTTCGAGTATAAGTTGGCACGGATCCAGCGTCACCAGCTGTAACGCCTCGAGAGTTCTCCCTCTACATGAACGATGCGTCCTATTACTAAGGTGGTTATCGAATTTTGGAGCTTAAAGAGTTAAAGATAATGTTTCACTTTACAGTCACCTTCCCTCTTTCGGTTCCGTCTTCGTCACTCCCGTGGTTACTTTTCAGGTTAAGTGGTCGCAATTCTTTCTGGGAATTTCAATGAGCCTCGGAAGGGCAGCGAAGCTGGCACGATGAATTCGCGTTAGAGAGACAGGGGTGCATTGGTGTGGAGTTGTTTGGGCCCTTCTTAATTTTTTTGTCCCATAAATGTGACCTGCATTAAGCGTACTCTCTGCCTAAGAGGACTATCATGTCCTCAAATCAAGAGGTGAATTGCCGTTTTCATAGTGAAGTCTAAAGTACTTCTTTAATGGGTATCTTCAAGGCATTCTAAGTCGGTCTTGCTTCAGTCATTACTGGCCATTATTGCAGCAAACGCGATCTGACTTCGGTAGCTCTTCACTTGTGGACTTTTGCAACTTCCGCCATTTCCATCAGCGCCACTGCCACCGAAATATGGAGTTTTACTTGTTTAGACTGCATTCCCTTACTACTGTGATTACGTAATCCCCTCCGCCGAAGACAAGCATGGAAGAAAGGTCAAAGGGCTCTAGGCATGCCTGCGAGGGGTTATATCGGAAGCACACCTCCTGGGAGATTGAAGGTCCTGCCCAACTCAGTGCACAGTTCACCGTCTAGCATTTGAGGTTTAGCGGATTACCGTTTAAATCCCCACATCTACACGAAATATTTACAGGGTCTTCTCTCTCCTCAACACGTACAAAGACTCCAGTGGACTAATTTAAGTTGCAAGTAGTCGTCAAAGTTGGGGAAAGCAGTAGAATGAAGAGCGAGGTGTAAATTTGGAGTCAGAGGGGTTAATTAGAGGGATCATGTAGTTCGTGCATCAGAGAGGCTTTGTCTTTAGAAGTCAAGAGAAAGACCTAATCTTAGCCGGAGCCATTTCCACCTATTCATTACACTTTTATTTTCCACCTTTCTCCGACTTATTTTGCACGCAATCTTATGAGGAAGACATGGCGGTGCCTCGGTCCCATTTAAGGTCCGCATCTTAAATAGGGTCACTTTTGTTCAGACTACTTTCCTTGCTCATCTCTGAGCCGTACATCACAACTGTACAAAAGCCACTCTTAATCACAGATAGATCATCCAGGTAGTCAGTCGTCAAAGATTATGAGTGAAGTAAAGAAGGATAAGTTGATGGTCATGAAAACTTTACGTCATCGTACCGAGCTTAATCTGTACCATCCAGTTGCTCTGTGCCTTTCGACACGACTTTGCCTTCTCAGTTGATGTAGGTGTAAACGGGTTGCCTCATCATCACTCACACTGTGAAGGGT
Organism: Echinococcus multilocularis; assembly: GCA_000469725.3. Taxonomy (NCBI): domain Eukaryota; kingdom Metazoa; phylum Platyhelminthes; class Cestoda; order Cyclophyllidea; family Taeniidae; genus Echinococcus; species Echinococcus multilocularis. The sequence goes on along the minus strand of LN902842.1, from coordinate 2,140,874 downwards.
GACTGACAGTGGTTCCTACTACTCCAATCTAGAAGTTCTTGAATCAACGGCAATATGGTGCAGTTCGCTGATCCAATCAGGAGTAGAGCACCGTATCGGAGGTGATACTGCATCATCCCTCGAGTTGTTGGAGGCGAAGTTGGTGTGTGGAGCATTGGAATTAAGTTGACTAGACAGGGTTTATAGAGGAGGTAAGGCCCAAATAACATCCTTCAGGTTGAACTGAAGTTTGAATGAGGGGTGAAAGTAGAGGGAAGATGACAGTGTGCTACCGAAGGAGTAACGCACGTCCTTTTTTGGTTACCTGGTGCTTAACTTATGCACTAACCTACTCAATTATGTCAAGAATAGTTGCCCTAGGCCAATGTTTGAGTTCAATGAGGTTGTTTCAAATCCAGATTTTCTAAATTATTTCAAGTGGTGGCACCTATCACAGATCTTTTACTTAATTAATTTAAGTAAATGCTGCTAAGCAATATTTTAAGTGAAAATCCCTTTGGTCCGAATGTTAAGGGGAAATAACTTTCATTTGTCCTTTTTTTCAGTTTACAAGTTGACAATGAAAATGACCACATGCGCCATGCCACATCTGTTTGAAAGTTTTGTGCTCAGGGAGACTCTTCATCACGAGAACTGTGTCTACTTCATGCTACGGGGAAATGCTCTTGGTGAGTTCTCCCTACTGCAAAATGCTACTTTGATGGTATACAGTGGTGGTTAAGTCGGTAAAGACCTACCTAGATTAGTCAAGCCACGGCCGTGTAGGCAATGTGATTGGCTGGCTCACTGAAGTTTCGCAGGGTCGTCAGGATAATGTCACGAACTGGTACTATCACACACCGGCTATCGTGTGACTGTGGGTTTGTCCAACGAAGCCCAAACCAAGTGTTAGCTTAGGCCAGCAATTTTTTCGCTCGAGTGAGAGGAGAATTGAAATCGCTCTGCGCTCGCCTGTGCTTTCACTTTAATGCCCGAGGCTTATTTATTCAAATCGGCTTGAGGACATAGAACACAAAGCCTTAAAAAAATATTTTAAATTCCCAGTTAATGATTTTTCTTGACGACTGTCTATTGGATACCATATTTAAAGTGCTACCGATTAGTTAGGATAAATTTTCATATGGAAGGTTTGTCGATATGCAATTGATACAGCAGTGGGATTTTACGAGAACCTCACATAACTGTGCCATATGACGTTAGACTCTGAGAGTGATTTTGTTGTCAAGATAGAGAAGAACTAGGAAGGTAGAATCATAGTTCTATCTCACCCAATTTACTGTTTGTTTTACGTACGGTTGTGCGGTTGTTGAACTCTAATGTGGATATAATTTAGCGACTACTTGGAGTTGGGAGAAATAATGATCAGGTACATAAGGGGAATGAGGACTAGGCGGTATCTATATTCCTTTCCATCTGTTTCATGTACAGGCCTTCAAAAGGATCAGTTTTCGGTATCTGGTGCACGGTGCGATGTCTTGTGTTGAGTGATTATGTTCTAGACGTTCGTCCTCGAGCTGTAACACATTGGTTCGGATGGGCAGTTCTCATTCGCATTGGATGTGCGAACGCATTGCCTCGTCATCATTTGTTATGAGAGATGATTGGAAGGTGTCCTTGGTACACCAAGCCGGACATGGTGTAATCAGGAGTAGGTTGTCTTATCAAAAAGTGATGAAGTATCTGCCTTGTGATAGATGGAGCATTAAAGTCGAGTTGGGGAAACAGGGTTTGTAAGGGAGATAAGGTCTGAACAACATCCTTCTGATTCAACTGACGTGCATGAGGGACGAAATTAGTAGGAAGACGGTGGAGAGCACACTAAGTAGTAGCCCACCCAAAAGTTGGTGCACATTAATCCATTTATGTTTTTTCAGTGCGTACAGGTAAAAAATGGTGCCTTATAAGTGCCCACAATGTATTGCATCGACCCACACCGAATTCTTGATTCACATGAACCACTTTAGGCAAGTCATTCGTGTTGCCTTCAGTTAATATGGGAATTTGCACCAATCCGTGGGAGTCTAAAAGGACCGCGCCCTACTTTGGAGGTCCTCCTCGGCGATTTTCCATTCCAACTGAGGCATGTGAAAATTAAAAATTAGGCATAAGCCTGTCATATTTTCTGTTGAAGGATTGTCTTTGAAAAGATTTTTCTTTGGCCTCCATTACCGTCCGTTGTCTAGGTGACGTTCTGTAAGCATCACGCATCGTTATTCTCCATCCATGGCAAATGCCTATCAGTACACTTAGCTTTGACGTTTCCTGAATTCTCGGTCATACATTTGTACTCCTCATTAGATGAAAGTTGTCTTTCACCTCGCATCAAAGTAGAGTTTCAATTACCTCTTCAGAATAAACAATTGCTGTGGTGGTGAACAGACGTGCGGATGGATGACTGCCAGTGTTTGAGTGGCCGAAGGGCCCGATCAGTGTACCACACCACTCTGTGCAGGAAATCTTCCACACATACGAGTAGACATTCCTGGAATTTGAGGCCTTAATTTGCAGTACTTAGCCATGTCTTGAATGGACTGGCTTACGTCATGTATGTCGGCTATTAGAATTGCGTAGGGCACAATTGCTACGGTTCCACACTTTCTCGGGCATTTAAAAGCTCCGATTTGACCTAAATTCCTCCTTGTAACATGATTGAGAATTTGTGATTTCCACTATGTTTGCACAGGGAAGGGGCACGGAACCCCGTCGCTACGATTGGGCATTCATCAAGTCGGCCACACGGCCGAATACGAGGGCTCCGATGGCAAGACCGAGTGGGCCGGTTTCGGAGATGAAGATGAGGCCGAGGCTGGAGATTGATGTTAACCGTCATCCTTGTCATCGTGATTGCCCCCTCCTCCATTTTCTCGCCCTACATATCACTTCCCTCCTCTCCCCTCCAAAATCCTCACATTCTCTGTACATGAAGCCATTTATGCATCCGGCTTGGTTGACCCTTTGATTGGTGGCTCAGTCTAAATGTTTCCTTTATTTTCCGTGTCTTGTCTTCTACACTATTCCGAACTGTTATTGATAACTACCTGGGATGAAATGAAGATAAGAAAGAAATGTCCCGTTCATTTGTCAAGGGAGTTTATTGAGCCATTGGGCAGAATAAAAGTTTGCTCTTCGTTTGTTTCAATCGAGTAGATCTGTTTTCAAAGCAAGCTTGACTACATGCACCTAAATCAAGGAGAGATTTGACAAATATGGCTCTTTACGGGGTTTACCTTAGGAAGTAGGTTGGGAGACTGGAGACAGGTGATCACAACGCAAGGATTGAAGAGTTCGTGTAGTTAAACAGACCAAGTAGCGCTATGGTAACGTTTTGGTTCGCTGCCAGCTGAAGCCGTCTACATATTTTGACCCTAAGGGACCTTCCACCTTTTCTGCCTCTCTCATATTGCCTTGAAGGAATTGTCGAATTTCAAGGACGAAATCTGCTCCTTCTTTTGGGATAAAAAGCACCTACTTCATTTTGATATCAGAAGCTAAACATTCCACGCTCCATTGCTTCAATTACAGAGATTGAGACGGAGCATCCATGACACCATTTAGATCATATCATCCCGTATGCAACTGAGTTGTGACCTCTTGCCTCTTCACAAACAAATTGTAGCGAGCTGTACCGAATAGCTCGCGAACTTCCGTGTCACCCGATCCTTAATACTACAAGACAAATTCGTCTCCATGATTTACACCAAATAGGTTTCTTCCGGTTTTATTTCAGACCTCACACTTCGTCGCAATTGTGACACAGACAATAGCTAGCGCTATCCTGACAACTTCGAATGGCCAGTGATACCAAATACGGGGTTCATATGACGTTAGAAAGTTCCCTCAAAAACCAGCACTTTTTGACCAATCGGATAGAGAAATTGCGCACTTGGACCACAAAAAATTTGGAAAGTTCACATTCGCGGAGCAACACTGTTTTGATCAATGCTATTCCTCACTTCTTTGCAACTCGGACAAACTAGTGTTTATAAAAAGAGTGCCGACCTTCAAAACTGAACAGCCTACAAGTTCTAGTAAATGCACAAACAGAGGGCATGAGTAGGTAACGACTCAGTCCGGGAACAGCTGAGGATCGTCATTCCGTTCCTAGTAGGTTGAGCGCTTAAAATACGAATTTAGCCTTCTTCAAAGAGCAAACAGTTTCCCACATGATTAAACCAGGATAGATTTTGAATAAGAAGGAGAGTTAACTAGAAGCAGCCATATTCTTATGCAAGTGAGGCGTAAACCGAAGTGAATCGAACCAACCGAAAATCGGTTTAAAGAAGAGCCGTTGCGTTGCACAGTAAACACAGCAAATCAGGCAGAATGGGCAAAAAACAGGAGAAAAAAGGAAGCTAAAGCATCAAGGGTCCGCACTGGACTAGCTGGCGCAGAGATAGGGTTAGCAGGAGAGGGGGAGCCCAAATAAAACACCAGGAATGAACAAGAGGGATGGGAGGGTGGGAAGAGCTACGAAATGTGTTATAATTAGCCAGATGATAAGATCACTGCAACTCCACGTTTATCCGATCGATCTCGGACTGCAGAGTCGAGTTCTTGTCCTTCCACTCGGACAATTCATCTACAATTCCAAGCGGAACAAAGCCGGTGTACAATAATTCAAAGGCGATTGGGTAGTAAATTTGGTCTTTAAGGACACTCAAGATTTTTAGGGTAGCGGGTTCAACCAAAACGCCAATTTGCGTGCGCTAACAGAAGAATTCTCACCGCACGACATAAAAACGCGTGACCTGCTGGTCACGAATCACTAACGTCAATTCACACTACGCACAAAAACGGTTGCGGAAACAGTTTAAGCAAAAAACATCAGGTACCAGGTAGATTCGATAAACAAAGTGTCAACTAGTGCCTGGGCTTTACAAACTAAAGAAGATTAATAGAATAACCTGAGTTAGACATAAGTTGGAACCAAAATTTGACTAATTATTCAGTTAGGTGACAAGTAAATGATACCCATTTGTCAATAAAGTGAGCAAAAATACAACTGTTAAGCCGATTAAGCGAGGAGTTGTGACAAAACTTAGCAATAAGGGGAAATAACCAGACAGAACCACTGAATTAGCAGAGTGCCTAATCAAAGTTTCTTGATGCCGGTTAAAGTGGGGGGCAAAATAGGCAATTCGCGACAACCTATACGACTTGATTTAATGATCTGCGTGCAAAAAGTCGCATAGCTGAAAAATTAATAAAAATTACCCTCCAGCATGGCCAGCTCCATCTGATTGAGAAGGGCTTGTTCCTCAGCACCCTTCGCCCTTAAATTCGCCTAAAGTACCCAGAAAATAGAAAGTGGTCAGGAGAATGAGTGAATGGACAAAAATAAATCCAATTGAAAGTAACCCACAGCGTCTAGCAATTTGGTGGCTTCCAGTATTTGCTTTTCAAGGGCGTCTATACTGGCTGCTTCCTAAGGGGAAAAAGCGAACAAGTGAGAGCAAAATTACAGATAATCAGGAACCCTTGTAAACGAGCCAAAGCATACAAATAAGGCTAAGAGCTAGTTGTTGACCTTATCCAACCAAATATAAAACAAAAAGTGGAGTTTAGGTGAACAGAAGCATTCGTCGTTATTTATCAGAAGATGAACTGGTAAAGCCAAAATAAGAGGTGACAGAGAAAACACGCATTGAAGAATTGGTCCATAATTAACTACAAAGCAGTATATACTTACTGACTCGCCAGTGACTTTTCGCATAAGAGAATGGTGAACGTACGGATTCAGATGATGACTTGAATGCCTTCAACTTGTTGGTATAAAAGGCAGTAAGATGTTGCAACTCCAATATTGACCTACCAACAAAGTACAAAAAAGTCGCTTACTTTTCCTTCTTCTCATTTAGACTTTCTACTTGATCAATTTTCTCCTCTATTTCCCGTAACTGTTCCACTGCCTACAAAGGGATATAACTGGGAATAATTTCAACTAACCGCAGAGGATTTAGATTGCGCCAACTTTGCTTCCTCAGCAACCCGTTGAAGTTTTTCCTCGAGCTCAGATACAAGTTCTTCTTGGGCGTCCCTCTTTCTCTCCAAATTGGCAGCAGCTCTTAGTCAAAAATGAGAATGCAAAAATAATTTGGCATACTTTTTGCTCTCGTCAGCCGCTCTTTGACTCTCCTCTAGCTTCAGCAGACACTCTTTCAGGTCCTTCTGCGCAGCCTCCACCTTTATTTCAAGAGTATCTCGATTTTTATGAGCAGCCCTAACTTCTGCTTCCAGCTAAGTTGACACCATAACATAGGGGGAAATCATACAGCTTTCTGCTCTTGAATGATCGTTCGAAGTTCCTTATCCTTCTCGGCAAGTTCAGCCTCAAGTTTCACATTACTATCATATGTTTCTAAAATCCTTTGCTTCAGAGCATCCATGTATTCGAAAATAAAACTAAATATAACCGACACCAGATACTTGACAGAACGCCTAATTCACCATTAGACTAAACAATTTTTAGGACCACGAGTAATATTCTAACATCTGAGAATTACTTAATTAGCAGCAGAAGTGACCAGAGTTCTGATAATTTTGAAACGCTTATGGTAAATCGAAGTTTAAATCCATCATTTAAACTAAATTTCGAATAAACCTAAAAGCACTTCTAATTTACTTAGTAACCAAAGTAAACGCTAGGAAACAATGTGGTTTTGCGATCCCAACCCATTATTTGTAAAAGTTTGATTTCAAAACACATAATTATTTTTGAATCATTATTCTCTCATTGTGTTGCACCAAAATCACAGTATCCGTAGAATTTACCATACTCAAGGATAATTCTGGGTTTTAAATATTTTCCTCGCATCTTCAAGCTAATTTTAATGCGTCACAACTGGGACGATAGTACTTCCTAAGGCTTTCCTTAAAGTTACAAGGATAGGCTGTAAATGCTGTATTTGGATCTTCTACTTTTATTTGGCATTGATCTGAACAGATACTGCCATAAAGTTGTACTACTTGGTAATATGTACTTTGGCCTCATAAATTTTGTCAAAAATCAGTTAAGCATACGTAGGTTTAATCAATGGTAGCCAAAATTCCCTTCAATTGTTTTACGCTGCCAATACAATGCTTGATATTTGTACTCACTGGCTGTTTTTTACTTTACTTGAAATTTTAATCTGCCTTTCAATAATTTTTACTACATTTGTAACACCTTCCTTGCTCAATAATTTTGCAACTACTTTTCGTCAACTATGTTCTTTTGGGAAGAATTGCTAATGCGCTTCTTATTTGTATACATTGGAAACAAAATTTTAAATCTTTTTCGTTGTTATTTTAAGCCGTCAAGGTCATTGCACTTGTCTTTAATGAAGTGGACTGGTTTTAAAGACAGCTATAGCATTTCGGTGTTTGTATGAATTGGCTTATACTTAAATCTTTGCCGTAATCAGGACTTGTTATGGATGAAATGACAATAGACTCATTTGAAACGGTAAAATAATAGTTTTCCTTTCATCTAATGCTTTAGGCCTCGCTCATTCTTCATAAGGATACCATCGACAAATTTTACGTATGCAAACAAAAATATGCTCAACTCGACTGCGCGGACAATACATTTATGCAAACACTCCTTGAACACTACATGAATTGCCAACCAGAGCCAGAGTAGTTTTTCTGCTTCTTATTACCGATGATTTTCTTAGATCCAGAGGAATCTCTAAAACTATCTGCCCTGAATGCCGATTTGTCGCCGAGGATATGTCCAAGCTCTTTGAACACTTTGAATCTAATCACTCTGTCGAAGCAGGCTTCTCCTGTAACTGTGGGCTGACATTTTGCCGATTGCCTGCCTTCTTACGGCACTATATCGCATGCCCATTAGCTTCATTGGATACACAAGACCAAAACAACTCAAAGCAGTCTTCCCCACTCACACCAACTAAAGTTTGTGATGAAATGTTTAAACGATCTGACTCTCCCAATGCGGTGAACCCGGAAAACAATGAAAGCACCAGTCCTGAAGCCAGTCTTCAAGAGTCGGTATCGCATTACAGCTACTATAAGCACCCTCCCGTTATTCCCATCAAGGGACCCTCTGATGATCGACCATTTGGTTGTCCAAAATGTCCCAAGGGATTCAAAAGCAAATCTCTTCTGGAGCAGCATATGCATTTGCACTATCCACCGAGATACAAATGCCGATGGTGCTTCAAAGTTTACCGTTGGCCTCCGGTTTATTATCATCACATGCGCACGTGCAAGAAGATGCTGCGCTCAGAGGCTGAACCGGATAAGACAGCAGCAAATCCCAGTTCCATCTCCATTCCTGTCAACGATAACGCTGTGCTGGATCTATCCCGACCCACTAAGTCCGCACAAATTGCGCCAAAAGAAGAGACCGTGGTGAAGCCCACCGCACCCGCTGATTTCAATTGCCCCTGTGGAGCCACCTTTTCCGATGTACAGTTCTACTTCAAGCATGCTGCAAAGTGCCTTCAATTGATCCATACCTTTGGTCCCCTTGTACCTCCTTCCACTGAATCCAATGAGTCGGCTGACTTGGCACCAATGCCCAAGTCCCGTACTAAGCGCTTTTTGTGCAACATCTGCGCAAAAGACTTCACATCAAAACTCTCCCTCAAACAACATGTCGACGGGAAGCATAGAGCGGAAGGCAAATATGTGTGCAAGCTCTGTGGCAAGCGTTACAGATGGGGCGCCTCCTTCTACTACCACCGACGCACCTGCTCCCTTGCCAATGGAGTGAATCTTCCCTCTACTGGGGTGCTCTCCCGCCTTCCTCACATCTCCCAACCGTCTGCCTAGTTCCCCCACTCTTCTCTTAGTGACTTAGCCTCTCTTCCTTTAACCCTGTACATACCACCGCCACCGCTGAAATCGCCTAACATTCTTGTGCTTCGCTCTGTTGTTCTATTTTTTTGATACCAAAACCACCACCAGCATGTTTTGAGTGCATTTTACTTTGGCCCCTACCCCCAGCCGTGAATTGGCTCGGCTTTTATGCAGCATTTAAATACTTTCAGCTACTCTGCAGTGACCTATGATTTTGTAAATCTTACGGCCTTTCCCCCCTTCTATTCTCAGCTCCTTCTTCTTTCCTTCCTGTAGAGCACCTGTTGCCGGTTCGATCTGTCGCCCAGTATTCGACTGCCTATTTACTTACCAACTTTGAGAAGGATAGTGTAAGTAATAAACGGACATTCCCTGTCATTCGAAATATTTGTGGAGTTATTTATGGCATGCTTTGAGAGTTGTTATGTCGAACTGTGTGAGCCAGCGGAGTATGTGGCATTAAAGTTCCCTCAGTCTGAGGGGACGAAAGTGTCATATTTGCTCTTTTTTTGGGATCGCAAGTAGAGACGTCGATTGTATATCGGTGTTTCCATGGTCTGTCCGCTTCATCATCCCGTTTTTGTTGTGTGCTGCGCGTTTGTGCAACTATTTACACCTTTCCGGTTGATTTATTCAAGTTGATGTGATTTGTAATCCACAGGTACAGTATTGTACTTTAAAAATGCGACACTAATCTGTTGACAGGTTAAAATTCCATGACTTTTATGCTCTTAACATGTCAAGGGCCTGGTAGGTGGCTCGCTTGCCACACTCTGTCAGGCTGCTTGCTTCACAAATTCGCACACACCTCTCAATATCGCTGTCTGCTAGAGGGTGGACGGTTTGAAATCTGAGAAAGTTGGGTCACAGGTGGTAGCGACCAGTGAACCGTATAGTAACCAGTCGATTCTGCCTAGGGAGGCATTTACCCCAACTATGGAGAGGCAGAATTTTGTTAAAGTTTAACTAGATTCCACAATACTTTTAATGCTATATTCTTCAAGTTTAATGAGCGGGTTCTTATCAAATGGCTTCTAATTTCCTCTACCCTCAGCCTGATTTGTCAACAAGGCAGAATGAAGAAATTACTGGTGGTAGCAGATTCTGCCAAATAGAGAGGCTTTATTCTCAGTAAAGAGAAAAGCAACGGCATCAAACAGCACATTCGTTACTTTCCGCGGCTCAGTGTGCCTAACTATTATGCACAGGGTTTTTGATAACTAAAAATGCATTAGATTTAATTCACTTAGCCTCCGCAAAACAGCAGAAAAGAGGATTTGCTTCCTAAAGCATGCCAATGGTCCAGAAAAACGAGTGGAAGTTGTGTACAGATAGCATCTGCAGTGCTGTGTCATCTCACTAAGGGATCAGGCGGAGCGCTGCGATGCATTTAAATGAGGCACAATAGAGCAGAAAGCGGTACGCACGCAGTAATGCCTCTTTCTTTTTCTCTTTTTAAGCTAGGAAATCGTCCACTTGATGGATGTCTGGCTTCTGTGTTGTGAGACCTAGACTTTCAGGATCATTACTTTGTCAACGATCAGGTCGGAGGAGTCAAAATCATATAAAGTACATTGAAGTAGGGGGAGGGGAGAATACAGGTGTTAGCCTTTACTGGTCAACACAGTTGAGGGAATAAATAATGGCTTGAAAACTGTCGTGTGCTCCTATAAATATTTATCACGGCCGTAACAAAACAATCGCCTTTGATACTTGACCGGCCAATGTGCTGAGATAGGCCACATGGCATGCTTAAGTAATATTGTAGGTGGTTTTTTCCACCCGCCCTGTCTTCCACTCCCTCCCCTCCATCGGATTTTCTGTCCTTCTCCCTTGTCGGTCATATATTCTGTGTTCATCACTTGAGGGGAAAGTTGATACCACCCGTGTAGGCGTAAACCTCAATAAGCTGTAAATTCAAACACGTGACTGCTACAGCGACTGCTATATATGAATGCAAAAAAATTGCCTTTTTACTTTTTTTCTTACCTTTCTACTCTCTCATATGCTTTTGTCGTGATACTTGGGGGTGTAATAATGCGGCGCCTTTGGTGTTTATTGCTTCACTGGCTCGGATCCGGAAGGATGGGTATTACACAGGCATCTACAAAGCCTCGAGACGGGAATTTTCCAACCTCCACAAGTTGGGTGAGAGGCAAGAGTTGAACAATGAGCTGACACCTCACTAATCAATCACTCAATCCATCAGATATCAAAATTTGACTTCTGTGAGTAAAGAAATAACCTATCATTCGATATGGAGGAAGATGAGCAGAATGGACGTTTTTCTCGACTGGGGGGTTAGTTGAAGTACATACGAGATCTGTGTCTCCTGACAGAAAAAAAGAGAATATTAAAACCTTAGGCCTGTACTCTTAAAATCAGCAGGTCTGAATTACAAAAAACGGTTTCTTAATTATATGCTCTTCTTTTTGCTCTTTATTAGAGAGAAGAGTAGCCTAAATCACAAGTCAAGTAAGAACGAAGAAAACAATGGTTTAAGTCAGTCAGTGAGAACTCACCTCCCTCGCCTTACTACCTAAAATTGAACAACTAATTACTCATTTTGTAGCAGTCTTTTTATAAAGTCCTAATTAGTACCTTGATGAAATTAGGCCGATGTAAAAAGGACGTTTCAGTAATATGTTAGGAAGTCAGGCAGCTGTGATCCCATGAAACCCCTCATGTAAGGTTTAGGTGGCAAAGTAGTCAACGGATGGACACTTTCTCTTCTTCCGACTCCTATTTTTCTCATTCCCACTCACACATTAGTTGCTTGATGGATGGATGGGTAAGTGGGTGAGTGAATGTAAAGTTTTCACACTGAGGAGGAAAAACAACAATCCCCTCCAAGAGTGTGGCGTGAAGTAATTCTCACCTTGGCGTCGGTGCAATCCACGAATAGGAAAGTCACTGACAAATTACCATTTGATGCGACAACTCCTCAGCATTGGGGGGTGAGGAGATTTTTTAGGTGGGAGAGCATGTCAGCCATAGAGACGAATACAGGAGTTGGAAAAACAGAGGCTCCACACCAGCTCAGCAGCCCAATTCCTGAAGCCATCTCCTCCTACCTACTCGGGGTTCAAATCGGAGTTAGACCCATTCACAGAGTTTTGAATAACCACAGTAGCTGCCTTGAGCCAAAGACGTGGTGTAGGGGCTGACTTACCGAATCGGACTTGACTTATTCCTTTTAGTTCATTTTAACTGCTCCTGTTGATTGAAACAGTAAGGAATAATTTGCCTCCAACTACATACTTAATGTTGCCTGCCACTGTTGTCCACGCATATATTATCATAAAGAACTGGGGATTTTTTCCGCTCTGTCACTCGCTCGACACCTAAATATAGTTCATTACCGATACGGCACGTGTGACAGGCGATGTAATAAAAACGACTCCAAGTAATATGCACATGTATGTATGTATTCTCCCATATATACACCCATGCCTGAATACGGAGGTGCCATTTCCCCAGCAGAATTGAATATGCTTATCGTGCAGCTGTTGCCATGCTGTCGCACGATTCAACCCGACAATTACGGAGGGTACTTTAAAAGAGGGGTGGTCTTTGTAATAAACTGAAAGAGCAATCTAATAAATAGTTATTCTTTCTACATTCTTCTCTCAATGGCTCACTCACCTTTCCTGCATTGGGGATCGTAAAACAATTGAAGGCAGTACAGCAACAGTGAGGTAACGTCCCCGACACATTTTTGAACCGACGTATTAGATACTACTGAATTGGACGAGGGGTATGAAGCTGTGGCCGAAGGGGGTGCAAACAGACGTTGTGTTTGAGGAAACTGGAGAAATTCTTCCTGTCTGTTAAAAGTAAAGCGGTTAGAGGTTCCCAAGATCTAAATTTACACTCCTGTCGGATGAAAGGAATGTGCTTGATTGGAAATAGTAGGCCTTTTCTAAGGCAGTACCTCTCACAAGCGCTCATATTTCTTATTCTTAATTAACCTTTTGAGGCTTATTCTTTGAACAACAAGCATATAACAGGCTCTTGCCTTTGCAGTAAAGTATGCACAACGCGTCTGTAATTAGCTGCAGGATTGCTTTCGTTTTTCATTCCGCTGAAGCATATAGTATTGTATCTAGTGGGCATTTGTTTATCTTAAGGACACGTCATTTTGACTTATGAGGATGTTGACATAAATAAAAAAATATCCGATTGTATAGGGCAGATCATTTTCTTAAAAGCAGAATGTCACTCCTAAATGAGGTCCGCTTTAGGTCAGCGGATCAGGACTGCGTGGATCTGGAATGAATAGACTGGAAATGAATGTAATCCCTAACACAGGAGGAGCTCCAAGCCCAGAGGAGAAAATGGACCACTTACATTCGTCAGTGAAGTGTTTTTTATGAGACGACACTAGCTTGAACCTCTCACTTGATACAGAGAACTCTCAACTCCGTGTCAGTCACACTGCCAGAGAGGGACACTGTGTCACTTGCTTCTGGGAGTGAAATCCTGCATTAAGCATCCGATCATGAGTTGAAAATAGACTTTTGTGAAGTCCTATGTTAATCCCTCTGTGCATTAATAAATAAGGCGGCTTATGATGAATGCAATATGATCATTCTACGGAGCTATTCCCAATGGTAGGCAGTAGAGCCATCTGTGCCTCCGTAATAGGGCATTACGAGTGGATAAAATAACGAGAAAATTGCTCAACCATTCGGCTTATCATAGCTAAAAGTATTTTACATAGTGATATTTGTAAAATAATAGAAAATTACACAAACTGGACACGTTGGTGCAGTTTAACTGAGACTCAGGGGAAACCGGAGGGGCAATCGAAGTGGGGGGTGGGCTAAAATTACCTCATTCTATCTATGAATAAACATATTATCCGTTTTATCTATTCCACTTCTTCAACTTGCATAAATTTGGAGAAAATCGCATATTTTGGTACTTTTTTCATTAAGGACTTCAACTTCTTCTGGAGTACAGATGTGCCCTTTTGGTCGTACGCACTCCCTCAGTCGCTCCTACCAGATGCCCTGACTGCGCAATGTAAAACAATAAAAGCGCAAAGTATTCATGTTAATGGAGCATTGAAGAGAGTATTTTAAATGCCGACACCTTGCTAAAACGTACTATGAAAAGTCTTAGCGTGGGCTTTTGACTCTACAGCGACTATTTATAGCCTCATATACATATACATACGCAGAGACAAAAAGAGGGCTTTTGCCAATGGCACTACTAAAAGTCGTTAAAGCCTACTTTTCCACCATTTTCACAGCATTGTAACAGGCATGAATGAATTTGAGGGATTCGTTCAGGCATGTTAAAGTCCGCCTCCCAATGACCGCCCTGCGATACTGCCAATCGTATCTATGGTAGTAGCAGTAGTAGTAATGGTAGCAGTAGAAGTAATAAGAGAAAGGCTTGGTAGTGTCAATTGCATAGCATTGTGACAATGTACCAATTCTCCACCTGTCGTCTGATAAAAAAAAGAATGGAAAAGGGGGAGAAGAAAGGGAAAGAGGAAGGCGGATCACTCACACAGGGATGCCTGGCTAAGAAGACAAAAAGAGTAAGAAAACTTTTCTTTTTTGTGTCTCAGATCCCCATAGTCAGGGTAAAAATTGAAGAAAAACTGCTTGGCTTTTGAATCCCTAAAACACACTAAACCTGCGTGACTTTGAAGGTTATGGAGCGATGCCTATGACCTTACTATTCCAGCTAATCACGCTCTCCATTATTCATTCAACTTGGCGGTTTTATGTGGAAACCAAGTCTCTGTAGTCAATTTAGTGCTTATCTGTGACGTATCGCCTAATCTTTGTCCACCAAAGAAAGTGCTACTTATGTGGAGAAGATACTACTTATATCGCCTAATAGTACTCCTGGCCTTGATCCTTCATGAAAGTTGTCAACATAAAGATAGGCTTATTAATTACTCCTATGTAAACGAATAAAAGCGTAAATTATTTATTTCTGAGTTCAAAGTGGCTTAGGCCAGACCCTTTAATACCCTCTTTAAGTTGATCAATTTAAAGGCACTGGAGTGGGTTCGCCCGATGTCCTATCGTTACAAACGTCTTTTCGCCTTCTGGCCACTATCTCGGCATATTAGAAATCAGATATTTATCAGTTGTGAAGTCACTAGAATTAGGTAGTCTGAAGTACACCCACAGTACACGCGTACACATACATATAGTTATGAAGAGCGGCTACTAAGCTGCAATGACGCAACAAGGCAGCAATATTTCAGTCAATTCTCTTCCGGTTTAGCCTTGAAAAAAATGCTACCTAAAATGCCTCCTTTAAGTGATTTAACGTGGGGGATGGAGGAGGATACATGCCGTATTCCAATTTCAAGAAAGTGAAATTTGACCAATCATGTTGACTTTCTTATGTCCTCTTTGTAAGAAATAAAGCCACGGCTCAAAATACCACACCTATGTGGATTGCTAAAATATACATATCTGTCTTTTAAAGCCAAAACAGAGCACCTCAGCAACACATGAAGCGGGAGGCTGGAGTAAGAGGTCTCACAGTTTTACTAGGCATGAGTAGTTCAGATCTGGCTATTTCTTTCAAGTTTCACTCCACCTAATGCCTCTGCCATGCCATGCTGTAATGGTCGTCTCATTCACCTGATTGCAACATTAAAGCCGTTGCAAATTTCGAGTTTTCGGGTGGACAAGAAAACAGACTCTGCTTTAATTAATCACCCGTAAGTCGAGTGATTATTGGATCACGTGGTGGAGCTGATGAATATTCGACAAAGTATTCGGAATAGAAAAGTCAGCATTCCCTTGTTAATGACCCTTCCACTGAAGGTAAATGTGCAGTGGTCGCAAGAGAGAGAAGAAGGAGAGGCAAGGGGTTGGACCAAAAAAAACTAGCCATCCATCCAGCCGGAGCAGGTTAATTCAGCTCCTTGTAAGGCAAGTGATTCGGCAGGGTTGTGTGTGCTGGTCTGCATACAGCGTTACCAACACTTGGCATCCAATTTTCCAATTCTCCACGATTTTTGCATTAAGTGGCTATCCACACTGTAACCCACTGTCTCATGTTAATTAACTAGCCAAATAAATTACAGAGAGAAAACCAAAGCACGAAATCACAGTCCTCTTTTTTCTCTCCTTCGATTGAGTCTCACGGCCTAAGGCGACATCGGTAAAATACGCAGCTCCACGGAACCCAGCCGATTGTGAAGACGTCTAAAGACAGAACTTTTGTCATGTTGATACTAACACACCCTCGAGTTCTGAATGAATTTAAATACATACTAGATGAGTCACACCTTAATGATATGCTTTACTGGGTGTGTTAGTGTGTGTGACTAAGCTCCGATTTTGAAGTTTCTTCTTGTCTCTTTCTCCTCCTATAGTTTACTTCCTCTCTTGGATAAAAAGGCACTGCAAGATAGATTTGTCCAACAGGATCGCAAAAAGATATTTATCGAGGCTTTAGGTTCTAAAGTGCCACACGCTACACTGCCTCAGTACTACTTGAAATTCTTTAGACCAGTGGATGGATGAATGGATGATGTGGAATGGTGGGAGGTGGGGTGAGGGTCGGAGGGAGGGAATGAAAACAAGGATTTTGTTTAATCTAACCTGCCTTTTAGGTAGACCACAGTGGCCTTGAAATAGTACGTCTGCATAGTATACACACCCATACACGTATGACCACATACAATTCTGTATGTATGTGGGTACGTACGTATGTGTGTGTGTGTGCGTGTGTGTATGTGACCATACGTGATTACATGCATGCACAGGTACACGTACACACACGTACATGGATACATACGTACATACATTATACATGAATACATAAAGACGTACATACATTTATATGCGCACATAACATGCACATATACACACATATTGCGGAATGAGGTGTAGTGATAAACTGGCTGATAACGCAATCATGGTGAACGTGGATTTTCAACAGAGAGAAATTGTGTTAAATCAGCACAATTGGAGAATCTCACCCTCCTTTCCTTCACCATTTAATCACTTAAAATGAGATTGCCTTTTTTGTCGCCGTGATTAATTTATTATCGAGGAAGAAATTTTCGTTAGGAAGTCAGGCATTAAAAATTTATCAAAGTACTAAACATGACATTTTGAAGGCATTTTCTTCCCGCATTCCATTAGGATCTGTTACCTAAGATCCCATCATTGAGCATACTCCAAATGTATCCTGTTCACCTCCAATCAAAAGCGCCAATCATCCAAGTGTGGGGAAGTGCCACTGAGTTAATGAATTAGGTCATATAGGAGAAGATTTTGAAATAGGAATTAACCTTGTGACCAGCAGACCCGCCCACTTTTTGATTAAGCTCTTCCCATTACACTTTTAACCACATGACGGAGGTGGTAGTAAGCACACTCTCGCAAAGGACGTCTGCAGGATGACACCTTGGAGGAGCATTTTCACGAAATAAGGAAACATGCAACACCGGCACCGCAGCCTGTCTTTTCACCACCGTAGAGAGACGCGTGTGTTAGAAATTTGCAATTTAATCCATCCTAATCCCCCATTATTCCCTTTTTCTGTAGATTTACTGCTTGAAAACCCATCTAAGTAACAGGTGATCAAGTCAAAAATGAAGAAATACTACTGAATTGATTGCACGATGCCGACTTTTCTTCTAGGAAAGAGGTACCTACATCAGGTAGGCATTCAAATTACTGTTTATTAATAATTAAAACACATCAGAGAGATTATTTTAAAACAAGTTTTAGGAAAACTTTTCCATTTTGGTGCTTAGCAATTCCTCTACCCCGTATCCATATCCCAATGATAAACCTACTCACCAGATGACTAATCAACTTTAAGGGCTTTCTCTGAATCTGTAAAAGATTTAGAGGGCTAGTAAAGTCAAAGTGGAGAAAAATTTACTTAAAAGGGAAGATTGTCTTTAAGTTAGTACAAAAGGAGTAAGCTTGCCAGCCTAATACAAACAGAAGTGAAATTAAGGTGGAAGGGAGGGAGATTACTTGGAGAAGGAAATAAACTAGCTTTGCATTTCTTTCTTTTCTCAAACTTTTGCAATAAAGCGGAATTAACAGAACTGCGGGTATGTTTGAACCCCACAACTTTATTACCACCGTAATTACCTAGGCCTTTTCGGCCAAGTATGATGAGCGTAATCATCACTCGCGGTCAAAGTTCACTCACTTTAGTCATCACGTCTACAACTTAATGAGGCCACATTGGTGAGATTATTTTATAATTACCACCCTACCCTCAATGATTGATCGGCCCTGCAGTAGTTACATGGACAAACAGTAAAGCTATATTAACAGCCGCCGCATCTCGGCCAAGTTATTTCAGTGGCGATGGCAGAGGAGGGGGAAGAAGAAGTGCTTACAAGAGGCAAAGTTTCCGTAAAACCCAGCATTCCACCTAATGCTTTTAAGGCGGCATTATTACCTCGGGATTTTTAAAAATTGCATGATATACACCATCACATGATGTTTGCGGTCTTGCCAAAACAGCTTCTTTTCGATTATTGTAAGGACCTTATCTTATCCACACATGGCTGTTCAAGCATGCATTCCTCGTGACAACCACCACCCATCTCCACCAATGCATATCCAATCAAGACTTTACAACAAACCTGAGCCAATGCAAGTCATCCCGCCTCCTGATTCTGCCTCAACTTTTCAACCGACTGACCTTAAAGTTTGATGTAGAAATATCATGTTCATATGGTTATTTGCCTCTCCCATTTCTCTTCTGCTACAATCACATGAGATGTCATAAAACTCATGATTAGTGCGTGTGCATGTGTGTGAATATTACTTGAAAGCTTTTCTTTAAAATTTCATACCGATGTGGATGTGTTGTTCTGGAGGTGACAATAATGCCGAAAATTTCATCAAGCGCCCGCCTCGCCACAGTCTCTGTTTATGAATTTGTTTCATTACATTAGAGAGAGAGGTAAAGATGGGGACGTACGCGTTACAAGACATAAACCGAGGAATTCCGTAACATAAATAATTAGCATTATAACTATACCCTATGACCTTGAAGGCGTCCAATGGGACAAAAAGGTGTCCGCAATTAAGTCCACCGCGGGTTATAAATGTTACTTTACGTGTGGTTGTGGTGGTGGAAGGGGACCAAAAAATAACTGTATTCGCAATACAAGGCGCGCCTCCGAATCCCTTAGGTAACAAAGGCACACAACATAACAGCTACATAAAAATAACTTTTCAAACAACTGTTACACACATATACATGTGCATGTATGTATATTTCCCCTTTTTCCTCATTTTTGTGAAAAAAATTATAAATGCAACGCATCTGTAGCTAGCTGAACTTTTTGGGTAGAGAGGCACTCTCATTTCGTATCCTAAAAGGGGAGTATGTATGCGTATGCTACTGAACAAGTATAAGAGACTTATTGGTATCTTCTTTGATCAAAAAGAGATAACATTAAGATAAAAGGAAGGACTTATTTGGATGTGGTTATGAAGTAGGTATACTAAACAAAAATTATTTAAGTCAAATCCAAAACCAAACGTAAGTAACCTTACTGGAAAGGATTTTATGCAATACCTACCCAAAACATGGTATAGAGGCCAGAATTTTACTTTTTTTATGGCATCTTATCTCCTCAGAGTTCCAATAAAATGTATCACCTTGGATCTACCTAAAATAGGCATTTGTAGTTAGATCCCTCAGTGTTGGAATATGTACTATTTTGATACAAAAGTAAATAGACACTTTCATACGTGATACTATTCCGACTGGCGGCTATAAATAAGCGAGTGGACAGGAGTGACGATAGAACTTATTTTAGCCAGAGCCACATGCTATTATTCTCCCCACGCTATAACTTAATACTTCCTTTTTAGCAGAAAAGTAGGCTGACTAGTGATACCGATCCGGTCCCTCTGGTATAAGGCTCTCGACTTGCGCAGCTAATGCATTGATAGATAGAGCAGTAGGTAGATAGATGGCAAGGGAGGCAAATGGCCAGTCTGCTAGGTGGAAAGATGGTGAGATAGTTAGGCAGACTGATGGCGAGATAAGTAGATAGATTTGTGACTAGATTGACAGATAGATTATTCTGATAGGTTGTTACTGACCTAGGTGTAGGAGGGGCGTAAAAATGAACTGTGGTGAATCGAGAGGCACATGAAAAGTCTAATTAGATAGCAGTACAAATGGGACGCTTCAGTACAATCCGATTGGAGAGGAGAGGACTTAAAAGTTTAGAGAAAGGAAGTCATTAATACTTGGCTTAAACTCACCGAAATCTGATTATAATAAATAGCATTCTAGTATTTTCAATTCACTACCTCTCATTTACACAAGAAAGGTACTACTACTTCAAAATACAATATTATTTGCAATACCGTCATTCAATAATTTTACTGTTCATTTGTCAGATCTGAAAGTGAAGACTGTAGATAACAGTACTGCTTACACATATATCTTTACTTAAAACAACTTTAAATTAAATTTGGAACGGAAGTTGATGGCAAAAAATATTTGTCTGCTACAAAAGGCAAAAAATGAATTTATCAGGTGGGATGGATTGTTAATTTCTGTCGAAGAAGCAGCAGAACTGGAGCTACACCAAGCCGTCCACATAGGGACTTTTCAATTTGGCCACTTTGGGAGCTGAATTTGACCCATTCAACGTAGTCAGGTGACAGCAGTTTCCTCATCAACTCAACGGTCACGTTAGTAATTCCTCGCTTTTTGAGGTTTTCAAGGCCTCCCTGAACACTTATGGACTGGAAGCTATGAAGCCGTGGTTGTGGCAACATCCTGCAGAGGCTGAACCGCCAGCAGTGGCTAACTGGACAACTTACAATATTCTCCCTCTGTTTCAATTCTACATCACCAAATTACTAATTTAACTTCAACTTTCCCAGTTAGGCCCCTTTTGATAACCGCAGTTTTTTTTTTTTCTCAGAAGGCGGGAAGATATGCACATTCCGTAATTCTTCCATTTACCTGTGCAGATGTTAGACTCGGTATTACCCAGCCATGAATTCTTCACTCGGAATTCGATATTAAACTCCGACATTAATCTGTACTACCTTTGTGGCGCCACATTTTTTGGGTATGCTCCTTTTTGTTCCCCTCCTCCTCCTGTGTTTAAAAAGGCAACTTGGAATACGCATTTTCGTCATATGGTGGAGCACTTAACATTTACCTACACACTCTGGGAAGGTGGTGGCAGTGGTGGGGAGAATACAACCACCAGCACACATTTCATTGCCAAAAATTACAAACTACAACAATTTAAAGTCCTGCCACTTTATAATGAAGCAATAAATTTAAACTTCGCTACTATTTTTACCGCCTTTTTTGGGATGAAGGGTGCTATAAAAATGCTTATAGTCATTTTGGCAAAGTAAGGAAGGCGGAGGCTCCGAAAGCCCTCCACTACAAGCAGGTCAGTTCCATATGTATTCCGTCCTACCTACACTCTAAAGGCCAGATGCAGCCACAGCGGGAGAAGGAGGAGGCTACGTTGCCAAAGTTAAATAAAGGTACACAATAGGGCCAATGAGTTTGTGATTTCATTACCCCCTCTAATTGCATCATTCCGTTGTATGTGCAACACAGACCAAAATTTAGCTTGATAGTAAGCTTATTTGATTGCCAAAATATGCTCGCATGTATCTATGTACATGCATCAATGTAGGCAATGAGAGGTTGTAAACTTTTCCACCCCGAACCTACAGCCCCTATTTATTTACATGTATGTGCTTGTCCGTAAAATTCAGCGAACCCTATATGTGTGTGTATGTATGTCCAGTGAATAAATTCTAGGCGAAAAGTCAGTAAAGACATTAACCTATTCGAAGTATGCGTGCATGTGAAGGCATTAAAATTTATTTCAACTACCATTTTACAAATATCATTATGTAGACAGAATGTAAAGTACCGCATAAAATCCACCTCTTCCTTTGTTCTTCCTCTTCATTTCTGATAAGAAAGGAAGCCGTAACGTTGGTGCATGGATGAGAGAAAACAATTTGTTCAATCTGCATGTATGAACTACTTAGGAGATGCTTGAAGGAGAATCCCGCAACTATGTCTATAGACTGATAGTTTAGGAGGTCTTGGTGGTTACACACATATAATAGCCTTAAGAATGTCAAATTAGATGACTAAGTAATACCTCGTATTGAGGCGATGGATGATATATTACAACCCCCTATCGGTTTCGAGTGCCCATCCCGACGCACTGCCAGTGGTGATCGGGTGCAGTAGCATCAACAAGCAAGGCAGGAGTGAAAATGACATGGTAAAATTGGCGTCGCAAATAAGAAAGGCCCTTAAAATTTGTCTTTACTTCCTCTACCAATTAGTGGGGGGGTCCTTTAGCCAGGACGTCAATCGTATTATGCCCTTGGCTAAGGTAAAACGCCATTCTTAGGCCAGTTGTCCATCACTCTTTATTGATACTTCGCCATTAATCACTGCACGAATATTCGTATCAAGTCAGATTGTCCTTCAAATAAGTGTAAGTGGGGTGGTTGTGGTGCAAATTCACTCCTTTACTAAGAAAAAATAAAATGAGAAATGTATTTCTATGATTTACATAACATGAATTAATGCGCTGGTAGGTTGAGAGAGAGAGAATGCGAGTGCGACTCCATTGTAAACACTATCACGAGTATCAGATATGGTTTTTGCATAAACAATGTATTAGAGAGGATAGCAAAACACTTCAACACGTAAATTATGCAAAAAATGGCAAATGCAGGGTAAGTGTCTCTATGCCCTGAGGTAGGCCATTTACATTAGACAGGATAGAAGTTTTCGGCGCCACCCGCTGATTTATATTTAAGTAGTATTGAAGAAGAAAAAAGCCCTCTGTTTTGATAAAAAAAATAATAAATTATAAGTTTAACTGACATTAAATATGAGGATTTAAAACTGAGTGTTAATCAATAATTGTTAAATGAATTGAAATGATAGGCAGATGCTAATTTCTCGTCATACTGGAAATGGGAAGTATTTGGAAGGGTGCAATAAAAATGGTGGCAGCTACCTTTGTTGGACTAATTAGTTTGTAAAGCTTCAAAGGAAGGAGCAAAATACAGACCAGTCTTTTCCTTTGGTGCATAAATAATTAGTTCAAGCAGTGCTCCTTGGTAAGGCGCAGTGTCGAAGTGGGTATTACCACCAACCGAATAGCGAGCACACCCCCTAATTCAACGCGCAATGAAAGAGGAGACGAAGAAGCTGAAGGAGAAGGTAAAGTAGAGGAAGGTGAGCTAGAGGAAGAGAGTGGTTAGAGGAAGGCGTCTTGCAAAATGAGGGTTTTAGAGAGAAATTGGGCTTTGTCGGGGTCGCCTTCGCCTCCTCCATGAGGGTGGATGGCGTCCGCTTGGTCAGGAGGTTGGTGCAATCTGCCCGCTTTCTAATTAAAATGTCTCTCATATCAAACATATATTTAATGTGTACATTTTACTAGCTAATTGATGGCAGCTGCGATCACAGATGGGTGGAAATTTCCTTCTATCTAAATGAATTCTTTACACAAAGAAGTGCCAAATTTTTGCTCACACTTATTTGCTATTTTGGTAAAATCTCCCATAGATAAAAGGTTACTTCTCTTATTAAGTTAAGTACATTCAAAATCCCTGCATTATTGTCTGATTTTTATAAAAAAAAAACTTTCAAAGAAGACGGTTCCGTTACAGTAGTATAGACTGCTACCATTAATCATTGTTCTCCCTCCAACACGACAAAATGTTTGAGTGTCTAGCATAACTGAACTGCTTCTGATGATCGGTCATTTGAAACCATATCTTTGCCAATCACTGTGGAGGCAGGAAATTCAAAGCTTCTTAATCAGTAACCTAGTAACTACTTGGTCATGGTGTCCTTGGGAAGCGTCTTTTGAGTTTGCCAATCACGTCCTTAAAATATGAACTTTATCTCCTGAAAAAATTTTCCAGTTTCAATAAATAAATTACCTCTTCATCGCTTATTTTAGTAGGCTAAAAAATCTCCACTAAGCTGTTTATCAGGTGACCCGTAAAACTTCCTACAGTCCTCGGTACGGCACCCTTCAGTGGCTTGTCATAACCTGTGGAGACTTGTTCGTATGAGTTAATGAAGAGCAGGCCACCATCAGTCTCTCGCTATAGGGTACTCTTTACGGTTTTATTATGCAGTATTTGAGCTGCACCACACTACTCAAGAGCTTGAAGAGAGGAGATTGGTGGACTAACAATGTTGAAGGGTCCTCCTACCTCCACGTCTTTTTGGAGTTACAGGCGTCGGTGAATAGTCATTTGAGTCAATTTGCTGACTGAGACACCAAAGACTAATGTATGTACAGAGCATGAAGGGTGATAGTCATCTTTTATTTACACTACACCCTGCAAAGCAGGCACCACATGGTGTATGTGTGCATGCAAATGGTCACTTGTAATTTGCTATATGCATACCCATGTACACAGTAGGCGCACGCATTCTTTACATGCAAACAGAGTTAGGTATGTATAGGCAGCAAAATATAAACAAATATACGAGCCAGCTACACACCTACATACACACACACAATGTGAAAGGTTTGAAATTTAGTTTATATGTCAAGAGAGCGGGTAATAAATACAATCACAAGCGAGAGAGCTAGGGAGAAGGAATATTGGAATGTTTATGTATTGTATTTGCGCACTTCCTCTACCCCTTTGCTTGATTAATCTTCGAAAGCTATTAGTGTTATTACCCCTAAGGCACTATACATAGCGGGAGAAGAGAAAGAAGATGGTTGAGGGGATAGTGGTTCACCTCTATTATGTGTGTGGGTAAGTGCGTAGGGTAACAAATAGTCTACATAAGTGTATGCATCACGTACGTGACTGTTCCGCTCTTATCACCCTCCAAACGCACATATACATGCCCTTTTTCTGGCGGGTGTTGGCCACAAGGTAATACATCAATGTAAGGTGAAATAAATCTGCATCCCACCCAACTCAACTGCATCAACAAGGCTGGGGGCAATTATAGAAAGTCGTGATATCTTTAAACCCTCATCAGAGGGAAAAATCAGCGGTTAATTATTTTATTTTCAAGTTTAATCACTTCAAAGTAAAAGTAACTGAATCCACTTCTACAATTTGGCAAATAAAGTACGCCATCTTTACTAAAAGTGGTGGAGGTTTAAAATGTTTTGTCTTTCAAAGCACAAAGTCCAACATCAACCACCTCCTTTTACATCTCACGACAACTCTTGAGTTGTCTAATGTCATAGGTAGACATGTCTATAAAAGATGACCGTCAGGAGAATATGGAGAAGACGGATGAGAGTGAAGGCAATGCCCTCCATCCCCCACTGAAGTGCACATTCCTCCCACGCATGCATTTTAGCGTCTACAATATGAAGTGGAAAGTCTGACTGAGTAGTCTTGACTGTTATAGATGTTTATAGACTGAAATTTTTGCTTGCATTCAACCGAAACCTGTTGAGTAGACAGACATAAAGAGATAGACATAACATAATGCACATGAATTAAGTGGAGAAGAGAAAGTAGTAGTTTTTGAATTCTACTATTTGCCATGCGTTAATGAACGTTATATGACACATTTATCTAGTGTCTCACTTTCTACCACGACCTCCACCACTTGCCCTCGTGATGTCGGTGTGACTACACTCCTGTATCATTTCACTCACAATTGTCTTGCCAATTTGTACTCATGACACTCACACATACCGTAGCGACAGACATTTCGCCAAGATCATCATTTGGTTATTACTCAGGTGGTGAAGAAAGGTGGATCATCCTATACATCACCTGATCTGGTACGACACCGCTTGGAATGATTCACCACCCGAGTCAAATTACTTGTCTCAGGCGGGTATTTGATCCTAGGTGTTGTGCTTTGCAACTGTACCTCTCATCTTTTGTCACCTCCTGCAACTACCTCCACATGCCAAACAGCACACCGCTTTTGACGAGATGCTAGTTTGAGTGGTCAGCAGAGTCATCGACTCGGGAGAGGAGAATGATTGAGAGGAAAGTAGGAGAGGAGTACCCTACTGCTGGAGTGGTACACATTTCAACAATGATTTATACTGCAGGCTTCCAAACAAATGAACTCACTTTCCTGGTCCCAACAAGTTACAACAAGCCTTTGCAACAGCAATTAAACTGTTCTCTTCACCAAGTTAATGAGTCAAGTACTTGCGCACTCATTTAGCTCGTTAAAAACTCATTTTTGTTCTTTTTTTCATCTCCGCTTAGATTTTAAAGCGGTCTGATAAATTTCCCATGACCATTGGAAGAGGCATCCGTAGACGACATAAGTGTAAATCCTTTCCCAAATATGCAAGAGGTTAAATGTTTACTTTTCCTCCTCTACCTTTACTCTCTTGAATTGAGAAGACTGCATAGATGAGGACATCTTTTATTTCATAATTCTGCAAAATGGGTACAGGGAATAAAGTTCATTCGCGCTTAGATTTAGCTTTCTTCTCAGGGGCCGATGGCATCCACTTAGTCACGGGGTTTACGGCTATTGACCGCATCTCGCCCAATAGTGTCCGGTCATGTCAATAAAACCGTGTTACTTCGGAGGTGGTTAGCTAAATTACTTCTTCACGTCTGTGGCCTCCTCACACAATCTTTTAATCATTCTGTTTGCTCATTGTTATTTTTAACCTTTTCGTGATATTTTTTAGCCATAAGTCCTATCCTCTATTGATGATGGGGTAGTGGACTAGACCTGGCACCTGTTACTCCTTCTTCAGAAGGGCATATTCTGTTTCATGGAGGACCTAGGTCCAAATAGATTAAGCAGACCTCCACAATGGACGAGTGAATTTATGGCTACTCCAGATGAAAGGGTGGAGAGTTCTACTGCACCTCTGGGTTAGTAGTTACCCCAAGCACAAGTTCGATATCGCAGTCATCTCTATGCGAGACCAAGAATGGTATCAGTCTCTTCCTCGTATCACAAATGTTCATAAAATGCATTGTCCAGGGTAAAACAAGGCCTTAAGACTGCAGCCAAAATGTTGCATGACAATGCGTCGAAAAGTGGAACGTGATTAAACAATTATTAACGCAATCCACTGCGAAGATTCATAACCAGAAGTGACAGGGTTTAATAGCCTGACGCTGACTGACGTTCAGGGAGGCTTTGCAACATGTCCGAGGGCAAATAAACGGAATAGATGGGGCAAACAACCCCACTGCACACCAGATTAGAAGTGGAATTTTGAAAGGATTTCCCGCTCATTTAAGAATTTATTTTCAATCTATCTGGTAGCATACTGAAACGCCATAGAAGCACATTACTCACAAAGCCCTCATTTATTATGCATTGAATGAGTGAGCTACCAACAACACCGTACTTGAAGGTACAGAAGCTAAGACTTGGGTTGTTGCATCCTCCGGAGGAAGCTTAAATTGGGACTCATAATTCCCGAAAGTGAGGAAATTTCCTCCGGTTCTCCTTTCCCACCACCACCGCAGCTTATCCGTCTGGCCCGCATGTCTGCCTGTCTCTCAAATTGGGGACTTGACTCACTACAGTGCCTTGTCTCTCCTCTCTTTATTGTTCTCAGAATAAATGGCCAAGCTCTTGACAAGTCCTGTGCTTTAGATGCTTCGTACGATTAAAACCCGCCTTTTGAAACAGTAGAGGGAAAAAAGAAAACTTTAATGTGTTTTAGGGAATCCTAATGGTATTTCGCCTAAATAGATAGGAATCAATGACTCACCTTACTCGAAAGTACCTACCTAATGGGTGACTACTTTAGGTACCGTTATTAAAGCACTGCAGCACGCACGATTAGCCCCAGTTTTATGAGCCCTCTCTCTCTCTACTGATATGGGTGGACATTCCCAAAGTAAGAATAAGATTATCAACATTTACTTTAGCTAATCATTAAAATGAATGGATTTGGGTAGGCGCGGGTACCCCAGTTAACACAATCACCTTTTGATCGTTCGTCTGTCCGCCACCTAAGGTAAATGCCTGAGTCTCGTCCACAGGCAAATACGTTGAGGCGCATTTGCCACATGTCAGCTGCTTTAAAAGAAAACGAGTGCTTCTTTCATCATAAACAATACCATTTACTATTAATTTGCTCCACAAGAATAAAAAAATGAATGTAAAGGTTATATTTGGTTTAAAAATGATACGTCCAGTCATACTACTTATAACAATTTAAGTGTAATGACCTTACCTAAATTTGTTCCATTTATAATTGTACATAATTTGACTATTTTTATTCAATAGTGGTAATTTACACGCCTCATTACACTTTCGTACTTGGCTCTGGATTCAGTGAAGATTAGGGGGCTCAATGCTAATGGCTTTCCTCCCGGTTAGCTTTGAAGGAGGACGCGACACACCTGGGCATTACTAACTTGATGTTACGCACAATTACCCAAATAAGAGGCTATAGATTGGATTGCTGATGACTGTGAACACGTTTTGCCAACTGAAGAGGTTAGAACATGGCCGCCCAAAGCAGCCTCATTATCTGTCATGAGAGAGGAAATATAATTACAACTTGAAAGACCATGCATACAAACACAACAAGGCTGCATACGACGGACATTAAAGCATGACTCATGGCTACACATATTAATTAGAGAGTGGAAGTGGGGAGAGAGAGGAAGAGGGAAAGAGCGAGAGCTGGGCAAGTGCCTCTCAGCCTCTCGGCAGGAATTGCTATCAGGGCGAGGGGAAGCGGAGGTGGAGGAGGAGGGTAGGGAGGAGTGCTAGTTTGTAGTGTGTGGCATTTAACCCCGCACTCCAGAGAGCTTATCACTGTGTGCTTTACGCTTAACTTGACAAGAAAAGCCCTGCCTTTATATGCGTATAAGCTAAGTAATGTACATAAGCAGGCTGACTAAGCATGGCTTTGCCTTTCTTCTAAGTATGTATGTGTGTGTGTTTATATGCGTAAATTTCAATGACTCACGTAGCAATAAACAAACAACCATCTACGCTACTAGCAGGAGCGAATGCTTTCAACCATGATAACACAGAATAGTCACCAGTAATGGCGATTAGAAGGCTTTAATAGGTCGGTGAGTCCGAGTCCCGGTCCGCGTGCAAAATTTTATTCCACATAAACAAGCATTAACCATGAAGAACTTTGAGAAGGTGTGGAAAAAACAGAATAAAGTCGCATTTAGGAATTAAAAAATTAACCTTTACCATTTTTTGCGTTTTTCTTCCCGCCCCATTTTGTTTTGCGACTGCTGTATTGACGGGATTTGGCAAAATCGCCTCATCTACACACAAGAGCATGGGACTGCCTTTCCTCCTCATATGTATGCCCCTTATGATAACTTTACTTACGATGCCTTGTTGACCAATCCAAAAGGATCTTTTAGCAGCCTCACTTCGAGGTGATGCCAAAGACAAACACAAACAATAGAGTAAAATATGAAGAGAGAATGACAGAGGGAGACAAGCTTCCAGGCTGAAGAATTACTGAACCTCCTTCTCACTATTAATCAGCATCACCGGCCTCACTAGATTTGGATTTTTGCGTACTGGTAAAAAGTAAACCCCTTCAGTGATAGGAAATTTGACATATCATGGAATGCAGATTCCTGTCTGTCCAAAAGCAGGGCTGATTGTCGGTTAAAAAAGAAAGAAGGGAGGGATAAATTGAGATTAGTTTTTGCACGGGCTGTGAAAATAATAATCTGGAAGTGCTAGCCCTCCTTTATAAGCAATTAAGTGAAATGGCAACACAAGTAGACTGTGAATCCACCTTGAAAAATGTATTTTATCATTTAAAGCCAAAAACAATCTGACTCTAACCACATCGATTTCTAAAACGACCTAGTTCGTATGCTAACATGAGATTGTCTAATGGTAATTCAAAGGTTATAAATTGTGGAGCTCACTGGAACAGGCAAGAAGGGAATGAGGATGTAGCAGAACCCCCCTATCTCTCCCTCTATTCCACACTTCTTTTATATTTGCGAAAAAGGGTGGATCTTGTTCCTCTCTGCGATGGATCCGTGTGTACCGTATCGCATCGAGTTAATAGAGGCTTCCATTAATTGTTTTTTGCATTCCAGTAAGTAAACGAACCCCTATGAAAGACTGCGTCTGCAGCACGCCACCACCACACACACATAGAGAAGCCTTGTGGGGACCAAGAGAGTTATGCTTTAAAAGTGCCGATAGTGAGCCGATGGTAAGTGGATGATGAGATCGCAGAGATACAAAATTACAGAAGCACAATAACCACATTGTGTAAGCACTTGATTGGTGACAAGAAGGTAACAGTCTTTTAAGTTTATTAACTTTAATGTGTTAATCTAAACCAGTTGGCAGGCATTAGGCTAGCAACACACCCTCTACCACGGCCTCATCATCTTCTCTCGTGACCCCTGTGCTAACACACCCATTCATCACCCCACTCAGAGTTGGCTTGCAAGTCTTACGCAAGTGAGGGCTGTCCCTCACGCTCACATTTCCAATCATTTTCTACAGTAACAGCCACTCCTCCATAAAGGATTGTGAAGAAAAGTTGATCCTCCCGTATTTCACCTAACCCGATGCAGCACCCCTCTTGGAGGGATTCATCACCCGAGGCATAATTCGTGCAAAATTGCTTGTTGTGAGCAGGCATTTAATACTGAGTGTTGTGAACTACTCCCTTCCAAATCGCACCTCCTTTAACTGCCTTCATAGTCCAAGCAACGGAACATTTTTGACAGGATGCTTGTTTGTCCAGTCATTAGGATTAACCAATCGATGAGTTTGTACATGGGAAGTTGGGAATGACCGAGGAGGGCGACTAAGAGAAAAGTCAAAGAGATCAAAGTGAGGTGTACCCTACCGCTGGAGCAATGCACACCGCCTCAACAACTTATACTGATTCCCCACAGACATTTTGAAGCAATTTTTAAGTCTCTACAAGTTGCTTCCAAATTTGCCGGATTTGGGATAAATACTAGGCCGGCGTGAGAACAGACAAATAATTGTGAAAGACTGTATAAAATAATGATATTTCAAAGCGATTACGAACAGTAGTGTTTCAGCCCTTGAAAGAGGCAATAATTAGGAATTTTACTGAGCCTGTTATCTTACTTCTCGAAGGAAGAGTGTCAATTAGGGGTAACATGTAGATTGAAAGTAATGTGTAGGAAGTCGAAGGTAGCTTTTGGGGCTTTTAGAATCGTGTATATATCTTTAATCTCTTATTATTTAAGCATAAAGTGTCTTCTTGATTAGGAATATGTCCTAGAGAAAAGCATTCGATGGCTAAAAACTGCCTTTGGAAGCTGGAGTCAGTAAGAAGGTAGGAAAGTGGAGGCATTTAATTAAACGCATGAATCATCATTAAGTAAAACATTTGGGCTGATACTGCAATACTATTCAGGGGAGGATGTGGAGGAGGAAAGAGGAGGAGGGAAGGGAAGGAGGGATGGAGGGATTTTGGATTCTAACATGCTTGTCCATAAACCATGCCATCTGAGGGTCTCTTCTTACCAAACCATACCAGCCTCCTACTGTACCTACTGTAGTATGAAAGAAAGTGATTGACAATATTGTAGCTAAGTTTCTTCTCAACAGAGAATTTTCATCCCTAGGCCTGTTTTGATGGTCCTTCGGACTTGTTTCACTGTACACGGGTATCACTCGTTTATCTTCCTTGTATCCCAATTTAGAGGTCTCTTAAAATAAAATTTGTCATTTGACTTTACCTTCAAATTTCGACGTAAATTTTTCCATCCACCTCATAAAGTATCAGACACGACTTTTAACTCTGCTGGTTAGACATTTTGAAACGCTAGGCCCTGACAACTTTCAACACAAGCTCATCCTCCTTACTGCACTACGCACACATTACAGCGACTCGGGTAAGGAGTACTTAAAGCTCCATCTTACAGCCTTGGGCCTTGCAATTCATGTGGCTTTTGCATGCAAGAGGTCAGTACACTTTGGAGATTATGCCTGTGATATAGATGGCGAAGCGAAAGAGGGAGTTCCAGCATAGTTCAGTCGTACTGACATATATTTTTATTCTGTAATTCTTCTAGTTTTTAACCTAATGCCAAAGTAGGCGGAGAAATATGGCAGGTGGCAGTTTTCGTGTACTTGAACAAATTACAGGACTTGATTAAGTCAAATCGAGACTCGCATACATGTAAGGACTGGGTCCCGGTTTGACATGAATGCATGTAACATCACCACTTTATTTATGCTCATTACAGAAAGATTAGTAATTTTGTTAAATAAATATCTCATAGCATACAAATTCGCCTAAAAAATAAATGATCAAACGCTTACACTAATAATGTTATTTTCTTGCATAAAAGTTTACCTCCGGTTCACAATGGAAAAAAATTTCATCTCACCGCTTCATCAGTAAAAAAAGCCTTAAGGTGTGATTTTTGAAGATCGAGGTCATAACTGAGGCATGAATGCTAGGTGAAGAAAGGACATGTGATTTTTGAGCATATGAAGGCTGCGTTCCTGGATCCATTCCGCCTCCAGCCTCCCCTTGAACTCCTTTTTTACTGCATTGAATGGGAAATCATCAACCAAGAGAATATCTTTATCATTCAGTTTAAACTTCTGCTTTTCATTTGTAGAATATCAAACTTTATACTTTAATACGCCCTTTCTATCACTCAAGGATGGACATTTGTGTAAGTGCCAGACAGTCCCTAATCTTCTTCATTTGCCTATCACCTTCCAATGATGTAATATCAGCGCCCCATCCAAAAGGAAGACGTCTTGAATTTCGGCTAGAGCATATCCAACCACATCGGCAAGACTATTCAATCAAGAAATATTACAACTTTAGCTCCGACGTTATTCCCTCTTTCCCCCTTTCCACCTTTACTAAGGAGTATGGAGGCACAAACTCAAGAAGGTAGACTCGAATACAAGGAGCTCTCGGGTTATAAATAGCAACACATGTGAAGTGGTCGAGCCTCCTGCCAGAAAGAAGATGATGATGCAACGCTACAACGCCGATTTGAAATATCATTTGTGCGCATGAGGTTACACAATAATGATGCCGTAACTTCAATTCCACACTGAGCGTGGCCATCGCATAGCAGAACACACACACGCACGCACATCGTACATAAATATAAAAAAGGTTATGATTATAGTCCATGATGAATGCGAAACGCCTATGGCTAAATTCCAAATACTAGGAAAAGGAGCGTGAATTACCTCCTATGCTACTACCTGAATGTTGCTGCCAGTCCTGGAGAGCCAGAAATCCAACACTACTTTTTTCCTCCCCACTCCCTCTATGATAATTTGTTATAAATTGCAGTAGGTTTTTCTTTTTTTTATGAGTCATTATGAGAGGGCCAAAGACAAAAGCGTAAAGGAGGGAATCAACTGTCCGTCTTTTCGACCGTAATAACCCCTATTACCCCGATTATAGGTGTTTTATTGGTCCATCAATCACTCAGATTAAGGGGCATATAAAACATCCATTCAATTACCTGTTTGATCTTATACCCTTAATGAAAGGTAGTCCAAATCATACGGTTGTTTTTATTTTCCACACAATCTGCCTTTGAGAAAATTTATGTACTTTCGGTAAAGGAACGAGTTGGACATGAAGGGGGGCGAAATGAAAAGTCTAATTCATCTCCTCTTTTTCTTTGAGGATACTTAGTAGACCTCTTAAGGCAGAAAATGTTTACAGGTTTGGTCATGGTAGCATTGAGACTCAAAAGAGATTGACAAGGTGGCTTCAAGAACTACCGAGTGATCGGAATAGTTAAAAGGCGTTTTTCGGTCTACCACGGTGGCACAACTTGTTGTAACGCGTAGAGACCTGTAAAATGGGTCCATTTGTTTAGGAGCATGTGGTATAAATCATTGGCGAGATGTGCGTCACTCACTTCTACTTTCGTCTTGGTCGCCCTCCTAGGTCATTCTTAAATGTCGCATGTACAAACTTATCGGCTGGGTAATCCTGATAACTGCATAAACTCAGAGCTTGTCGACTGACTTGTGTTGTTTTGCATTTTGAGGCAATGAAATGAGACGAGATGTGCAGCAGTAGAGCAAAACATTCACTCTCAAATGCCTGCCAGAAAAGTAATTTGACTAGTGTGATGAATCACTACAGCAGAGATGCTGTTACAGGTCAGGTGAGGTACCGAAGGATCCACAATTCATCAACACATGAGTAATAATTAGCAGAGAAGATCCTGAAGGATTGGCTGTCGCTATAGAAAGTGTGAGTGGAAAGGCAGGTGTCAGGGGCAGCCCCCACTTTGTGTATGAGTTGCCAAGACGGTAGTGAGTGGGACGATGAAGGAGTGCGCTCCCACCGAAATCGCGAGAGGAGTTGACAGAGGTCATGATATAAAGTGAGAGGCTAGGTAAGTGTGCACTGCATGACAGTAACGATAACCTTCAAGGCCAACCACTTTATTTCTTCTTTTCTTTGTCTTTCAACATTCATTAAGCAGAAGAATATATTTTTGATCCATCCATTCCCCCTCTATCCCGTGCCTCTCAGTCACGCATCACGAGACAGATTAGTTTGTATGTGTACTCTGTACTAAAGAGGCATCAGTCTGAATTAATCACATACAAAAACTAGAGTAGACAACTCCGTTACCAAAGTGGTGCGGAGATGGTGGTAAGGGTCTCTTCTCTACACAGCAGACTTGCGTCAAAGTAGACTTCGTGGTTAGTCTGTACCGCAATTGGAGGGGACTATGAATAGTTATGTTTAATACTATAACAAATGAAACTCTTTTACATATGCTTATTCCTTCTAATCAAATATTTACCCCTAATTATCCACTATTTTCTGTCTCACTCACTTTAAGAAAGAGCCTTCCTGTGTAGAACTGGTTTCGAGATTTCTAAGGCGTGTTTATCTTTTTTGTTTGATCCTGCGATCATTTATTATTTATCCCACGCTATAGCGCCAGTTGGGTCTCTCCTCATTCCAAAGCAACATGATACAACTTTTAGTGGCAAATTAATGACAACTGACGCCACTTCTACAGACTAGTCTTTCTCCACCAGGCCGGGGGATATTCATTTTCAACTGTTGAAGTGTAGTTCAAAAAGCACAATTCAGGAGTAAATTAGCTTTAACTGGATAAAATAAGAAGAAAAAGGAATTCCATATTTACTAGTTTAAATTGTGAAGAAGAATTCCTTTTACCCGCGGGCTCATTGACATCAAAGAACCGTAGCCTAGTAGATAAACCTATCAGGTGGCATTATATGGGTCTACAAACTACCAGGAAGGCAAGAGTTGGCTCAACAAGGAGTGATGTAAGGAATGTACTAGTAGCTAACGCTTTTAATGTTTTAAAAATCCTTTAAACCCTAAAAATTCCATGTAATTACAGTGTGCAGCACTGAATACCGCATGACATGCATTTCTGATCACTTGACTTGGCATGCGTAGGACACGAGCTGCGGATGATCAAGCACGCATGGAAAATTTATTCTACAGTATAATAAAAAAGGAAAAAAAGTCGTTCGAGGGTGATACTACAGCATTTGATTGCACCCACCCAGTGAAGCCGAAACCGAATAACTCCTTTCCCATTTGCATGAAGGAATATCCACTCAAAACTGGAAAATTTGTAAAAATTCGGCACATTTGTTCTTAGGCTGAAGGAAAGGTAAGACAAAAAGATAAGCGGTTCAGGCGCCTATGCGGAGATGGTGCTCAGCTTGTGCTAGATTAAAGGGGCTTTTTACAAATACCTTAGGCCAAATTTCATTACTAACCTTTTTTTGAACTGACCAATAAAGACCTGGTTTTATCTTTTTACTACTCTTTTTTATCGTCCAATTCAAGCCTACAAGTCACGCTTTTCTTTTTTCTTCCCGACTTTTGAGGGCAGTAATTCTATAAAAGATGTGGTAGAAAAAAGTACAGCAGGCTTGTATTACATTTTAATCCGACTTTTAACCGTTTTATTCACCAGCTATGCAAATTTAACGTGTTGCTAAGCCGATTATAACGAAGAATTTAAAAGTACAGGCTAATTATGTTATAGGAGGTATTATCGTGGTGTTAATAACGCTACATCAACGTTGGTAGTAATGATCTACAAGAAGCGGCAGTTTAAGCCAATTTTTCACCTCGCCTACTATTTGCGCCACCGAGTGACAAATTAACACCCGTCTTTTTCCTCTTTGGTACAATTATTTTGTAGAATGAAAGAATTTTAATTTGACACTGAATCAATTTTTTGGAGGGGTAGGAGGAGAGTGACTTTAAACCCCTAACTCAATACTAAAAGCTTTTTCCAGTGATCGCCTCGCGGCAAATTAACAGTTAGGATGGCACCCCACCCATCACATATTTGATGCCATTGTTTTTACTCGTGCATAAGTTATGGCCTGCTTCGGAGTCCTGGCTATACCAGAAGGCACGGTAACTCTATTTTAATTCAGTGAATGAGGTGACAGATTGTATTGAGGCACCAACACTCATTAAGCTAAATGACACCTTGCTCTATAGGGTCACTAGTTTTTCATGGCATCACGACCCCATTCCCTGGACCAAAACAAATCAGAGTAGAGGGGAGGTTGTAGAGTTATTTAAGTTAAGTATATTTCTTTTTTTGTGTGTGTAGAGGGATTAAATTTCCTATTTGCGTGTTTGTTTGCGTGCCTCGCCCGTTCATTACTGAATGGACATTTTTGTCTGATCTTATCATTTCACTGGTATCACTTCATCGCTTGTCATAAAGATGCTCAAACCCTGTCTGGGGCATTTGTGTGCTCCGTTTAAATGAATTTGTCTTTAAAAGAGTGTCAAAAAGCAGTAACTGAGGCGTTATTGCAGTAGTATTTTGACACTGGAATGAGGTGAGAGAGGTCTCTACTCTGCTAATGTCTTTGAAGATTATGTTTTGATTAATACCTCTTCTGCCTCTTCTTCTTCTCAAATGGCTCATGAGTCATTTTAGGCGGTTGCATGCTTATCAGGACCCATTTTAAAAAGTCAGCCAGTCTACTAAATTAATTGAAGTGTCACGTTGTCGAACGATTGGTTACTGATTGGTGGGGGCGGGAGGGGAAAGGATACCGATGACATTAAAATCATTGAATAAGTACGTTGTAAAAGATTGCCTAGCAGTTGGCGCATTACTCTAGATTCTTCCATCTCTG
The DNA here is from genome assembly GCA_000469725.3 of Echinococcus multilocularis. Lineage (NCBI taxonomy): Eukaryota > Metazoa > Platyhelminthes > Cestoda > Cyclophyllidea > Taeniidae > Echinococcus > Echinococcus multilocularis. The sequence goes on along the minus strand of LN902842.1, from coordinate 2,103,986 downwards.
CTCAAATTAAAACCCAACTCCCCAAGAGGATAATAGTGTTGCCGTCGGAGTCCATGTCATTGTCCCTCCCCTCAAAGTCGACAAACCATTATTTTTTACCCCTACTCCCATTTTATTTAATTAAAAAGTAATAAGAGAGAAGTTAGATTTAATTGTTTTCTTGGCCTAAATGCAGAATTGCTCCAATATGCTCCTGATCCATTTTGATCTCGTCGGTGTAACATCAAAAGACCTGCGGGATTTTTTCTTCACCACCGCCAAGAACTAAATAACAGCAGCTACAAGGCTACGAGTGCGATAACTTAAACAAATGATAGAATATTTTACCAAAAAAGAAGAAAAAACTGCTGAGTGAATGCATTAGGTGATGATGGAGAAGCCACTTAGCCTACTGCTGTCCTTTTGTGAGCGCCGATGGTTTTATGAATTTGCCCACAAGATTTCATCCATTCCTTCACTCATTCCAATTACATAAGAGCCCAAAAATGAACGCACTTATGCATACATATACTTTAATAAAATCTTTGCCAATGCTAAAATGGGGTATCAAAAAATTCGCCCTACAAACACAAAAATGTCCCCTCCCCTAGCTCTCACCCCTCCTTCAGCATGGCGGTTGAAATGTAGGCTCTTGCCTGTATAAAATCTCTGGCAAAACAGTAAAATAGTTTGAATGAGTCAAGCAAAAATTCACCTGCCGCTGCTTGTCTTTTGAGCTTCATTCCCCCTCCCAGGCCGCCTGCCATCTCGCATACCACCCTTCTCTCCTCCTCCTCCTCCTCCTCCTCCTCCTCCTCCTCCTCCTCCTCCTCCTCCTCCTCCTTTTTGATTGTTTTCCTTGTATTCGTGCGTGCGTGCAGCTAGGCAGGCAAACACTCATGGAGACATGTTCATAAACCTCTAAAGGGAGTATAGAAAAAGAGCAATTTCAAAAGTTAGGATCTTAACTTCCTCCCGGGTAGAAGTCCCTTTTCCAGAGTGGGATTAAAAATCCTCTTGACGATACGAATATGTAGTCAGTTTCAAGTTGGTTGAAGCAGTTCCGATTAAATGTCTCAACCAATCAAGTGGGACCTTTCAGAAGGGGAAACAAATCAGCTTTAATGACGTATATGCATATATATATATATATTTGATAGGGCATTGCCTTTTAACTCTCTCCTGCGATACAGTTGCCACCCTTAATTTCACACCATCATTGTTGGTGATCCTAAAGACCTGTTGGGCACATCTGTATCATGCTTACCTATAATCTCTGAATAATTTGATTGGTTACTATCCCAGGAAGGGTCATCGACTAACTTCTCACCTCGGACTCGGAAAAACGAAAATGAACTGATTAAAAGTGGTTGTAATGTGGGATTTAGGCAGAAGTACAAGACAGTGAGGGTGAGGCAGATTACCGGTTAAAATTTCGAATTGTATCAAACAGGCTTAGATTTAGGGTGCTTTAGTTCCTTAGCTTCTTTAGTCTTTGTAAAGCGACTTCCCCCGTGGTTGGGTGAGAGGCGACTCCCCAACAAACTCACGAGGTGCGTCTTCCTTGTTTAAATCCCACCTGTGGGGGATAAATGCTTGGAAATATATAGCGACGGAATGTGGAGCCCGATCTATGCTATTTTTTTGACATTTCTAGGGCACTTCCTACATCTACATCTACTTCTCTGCAGGCTTTTTGTTTGCCCACCATAAAGTTACTTCCACATCAGTTGCTTTGTTAACATCTTTATGGGTAATTTGGGTGCCATAAGTGGCCGGAGCGAATGAAGGCTAAACAGAACGGACACTAAATTAGACATAAAACTAAAAATATCTTTGATTCCTCCAATTTTATCCTCCCCTGATGAGGTTAAACCACCACATCAATTAGATGGGGGAATATTTCAGCGAGCATTGAGGTGCTCGGCAAGTCTCCTTACCTCATTACATTATTTATTAATTGCTCCCTAAGAAAAAAAGTGAATTTTTGTGTTAAATAAGTGAAAAAACTAAAAACCATTTCCCCTATCTCCATGCCTCCTACCTCGAAGCCAGTCGACACGGAAGGGTATGGAATGGCTAAAACCCCTTACCTATCATCTAGGCTACAATGGAAAAGTAAAAGCTTTTAGGTTTGTTTAAAGCAAGCTTTGGCAGTGTGATTTAAACTTTGAATCTGCTTTTGACCCAAGTCGTTGTCGATCGTACAGTTGAGAGAGATTTTTGCCTCCCTTGGGACATCCTTCGTTCCCTTCAAGGAAAGAAGATATCAACTAACGTATTTGGATAATTTCTACTAACAATGTCATAATTTATGACCCGCGGTGGATAAAATTATATCTATAGCTGCATTGCCTTGTGGGCGTATATCAATTTGCCCCATACCCAGGGACCAGATTGTAATTTTGGCGTCACTTGTAATTTACGAGGTGGTAAAAATAGGGACTAGACCATGGCAATAGTTTGAGGGTTTAGTCCATAACTAGTCTGGATTCGTTCTACGATCTGAGCATTTGAAATCTTCCATCCATTTGCCTGGGGTGTCCCGGTCTTAGCCTAGGATCGTAACAATCGGTGCCATAATGGAAGGGGGTGAGAGACCGACGAATGAAAGCACAGTCAGAGAAGATTAGAGACCCTGCCAAGTTAAAGGAACATTAAATCAACGATTGGGGGATATACAGTACTTATTGTATGGGGTTATATCTTCTTTAAAGCAATTTTTCCTTAAGAATACCCAAGTGATCAGGAACTGATTGATATTGCCAGCCAAACTTCACGGTATTGAAGTAACATCATCTAAGAGTTGGTGCTATTGCCTTCCAAGCCCGCTCCTTAATCATTCGAGTTCCTCGAACTCGTGTGGGACAGTGTTCTGCCATTAAAAGGTTGATTCCATTTCCCATCCTTCCTAATTTGGTCCGCGACGACTATGTTGTTGGTAATACCACCACCCTGACACCTTATTTTTGTCATCTACACTCCTTATATTTTACAGAAGTTCCGCGTAGAAGGATGAGAAGAAGAAGAGGAAGGAGGAGGAGGAGGAGGAGGAGGTTGTGTTTACGAATTACCCCGACTGAAAAGACTTGGTCTAGGCTCCCTTCTACCAATAATGCCGATGGGTACATTTTTCATGTATGAGTAGAATGTGGTATTTCATCTCTTTCCTCCTTATATGGTGATTTCCTTAATTATCATTTTTAAGCAGTTAAATTGCGAAAGTGTTGCTTTGATTACTACATGTGAAGAAATTAGAATTGGAGCCCACAGGCTCATTCGTTTATTCATTCAGTTTGTCTGGCTGTTTGTTCAGAAGCCTGTTTGGATGACTCACATGACCTGGTGCGAAAGCTAATGGAAATGAGGTGAATATCGCAATAGCACCGGTTTGGACACCCAGATCACCGCTAAAGACGTAATAAGGCACACAAAAGTGTGGAAGAACTGAGAAGCTACAGGCTTGCTTGCAACGCCATGATACCCAGATGGTGGACAAATCCACGAGACGATAAGAGACCAGAAGGCACAATCCACCTAGTTAAACAGACAAACAGGTCCTTTAGTTCCATTAGTCGCCTCCCTCTACCATTGACACCGACTCTTTTCTTCGCCATTAAAAGATTATTGGGAGCCTCAGACACTCCACAGGAAAGGGAACCATGAACTGGTTTTCCCTTAGAGATAAAACTTTACTTCCACCCTCTTGTAGCTTCCTATATATATTCAGTGCTATATCCTCTCTGCCACTAGAATTGTGGCAGCTGCTAACCAGCAGAGCGGTATCCCCACAGAGCTGGCATTCATTAATCATTCCTCTTTGCCACCGTTTTCCCACCTCACTGTTACCCAGCCGGCCGTCTGGGTTGGGCTGTGAGGTTAATGCATTAAAAATCACCTCTAAATTATTCTTCCCTTTTCTTGCTTCAGTTGTCAACGCCCAAATCGCCTGTTGGTATGCTTCCCGAATGTAGACATGATTCGTAAATCGTCCCATTATTCACCTAAGCACAGTAGATGTCCGCCTCTGGTGGCATTTGGGCTTGGTGTCCAGACAAAGAAATTACAAGTAAAAGCTGTTTGAGTCCAGTTTCCTTACTGATGCCACTCACTCACCGGCCTGCGCTGCCACTGCATCGGGATAAAATAATATTTGGGTTGGGACATTGAATAGGAATGTAACGCCGAGACAGTGATCAAGACACAGGGCCGAAAGCAAGTGTCATTCTTTAGTAACGTCAAGTGGAGTTAGCATGTCATTAAGTAAACGCCTCCCCAACTACTTTGAAAGTCAAACGGCAAAAGATATCGTACCCAAGTCTTAGTAGTGTTTTTTCATCATCGTACAATGATGTAGATAAAATCTTGCGGATTGAACTATCCAGCTTGGCCGTATTCCCGCTTGCATGTTTGTGGAGGGTGGTTTTATCGCACAGAAGGTTGGTGATTGGTGCCTTCCTTAAATTGGGCCTTAGGCATTGACCTTGTCGTGAAACCGGGACACTTCAAACAATGCGGGTTTTTTAAGTGTTTGATGTAGTTTACTGATTGCTCGCAAGACGCATTACTTACACGTGTACGTGGCGGCATGATGCTAGATCCCTTGCATGTCTTAAAACAGGTGCAAACATCATTGTAGTTGGTGTATTGTATGTTTTGCCCCCAACCCACACTTTTCCTAATCCTGCTCTTCCCTCTCCACCTACTCTCCGGCTAACATAAACCAATTTCCACAGTCTTAATAGCAATATTCAACACAATAAATCACCTCAGTAATCGTCCGATTTTCACCTGGTCAATGATTTTACGTTGCTATGGTGCCCGACCACTGATCTATTGCCGTCCATGTTGCGCGTCCACTATCCAAATAAATAGAGGTGATATTGATGCCTCTCTAATCAGATCACTGGATTATAATGCTGCAAAATAATATTAGTTCTGAGGGGTGAGGAATGATCCTGAACTTCTCGGTCTTCTGGGGCTCAAGACATGAGGCTCTGTTCAGGCCACTAGTCCTCCACACCTGGTATACCTGATGGGGCCTTCAAGAATGATCAGAGCAACATTTTATTGACAGTGAGGCTGGACATGCCGGACAAATTACGCCTTTCTCACATGATTAGTTGTGACAGAACCAATGGTTGTCCATAAGATATGGCACAGAAGAAATGTTGTTGCAGATACCTAAAGCGGAGGGAGTTCTATAATTCCCTAATTCCACGAGGAGGTTTTTGGGACAAGGGGGCCAGAATTGCTTGAAATTTGGAAGCCTGATCTAATAGTCTCCCAAACGAATGCCTTCAACGAAGAAGAATGTCTCAGCCACAATCCAAGCTTCCCAAGTAAACATTTTCAAGGTAGTTTACGAACAGAGAACACCATAATTTGCGTGAGGCATCGTATAGTGTAGCTATCATTCCCTCCAAAATGGCTAACCGGTGGAATCCCATGATAAGGCTCTGTTGGTAAACAGTACTTGAGCAGATGTGTGCTATTTGGCTAGATTACACGGACCTTTTTAGCCCTTCAAGACTCGGCTTTTATAACAGTGTCACACAACTAGGTTCGGGAAACTTGTTTCACCTTTCGGCATGGTTGACACAACAACGCTTCAGACTTGTGCGTTCGATAATGCCTTGGAACGTAAAAGATAACCAAATAAGTTTATGCAGTTCTTTTTATAGCCAAAGACAAGTAATTTCGAAAAATTTCTTCAAATACGAAATCTGTCTGTTAAAATAATAAACACTGCATCTAGACATAATTTTACATAGGGTCTTATTTTAGGAGCCAAAGCAATAACCGCACCCTAACCACATCGGCTTCCATCTATCACGATTTTATTCCCCATTTGCTTAATGCCCATTTTGTCTGTAATCATGGGAATGTCTAATGCTAATGGCAAGAAAAGGTAATATTCACTTGGAGCTGGGAGAAATGTTTTACTTTGAATATTTTGGAAGAGGACGCTTATGAGGACTGAGTAGTATTTCTTCCCTATCAGTGCCAATTTAAGCACACATCTTCTCGTCACGAATACGTTTAGCGGTAAGCAGTAGGAGGTCATCCGCCACTAGAAAAGAAAAGTACACCTCAATTGTGCCATACGGTAGGGAGTAGACAGATGGCTGACATAATCGTGTGCCCCTACAGGAAGTGAACTATTCACGGTTAAAAAATTGCATATACAAACACCCAAGGCAAGCATAGTAGTGCGTACCCGAGAAGTGAGGGGTGGATAGTGGCTCCGTTGAGGATAACCAATAGCATATACGTTCGTCCAGCGTTGCAAAATAAACGCTGTTAGTCAGCTAGTAAGCGAATAACCTTAAGGAGAACAGTTTTGCATATATGGAGGTGAAAAAATAGAACTCAATAGTGCTGCAAGCTTGTCATCACCTGTTAGCACCTAAGGAAGGCGATTGCTAAGATGCTTTTCCATGATTTTTCAAGATGATGCAGATGTTAACCACTTTCATCACGAGTAAACTTAAAAGTGACTGGGGTACACAACACGTTAGTTCCGAATTAATGCTTCATCAGCAATTATATACCCCTTCATAATCAAAAATAAGGGGTCTACCAGAAAGTTGGTCTGCTCCATGCCTCACCTTCTCGTGCATGTGCAGCATTGAAACCAGGTTAATCTCGGCTGTAAATGCGGACTAGGTGGAATCATGTACGATGAGTTTAATCGGATTTGTTTTTGTAAGGGCTTAAATTTACAGATGTATAGAAGAGAGCGTGCAAGAGAGTGCCGAAACGCTAAATTACCCATTATCTGTCTATGCTTCATAATGCATCCATATAAACAATGGCATGCGTTTTACGTGTTACAACGAGTTATTGCATGGTGGTGTACTGAAAACCGCACAAACATATTTGGTCAGGTGACGACTTGAGTGCTACCAAAATGCGTAGTCTAAGTCAAATTACAATTACATTCAAGGTGTGAACAATTCCCGAGTCCTTCTGAGGCAAACGCATGGAAGGGCACCGCTAACGTGACATATTCAATTTACCTGTCTGCTACAACATTACGCAAACGAAGAAAAAATTTTGCAACACGAATTTGACTAAATAGTGGCTTGGTTTTGAAACGCACTCAATCTCCGCAGAGCTAGCAAGCTGGGTTGAGGAGTAAAAGGCCAGTAATTCATTTTGCAATATCGTCACGTGTTTGCAGGCAAGTTGGTAGCGAGGACATTAGGGACAGCGGTAATGTACATTTATCCTCGCTGAATAGTGTGACGAAAATAAACAAAAGTTAGTAGGAAAGATGTAAAGCTAAGGCGGCTGCTTTATTGGTTGGCTGGGAATGCATTCGAAGGAAAAGAACCACCAGACCAACGGGGACCAATTACACTAATGTTCTCCCTATAGGAAAAAAAAGATTTAAATCAGGTGAACCATGACAACTTCATAATGATTCTTACCCTTCGTAGAAAATTTTTTGTGCTGTAACTTGATTTTATGCTAGGCGAATATTGTGGATGTATCTGACAGCTATTTTCTTGGAATGTTTTCAACAACCCTTTTCAAATTTATCACAGTTATTAACAGATGTGCATAGTGTCACATTAACCGAATTAAACAAGTGGAAGGATAAGAAGTAGTGGTTTAAAAGAAAACCTAGACTAGTACAAACATAGTATCACCATCCACAACCGTGAGTGATTTTAGGCTTATAAGATATTTTAGCAGCTTATCAGTCCCGTTAATTTAGTTCGTATTTTTTGCTAGTTATTCGATTGCGAAATACTCTAACAAATGCTGGCCTCTAATGTACCCTTTCAAAAACATGATCTTAAGCTATTAATATGTTGCTTTGATAACTTTCCAAAACCTGAAAGGCTAGGTAAAGAGTAGTTTTGTGAGTGATTTTTGCATCCAGGAGATAGCCTTCCATGCACAGGCGTGCAGTGTTCTCCCTAATACATTAACTTATAAGTGCATACTTAAACCTTGGCACATTAAGTCAGTGATTCACCCAACTTTATCTATTTACTGGTGAGTTCGCAGGAGCGTTTAGTCAGTCTTAATGGAAACGCAAATTGTATATTGCCAAAACCTACTACTCATGATTGATTGAGGGTGATGCCTCATAAAAGAAACTGATTTGAATAGCTTTTTCCATTCCATGAACAATTTAGTTCCTCTACTAGTTCTCTGTTAGTATTATGAGTTTCAGGCAACCCTGATTAAATTTAGTTTATTTACTATTACTTTGTTACTTTCAGTGATAGGAGACGATTCCCCTGGGACCCGTTTGAAATATTAAAGCGTAAATGGCAAAGACGAGAATAACACAAATAAAACAACAATTCTTTTTTCATAAAATTTATCCGGAATAGCATATTTTTCACAGCATTAACTGTACTCAATTTGCTACTTTCGCATAAATGTGCGTGCATGAATGTGATTTAAAATATTGATGTCTTAAAGTCTCAGAGGAGTGCTAGCTTGGCAGCGCTCAACACATATAATCTTTAACGTGACCTGTCATCTCACTGAACTTACTCTAGTATTGTTGATTTCTCAACATTAGCACCACCCGGTAGATTATTCGAGTGCATAATACTAGATGAGGCATTTTTCTGTCGGGAAAGTAATTGTATTTGAATGCGCCACGGTGACTTAAACTCATTTTTCTCCCTCTTCCCCTCTGCCTTGAAGCGGAAACCTGCAACAGTCTCAAGTGGTTTTCACGCTTTGGCGATTTGGTGAATATGATAGTCAAACCATCTGAATGAATTTGGAGCAGAGCAAGAGAAGCCATCAACATAGCGCCACACAGGTCTGGCGGTTGGCCTTTCATTGACCTACGAAAAAGACGGAAGAGCGTTTCAAATGATCTTTTTTTGCAAGCATGCCGTCTAATCACTTTCAATCAAGTGTAAAATACAGTAAGTAGTAATCAAGGCCACTTTCATTTTCTTGTTTGAATTAAAACATCGGGGTTTCATTTTTGTCCAAAGACAATTTCGATCTGAGTATACTAGAATGCACAATGAATCGTTTAGCGAATTTTCCTGTGACAGTAGGCGCATTAGTGATTGTAGGACGTCTGAGAACTCGCCAGTGTGGCGCAAAATCACTTTATTTGAGATACTAATGGGAATACGCACTTTCAGCAGTAAAGAGGCGATCAATTTAGGGCCCTGCAGCTCAAGAGCATGCATAAAAATTGACAACTAACAAAAGTGCTTCGTCGAAGTATTGTGGTGACAGCCATGCGATCTAAACTGGTCTGTGCATGTTTTGAGATTTTGACACACAGGGAGAGGGAGAACGGAAGAGGAAACAAACTACTTCAGGCTTAAAGTCAGAAGCCAATTTTTGGATATTTTATCCTCTACAAGATTAAGGAACCTTCGGATTCGGTTAGACCTTAATAATTAACTTAAGGCGTAGAAAAGAAAGTATTAAGAATTCAGTTTATGCTGAACTCGTCCTTATAAATCCTCTAAATCCTAACTGCTTGCATATAAAAGTACTGTAGTATACAATATGCGCATACGTTTATTGACAGCCAAGCGCACCTCGCATAGAGACACAGGCCACCTGCAAACTAAGGTCCCAATACTACCTTCAGAGCTACTGCTAAAACCAAATAGAAGGGTGGATTTTCCATATCCAGTATTTTATTATCTAAATTACATCTGTAACCTTTGTAGTGAATGCTAATGCTATTACAGCAATTGAATGACTCGAATACGTTCATAATTTATTTTATTCCTTTGTTTATATGTGCACGATCACAGGGAATTAAATTAATTTACTGGAAATAATTAGGCTGTAATCCTTGAAGCATAAATCATTTCAGTAAGGTAGTAATAAATTGGCACAAATGTTAGCAAAAATAACACCCTTTTTCACGATCATGCACGGTGCCATTGTTGTGCGTTAAGACAAAAGCATAATTATTTAATAAAAAACGTTTGCCTTATTTAAATGAAGCGTTGTGAATGTGGTCGGGTGCGCAACACAGTATTGACGAGCTTTAAAATGCGCGCGTTACTTAACGCTGAGTACCAGGACAACATTTAGGGTTAGCAGAAAATGATGCAGAATAACAGATTTAAAAGGTCTCATAGGTTGGTGATTTTTGACAAGGTTCTAGCCTATCCAAAAAAGTTACAAGTTGCTCTAATCTTTGCATCCCATCTTTTTTGTTTAGGATCTCCCAAAAAAGCGAGAAAAATATGGCCTCGAGCCGCACTAACAACTTGGATTGATTGCACTATTTGAAAGGAGGAAGTTTTTGGCGGCACTAAAAAAACTCAACACAGATGCAACTACCTTACAAAGGTCACTTCAGATCTGTTTAACAAAGTTTGACTATGCAATTTTGATGCAATTGATTGAAGTAGAAGAAACTATCTGCACAATTATCACACATTTATGTTGCATTAAAATGTATCTAATAATTAATTCATGATTCATGCAGGTTATAAAATAGTCGTATGCACTTAATAGGTGCCAAATTCATGATATTCATATAACAAAAAATTAAATTCGTAAGCTAGTTGAGATAAACAAAATAAATAGTCCGAGTAGTAAGCTAATCGATCTGATTTACTTCTGTGTACGTTTTCGCATGATAAGCAGCATAAACTCAGTAGATGAAAAAAAAGTTCACAGGACCAAAATTCGGAATGCAATTGAACGCGTGACTATTAGCCTTTCGTACCATCCTTCCCGCAATCATTTATTGTTCCGGAAGTTAAAATTGCCAAAATATTTTGCCCAGTAGGTAGAGCAATTGAATAAAATGTTCGGATTTGTAAATACTACAATGTGCATTAGAGAAAATAGAGCCGGCCCGAAGGAAGATCCGAAATCCTGATTACATAATACACGGTCGTAAGGGAATATCCCAAAAAGCTTAGACAATGCTTAAGTAGGAAATTTGCTTGCCAAACTAAGCAGCGAAGGGTTGAAGCTTGTAGAAAAGAATTTTTGGACGCCTTAACTTATCACCAGTCATGAGTCTATCATGCCAATGGTGCCAGCTTCATGTCACAAAATAAAAAACTACTATTGAAATAAACATAAGTAGTAAATGTGTGTGCATTTAATATTACCTGAGTTCTTCATTAACGTGTAATAATTAATTAATTTTAAAAATGATCGAACTACAATGCAATGAAACGCATCCAGTTATGCTGCTTTAAGTAGACTTTTGCCACTTATGTTTGAGGTGATCTAATGTCGTTTTTAACTATTAAGTGAAAGTTTCACTTTCATGGACTTGCATATTCATTCGGTAATGCAGCGTCTGGGGTAAGTTAACAGCCTCCCGGTCCTTTTCAGCATTACTAACACATGTTTTTTTATATTTTTTGGTTTATTGCAAAAAGAAGAACTTGGAACGCCACTGGAATAAAAGTAAGAACATGTGAAAAATGCATTAATAGTGACTAATAAAGACCTTTTGATAAAAGTACATTAAGAAGATGATCATAGTGCTATACCATTTACAAAGAAGGTTTCTAAGATGATTTGAAGCGGCACAAGACAACAGTACCCAACATATATTTGAACCTGCACAAAATTAGTTTTTTCCCATTGTTTGGATACAGAAAAAGGCATTTGCATTTGACATTAGTTTAAAATTTAAACTATGCAAAGGGGTGTCCTACTTCAGGCATAATAATGTTTTAGCATAGATCAAATAACAAAAGTTGTGAGCATGCCAAAAATGCCTTAATAATTATTAATTTTTACTAGATTCTGGGTTTACATGAGAATATTTCAAGCGACTTAATGCTTCATTCACCCAATTATGACATGGAGTAATAAACCTATCTGTCCATCAGGAGGAGATTAGCCTAAGCACAATGAATGAAGATGAGGACAACTTTGTGACATATGGGGATCCTTTTGATGAAGACGATGCAGGTACTCGAAAACAATGTTACGTTTTACTTTAAGAAAATTCCAACTTTCTTCATCCAAAATCCAGGCCCCAAGCCTATGAGCAGCGTGTCTTGAACGAACGTGGTCGGCCCATGAGATTTCACGGGGCATTTACTGGTGGCTTTTCCGCTGGATACTTCAATACTGTCGGTTCTAAAGAAGGTAAGCGTTTACATCCTATGCATTTTATGTTAAGTTCAGAGTTCGAGATTTTCGGACAGCTGTGTCAAAAGTACTATTTAGGCGTTTCTAATCATTCTGCCTTTTTGAGGCTCGTGAACGTACTTGTTCCTCAGTGTATTCACAAGCTTGATATTTAGCAGAAATTTTTGCATTTTTGAAGGCTTTAGGCCTCAGTCATTTACTTCATCTCGGCGGAATCGCAGTCAAAATGCTGGTCAACAAGTCCTGTCCAAACCAGAAGATTTTATGGATGAAGAGGTTGGTTCTCTATGTCATATTTCTCAAACAGATTTGGTCTTAAAACATGCTAAATGCTACTTTTGTAATTTAGGACCTCGGTGAGTTTGGTATTGCTCCCCGTCACTACCGAACGCGTCGTGAATTCGACGATCACCACATTTTTGATACGCTCTCTGAATCTCTTGGTGGCAAATCCGTCATTCCTGATGCGAGCGATATTCTCAAACGGATGCTCATTCCCAGCGGGTTTGGATTTGCCATTACTGCAATTTATTCGAGTCTTTTTTGGGAACTTTCTATGTTCCGAGTTTTTATTTCAAAATTTGTCCTTATTAAAATGTGGACTTGTTCAAACGAATATCAGTATTAATAACCTCCTGCCTTTGCATATGATTTCAGAACAAGTTTAGCTGACAGACTTCTTCGACGTATGGGATGGAAGTCAGATGAGGTTGCAGCAGCACTGACTGAGGAAGAAGCTGATGAAACGAGCGATGTTACTCCGAGTAAAGGTACGCTTTAATGGGTTGTCCTTCATTCTTACATTCGTTTTCCATTGCTTCTCTCGATTCATTTGGAAACTTGTTTTTGTTTAATATTATACCAGCCTATTTGTGGCCCTATTTTATGAGCAAGTCGTTAGGTTCATTCGTGTTCTCTGGTAGCACTAGTAAGGAGAAAGATGAAAAAAAGATGGAGAGCTTTTTGAAAGTAATTCATTTTAATTTCTGATCAAAGATCCAGGCGCAAACTCTCCCGTGCATTAAATAAAGCTAAATAATTTGCGAGTTTCTCCATTGTTTAAAAATGAGCGATTTCCAGGACTAATGTATTCAATAATATTGAATACAAGTAGTAACTCGAGTATCTTATACAAAAAAAATTCAGCTCAAGTTACATTGATCGTGTTTGCAGAGTTACAAACAACCAAAGGCCATCGTGTTCTGTGATTTAAAAATACCAAATATCAGGTAGACTTTTAGCTCCTATTAACTATCCTGGAATTAGTCATCGGAAACAAATCAAATGAGTTTCATGCATGCTAGATACTTTACATCTTGCCACAGTTGACATTCGTGTGATACTTTTAGCTGAGCCTTAAAGATGTCCTAGAAGCTCATTGCGGTAATGCTTCACCGTCAGTAAACTTGTTCTCATGAAGTAAAAAATTGCACGAATTCTAGTCTAGGATTCGTAATCCTGTTGCTGGATTGGTACTAGGTATTCACCTTCCCTAGGCCAATAGTCAGGCCATTTTTTAAAAAAAAAAGGCTATCTAGAGTTAAAATATCGGGATAAAGTCAGAACGACGCAAATTCTTGTTAATTAGCCTAGCCATCAAATGGACCATTATTTCGATAGCTGCTATCTCTTGTATGACTAGATAGAAAATTCCCTTGACCTAATGTGTCACTGGGTGTTACCTCGCCTAACAGTCACCCTCTTGAGTTCGCTACAAACATTGGTGAAAAAGTCGTGAAATGACGCCCTAGGAACGGTTTTGTTTTTATAAATGGAAATTTGAAGAGAAACCTGAGAAGTTGGTGATTGGACCAAAGTCTTACTTTTTAGTTGATTTCATCTGGTGGCAGAAACTAAGGTGCTGGTCGATCAAGCCTGAATTCTTCAAGTAATAATACGTTAGGAGGAGTGATCTGTGAGTGTCACCACCACTTTTTATTTAGACTAAGCGTATTCTGAGCCACGTATATTTACCGGAGATTACGTTGATTAGCCTCGCATTGAATATAGGTGCCTTCGGCCTACGCTAACTACACCTTATTGCTCTCCTTAAGTGGTAGTCTTTCCGTTTCTAATGCGCCCACCACTTCTGCCTGCATTACAGAACGCGACTACGCGGTTATCAGCTTCGCTCCAAAGACCAACACTTTCGGTTTGGGCTACTCCGGTCTCGATCCGGAGATTGCGTGGGGCCGACGTGCGCCCACTTCGAGTCAGGACCCTCGATCTGAATCAGTGAGTAGTCTGCAGCGACGCGAGCAAGACAGCCACCTCGGATTCAACCCCTCTACCGGTCCCGTGCGACAGGGCATTCGCGGTACATCTATCTTGAATCTGTTCATCTTGTATCTAAAGTGTTCACCTGGCTAGGTATCGAGCAGGGCCGTGTATTGATTGGATGACGGAAGAGATCGTTGCGATTGTTTAGTCAAAAAGGCATTGGTTTGCTGACTGTGAGAAATGCAGAAATCAGCAGGAAATTCTGAATTTTATTCCGATTGCTTTAATTTTGAGAGTGAGGTCAGGAAGTCATTCTTACTTATTACCGTGCTGCTACATTCTGTTGAATTTTCTGGCTGTCAAGAAGATACTAGAGTTAATAGGGGGGTAAAGCATCTTGGTAATGGTAATCCCCCAAGAAAATTGATTTAACTCCAAGATTGGAATTGAAGAAATAAAATCCAAGACCTCTGTTCCAGCATTTTGGGCTTGTTGTTTATTTTTAAATGCTATAATTAAATCTGTCACAGGAGCTTTGAAATGCTAGCAGCGGGGCTTCTGGGTACCGGCATAAGGCTAAGTTACAGAAGACCTGAAAATGTTGCCGTTAGAACAGAGGTCGCTCTATTCTATTAGGATGATTTTGTCCACTTCCTGCTATAAATGTCGTTCATTCGGTTATGCTTATCCCTTCTTTACTCTCCTATCCACGACATTGACTCCTTGTTGGGTGGCATGCTTTTAGGACTTCCATTCAAGTGGCTGTATCTTTTAAAGGGCAAGCGTTCGGTGTGGGAGCGCTGCATTCCGAAGATGCCGATATCTATGCCCAAGACAGCCTTGCCTCCTACGACTTCAGTATCGGGGCAGGAGATGAACACGACAAAGATGATGATGAAGATTACGAAATGGCCGAGCTTGAAGCCGCTCGCCACGGTCGATTCTCGGACCTGAGGAAGCGGATTAAGAGCAAATCCACTATTGATGGGTGGACACCACCAACTCGCAAGTTTTTTGCATTCCTCCCCATTCGCATATTACCCGAATGGATTGACTCTAACACTTCTTTTGTTTTCCAGTTCCAAAAGTCCTGCTCTCCGGAGTGGAGGAAGAGCCTCAGACCGACGTTCTCGAGGGCTTCATGAAACCAGTCGAATCTGAGGCCTGTCTGGTGCTTGCAAACGCTGAGTTTTTTGTCATTCCAAAGCCAGTTATCCTTCCACCGGGTTACAACCCCGTATTCCACCCCGAATGCCTTGGAGGGGGTGCAGAATCGTCTTCGGAGGAAGTCTCGGAACCTTTGGTAAACACAACTGCGATTTCTTCTGCTCCGCTTTTAAAGCCGTTTGTCAGTGATTCTGCCAAACAGGCTCGGTTTGAGGCATACCAACTCCTTCTCAGGCGGGGACTTTCTCGTGAGTCGTCTAACTCATTGATTCCAATGTTCGATCCCACGATTTAATGCGTCGTAATTTGATACCGTCTTCCGATATTTAAACAACTCAACTTTTCTTGTGGTTGTAATCCTTGGCAGCAGGTGAATATCTTATGAACAATTTTTTTAGACTTTGATTAAGGATTCGAAGTTACTTATTAACATGCTCGTCTCGATTTTTATAAGTATGAACACGTAATTCCTTCGTTTAATTAAGAATAGATGGTTTTCCTGGCTCTAATTTATCTACCTTAGAGCGACTCATCTCCAAACTCTGCCACAACTCCTCCAAATGCTATGGAATAAGTTTGACGATAAGCTAGTTTGCGCAGCTTTACAACCAAGTTAAAGTCAGCTTATAAAGCAGACAAGCTGTAATTGCTTCAATTTTAACCGCAAGAATTTTAAGAGTTCCTAATGGCGGTTTCAACAGCTGTTTCATTGAATCATACTTTGCTTCAACACTAGCTTCCTTCAGGAAATAAAATCCTCGTATATTAACTTCTTACACATTTAATCATTTACACCTGTTCCAATTGTAGACGACGAAGCGTATCAGCAATGCTCAAGTAGGGCCTCCGAGCTGACCATGGAGACTCGAGGCTTCGAGGCCAACGTGTTTGCCACGCTACTGAGAAATCTTGCTCCTGCTCCTTCTAGTCATGCTGCTGCTCCAACGGAGGCGCCAGCTACTGATGCGCCTAAAACACAGGAACAGCAAAGGGACAAACGACCTCTAACAGCGGGCATCTTGGACGCGGAGAAACAGAGACTTGTAGCTAATCTGCTCAAATCTCGCTTCCGTTCTGCTGGCGAAATGGATATCCGTAAGGAGCTGACTGAAGCGCAAGAGGAGGAACGAAGAAGGGACATCGGGGTGAGATTCGTTGCACTCCTATTTATTCAGATGATAGCTACTCTTGGCATCTCCTGTGATGGTGATTATTCCAATCTCCCCTCTACAACACCACTGAAAGTGTTGAACATTCTTTGCGTGTTTTTAAGTAGACGTTTGTTCTTTTTCTCAACGAGATGAGTGGGCGGTGATGTCCCCTTTACCACTACTTGTATCGACATCTTTACTTTCCAGGCGCTTGACATGACTGATCCTAGAGACAGTGCTGCTGCTAACGAGTCCTACGGTGTTCTTACTCGTCGTACACTAACTTGGCATCCGGCGGCACTTCTTTGCAAGCGTGTCAACGTCGCTAACCCCTATCCAGAGTGAGTTTCCTTTTTCATCTTTGATTGCGGAAGCTAGTTATTCTACTACTCGCACGTTAGTGCAATTTATTAGATGTTCATCAGTAAGGTTGAGAATTAAGCATTGTGTACGCTAAAATAATTTGGAATTAGAAGTTTGTTTCCTTAAATAACCAAAGACTTAAAATTGGTTAAGGTCAATGACGACAAATCTTCTAATCCTCTGCGAGCTGTGGAGCATCAGTCGTCCAATGGGAGGTTACAAAATGTGAAAAGAAGTTCTCACAAACTTGCGTCACTTGGTATATGCCTTGGCTTTAAAATAATGGGCTTGAAAAATGGTCATTAGGCTTTGCGCTTGGCTGACTCTCTTGGCATCTTTTGACCTCGGTTGCCAGGTTTGCTGGCGTCCAGTGTGAAGTTGACCAGGCGGAACTGGGAGTACCCATCCTTGCGGTCCTTGGCAGTACTGGCGTTGATTGACAAACACCATAGTGGCACCACTGAAATAGGTTTCTTTTTAGTTTTGGTGTGTCATTGTCAACTATGTTAATACACTCCATGGACCTTGGGACTTCTCCATTCCCTAGATGTGACCGAAGTAGTATCTTGTTGTAGATTGGCCAGAATTTCGTACTCGTCAGTGTGACGTTCTGATCCCATTCCAGACAAATAAGTAGATGTATTCAAATATCTGCAAATTTAGATTACTGAAGACTGTAGATAGAATTAGTAACCTTAGTTAATCGTTGGTCATAGACTTCGAATTGAAGCCTTTCCATTCGTAGTTTACATTTCTAATGTCTGTAAAGAATTCGTAGGCTTGATAAATTTCTGCAGATAGACCAGTAATCGGTAGCCGGTCATCTAACCTGACTCATTTTAACCAGCTGCGAAAATAAGCGAAGAAAATTAGGCTGTGATCGCAGTTCGGTTGTAATTTCTCTGCGTCTTTGCCCCCAGTTCCACATTCGTGGGATGCCCAGAAGATCGTCGATTCCGACGTCCTCCTAAACGAAGCAGACGACGTCGCGATGACATCACTTCCAGCGAGTTCACTCTTTTCCAACTTCTTGACATGAACGCAGGTGGTGAAGACGATGGTGACATGGAAGATGATGAGGAAGAGGAATTGGAGGAGGGTGAGGAAATGGAACAGGGAAAAGAGGAAACTTCTCTTGTCGCCTCAACGAAGCCTCCTAGTGTCCCTCCACCCTCCATTTTCGATGCTCTTTTTGCTGAATCTGAGAAAGCTCAACAAAGAGTGACAAATGCTGAGGAAAGTGTACCCGCTCCTCCTTCCAATGTAAGTGCCTTGCGTTCAATGCAACTTTTATGAATTTGTGTAGATATTTTTGACCAAAGTTTCATCTGTCCTTCTAAAAGTTCTTGGGTCTGGCAAAATATATTCGCCAGGAGCTTTTGTGTCAGACTTTGTGAAGCAGGGACCATGTTACCATGTCTAGACCGAGGAAAAACGAGCTTAGTAAAAAAGTGATTTGTGCAGGGCTCCCCACTACTGCTATGAATCTTGTTTTGTGAGTCACCCACAAAGTTTGCTTAGTACCATACACAATCGCAACAGCATTGGTGTTACCACGTAATCCGACTTTGATTTGAACATTGCTTTCAGTGGTTTCAGTGGACACTTCCGCTTTAGTCGTATCGATGATAGCCGATGAGAACGTAGTCCACCACGATAACTGGTCATGCGATGCCAATTATCTTCCTATATCTCTCTATCGTTCCAGGCTATCTCACGAGTAATCGGTCCAGTGGCACCTCCCGCTCCTGTCAACGCCTTAACAACGAATAACTCTGGCGGCCCTTCGATGGATCTCTTTAAATCTATCTTTGCCTCCGATGAGGAGCTAGATGATGAAGATGATGTGGAGGAGGTTGAAAAGGAGGCCATGCCACCACCACCTTCATCGCTCGAGATTCGACCTTTGATGATGTCCCCATCACGTGACAAGGCTGACGCCAACTATGACAACAACAATAGCAAAGATGGTACTGTCGAGCAAGTCCCAACTTCTCCGCCTCGTCCCGAACCAGCTTTTCATGACTTGTCCGTGCACAAACTATTCAAGCATCTGTTCAATCCAGAACTGGATAGTGGTATGTGATAGCTATTTGGCTTATCCATCTTGCAGTTTTGAGTCTTGGTTACAGTCCACAGCCTATTCCCATAGATGTAACACACCTAGGCTATTGAAAGGCTTGAAGTATAGCGCATGTCTTCACAGCAGTAATTGAATGAGGCTGAATGCAACCACGAGGCAGAAAATTTAACAGGAATTTTTCGCCTCGATAGGAAGACTTCCTGATCAAGTAGTAGTGATGCACACGTTTGCCCCATCCAACATATTTTAGCACTCAGATATGATTTGTTAGTGAATGTGCTGAAAGCTTGTTTAAAATTGACTCATTATCAGATATCTTTGAACAACTATGATAGGAGCAGCCTTTGATGTGCTAGCGCTGATTGTTTATCCAAGCGTGATAAAAAAGAAACGGGTATGATTAATCCACCAATTTTTATCCGAAGACGACATAAGTCATTAAGACAAAGTTGCTTCGAAGATAAGTTTAGTCGAAGACTCCAAATGTGGAATATACTTTATCTTTTCAATAACCTCTAAAGGTAATTTCTTGTTTTCGCTCCCTCTTTGTTTCGAGGGCCATCCTCAGTGATCTCAGCAAATGTCCGTCCCTTTTTCTCACTGCATCAGTGATCAGGAGAATTAAAATTAACCGTAATATAAGTGAGATATCTTATTTCAAATACTTTGGCACATTTTGCGGAGTTTCTTTGGGATTCCCATGTATTTCTTTTGCGTAGTAGTCAGCCAATTCAATTAGATGTAATCCTTTTTTGAAAAGTTTCACGGAATTTCGTGTCATCTACGTGCAAGCCGAACCCCGAGAGACCGAAAGAGCTCAGCCATTATTTGATTATTAAAGATCGGTGCAACGGACTGCAATGTTTTGTTGCTGCAATGCGCAGGAACTCTGGAAGTGGATGGAATTTTTGGCACACATGTATTAGAAAGTAACAAGAGATGTGGGACAGTGTGCCGGTACGGTAGACTACTGTGTTCACTTCCATTTTCTCACCACATTGAATCCTAATGCGCGAAATGTCAGTTAGACCTGGTGGATGCGATTCAAGCCTGTTTCTTTTACAAAAAGTGCTATGTAGTTGCAAATCTGCACATTGTGGCTTATCGTTTGTTAATTCTGTTCCGTAGCGCTCGAAAAAGGTGTGGTAGCAAAAGCTATTACCCAGAAGCGGTCTGAAGTCCAACGCTGGTGCCCAACCACTCAACGGTAGATGCATCGCGTCAGGGAAGACTTCCCATTCTTCATCGTAAAGAGCCCTGTATCGTCAATGAATGGTCTTACCGAAGTTTAGGGTGCCACAAACAACTACCAGGCATGTTTCAAACATGAGTTATTGATGAAGCAATTGGGTTGCACCAACATCAACTGAAAAGGGGAAGTCGTGTTGGATGTTGGGCAAACAAGTACCCCATTACCATGCGTTGAGGGATAACAGGCAGTAAGCCTTCACGACTGTCAATTTCGCTCTACTGTGCTTCACTCCTTTCACGTAGCCCAAGAGAAGGCGCCGTTAACTTGTGACGAGAGGCGGCTTTTGTATTTTGGGCACCATAGCTCCAGCAAAGGCATAGCATTAGTCGTGGCCAAGCGATTCGTTTCTTACCCACCCTACAATTTAAAGGCGTGTGTTATGCCATTCCTACACGAATGTGTCCTTTGAGTGGTGGATTGCAGATGTGTTTGTTCGCCTTCTGAAGGCCCAGCATTGGAGATCTACCTACTCGGTGGGATGTAACCTGAGCGTGCGCAAGGGAGGCTTCTTCATTGCCTTCCATAGGCCAAAATTTTTGCCAAAGTGGAAATCGTAGCTCTTGTGCCTTTTGGAAAGAATGACGGATTGTTAGGTTTATTTAAACGCCTAAATTTCATGTTCAAAGAAGTCTTCCGTAGTTTATCACAAAAAATTACACAAGTTTGTTTGATTTACACTATATTGTCATCCCGTTGCTTAAATGACGTCTTTTGGGATTTTCCCGAGTTTATTTTGGTCAATTCTTTTCTTATTCGGTAATTACGGCTGCATGCGAGTTTGTCTTGTGCCATGGGCTAGGATTATGAGATACACTTGATTCATAGCAGGAAAGGTTTCGAAACTAACGATTTTGATGAGGTTTATGTCTCACCTCCCCCTTTAACAAGTTACATTATACTCTTACTTGGAAAGTAATGTGTAAAGCCAAACAACGTCCCTAAAGAGCGTATTTCGCGTGTCCATTAGTTTTTCGTTGAAGCACTTTTTCATATCTTTGTGGCATGCAAAGGATCTACTCATTATTCATTGCTATTTTTGCGATTTTGCCTATTTTAGTGTAGATCTCCCTCCCTCACTAGGCATATTGCCGAACCTAACTTTGAGGCAGTTCCCAGGCTCTTGACGGAGTTGTATTGACCCGCCTATTGCGTACCCCTGTAGATTTAACCAGTCGCAGTAGATGAGGATTTTTTTTCACGTAAAAATTAGCCACTCTGATTTTTATGTAAGCCTACTCCGAACAGTTGGTGCTTTGCCTGACCTAGTCTTTATTTCTCATAAGTATACAGAAGAGTTGAAAGGTCAGAAGTAAATTTTAATGCTGCTCAGCTGAAGCCCGAACTGTCGTGGATGAAAAGTTTGCGCATTAGTAAACGTCGATGTTTTGGTTCTTTCAGAAGCCCCGCTATTCGCCGTGTCGAGGGTTACTCACCAAAGGAGGGAAGAGAAGTCTATGGAGGATGCAAAAAAGGCATCATCATCGGTAGGGGCAAAGCCAACTGCAGAAGAAGACTTCTACGGACCCTCTCTTCCTCCCGATTTCGGTGAGTTGGGTAAATTTAGTATTGCTGTTCATAATTTGCCGAACGCGCAGTATCATCCTTGCGTGATTGGTTATTGTTTACTAGTAGCCTACTTTCATCTGCAAGTAAGCGGCCGGCTTTTTTGTAACCCACTTTCTCATTGATTATGTTGATGCGCCCTTGTGGGGTTAGGCTACTTTCGTCGTGCCGACCTAGCTGTTAACTAGTAATTCTTGCCGAAAACTTAACACTTCCTTCTTTTTCTTGTACATTTGTATTGGTCCAATGGCTGTAGTCAACAAAATTTCCTATGGCTTCCAAACCATCACAGATTTCTCAACGGCGCATCTCCAAAAAGTAGGGGTGTGCTTTCTCATACACAACACTTTCCGAGTATCATTGACGCGCAAATACAACTTAGCTAAGCAGTGTATTTGATCATAATCTGTAGAGGTAACAAAATAAGTTTGCGTGGTATTTCCTAATTGGAAGGCCAGATGAGAAATAGGGAATTGGTGCAATGAATTACCACTTCAGTTCATCATTCTTTCCCAAGAAGGCAGAGGTTAATCGTATTTGCTACTCTTTCACAAGACTTTCTGTATCTAGAAAGCAAGAAACAGTCTAGCCCTTCTAATTTACCACATTTTTACTTAGCTACATTATATCTGGTTTTTATGTAGTTGTGTGACTATTTACTGCCAATACAAATACAAGGTGGCATGTGCCACTTGGAGGTTGGGCGAGTGGAGGATATTATCAAGACAATACAGAAGAGGTTTTATTTCCTTTCACTCCATCATAAAATGTAAATCTTCCGTTAACTATCTTTTTCGGCGGTGTGAGGTATGGGTTTTCCGTTGTGTCATAAGAAGAATTGGACTTTCTTCTCTCTGATTGGTTAGACCTAGTTCTCCACACATGCACATACATCCACCCATCCAGAACAAGTGTAATCGTACTGGAGTGAGGTAGCACACGCCTTAGAAAAGGATTACTTGGCCACGATCAGTGATACACTTTTGTTTAAATTACGTTGGAACAAAGTACAAAAGCCGCCTCTCGTCACAAGTTAACGGCGCCTTCTCTTGGGCTACGTGAAAGGAGTGAAGCACAGTAGAGCGAAATTGACAGTCGTGAAGGCTTACTGCCTGTTATCCCTCAACGCATGGTAATGGGGTACTTGTTTGCCCAACATCCAACACGACTTCCCCTTTTCAGTTGATGTTGGTGCAACCCAATTGCTTCATCAATAACTCATGTTTGAAACATGCCTGGTAGTTGTTTGTGGCACCCTAAACTTCGGTAAGACCATTCATTGACGATACAGGGCTCTTTACGATGAAGAATGGGAAGTCTTCCCTGACGCGATGCATCTACCGTTGAGTGGTTGGGCACCAGCGTTGGACTTCAGACCGCTTCTGGGTAATAGCTTTTGCTACCACACCTTTTTCGAGCGCTACGGAACAGAATTAACAAACGATAAGCCACAATGTGCAGATTTGCAACTACATAGCACTTTTTGTAAAAGAAACAGGCTTGAATCGCATCTATCAGGTTTGGTAAACATTTTATGAAACTCGTTACAATTCTCTACAATTTACAGCCTAGTGCCATTGAGTCGTTGCTAATGCTCGACATGTTTTTCGAGGTCCTCGTTTGCATTTCCCAAATTTGCTCTCTAGGACCTGCTGCACAATCCAATATTTCCATTTCCATTCCCAATGACTCCTCCGATTTGTCCTCCGACTCAGTAGACTTCGTCGAATGGAAGGTAAGTTCATCCACCTAGCTCAAGAAACGTCACATTCTGGATGGATGGACTTTTACTGTCAAGTTTAGTGTGCCAATCAAAAATCAACCATTGTATGACATTTAAATGCATTCTTTTGAGGTACGCGCGGTATAAGTTTGTCATCTTAGCAATTGTACTTCTCATTTGCTGATTAGAAGACGGTAAAATCCAGATTCACCGTTTTGACAGGTTTAAGCAGTAGTTATCTGGCTAATCTCCATTATTTGAATGACAAAGACATGTGACGTGTGGTCAAGCTGCCCCATCGTAAGGTGGACTGTACTTTTTTGCTTCCAACTTATTTCACGTCTGTGATTCCCAAAAAGGGGGTATCCTATTTTTCACACAACTGCACCCTCATTGAAGAAGTCCATCCTTCCACGCTCAAGCTTGTGCTTTAAACCTTGACTTTATTAACCTCTTTAATTTTCATGTTATTGACAACGGTTCTATGGGGGAGAAAAGCTGATTTGAAGGCTTGCTTGATTGGGAACTAGATGGTCATCTTTCAGATGATTTTATGCTTAAGTAGACACCCACATTATTCCAAAGATTTACATAATTTTAATTCATCTTTCAGATGACATGGATATTAACAGGTTTTCTTGACTACCATTTAGATCTATATGCTAGATGATTCTCTAGTTGTTGCTTTTTTCTTCCTTTCAGAAGCTTCACAAAGAGGGTCCTGAGAAGGTGGAGCATCGTTCGCGTAAACATAGTCACAAGCACCACCACCACCATCACCACCGCCACAAAGACAAATATCACAGACACGATACGGGTTGAAGCGCCAAGACTGTGACATCTTTGTGTACATACTTCAGTATTTATTTTTATACACGGTTATAAAGTCATTGACCAGGTGAATCCCTTTCTAGTGGAAAAAAAGAAGGGTAGGGTAAGTGAGGATTCGTTGAGGTATGCCTCGTCGCAAGAGTAGGTCTGTTCATCTTTACATTGAAGCAGACCCTCTGCTTTCAAATGATGGATGCATTGCTGAAAAACAAAGATAGAAATCTGGCCAGCTGGAGAAAGTAAAATGTCTGTTGTCGTTGTTGTTGTTTTTGCATCTTATTGTGCTTCCTGCTGTGTTCCCGTTCCTTTTGAATTTTATCTATTGAATCTTGAGTGATTTCAGCTTGCCTTCACCTCAGCCTCATCTTCATCCCGATCCTGCTTTGCTCGTATGCATAATGGGGAGAGGATAATGGGGAAACGGAACCGACAGATAAGAAGAGAAACTAGTTTTGGTAGTTCTTTGTTTTTTCCCCATTTCAAGAAACCCAAAGGCTTATTTGACTCCCTCATTGTAAATGCAACAAGGCAATTCTTCCCTACCATTTTACACAAATTCCATGTTTTGGTGTGAAAATGTGGATTTTTGTCAACTGCCCCCTCACCTTTGGTGACATTCCGTCTCCGATGTATTGAAACTACTCGGCCCTATCCTCCTGCCTCGGCCTTGATGCTAGAGAAGTTTCAAAACCGAGTCTACTTGGTAATAGGTCAGGTCTCTGGAAGGTACTGCTGATAATTTGTGACCATATCGACACTTTGTGGTTCACCTTCCATATTGGCATCGCATTGGACACCACGATTGTCAACTTTCTGCCCAATTGGTATCTTTTTGAACCCGATTTCTTCGAGGAATACAACAGCCTCTATTCATTTGTCAATCTTATACAGTTTAATCAACCAGGAATGGCTCAATGTTTTCACTCCCTGGATCATGGAACCCGTTTGACTTATTTGGACTTTGCTGTTGGGCTTTCGGTTATACCTTTCCATTACTTACTTTGCTTATTTAGAGAGGGCTCCTTGATTTGCCTAATTACACCGTTGAAGAATATCTCTTCATCTCTTGTTATTACCTGTTGGATCGATATTTGATACCAAAAATGACTATCTGTGAGACTTCAGGACTCCTCTACAGGCCAGTGATAACCCGCTGAAGGAGTGAGGGACAACCAGTCCGGCCTCCCGGTCGCGCCATCACAACAGAAGTTCAAACTCTAGAGGCTGAAGGGCCTGAGTAGTTGAAACAGACCGGATTTAATCTTTCCCTAGATGGATGGTATGATAAAGCGTGGGTGTGCATGCCAATATACTGTAGTGCTTTGATTGCTTAATCCTGCGTTTCGGTTACGCGGGCACTCAAGTCACCGCTGGTGGTACCTCTACTGAGCAACATGGACTTCGAGTCAGGCCGATGGTCTCACCTCTTCGGTCCTGGTATGATGACTTTCTATGGCTTCAGAAAAGACTTGAGTCGCTACAGAACGTTATGTTACATCGTCTGTACAGCTGGTGTGTTATTACGAGTCTGTCCTTGTGTTTTTGCACAAATTCATCCATAAGAAATCAGCGATTAGTTAAATAATATGTGCTGTTACTCTTTTTCACAAGAACAAAACAGTGAGTCAGATGAAAGGCATCTCCATCGAGTCATCACTTTGGATAGTAAATTCTGGAAAGAATAAAATACGTTTTAGCTGACTTCTGTTCTTTTGTGTAGGTAAAGCCTGAGTTTTTAGTTTGAGAAGGCATTTCTAACTGACTTGATCGGTCTACGGGTCACTATTCTGATTGGACAGTCTCCGTAGATCATCAGTGGGTCCTCCTGTACGCCAACAATAAACCTTTCTTCCATATTAGCGTGTCTTATTACGGCTGTAGCGAAAACCCGAAACATTACATTGGTGAGTTGTAAGCGAATCTTGTCAACAGGAAGAACAACCTCGATCTCGTTGACTAGTTGGGTCTTCTGCTGACGCTTTCAGCAAATGCTCAACTTCAAAGTTTGTGATAACCGCTGAAGGAATGAAATAAGGTCCCGGCGAATCACAGCCAATGCCAGAGGAAGGCTCGCTACAGGCCCCGCACAATAAGAGGTTGACAGTCCCCATCCTGGTGTCGCTGTTGGACACTCTTCAGCACTCTCTTCGAATGCAGGATGGCTTCTCAATGCTCTTGCTCCTGTAGGTACTGTGATGCCCAGAAGTCCCATCAGATTCACATCGAATACTACAACCACTAATTGACATTCTTGCTCTGATGCGGATCCATCCTATCATCCTTGATCCCTTCTTTGGATCAACTGCACTTCATGCGGGGACTCATTATGGTCTAGACAGAATGGTGGCAACGAATAGTGCCGAGGAAGTCGAGGAACTGTATGGTGACTTCGTAACTGTATCTCTAACCAAGCAGATGCCTCAGTTTCAATGGGATCATGCTTTGTTTGGCGTCATGGTCTGGGGACTGTGTCTATGGCTAACTGGATCTTCCGTGAGCATGCCTTACTGGGCTTAAAAAGAGACTCGGAGACACGACAAAGTCGACAGTATGAATCTAGAGGTTGCGAAATTTACTTTTAGAGGCTAATTGGCGTCCTTTCCTTACTTTGAAGACTTTCTTTGATCTTCCTTCTCTTCTATAAGAGAAAGAAAATGTATTAAGTAATATTTTCCACTAATCTTTAATCGACAACCCCTGTACTTTAGTGTTTTTAATTTGTTGCATTGGAAAATTCTTTGAATTGTAAACAACTCTCAAAAGATCTCTACGTTTGGTGATTGTAGATTCTATATTTGACGCTTTTGGTACTTCAATTCAGTCATCAATTACCGTGAATGTCTACCTTTGCCATGTCAAACCCATAGGGCAACCAACTGAGTCCGTGTGCATTCTTTGCTGGAACAAGTGCCATCAAACTCCACTTTCTCCCTGGATGAACTGTTGAAAGTAAGCAATTGTTGGGGACTTGAAGAAAAACCACAGAAGAAATCCCAAAAGTGAGGATGTGGCAGTATTGTACCATCAAGTAAAGGACAAATCTCGCGGTTGAGTAGCATGTCTTGCAAAAGTACGAATGTGTCCTTTCCACTAACTAACTGGGGTAAGTTTGGCTTGAACACCTTTTTGTTGTATTTCATCAAGAAGAAGCAGCTCAGCCGTTGGTTGTTAACGTCCGCAATCCATCAAGCAAACACAGTTTTGTGGGAATGAAGTGGTCCAAACCTTAGAATCGTGGGATGTGAAGTGACTGGTTCGTTTGGAGTCCGTTTGATTGCCTTGAATCCCATCCACCATATCTAACTGACGCCTTATGGCGGAAAATGGTGGGAAACAAACTAAGGAACCTACTCTGGCAGTCCTTCTCACAAGCTGTCACACCAAGTAATTACAACGCGGTATGCTAAAAACCCCACCTCCTCCTTTGGTCACCTAGTGCATAAAATGCTTAAGTTGTTCTTCCTGGAAATAATTTTTTACTCATTGTTATGGCTTAGTTTGTGTGTTGAAATACTCAGGCACTTCAGTCTCCACAGATTGTTCCTCCACTCTGAGACATGGCCTTGGGACCATACTAGTGGCCGCCGCCATTCTCCTCCGAACTAGTACAACTTCAGAGAGAAGACAAAACCGTACTTATTGGTCCATCAAATTTTATTCCTTTCGAGTAAGATAATTCAGCGCCTAACATACCGTCTTTTTCCCCGTTTGACGTGAGGATTTAGATGAGAAACATTCACTTTTCTGACCGATACAATTAATTCATTCTTAAGTCACAACAAATACTTCATCAGAACACAATGCGCCTCTTTTTAACAAATTGCATGCCTCAAGCACTAACTCTAACCTAGCAGAAAAGAACGCAGTTACTCGGTTGAGCATTGCCCTCGAGACGGTTCTGGAGGTGCTGGTAAGGTCCCAGGTGGGCGACATGTGCACGGAGGAAGGGATGATCATTGGCTGTAATGGGAGCGTCCAACTCAGCCTCGGTCAGACTTCCACCCGCCCCACTGGCATCCATCCGCGCCATACCAAGTAGAGAGCTGAAACCCGTTAATCCACCCATGGCCTGAAACACACACGGTTGACCGATCGGACGACCGCGCACCTTCCTCTCCTCTGCTGTCTCAGACTGTTTGGCAAGGGATAGAGGAGACACACTTTTTTTCCTTTTTATAACATACAACGTCTAGGACTCTTCCGTATGTGATTTTCGGTGTGTATACCGAGTTTAGACCTACTCTTTTCTTAACTTTTCACGTCTACACTTATCCGATAAAATTACTTACCCTGACGACTGAAAATAAGCAGATCTACCTGAGGCTCCCTTATTTGTTAATGGAAAGATTTCCAAATTTTAACTAGATATTTAACTTTTGCGTACTCTCTCAATTGCTCTACAACAGATTTGATGAAGACCTCATGCGACCTCAGCTTGTGAAGCAGGCACCTTGGAACTACACCCATCAGGATCAATCAAGGAAAACAGTAGAGGATGCAATAAAAAATGCCGTGTTAATTGCCTACTGTACCCGCGATTTACAGCAATAACTTCTCAGTCACATAAGAGTGTTCGTTATTTTTAATTCTGACCGAATTTACATCAACACTTCCTTGTCAAGTCCAATTTAAGCGGTTTGATGTGTCTGATGACTCAATTTTAAACTGCTTTCTTTTCAGGGACTGTCATCAGGCCCAACTCCCACCCCGTCCTAGCCCAGTGCAAATGCAGCTTGTTCATTGGTTCGTAGGATCCGTTTTATAAATCTCTAGCGCTTTTGCGAAAACCGGGGGTTTGGATAATTTATCAGTATTTAATGTGCTGATACATTCGCCTAACTCACCACATCAGTGTGCTTATACGCTGGAAAACCACAATCACAGGTGACACTTGTCTTGAACCCGGTGCACTTGCAATGTGGACGAGAACATACATAGGGTGTGACCTAAAATTGAAAAATGTCTTTTTTATCAATCATTTCTCATTTAGTGCTAGCAATTCTGTCCTCATAAATCCAGTTTTCCCTCATTTCATATTTTGACCGCAACGAAAAAAAGTAGTCTCAAGTATACAATAAATTTACACTAACAAAGTCTGCAGTTTTAAAGCACTAAAACAAATGTTAAGAGCGATATTGTCTCGAGAATTGCAATATTACATTAGGGCGTGCGTTAGGATGCCCTTTCACCTTTTGGCACCGTCGATGAATGGTATGCTACTTCTCATCTACTTAGTAGCATGTAAATGCACTGAAATTGTCAAATACAACTCTTGACAGGAGTGGTATGCCCCGTCCTACTGACTCACCACATTGTGGTCGGTTGCCTCGTGTTTGCAGTGACAACGAGGAGCACCGCCCACACTCTTTGGCATCATGTGATAGGACTTGCATTTGCATTTGGAACAGGGCTGTGGAATGGGCCTCTCAGGGGGAATCGTGGCAAAGTCGGTTTGATGCTGTCTGTAACGATGCGTGCAGAAACACTGGGTCTCCGGGCCAGTTAGGAAACAGTCCACACCCTTAGGATTGACCCAAGATACGTAGATTCTATTATTCAGTCTCTAAAGCATGCCTTCAATTGCTTTAACTGCGGTTACCATGGGAAACACGCGTTTCTTATAGGCTTTGTATTGGGCAGGTGTAAAGGTATGGCCATTGTCATCATCACCTACAATTCTGTGATAACCTTAGTAGGGAATCTTTGTAGTAATCCTGCCTGTGGTAGAGAATATATGCATCAATCGCTTCAGCTTCTTCTGCAACAACATTAATGGTGTTTTTCATAATCTTCAAATGGACAAAAAATGTCAACAGCACAAACTATTTTATCGGCAGAGCGTGTAAATATAGGCAAAAAATCAAAATGAGAGTATATTTCCATTTCGATTTGATAAACAAATAAAATGCTGTTTATAAAGCTGAATTTCAGAGGAAATTCACATTTTAAATACAAATTATTTTAAATGGACTTAAGGGTTGATCAAAAGGTAGTTAGGGGAGAATCGTGGTTAACTATTGCATATTTTTGCATACCAGGATGATATCGATCGCTCGCCAAGACTCCTATTTAACATTTATAAAAAACAGGATCTAAAAACTTGACGAGTAAATATTTCAGTTCAAAATATCATTCCTAAAATACCAACTGCTCTAATCACTCGTCAAATTCCCAAAATAGGATGAGGGGATTATATCTTCTTAATTAAGCTGGAGTATTTAATATCTTCGGAATTTGGGTCTTATATTTTAATAAAACAAATCCGAAATAAAATAATAAGATTTCGGGCCTATCAAAACACGTAGTAGTGCACTAATTTTACCTCACTACAATAGGCTATAGTAACCCGAAAGATGAGTGAAGCATCACAAAGTTAAGAACTTGGCGCATAAAATTTACATTCATAGAAAGACAAGATCTTATATGGCACTCCAAAGGAGCTCTTGACCAATAATGAGGCAATCAAACAAAACTTGACATTGTGCAAGGTGGATGTTAAACCATAGCCATCTAATGAGCATCGCAAAAGCACACACCAGAATATTCTAGTATGAGATAGGCACAAGCCATTTCACCCGTTAACGGATGCTGGTGTAGTTAAAGTTAAACTCATCAGAATACTACATTACATCATCTGGTTTTCTTAACTGTTACATTGTTTTACTGTAGAAGCCTGAGCCTGCAAGTCAGTAAACCAGTTAGTAAGACCATGACGGCGTCCCTGTATTTTCGGAGACTAAGCAAGTATTTAAGGCCTAATTCAAGAATAGAGACCATGACCTATAAATGGTTGACATACAATACAATGATACAAACAAACATGAAAATCGATCGCAAAAATGGCAAAATTAGTAAGTTAAAATAAAATTATTGTGTTATTTTTAAACAAATTTTTTTTCAAACTTTCTTCGGTTATGTGATGGAAGAGTTGTATAAAATCAACCGATATTATTATTTCTCGGCAGTTGCTTCCACTTTTTCATAGTACAAAATAAATTTTTTTTTTGTTTTGTATGTCAATTTTAGCTTAAAAATGTTAATGCGAAATTTGCTTTAGAGCCCCCATTTACCAGTTGCTAATGCACTCGACCCCATACATACGTTTTCTTTTTTCCTGATCCATCAAGGATCTACTAATACCTCAAAACCTAAAAAGTAAGTTGATTTTATAGTTCTTTAATAAGCCAATTATTCGATTTTGTTTTCTTTTTTTTCGTTCAAATTCATCGCCTTCTCAAATCACTGTGCTCCGTGCCTCTATGCTACCATTTTCTACGCGCGAAAACAACCTGCTCACATTTTATCCTTGTCCTGTGAATGTGCGTCTAGGTGTGTGTGTGCGAATAGTAGTATGAGTCACCACTCGCTCTTCGGCCATATTCAGAATCGCGTGACTAATGCTAGCAAGGTCAGCTCATCAAGACACTCCTGAACTAGGTCGAATTCTCAACCCATGTAGCCCTAGTCCGACAGATGACATCGTCACCTAATTATTCCCTTTTGGTCAATAATCAGATATGTCTGATTTCAGAATGCCAATCCCCAAATAGGTAACTCAACTAGTAGTTATATTCGA
The DNA here is from genome assembly GCA_000469725.3 of Echinococcus multilocularis. Taxonomy (NCBI): domain Eukaryota; kingdom Metazoa; phylum Platyhelminthes; class Cestoda; order Cyclophyllidea; family Taeniidae; genus Echinococcus; species Echinococcus multilocularis. The sequence continues at coordinate 2,071,991 of LN902842.1, read as the reverse complement.
GTATCCTAGTTATTGCTTGTCTATCACCGCTCGAAACTTTGATCATGATTTTGTGTCATCAGCTAAGTAAGAGTTAAACTGTATTCAACACTACTCTTTTTTACCCTTTTTGTGATTTCCCCTTAGGCACAAATTCGCTTTAAAAGTCTAGCCGAACTACTGGCTAATTAGGAACAAAGAATGGTCTTGATGCCATAATAACACGGCAACCAACTCTCGTTGCCTTGATGAGGCTTTGCCCGATCTACCTAATTAACGTCCTATTAATTCAAACACTGGCCTGGCTCCTTCAAGAGGGTCCAGCAATGGTTACCTCACTACCCAAGGAGTTGACACCTTCCGATCTCATTTTTGGCTATTTAGAGGTATTAGGTTAAAAGGAGGCTGAATCTAGGGGTAATTTGGCAGTTAAGTGAGTAGAGTTTATTCTCTATTAGGCTATTAAAGTCCCCTGCATTTTTAACAATAGGCAATGTAAAAAGTCGACTTTCTGCCGCTGAATTAAATTCATTTAGCATTGACTTAAGCCAAGCTTGTCAAGTTTTTGCTAGCAAAAAGTCTGTGAATTGAATCCAAAATGCAAGCAAAAAACAAATTTATTTTTCCAAGCGATTTAGGTCGCATTTGATGAGAGTAGAGCACGAATACGTACGTCCTGAGACCTTACTCTCAGTGAATTGTGGTAGTAAGCGATTAGGTACAATTTTCATTCCTTTCGGACATTTAACTTGCTCATAAAAGGGTATCTTCTCGCATTTCCTTTGTAGTACACATTTAGAGCTGCATCATTAGCATAAAAGTCAGGTCTTTTTGACCAATTACCTTTGGTAATGGACGTAAAATAAGTGGAGTGTATCTGTATAATAAATGAGGGACGAAGAAGATCTCTTGTGGACATATGGCACCTACAGGCGATTTCACAAATCTCCCACTGCCTTTGTTCCTCAGACAGCCAGCCACGTCCTCTCTCGCTCGCATCTGCCTGGCCGTAGCTGCAAGCGCATACACGCACGTCGACGGCTGACGAGGTAGATGCGTCACGCGTGTGTGCGTGCGTACATGTGTGTGTCTGTCCCTCCGCCCATCCATCCACCCGTCCATGACTCATCCAGCCACGTTACCGGTGAAGGACGCATCCCACCTGGCACGCTTGCAATCTCGGCGACACGTGAACCCCCATAGGGTAGACTCCAAACGCCTTAGTAGCCGGAGTAGAGCGCACAGACCCTCATGGGCACACTCACGCACTTGGGACCTTGACGACCGGCTCAACCAGCCTACCCCATCTGCCATCATGGCCTGTGGTACGACCTTACCGTGGCAAGGGACAGGGTGAGCGTACCAAACGAGCCTATTCAGCAGTGGACGTAATCGACCTACAGTCTAATTCAACAACTAGCATTTCAAGGGGATGAATCACTTCCAGTATAATCATAATTACTTATTCGATGACCTAATTTATTATGCATTTTGGAGGGTGTTGATGAGTCACCCTCCGCAATGAAGTTGCAAGCCAACAACCATTGAGGCCTAAAAAGCCATCAAATAACAATACCATTTTGGACGGCGATAAAAATCGATAATTATTGACCTGTAGACGTCATATGGGGATGACATTGTCTCCATCTGTAAATTTAAAACATTCCTAGTACAAAAATGTGTTTAAATGATTTTTTATTTATTAATTAAAGTTGAGAGACAGAAAAACCACTTCTAATTTCCATTGAACCCAATAGAAAGCCTTGAGAATTGATTTAAGACGTCCAAACTGCCCAAAGTGGCTTATTTACGAAGTATAGTCTTGGCAAATGTCTCATAGTTGAGTGGCTTTTTAAACTACAATTGAATAATGCATGAGAATAGTTTCAAAGTCCAACTTGAGGTAGCGTAACCGGGGCCTACGACTAGGCGATGGATGCAATACACTGGAGACTGTTGGGGAGAATGAATGGGTCACTCACACTGCTCTTATTAATAGAAAATGTACTGATAATTTACACGAAGAATGGGAAAAACTTTTACTGAAACTTTATACATAAATGAGAATAAAAAAGATGTAATCCAACCTGAAAAGTCGATCATACTCCTAGGGCTCAGAATTTCTCCAAGGGCGCGCAAATTTATGGCGATGTAATGAATACATTTAGCTAATAATAAATATTTTGTATTAGAAGAACCCATTTTCTTATTGACATTTACCATCTGCACGAAAACAGGTTTCTGCATAATCCTCGCTCCTCCGCCTCGGCGATTAATTGTGTGCATTCCACTTTTCCAACATACTTAGTAGGCAAAAACTGGGGAAAGTACTTTTGAATCAATGGGATCATTGCACTGCGAGTGGACGCCATTTGGCTCCACTCAAAAGGAAATTGTCTGGCGAGTATTCGGGGCTACCTTGGTTAGCACCACACTTTGTTTCGTAGGAAAAACCTGCATAGCGGGAGAGACACGTAGCCTGTTCTCACATTTCTACTGATTTTCTCAATTTCTCTACCAGAAAGTGAGGCAGTGGGATTCTACAAACTTAGTATTCGCCATTTTGGATGTAAACATTAACCACATATAAAAACTATGGGTTTATTCATCTGACCAACCGAGGGTAGATATAAATCGCTTTAACAACAGCGAAGTTGGCGACCCTGATGGCAATTCTGTTAGATTCGTGTGTCTAGTTGGAGGGTGGGAGTGAGGGCTGCGGGTAGGACTGCAAGGGATAGAGTTTAGGTGAGGTGCGGATTGGGGGCAGTAATGGGAGATCGGTGGTCCAAACCCACCGAGGCGTAGTGGGGGCGACGTGGCCTTAAATTTCACTTCTCCATCGCTGTCTTGACTTCCCACAAACCAGCATTTGTCAAACAGGGAGTGCATGTGTGTGTGGATGTGCAGTTTATTTGACGGCACACAAATGTGGTGGGTTCAGGCGAAACCGAATTGAGAGTTACGGCTTGAGGAAACAAAACTACCCCCTATGTGATACTTCAAACCTTATTTTTCCAAAAGTGGATACCGGAATCCTGGATACTACTTAAGTGCTACTACCGAGTTATCCACTTAAACGGAGATTGCATGCTCCATGGCAAGTGCCTACGCCATCAGTGAAGTGGGCGGAGGTGCCGGCGGAATGGTGAAAAAAACAGCACCAGAAATGAATCATTTAGACACCACATGTGCCTCATGTTGTTGCTGTCGTATCCCCACCGAACTACGTTCCATTAAAAAGCAGCACTCCATTTTATGACAGATTGGATTTACCCCCTGAATTCGGGTGCCCCAACGTCGTGGTAAACAGGCAGAGCGGAGAATGTCTTGACTCTATAGCATACCCAAAATAACTAAGTCATGCAATATGCTAATCACTAATTTGTATGGCCACATTGTGTGTGATCTCTCGCTCGGCATATCAACACGTTTGCGTGCGTGATTTGCGGGTTTGCATGTATGAAGACTTAGCTCGGGTCATAGGGCGCCACCACCGACCCGCGAAATGTGACTTGACTTTCACACGGAGCGCAATAAAATCGCATCTGCTTTCACAACCACCTGGAGGTCCATGTCAGGGCGACAATTTACACCCAATGCCTGGTAATACACAAACTAAGCTAAGACAAATTAGGAAAGCCTCTTCCATCGACATTTGGGCTTCAGTGGTCATGCCTACCCATCCATGTCAATCAATAAGGCTTGATATATTCATCAGTGATGATAGAGCAGCTTTTAGACTAACAAATGCACCATTTTATGTAAGAAATGGGCACACTCAGTAGAGATCGTCCCTAAGCAAGGAGGAAATATCCTATTTATTCACCGTCCTGGACGCAAATATAAAGCTTTCTCTATAAAAATATAAAGAAAGTTGAGGAGGAACCATTACGATAGCTGAAGGAGCTTTTTGATTCATGTGAAGTAGTAGCCACACCAGTAGGGGTCAGGATCCTAAGACGACCACGCAATCAGCACGGGAGTAGATTTTGCAAAGCTTCAGGCTAAAACATTGGCCTGATTGAAGCGCCTGGTAAAGTCCCATCCTCAAAAGGCTTTGATTATCCAGCCGAAAAGATGTAGACAACGAAGCGTTTGAAGATATATGCTATTTACATACCAAAAAAATCCTAAAATCGAGCTTAGTTAATTTTGAATGCATCTGAAAGAAATGTGAAGTGTAGGTAATGTTCCCCATTTTGTGGTTCGCAACAATGCATGGAATGTCCTACCCGATGTACTTTCGGTTCCAGAGCTTTTTCTCTGAATCGTAGAAGAAAATATGCCTGTAAATGTACTCTGAGAGAGTGACCATTTTAAAATGCCGCCTAACTGAACGATAAAATTAGTTGTGGGGGTCATGAGGTCATGTCCCGCATTTGTTTGAACTCCACGACGGCACATCATGACAGTGCTGCCCGTCCTACTTTATCAAGCTCAATGTGCTTACCAAAACCATCCGTGCCAGTTGGAACTAGTTCTAAGTAGCTCTCCAATACTGCTTACCCTCAGGGAACACATAAGGCGCTCCAAAGAGATTTTGTAGTTTTATGTGAAAAACTCCTTCAAATGCAAAATCCCTTCTCCCAAGGCGATAAACGATAGCTGTTATTTTTACTTTACGAAGATGCCTGGCCCCTGAACGCCTAGAAAAAAAGCGACTCCTTTTATTTTCCTACTGTCTACTGTCTATTTCGCACGTGGTCGTGCATTTGCCGCCCGATTTCAATGCCAAGAAAGGGTGCTAATCATCACTTGGACCTTATGGAACCTAACTAACATTAGGAGACCATGAAAGCCTCTTCCTTAAGTTGAAATGCCTATCTTATCAGTTAGAGGTACTGTGAGATGGGAGGGAACTTCGTTACTGCCTTTTTCCTTTGTAATCATTGAGTTGTCCAAAGCCAACTCCGAGAAATGGTAATTATCACTTAAAATAACTAAAGATGAGAGTGCAATTGGAGAGTCTTTTCGTCCTTCCTCTCTTCCCACCCATCACATCCTAAAATGCAAATATTGGGATTATGTTTATGGCTCTTTGAGTAGTGAAGTCCTAAGTTTTCCTATCTCCTCACTGATTGACTGGACCTCTTTGTCTCCAAAGGAGAAGTCATTTTTGACAAATCATCGTGTTATCTTGAGTTTTATTGCCCCGAGTACTGAGTAGATCGTCTTGAGACAGCCAATGATATGACCGTTTGGATAGCTCAGGGGTCAAATGCAAAACTTGTTTATTCTCCTGATGTGTTTTAAAACTGACAATATCGCCTCTTTAGAACTCACGAGAAGGAGGTGAGGGAGCTTACCGTCATCTGTTTATACATAAAATTTGGGCGGCACCCACTTGCTTAGTTGCTTACACGATTTGGTTGGCTGATTTAGGTGTAGAGGAATGGTTCCATCGCTCACCAAGTTAAGCTTGACTGAACGCTTTCTTCCAACACATTAATTTTTTATTTAAATCTCTTCCAATCAAGAAGAGAGCTTTCTTGTAGACGATCCATCCATCTTTAACCAGTTTACCGGACAGTATGTGCTACAATCTTACATTCTAAGGATATTGTAAAAAATTTGACGAGGAGCTTCTGCAGCCCAGGAATGGAGTTAACCTCGGTTCGTAAAGCCAGCCCCTAGCCCCCCAAATCACATCTATCAGGTTCACCTGCCGTTGCAAGCTGGAGGCTTGGGTTGGAACGAACATAAAGCTAGCGAGCACAACAAAGAGTAGCAAACCGGCAGGCTGACACATTTTCATCCATGTTTTACTAAGCATGCCTATAAACAATTGCCTGCATTTTACGTTTCAACAAGAAACTGTGACGGGCTCTTGCGGAAATAACGATGCCATCCAATCGATGGATAGACAATGAGTGAATTGGACGACTGATAAACTGTTGGCCCTTCAAGAGTCGAGAGACGCTCGATTGCCGCTAAAGTAGTTGATTAACTTCCCCTCGTAAAAGAGCAACGTCAATCTGACCTGAGTAATAAACGTAAGGTCGGTTCATTGCAATCAAAGGAAAATTATAGAACAGTGGTAAATTGCCTACCCAATTAGTCGTCCTCCCCTTTCCCCCAACATCGCCCTTCCTCCCCCCCCCCCTAGAGAGGTCAAATAAATCGTAGAGTGAGGGGGACTTAGGTTTGTTTTACTAGGAGAGGGAAATTTGTCCTCGCCAACCGTAAACTCGGAGACTTTCGAGCCTGAGAAAGTTGTGATGGGTAAATCGGAGCATCCACAAAGGGAAAGGCGGCATTTTTAGGCTTCTATTTTTACTTGACCTGTAAAGAGTATGGGATGAATTTGAGCCTCATAGGTCAAATATCTTATCCTACCTATTCTTTTCCTGGATTTGGTAAATTATCTACCAGAGCAGAGAGGCAACTTCACAGCAAGTTGCTCTAATGCCAGCGATGAAACACTTCCGATTCCTGTCTCTAAAACTTCTCACAGAATTTACAAAAATTTATTTCTGTAAATGGGTCTGTGCATAAGTGAATTTACTTGATATTTAGATGTTCAAATTATACCGAGTGTGAGCGCCGGAACCCGTTCCCTTCTTCCATTCTACAGCCCCGATGGGCAGTTGGAGTACAAAATTCTCTACATTTACTGACATTAAAACTCAGTTGACCTTTATGAAATGATATTGCCGGAAATAAAGTTGAAATAAACAAATGTTACCTGCAAGAGGAAGGTGAAATGCAGTACGAGTCATTGATATATGTACATGTAGTAAAGGGGAGGTGCAGTTGCCTTTCCCTCCGCCACACGACTTTCATCCTTACAAATTCGGGAGGTCTTCTCCATGACTCACATCTAGCATTCCCACAAAGACGAGGCTAAATGAACTGGCTGACTGATTAATCCTTTATAAATCAGAGGAGGGGATGAAAAAAAAAATGCAGATTGCATGCAGAATCCACGTCCATAGATGCAGCCATCTTTAGGTCTGGCAATAGTAAATTACACGAGGGATATTGTAAACAAAATTTAGACTAAATACGGAGAATGCAACAGCCTCCTCCACCTTTTAGTCCAGATGAACAAATTTCATCTGGCCGTGAGAAAAAATGTGGTATGTAAATGAATGGATGAATGAAGGAAGAAGGTCACGCACATGGACGCCTGTTTAAGGAGTGCGAGAATTCAGGCGGTCGACGTGAAAACGATATCTCGGGTGTTAAATAGTTTTGAGGCAGGTAAAACTATGTCCATCTGCCTCACATTTTTAAAAGAAAAAATATTTATACCTTTCCTCTGCCTCTAAAATAGCATCAATCAGCTTTACTGTAGTACCAAATCAGTAGGTTAGTGTGAGATAAGAACTTTTAAGAGGAGAATTGGAATGGGTTCAATGGGAAAGGAAGTATGCACCACAACGAAGGGGGGAAAAGAGGGAATGCAGGCTTTTGGAACAAAGAAGTTTCTCATTCTCCAAAGCACATTGCCAAAATGTCTTAGGGATAAGAAAATTGCCTTTCTCCCTCGTTTATGCATAAAATATTCGTGTGTGTTCGCATTTGTGCTAGTTTTTAAAGGGAACAATAAGTAAACGCAACAAATATGTGCATTTCGTGTCTGTAGCTGAGGCAACCATTAGTAATTCCGTAGGCAAAAGAGCTCCCAACGTAAATACATGCCATGGTGACAATGTTGCAATGCTATCCCATTTATTAGACAAAAACAGAGCATGGAGAGAAAAAGGAGCCGAGCTGCAGTCAATGGCCACCCATTCCGTTTCCTATTTTGGACAGGGTTAATTGACTGCTTCGGGTTTGGCCTATGAAGCCCGGTAGAGGAAGGAATCGCTTGTTTGGACTTGCCCAATCTTTCCACCCGCTAGTCATCCACACAGTTCTCTCCCCGTGCCCTTCAGGGTGTCAAGATGACGACATGCTGTGTGAAAATTAAACTAACCCATTCTACATCCAAGGTGAGAACAAAAAACCCTAAAGTGGTGGATGATTAATTGTCTCCATCTTTTATTTATGCCGTTAAAGCCTCTAACAGCTGCATTAAGGGACGGGACGCGCCAGCTTCCACTGACGTCCAGGCGCTCATACGTGAGTTGCGGTACCTTGAGGACCGGTAAGCGTCCTAGTTTGGGGACTTCATGTACCGAGACTAAACCGGGAAGTACCAACCGGTTCATTATCATATATCACGATTTACTGGTCTTTAAAACAATGTACAAACGCTGTTGACACATGCGGAGTGAAATGAGACCCAAAAGTAAACACTAGGGGTTAAATCGGGTCATTGACGTAGCCATGTGAGTCACGGATTTGTTAAAGGAACGTACTTCACACCTTTTATACAATATCAACACCGAACAAACGGCCATTGAGAGACACGGTAAATATGTACACTCTAACCACATACCCTCGTGTGTGTGGTACTCCATGCCAAGCGCAGTATGTGTAAGTAGAGAAATTTGAGAAAAAACGGAATGACCGACTTGCAAGCACGAATAGAAAGATCAGGGAATCAGTCTCTTAATGAGCCTGCAATCAGGCGCAGTAGTGGTACCGTGGCAACGGAACCCAGTAACGAGTTAACACTCTCCAATGGTTGTACGGGTATTCCACTTTACAGGTGGTAGTTTTAAGCGGTCTCCATAAAATACAGTAGACTAAGAGGACCCAGACAGCTTGATCAAGAGTGAACCGGCACTGCAAAAGGCGGAAGGGTTAGATACCAAGACCTGGGACCTCAAGGACGAGACGACCTTCTCCACGGTCACACTAGTCTCCAAACTCTGCTAGCTGCGAGGTTGAGGAAAGAACAGTGAGTCCTTAAGGCAGCCTATGACACAAACTAGGACCCACCAGACTCGCGCAACCACGCTGTGCACCCACAAAGTGGGACTTATCGATCAGTCAAACTGTCTCCCCATTCCCACGCTTCCACCGCGATCACGACGACGACCTTGAGCTACTTTACAGACATTAGCAGCCCACGCCCTCCTTCGATAGAGGCTTCACTTGGAACAAATTAAATGCATATGACCGCTAATCAATGTCACCCACATCCCTCCTCCTCTTCCGCCTCTATCTCAACCCCGATAAGGTCATCGATGAAGCGCCATCAAGAGTGGTGTCAAAAAAGGTTTATTTTGCTTAACTCGCTGTTACATGCGTCCGCGCAGTTAGTCATTAAATTGGTTAAATTATTTTGCATAGACAAAATACAAATGATATCTTATATAAAATTGAGCATTGGTTAGTAGGGTCGGGAAGTACCTAAAACAGAGGAAGAAACCCGAATTATAAGGGACAGGCAATAGCGATACGCAACGTATACCTATGACAGAATTGTCATGCAGAATAGTGCGATCAGAATTAGGAGAGAGGAACAAGAAAGCACACACAGACACGCATCGATATCCGAGAGGGAAGACGAGGGCGTCAGAGTGACTTTTATCTCTTCGTCAGGAGTAATCCCCACAACGGAAAGGAGCCGTACACACACACACACACACACACACACACACACACACACACAAGGATAAAGGGCAAGAAAATGAGCAAAATCGTATATAAATCACAAAAAGAAACGATAGCCGTGCAACACAATGGGAGATTGGAGGAGGATAGGATGTTTACGCCGACAATAGGCAGAAAGCCACCAAACACACACACACAGACACACACGAAGAAATGACATTGAGAACGAGAGCCTATGGATGTAACAGATCACTCACTCATGGACTTATAAAATCATTGTCATTACGAGGTAGTTATGTCTCCACTTTTAAAAGCAATAGTTCTTTCGGTAAAAAAAAGTTGCGGTAATAAATCGGAATAAATCAGGTGGAGTTGGCATTACGGTTGATTTGGGGCTAGATAAAACGAAAGAGGAAAGTTTTTTTAACAAATTGGCACTCCGAGCAACCATAATCATAAAAAGTAGTTCAAATAACCCTAACGGGATTGGCTAAACACAAAACTCACCTCTGGGACGTTTTAACTGAACCTTCAATCGCTTCGGACCCACTGAATAGCCATTCATCTCAGCGATTGCTCGCTGGGCACTAAGAGGGTTATCGTAGCTCACAAAGCCTAGGAAAAAAAACCCCATTGATCAACCATCAACAGTGGGGCAAGAAGTTAATAAGTGCCAAATATGGAACAAGGACGTACCAAAGCATTTGCTTTGGTTTGTTCCCCTATCCACAAACACTTTCGCACTTATCACTTGTCCAAACGACGAAAACAGATTCACCAGGTCCATATCGCCATACTCTTGCGGGAGGTGATATATGAACAAATTGCTGCCTTCAGGGCCAGTTGGCATTTGCTCACGCCCAACCTGTCGTTGGTGAAGAGGAGCTGCCAACACTTGGGCGAGGTTTTGAATACCCGCCGCACCTGGAGGCAAAAGGGACACAATTCGTTAAGAACTTATTTCAAAGGGGGCAAATGGAAGGGAAAAAAGGTAAAAACCCACTCAATCCAAACTGCGGATAGCTGAGCGCAGATGGTCGAGCAACTGAAAGCAAAGCATGACGATGGATAAGAGGCAGCACTTCCACAGTAGGGATACTGAACGGCTACCTACCTGCGCCGTTAGGAGTAATGCCTGGTAATGTGGATAGCATAACCCCATTTGGGGAAAAATGGGGATTCTGAACTAGATTTGCGGAGAATTGTTGCTGCTGTTGTTGCTGCAGCAGGAGTTGCTGTGAGTTTTGCTGCGCCATTATGAGCGCCAAGGCTTGTGCTGCAGCCGGATCAAAATGGAAACCTCCGGGAGATGATGATGGATGCGGAAAGGCGGTGGGTTGTACCACCATAGGCTGATTTCTCATGGCCTCGTAAAATGCGCCAAGCGCCGCAACCGCATTGGTGCTGGACGGTCCGGCATTACCGTTTATCGTAGGAGCTTGATTTTGCCATACTGAGGGAAGAATCACCGCAGCCGGCGATGGGGTTGTGATCGAAGAGGTTTCAGATGGAATAGTCAATATGGGTGAACAGGCATTATCAACCTGTTGTTGAACAGGCTGAATCTGTGCAACCGTTGTGGAATTCTAAAATGGTAGAATAGGTGGGTACACACATATGCATAAAACCTACAGAACCATCCGGGTCGCCAATGACCCGTTTTGGTAAGACATCCTCCCCATTTACTCCCGGAACAAGTGAATGTCGCCAACAGATGTGCTTACAGAGTACATCGAGGGCAGGTAATGACTCTGGCCATTATTGGCAGGAGCGGTGGCGGCTGCGGTAGAATTCATTATGAAATTAGTTAACGTCACAGGATCCATAATGTGTTGGTAAAGACCCGCGAGTTGTGCCACATCCAGACCGCCGAGAGTGACTGCCCCGGGGCTTGGAGTCGGGAACGGTGGCGGCGCATGACCGTTAGATCGAGGCACCAATCCGGCTGCTTCCACGTCTCCTCCAGGAAGCGCACCAGTAGCCGCATAGGGCAGCAAGTTATCCGGTCGCTATTCAAAGCAATTATTATTGTTAACCACGATAAGCCACGGATGTTGGCACGACTGCAATACAGTGATTCCAAGTACTTACGGTTGACGGGAAAGTCCCATTTGAAAGAGTTGACTGATCAGCTTCTGCTGGGTTGGGAAAGTTGCTCGCGGCCCCATCTTTGTTTTCAAGTAAATTTATGGTTAGTAACTCAAAACTGACCTCGGAGTAAAAAAATATAATGAATAATAGCTTCCTAATCCCATGGCTCATGAAACCAACTGCTTTCAACGTGTTGAACCCGTCGGCAGTATGCACACCCTCCTAACAGATACTGGTCAGAAAATCTGTCCTTGCCTTTCATCAGATATTTACTTTACGTGAGCTAACCAGGAAACGCACACTCAAAAAGCTATGAAGTTGTTAATTCCAAAATAAGTCACTTTGGGTAGTGTGCATCTCCAGCAAATTGGTGTGCATGATCAGGAAAGAGGGCACATTTGGACCTTGTTTGCTGTCTTATGAATGCCAGCAAAACATTGCAAGTGGGGTAGATAGTAAAGCAAATCCCACATAGCAACAGCGGTCGTCGACACTTCCTTCCTCTCCAGATACGCCAACGCAGTAGCGCCTTCTACATGCACAAGAATTACGAGACTGCCAAGTCAGCCTCAATGCAAGCAACTTGTCCGCAAATACTTGGTTAGCAGTCTACATTGAGTGGCCAAGTGTCCGGAAAAGAAGGCATTTATCAAATACTTTCGAAAACATTGGTTTGATAGGACATTAATAACGATGCGAGAATACATTGCATCATCAATTCAAGACAAGGATGTAGTAAATGAAAAACACGCACTTGATTCCCCGTTCTCCTGAATTCGGGGGACGTGGGTAGTATCCGAAATGACGGATTCTGCTGTTGCATCCAGCCCTGATGGGGAGGCGAGGAATGGTTTACAATCCATTGAGTACTAGTAATGAATAAAGGAATGTAGTGAAAAAATAAAATAATCCAAGGCGGGAACGCCCGAACGCAGAATTGGCAACTTCGAACTTCGGGAACTGCACGGATGGCTTATCTTTATGCTTTCTTCTGGTGTGTCCACTGTCCATACTCTAATTCCTTATTGGCTAATGAATGAATCACTGCACCCCCCTTCTGCCAGATAATTGGCTAAAAGTGACCAATGAGAGAATCAAACGTCTGATTGGACGAACCGATGAGTCTATGCCACTTTTGGGCTAGCGCTTCGCGCCTTGCGTTATGGGCGGAGAAGTTAACTCCCTACGTAGCTGTGCCCCTTTTGGTGTTAGGGTAAATGGATTTTTTTTCTATCTCCGCCCTAAATAAATAGGTCTACTTATTTTATAGCCCTTTTTCTGCGATATTACCTCGTAAATGAGGGTCCGAATATCTTTTCTATAGTGCATCGGCACAGAGACGCCATTTGAGGCGCTGAAATTGTCTAATTACCTTCTGAACTTGACAACAACTTCCAAGAACAACAAAAACAAAGTAGCATATAAGGTGTGTCACCGAGATTAGCTGTTAGGGTTATGCCAATCCAAGCCTAGGTAAAGACGATTAGTGAATAAGTGGGCCAGTAAAAAGCGGTTTGAACACTTCTGTCAGGGCTGTAATTTGGTCTTCAGTGGCAAAGTCTATTTGTCCATAATTTCTTCCGTTTGAATGAATTTAGTGAAAATTTAGGTGGCTTTGGAAAATAAGTGAGCCCAATTATCGGAAAGAACATGTGGACCGTGCCAGACGTCGCGTTAGGAGGTCACTGTTGGTGGCCAACGCCGTGTTTCTGCGCGGGAATTCTTGTGCATTTTACACGGACACACTCTGAAGCTTAATCACACGGCGAATTCTCCGTACCAAGTTTGTTGGAGAGGCCATGAGAGAAGTTCATCACCCCATAGCATGTAGTTTAGTATTTCTACTGAAGGAAAATGCAAAATGGCGAAAGTGCCATGCATGGAGGTTTTCCGATCAAACAGGAATATTAAATTTGTAAGGGAGTAAAGGCCCCAATTATTTTATCAACACGGTGGCCTGCTACGTTTATACACTCATCCCAGTGCTTAATCCGGGTCAGGCATCTCTATCCCCACCTTAGGGCCTCCGACGTTACTTCGTAATTAACATGACGATGTTACCTTCTAGCCGAGGTCCAGGTACAGTTAGAATTCTCTCGGAGCTAGTTGTGGGCAGTGGAAATAATGTGGCAATTTCTCTCATTTAGGTTACTCCAACGCACAAGTTATACAGTGTGCAATATCAGCTTATGGGTGTTGCTGGATTAACACGATGGTATTAGAGGTCAAACTTGGCATTTTGCCGTTCCAATGCAAGTAGGCCTAAATTCAACTTTACACAAGAACACAAGCACATATCCGAAATTTGGAGGAATCTTAGGCGCAAATTCATTTTCTACCAGGAATCTCTCAGATACTGATTCATTACATGCAGCGCACTTGAGAGGCATGTCTACGCAATTAACGAACGTGGGCATAAAATTAAGACACTACCGAGTGGTTAGCAAAGGTGCCATAATGATAGACATTATTGACGTCTGACAATGTCAATCAATCGCATTCTGTTGACAGACTTTTCCACTAAGTAGTATACCACTTAGTTGTGGGTGTTGGCGGCCACTTTCACAACAATAAACACCTGGTGTCCCAACCGTTTAGGATATTTCTCCTCAAAATCTCATTTGAGCTGTTCATTACATTGCCTGACAAATCTGGAAATGCTCAGTCGAAAGATTTGTCCTCGTGCACCATGAAACGGATAACGATTAGTGGTGTTTTACGTCAAGCCAAGAAAGCCCAAAGAATGGACTTCCCACTTTGCAAAATTCTCCTCCATTGAAGGCACACTTTGGAGTCACTTGGTGTGACAATTCGCCATCGGTTACCGATTGATTCTATGTGGATATTTTTTATGAGATTTTGCACCTTCCTACCGGTTAACGCCGCCACGTGTGATCGCTAGTTCCTCTGGTAACTGCATGATTGTTGATTCCTTTTCATAGGTTCAACTACACAGACGTTTCAGTCACTGCACGAGGGCTGCAGTATTGTGTGCGGATGCGGGAGAGTGGGGGAATGAATAACACCTCCGCCTTTTCGCTTCTCGTCTCCCACGTCTGAATGGGATGCAAGCAGTGCTGAAATAAAATTAGTACCATGGAGCTAGCCTTAATTATACACTTGTTGAGTGGAGTCTGCCTGAAAGCAAGTGATCCCCTCATTTGCGACTAAGTTGTGAAACGCCATCCAGAGTTGAACACTGCACCATCGTCGAATCCTCCCAATGCAGATAACAAAGTTGACAAAATGCGATTCCATCTACATAGACAAGAGTTCTCACTGGCAATGGAATCGAAAGTCTTAACGTTTTAAGGATGAATAAATGTGTCATTTTCTCTGGCCTATCACAGCGAGATGATTGACTTTGAAACCTGTTTTTGGGAAGTTATCTATGCAAAAGAGCTGTGTTTGTTTTAATTTTGCATTCAAATGCAGAGACACTTTATTTGTTGTTGCTTAGATCTCGTTTTCGGCGTTTTGGAGTTCTGCTTATACCCTTAGCATGGTTTCACAGATGGACGCAATTCCCCGTAACTTAGAAAACATTTTATCATCTTTATTTATCACTTGATGAACATCTGCGTTAGGGAGGTTTCTACTCCAAACAGAAGTGGTGATGTTTAAAAACCTGACTTTTTTTCTCTAAAATGAATAAACAGCGTTAGTGAGGTGATAGAATAATTAGTTTCAGAGGCTTAAAGACAGGTCCAGAATCAGTGTCGCCTGCGTAAACACTTTGAAAAGAGTGCCGCACAAGCGCCAGAGGGCAGTCACAGGCTCTCGTGACCACTTGCTCGCATTTCTTTTTAACTCCACGCTTCCACGGTGATTCACAATTTGTTCCAGGACACTTGTACATCAGCATCTCTTGTAAATAAAACATCCCGACAAATAGTCGGCACAACTTGTCAACGCTTCTAAGGTTTGCTTAGAGTGAATAGGTAATGCCGAACAAGGAAGGCGTTCTTGTTTGTGTCTTTGCAGTGCTTCTAATTCGGAAAAGTCAGGGTACAATGAATAGCTTTTATAAAGACACCTCTGCATCGTCAATGGACTGAAGCAAGCTAGAACAACAGCAAAACGAGGTACGTCGTCGATTGTTTAAATGCCTACTACTTATAACAGCAAGTCGACTTAGGTTGGCAGCCTCAGATCGGCATTCGGTTCAAGACCTAGCTAGCAAAAAAGCTGTATTTGATTAAAATGAATAAACTTCTGAAGAACAGCTTTTGATTTTGAGTAGACCCCTTAAATAAAGTGATGGATACACGATAAATATTCTCTTTCAAACACCCTCCAGTCTTTAGTGCTTCCCCGTTAAATGGGTCCATCTCCAGTACAGTTCGTTTTGCAGACGGTGCGATGTCAATGCATACCAACTTGAAAATCTCAAATTCACCGTTTAGTGGATGCTAGAAGGCCACACTTGGATCCTCAAAATACGAAATTTTGATGTAGCACTTCAGTTAGAGGCCTATCGGGATAAAATTTGGCGTCGCATGTGCCCTGCCACGCATCTGGTACTAACACGGGCTAGTTGCATTCTGTTCTCACCACACAGCTGTGCCTTGACCTCTCAAGACGTGTTTTTTTACTGCCATGGTAACAACCGTGACAATGATATGGAGAATTTTCTCCCACAGCACTAGTCAATAGGAGGGTTTGGCATTATTGAAGGTTGACGTTGATTGCTTTGACAGCTGTTAAGTTCGCATTTTAATCAATCGAATTTTAAAGTGCATCGCTATTTTGCACTAGGGCAATTAATCAATTGACTGGACTGCGTAGTCCGTGGGCCAACTACTTAATTATTAAGTAGTTTATGGATGAACCGCTTGGGTACGAAATTTCACAGGACTTAAAACCAGATTGCCAAGGACAAATAATGATTGCTAATACCGTCACTTAGCCTTGCTTAACTCGATTAGTACTGAAGCCTTAGTATTCCTCCTAACACCAAAGCGTTCTAACCATGGGTTGGTATTTAGCAAAAAAATTCTTAGTTTGAAGGCTTCATAGTAAACCGAAAGGCACCAAAGAAGACTTGTGGATGCTGAATGTGCCAAGAGTTGTCAAGGTCACATTAACTTTTGGCAGTTTCTGATTTGAAAGGATGCACAATGGAATCCTTCACTAGATGGAGGAAGAAATAGTAAACCTACAGCTTTAATGGCATGATGGAACCAAAACGGACGCTTTGACAGTGTTCAAATATGAATTGCGCTCATGAGAAATGGATGCTGACTACTTACTGCCATTGCCACCTGACATGCACTCGTTGTAAAGCACCTTAAGCAGCACAAAGTCAGCGAGTCCTCGCAGTACATTCTGCAGACTGGACGAACCTATGAGCCTATCAAAACAGATGACTGTCATCACTGGTTTTGGAGCCAAAGGTCTTCTATCCCTGATGGGGAACCAACTTATGATCGTTGGTTCTGATTTGCAGTCAATGCAGAAAAAGTGGAAGGGTGTTGATTTTAATTGCATGTTTGTCGCTGAGACCCTTCAATTTCCCAGGCTTAGACTTCCTTTTTTGCGTCTTGGATTTACCCTCATGTTTGTAGACTTCCATACAAACCTACTCAAAACGTAAGCTTGGTCCCGTAAAACATACCTTTAAGTTGATTGAATTGCCTAATTTGGTAGTTTAAAATGGATTGAAAAAGGTCTAGACAGCGGCAGCCCTTACTCTAAAGAGCCATTACAATGGTTTACGTGACAAACACACTTAACCAAAGTTAGTGAAGTTATCTGACCGTTAATTTATGATGTGTAGTGTATTTCCTGACAAGAAGATCAATATGACAGTTGGCAAAAAAAGGTAAATTGTTGTTCAAACAAACGGACCCTCCCCAATGCGTCCTGTTTTGGATACCAACTAAATCCCATTATTTGCTCCACTAATGAATTTCAAATGCAGCATTGAAATGGTTAAAACAGGACTGGCCTTGAAGTCTGGAGTGGTAGCCATCTGCATGAAAACCTCAAAATCACATGTATGCAGATGTAGGAATTTAGTTGGTGACCCATCTAAATGGAACTAGTAGTCTCATGTTCCTTGACAAACATCTGGTACGAACAACAGCAAACAGGATTTGAGTCCCGTCGAAGAGCTGTGCTTTCAGCTCACTGGGCTTTATTTCATCACGTTGGTGAATAAACGTAACTTAATTCCTTACCAGGTCGTGTCATTCTTAGGTCAGAGGGGATTGGAAATGAGTCAGCGTGGTGAATGTCACTATCACACCCCACGAAAAACACAATTGAGTCCGAAAATCTAGTCTTAAATTAAATGAGTCCGGGGGATTATCATCCATGTCCTTGCAAAGACAGAGCTGATTGTAAACTGTTCGTTCAGAGTCGAGGGCACTTACTTCCCCTTATGTACACTACTTTTCTCGTGTCGAGTTGATGAAATGCAGATCAGTGCCTCTAAGAAAAGGCAGACGAAAGCCTACCTTAGTTCTGCATAATTGAGCCCAACATTTGGTACACAACGTTGAAACTAATGAGGAATAATGCCTAATGACTTGTTAAAAAATGACGATGGAGGAAGTGAAAGGGCTAGTTTAATGAACTACCAATCACAGCAGTCTAAGCGTTTCCACTGTACTCAAGTGAAGACAAATCTCTGCATTAAATTTTCCTGAGCACATACTCTTTTAGGTGTAAAATCTGACCGAAAGGCTTTTGGCTGAGCCCCCAAAGAGAGGCACGACTTAGCTGCCTGCATTCGGTTGAGGAATGTTTAAAGCCGTGACTCGGTGTAAGCCCAAAGTTCAGAACTTAAAAATGGTGTCATTAGTTTGGTAACTGTAACCAAAAACACGCAACAAAGGGTTGAAAAATAAGATGGATACATACATCCATACATCTCCTGAAGCATAGATAATTTCTACTCTAAATTTCACCTTCAAAATTGTGGAGAATATACAAAATTTACCTGCATTATTCGGTTAAGATAAGGGTTTCAAAAGAAAATATGAGCAGTGAGAGTCGACCCAACGTAAAGCAAAGTTGACCTAAAAAGTTACATGGGGTGGAATTCCGGTGACAGAAGCCCCCGATGACAACATCTGTGATGGGGTACAAGCAGATCGCACGTCAGCATTCCAGGGATCACGCAGCTGTGCAACATTTAAAACTGTGTTATATCACCCCCAGACTCTCCTCGATGGACTTCGTTTGCGAAACTTTGTAGTGGAAACAAACCGTAGTCTGTATGTTTGGGTTGTGCAGGCACAGAGAAGCTCCAAGGAAGGGGATGAGAGTGAGTTCATAAAATACCTCAAATATCAGTACGGTGATAACCGCGTCGATTCTCAATCATCTCATATTGGAGCAATCAACACATAGTGTTGATGTTTAAGTTAAATCAATGCCATTAGCTAAGTCACTCAACTGTGATGTCTTCTCTCTTTGAATTAATCAACTCTTGAGCAACTCTATGATCCTTGAGTTAGAAGATTGCCAAAGCTTTACTTAGCATTATTTGTATCATCAAGGTAGCAGATAAAAATATGTTTTGCACCGGTTCATCTCGATAACTCTGGATAAGGTCAAGTAATCTCTAGAACCCACTAACTTTACTTTTAGGAACCAGATAAAAGTAACACTATGAGGAATTTGTAGATAAAATTCTGAAACGGTGAAACCCAGTTTATTTGTTTTCACACACAACTTGTGACGTTACGTCTATCGGAATCACAAGTTTTGGGTTTAGCTCCCGGAATCTATGTCACCGTTATCAGTGTGTGAGTGTAGTGCCCTTTTGTGGCACATATGGATCGCACTGGCTCTCCACTGCAGGAATATTTGACATGACAGGCTTAAATACAACCCACTGAGAGTATTCTCACAATTACTGCACTTGTTTAACCTTTGTGGATGCCCTTTATCGGCTTCAAATTAAATACTTTTTCCATTTTTCTTTTCGCAGATCAAAGTGCTACTAACTTCGACGAGTAGCAAAAGTTGCTCACGAAGAGTCCGTTTTAGCAGGGAGACAGTCCCCTCCTTCCGAGATTTAAACAGCTGCCTCGATCGTGTTTATTATTTGCATTACTACATACTGGAAATTACGAGTCAAAATCCCAAAAGCAATTCCACAGAAATGACTTAATGGCATTTTTTTGCAGATTGCGTAAAGCGCTGGTAATGGGGTGCATTTTGAAAGGTAGGCTCATTTGATTAGGCTAACAGGCTTGTGAGAAAACGTGCCTTTTTTAGCAGAAGTCGCTAGTCTTCAATTTTCTTGAATTTTAAGAGACAGCAAATAGCTAAAAAAGGTGGGCTAATACATTCACGCAGTTTACGACAAAGGCTAAGCAACTATGGAGGGCTGTTTAGGTTATTTTACCCGTGAAAATAATCACCAGACCCATTTATCATCTTTCCCTAACCAGACATAAGCCATCAACAAACTCTAAGCCTATGGGGGCACTTGCCCCTGGAAGCAAAAAATCAACCCCTAGCTACCTCTATTTCTAGTTCTTTGTTTACTGCTTATTGTGCATTTAATCATGGGGAGATTGGAGATTGCAGAAATAGTACCAGAGGAATACGGATAACAAGGACAGATTAGTATCATCCATTAACCATAAATTACGGCATGAGGTACTCTTAAAAGTTAGACTGAAATTACCTTGGGGTGCAAGGTCTTGGGTGGTCCTAGATGAACGGGAATAGGACTTTGTTCTCACTGATTCACCATCTCTGACTCTTACAATTAGGGAAAAGGTGAAGGAGCAGAAAAAGAAGAATTAATTCTCCTACACCTTTGAGGCTGTAATTGTCTGTTCTTCAGCTTTTGAAAACCTTATGGGATTTGCAGCCCATCATAGGCAAAAAAAACAAATGTAATCATTCTAGTGTGAATTCGTACACGCTTTAGAAATGCGGGCTGAGTAGTAGATGATTGGAGAATAACAGCATTAAAGAGAATTTTATTTCTCTTTACATATCAATTAGTGAGTAAACGCTATGAAGTGACCAAGATATGGATAGTTTAATAGCTTTTGGGGGTGTATTCTCATCTGTTCTGTTCGTGCATTTTGGCGATACAAATTTGCCTATCTTCCGCAATTTGCATTCGCGTTAAGCGTCACTGACTTGTTAATATGGACCAGTACATGAGAACAGTAGCTACAAGGCAGGCAATTATCTATTCTGACTACTAGCAAAGGGCCTTTCTGAATGTGAAGCAGCTATACTTAGACGATGTAGCATATTAGTTGAATCCAATTAATCTCTTTTAAATGGATTACGCAAATGTGATATATCGGAATTGACGATGAGCTCAGGGAGCCTAGAAATCTAGCTAAACTAGGTTCATAAGGCAGACAAACTCGAACAACAACCATTGCGTTCAATTGGATATACCTATGGTCAGTAGTGATTGCGGCCCTAGTGAAAATCGTAGAGTCAACAAAAAGTGGGGTATGAATGACCTAGACTGACGACCAGGCAGTCATCAGAAGAATGAGATCAGAAAATTGGTAGATATCAAGGTCTCGTCACACATTTCTGTCGTCTACTGAATATGGACACCACTGACAACGCTCGACGGGTGTTGTAAATCCCATTAGAAAATGAATACTTCTCAACAATCTCGACCAAACTTTGGTATTTTTGCATGTCTAAACACCAAAAGCTAACTTTTGAAGATCTTTTCTACAAAACGAGTGGTATTTACTTTCACGTCTGTGCAAGTAGTTGCAGGTTGACCTTATGCCCATTGGTGGTAGCACGTGATGACTCATATCTCCACCTCAGTGAGGGCACACGTCTTCACCGCATCCCAATACTTTAGAGACATAGTAGTGCCTTTAGGGCTCAACAACAAATGACTTCCCGAACGATGGAACCAGGTGGCCTCTTAGTCGAAATACTAGCATAACTGTCAAGCCGCCGCATGGTTGAGGCACATTTAAACCCCCAATTTACTCTACGCTGCTAAAGTCACTGCACTGGTCATCGCTTGTCCCCCACATGGAGTAGACGAGTCTTATCTTCCCCGCTTTTGTGCCAATCTATTCAGCAGTTAACTAATCGCATGTTTATTTATGATGGGTGCTCTTGACTCGGCCAATAACGGCTCGCCTCAAACCATTTGCATATCTAAAATCTGACAAGAACCGGATGAGAAGATTTTTACTTGTTTTAGTTTTTCGGCGAAGTCATCATTGTCAAAATATTTCCCAATTATTCCAAACTTCAAAGCAAATGCATCGATGAGTCCTTTCCGTGTGATGTTTCATTAAGAATTAATAAGCTTCTTGGGCTATGATAACCCACCAAGCGCACGGCGAGCATTCAAGAAAATGAATGACCATCGCTTGAACAAGGAAAGGGTAAGGGTGAAACTGGCAGAAAACCATCGGTAAGGTTATGCAACTGCATGCCCCTTTCCAACTCCTTCTTCAACTGTCTTCTTCACTATACGCATCCATTTCTGCTACATCGATACACTGCTTAAAGTAGCTGAACAAAGACACAAAGGTTACATTTCATTTATTTTGCAATCTCCTTTTTTTCCTCTTATGGATACCTCTTGAGCTGTGTCGTGTGGGCTCATTATTTGTGATCAATGACAACGAATATGGTACTTTGTTTATTACGTGTCCACAAAATAATACGAGAAGAATAGGTCTCTTCGCTATGATCAAGAAGTTTGAAAGGATGATTAATAACGATATCGGCATCGACTCTTCTCGATGTTACGGTGAAGGCTGTGGTTGGTGTCCTGCTCTACGGGTTTTACATAAGTCAGCTGGGAGGCTCTAACCATTGATTGTGTTTTAAAAGAGTTCGCGTGTTTCGGGAAGCGAGATAGTGCAAGGCGAGCGATGGAGAGTATGGCCGACTTACTCATAGTTGAGAACAAGACTAAGGGCGGTGTTCACACCTGCTGAGTGTAAGACTTCTTAGTCTTATTTTCCCTTCGCCAAGCTACCCCTTTGCCTGATTCTTCAATCAGTTGTTGACTCTACTTCTTAATTTCTCTTTTACCAAATGGGAGGGTACGGCGGTAGGTAATCAGCTTTGAATACATTCTATGTTTGCGATTTTGGTTGCAAATGCCCATTTATCCACTTATATGATTGAAACTATCTACTCCAAATTGAGATTCCTTTGCGAATTTCACTTCTGTCTGACATGAAGTACCTGTAATAGTGAATAATCAGCACATATTTTGCATTCAGTTCCTACTAGATGAGTATGAGGATGCGGCATTGCCTAAGTTGAGTCGACTGTGGATAAACACGCTGCAACACGCCATGATGTTGTATCATGTTCATGTTATGGTATTAATGGAGACAGCTGTTAACAAAAATTGACTAATTAGTGAAAATATCTCCCAATTTCAATGAAAAATGAGAATGTGGTTGGAGTATTGCCATGTTATGCCATGTGAAGGAAGCGCAATACATAAGAGTTCAAGGTACCCGCAGTGGCCTAATCACATTTTGCAACTAGCCACTCCGATATCTTCCAAGACAAAGTTGGTGTCAGTCGAAAGAGTAGAAGTAAATTGAGGGGTTTTATCAAAATAGAATATATTTTTTGCTAATCCGTGCTTTAAGTACCCATAAAAGGAGAAATAAGCGCGGCCGAAACTGCCTTTCCTCTCATCAGTGTGCATGAATTCAGGAGAGGCTCCATTAGCATCAATTAAAAAAAATAAATGAAGGATGACTTCCCTTTGTTAAGCATCCAAAATGGGAATGGTTGTACTCTGCATAGATAACTTTACCTCACTTTCACTTATCTACTCAAGTCCTCCACCAGTACTGATGAGTCTGCTTGCACTCTAGCTGACTATGAGTGTTAGATTCCCATTTCAATTTCCATCGCCATTGTAGCTGAGGTTGGGGACAGTAATCCACAAATGAATCTTCAGTTTTGAGGGCAAAATCTTGCAGTTATGTACTGAAAACAGTCACTGTAGGAAACGACAAATCACTTGTTGGTCAAGAAATGGACGCAGTCTTGGTATGATTTATTCGACTAAACCTTTAAAATCGTGTACTAATCGATCGTCATTGTCTTTAAAATGGGTATAATTAGCAGGATTAATGGACATTATTTACCCGAGACATAAACAGCACATTTCCACAACACGACTACTGTAAATATTTAAAAAGCTTGGAGTAAATTTTGCGTTGAGGCATTTCGGTGGACCTGCTGTGTGACCAACGAAATGGTAGGGGTGCGATTAAGGGTCCTGGCATAACCGTACAAGCATATTTTTTCCATTGTGACATTCAGCAACTAGTTTTTGATAAATGTAGCCTATAAAGGTCTACAGAATATTGCAATTGCTTAAGATTGGTTAATACACGAAGATGCTACCACTATCTGAAAAGTTGTACCAACGAATTTGCAAAATGCGAAATCATCTTGGGGAATAGGGGGTGGCTTAGGATGAGAGAAAGCAAATCCCTCAAAATAAGCATCTATGGAAGTGGAATCAAGGTTAGACAAGACGAATGAAGTGGTGACACCAACTGAATCGATGCTAAAAGCTTCATATTAGCCTAACTGCATTTCCCTTACCGATCATCATCATTACCATCCACCTTCTATATGCCTGTTGGATGCTCTAATATGAGTGCTTGAAGCTTAATTATAGCTGTCATAGTTGTGCAAGGTGCCACACACAATGGAAGGAGATTGATAACGGTATACAGTAAGCAGTGTGGTCTGCTTCAGCATCTTGTTACAACTTGTGAGGTCTCATAAGATGCACACCGTTGGTTGTGTGCATGCATTTTAGACGACGGATATGCGGCAGCATTTATTGTGCTCTCCATCTTGTTCCATACGTTTTAAATATTCGTGCACAAAAAGTCAGTTGTACTAATCTCAGAGATGCGAATCAGGTGAGTCTGCTTCATGGTCGTAAACTCGACAGCTCAGCGGGGCTGTAGAACCTGCTTGATTACCGAATGTTGCGTGCTTTAATAGATAAAAAGTTTTAAAGTGGTATGTGATGGTACCTCACTTCTTCATAGCATCAGAAAATCTCGTCGTCTGTCATCCCCAAATAGTTAATTTAACATCTACCGGACACTTCTGGGGCACGCATCAGTTCACGGCCAGAGGAGCAGGCCTGCCTCGCGTTCACCTGCTGACTACCCTACGCAAATTACGTCTGAATTGTATACTTGATCTGATGAAATCTCCGCTCAACTCCCCCTGTGAATGTAGCCAGGACTATAACGCAAGATCTTACATCATATCTCACCCCGCCGCAAAACTTAGCCGTGAAATCAACACTTGGGTTAGAAGAAGACAACTATAGACACTGAGGTTTCGTCATCACCTTCCACATTTCTCCGGAGACATCTCTATGAGATTCAAGTTGTGATTAGGAGATCCTTTTGGCAATGCATTTAACAAACACAATCGCTTGACGAATGGGCAGTTTACTGTTTGGAAGTACAAGTGAGGTTGCGGTGGGGATGGAAAGACCAAATCTGCCTTCTCCACGACTTCCGTATAAAAGCCTTTTAAAAAGGGGGATTTGCAAATTCGAGTCCTGTTGATGGAGGAGAGAACATCATCATTTCCATAAACTTTGTACACAAACTCATTCGGTTCTCTCATTGGCCTAATTCAGCATAAACATGTCAACAGAGACTTTTTTGAAGATTTTGCTTCACTTTGTTTCGTCCATTCTAGGGTAATGAAAAAGTGCTTTCGTCTTACCCGCTGAGGACGTTTGGAAAGTGAGTGACCCCGAAATGGTGGAAATTTTGACCAGAGAAGATTTCAAATGTTCGGCTGCACTTGTGAGTGTCAATGGGACAGAAATCACCCGGAGATTGATAGAACAGATAATTAACTGTTCTCCAGGCTACAGTCGCAAGTAAAGAACTTGTTTTTTCAAGTGCTGTATAGAATGATTTCCGACTGGAAGGTCTAAGAAACATCTTCTTTCTCATCACTGATCACAGCGCCATTACAACATGATAATTGTTTGTCGAGATTTAAAGACTTGTTTGGATTTTTAATTCATAGGCTCTCACGCCATACACCATCTTATCTTAATAATTAGAAAGTGCAAGGGAATGAGTGGAGTCGGTTCCGTTCGGTTCGCCTATTTTCCGAAATACTGAGCACATCAGATTCATCGGATTGTGCAAATGTTTTCAACGCACTCTCAAGGTTTGATTTCGGCCAATCATATGCCATTGTGTGCAGAGATCCACCGACTAGCCAATCACCAAACAGAATGTATCAGTGATTAAAGAACGCTATGCACCTTAATGGTCTAACTACTCCATCATTTATCTTTCTGCTAGTCTCCAGCCCACGAAGTTGATGCCTTGTAGAGACTTTCCCACATTTTTGTGGTCAATCTCTGTTTCCTTGCTACATAATGAGTGATACTTCGAATAAGACTCCAAACCCAAAAGATTCTCCTCCGTCCCAAAAAGCTGATGCCACAACGGAACCAGATAGTTGTGGTAATGCAGTCGATCCTCCAGTTTCTGAGAAGGAGTACCTCAATGAATGTTTCTCATTTCTTTTCTACGTCTACAATGACATGTATTAAATATCTGATTAACAGCACACTTAATAAAGCGACATTTACTAATGTGGACCCACTCAGTCGGTGTATCACCGAGTGAGAGAGTTACCGAGTAAAAGAATTACGGGTAGTAGTGTTGAAAATGACATCTTTTGGTAAAGTGGGGGTGAGGTTGGTGTTGCTTGTAGGGAAGTTGGGTAAGTCACGGGTGTCTTGTGTAATTGAAAACAGCCTACTTCCATTTAAAAGAGAGAGGCATCATCACTTGTACAAAGTCACTACCTCTTCATGTACCCAACGTAGGTGTGCACACATCTGTACACCCACGCATGACCATACAGACGCAAATACACATCTGCCGACAGTTACTTAGCAGTTGTTGTCATTCTTTTATCCAATCCGGGGATTTCCCGAGCATTTCTGCTAGTTGTGGTTGTTTGTTGACTTACCGTTCTTTATCTACTCCAGTTTCTTAAATTCATCTCCTAAAGGAACTTGATTGTTATTAGACAAATTTCACAGACTAGAGGACATATGCGAATTTGATCAATGGAGGGTCTGAATAAGTTAGGAGAGATATGTTGATGGATTTGATAGGGTCTTCTGTCGACAGTTTACTTATTCTAAGACGTCTTGGAAAGGCTTCAGGCGCTCCGGGTCACCTGATGAGATTCAGCTTACATAATAGTTACAAATTCTTGATGTATTTACATTGTTTCTAACACCTTACTTATCCGACGAACATTTCTGAACTTTTAGGACAATCAAACCCCAAAAGAACCATTTGAACAAGGTTGTGAAATACCAGCTGCTCAATCCCATCGTAGTCACATGCATGAAAATACTGGATAAACAGGCGGCCAAACTGCTATTAAGAGTGGGAACATTGCACTATCAACTAAGATATCACTTAGCAACGCGACGGTGACATAAAAGGTCTTCCATGAAGAAGTGTAAACAATCATTTTAATGAAGTTTAGCCCCTTATCATGAGAGATAACATGCTCTGTCGAGTTCAAGTTGGTCCCGTCGCAGGGGCTTTGGCTTTTCCCTTGAATTGGCATAGCTCCTTGTGTTTTGTGCTTCTGACTTTTGCTCCCGAACCCTTAAATTTGCGCATTTTCAAGCACCTTTGCCACAATCCCATTTAATCTTTTTGCGTTTAGACGAGATCGCATGCAAATGCATAAGCGTGCGAGAATGAGGTAAAATGGTTTACATTTGCTTACTCGAACTTGAGACATTCTATTCTACAAGATTTGCTTCTTATTAGAAGGCTTTGATACAACTTCCAATGGAAACTGCCTTCTTTAATGATAGCGGCGCCATACCACTGCTGCCCACAAATTGGTAACTCACATTTACTGAATATAACCAATCATGTAGAACTATGTGTTGGGACAGGTCATCGAGGAAATCTACATTCCTACAAAACGAGGATTATCTGTATAACCTCGATCACCCATTAAATATGGGTTGTTAATTTATTAATTCTTTGATTGTAGAAGTACCTGAACTACTCCAATTTGGCATGCATCACAGCCTGAAGTTGAGCTATAACTCATCCTGCAGTATGAATGTTATTTATTCATTTTCCACCTTCACATAGGTAAAAAATGGATATTCTTAGAGCATGGACCAAAAAGATTTTAAGCGCCACCATAGCCAATCTGGCAATTAGTGTTCGTAAACAAACTCATGTAAGCACTAAGTGCTACCTCCTCCACCGCACGATCACCCACTCCACTGACAACTATCGTGCTGCATTTTCATCTGTGACATTCATTTTCCTTCCTCTAGGTGTC
This sequence comes from Echinococcus multilocularis, assembly GCA_000469725.3. Classification (NCBI taxonomy): domain Eukaryota; kingdom Metazoa; phylum Platyhelminthes; class Cestoda; order Cyclophyllidea; family Taeniidae; genus Echinococcus; species Echinococcus multilocularis. The sequence continues at coordinate 2,044,121 of LN902842.1, read as the reverse complement.
AAGCGACCTCTAAAGACGAGATTGTCTTTTGCAAAGCCCATTTCCTTCTTGTTAGCTAGCCTAAACGCCTCTCTGCCCACCTCCTTACCCAACTTTTCATGATGTGCACAGCCCCAAAAAATATTCTTTCTCGCAGTGCATCCCAAACAGAGCCAAAAGTTCTGATCAGGTTGTTTACACTTCACCGGAGATAAGGTTGTGCAGGTGGATTAGGTCATCCCAAAAGTTGGGAACGGGGATCTCGTGATAGCTGTTTGCCCCATGGTTGGTTACCTTGAGAAGAGAGTTCAGAAGTGAAGCACGCTCCTTGAGCAGGCATGTACTTTCTTTGCCCTTCTTTTTAGCTACTTACATATACACATAGGCTTGCTACAATCTCAGTGACTCAATAAATTTGGCTTCTGAATTTGGGCTTTTAATTTGACGACTGTTAGGATAAGTGACCAATACCTCTAAGGCAAATATTACCATTTAGCACAGTACAGGAAAAAGCGCTGTTCTTGTCGGTCACCCTGTGTTGCATTGCAGGACTGCTTTACCAGTAAGCATTAAAGGTCGAATTGGGGCACTCCGATCAAAGGAAGGTTTCGTGCATACCATTCTTGAAATCCTTTTCTACAAGTATACATATCGAGTGTATGGCGTCTACTTTGCTACTGAAAGAGGCAAAAATGGAGTTTGGGTCGAGTTTTCTTTAAGCAAAAAAACCATGTTACATCTAATGTCCAAGTGCTTTAGAATTCATCTTAATGGCGCCAAATTCTGTAAACTAAGTGAGGGGGAATAAAATGTCTTTTTGCTCGCTAACGCTTGCGTTGGCAGAAATCATCAATTGTCGATGCCTTAACGGCACACGACGATCAACCGCCACTAGTCAAGATTGGACCCACCTTCACCAGGAAAGGACTCAATTAAGTACTGTAGCTGCAAGCGATTCCACCTTATCTATTTATTACTCTATGGATTTACTTTACTGGGTGAGTTCCTTCCCAGTTAAGACAATGTGAACTCATACCCTGAAAAAATGCATAATGCAAGTATATCCCTTGATTATACCCATTTTTGCTCATACAGAGGTGTATAAATAAGGCCTTTATTAAACTGTGGTAACACAGTATTAAAGTTATCATTATTCTTGGATCAAAGATGCATCTAAAATGACGAAGATTATAATCTTAAGAAACTACCTCGACTGTAGTACACAAATCCGTATTCAACCAATTACCCTTTAGCGAAACTAAAAGCATCCTTATGCAGCACATTTTATTTGGCTACGAAGATGAAATTTACTTACCAAGGGAAGAGAAGAGACAAGTTATAAGGAGAGCATTAAGATCCATGCTCAAAAAGTTGCATAGGCTCTGTAATACAGGTTGGCACGAACACGAATCTCATGTCGGAAAAGACGTCATCTACCTTCGAGGAAGAAGTGAACGTGGAACATGCATAATCGAGATACCTGAACTCAGTTCATAATAATGCTAATTTAAAATCTTACCAGTCTACTCTTTTTACAGGAAGGAAGACCGAAGTTGGAGACGAAAACCCATCTATCACTCGGTGATTCATTGTACGAGGTTTACTTTAAAGACGTGAATGGGTTTACCAAAGGTATTTTTGCCATTTACGAAACACTGGCATAAAGTTAAGCTGCTCCTTGGTCGTTTGTGACGGCACTGTCTTTGTGGACGTTAATTAGGTTTCATGTCGACAATCTGACTTGAACTCTCAATGGATTAATTCCATGCGTATCATACAAGCCAAGAGTGTAAACGTTGACTACCATTTCACCGACTGCCCTTTTCATGAGAGGTTTGTAGTGTCACAATCGTTTATGATGTTTTGCCTCAAAATCTCAGTCAAGATGTCAAGCGGATGCTCTCAAGAATCAGGAAGTGCTTAGTCTGAAGAATTTTCCCCACCGGGATAACGAATCAGGAAGCAGTAATGCTGCTGTATGCAAACGCAATGAATCAGGGAAGTGGGTCCTCTACACTAGCCTTTTCAAATTCTGCCTCGCATTAGTATGCAGAATGATATGTGACATAAAGGACCATGAAACAGTTCATCTCTTCGCCTTGATTGCTTCATCACGACAATTTGATGATTTTTGCAGATTACACAGACTTTTATACATTCCCCATTTATTGGTCCTCACGCCACATGCCATTTCGCACAGCAATTAGCAAGTATACATTCAGCTCAATAATCCAACAAAAACACCCGAAAGGAAATTGTTCCAGTTAGTTCTAGGAACCTTTTGGTATATGCAATCGAAAAATCCAAATGTCTTTCTTTACATTAAACCACACTTCCTGCAGTGGATGCCCCCAAGCTTTACAAAGTCTGGCCGAGATGAAATTTTCTTATATCTGTGGTTCCAATTAGGATTGCGGATCAGTGGCATTCCATGTTTGAATAGTGTGTAAAAATTACTGCTCAGGTTAGAAGGATAGTAAATGTTACAAGTCTGCCATGACAGAGACCAGAATTCTTCACCAGATCCATTCAATCATTGCGTCTACGATTCCGTTTGAGAAAACCTTGCAGAAGTCAGGCCTTCGGCCTTCAGTGGAAAAGCGTAGCCAATTAGAATTATGCGCTAGGCTTCTGTGCACCACTGGTCTTCTGCAGTTGCAGAGTTGAAAGAGCAGGGCAATTTTTCACTAATCGGTTATTCTAGGTGATGACCTTGCATGTTTACTAACTACTTCCTCATCAGATTGCCGGGTGGTGATGGAAGTATTTACAAAATTTTCCCATTCATCACCCATAAAAGATTCTGATATAGGCTTTGGCAAGATTACTAAAAGGCCCCTTTAGTACGTCTAAATGGTTTAGCCAATTATTTCAATATGATCTGTCCTTCTTTCTCTTACCGTCTCGTTGAACACCAAAAAGCTAATTGCTGCTCAAAAGTCTCTTCTTTTCAGCTCTGGAAAACTACCTCTACTGAATGCCAAACCATCCTATTAAGAGGCTTTGATCTTGTACAAATACTATATTCTCTCTCCATTAGACGCTTTTGAAACTTTCGAGATGACTCTACTCAGTCAAGCCAGTCGACTTATTTGTAGTAGTCATCCCTCTGCATTAGATTGCTTCAAGGTGCATTTCATTATTTTGGAGTAATTACTAATGGAAATAATTGATAACCATTTGCCTAAGATGTATAAAGTAAAATTGCCTCTGGTGATTACAAAGATAAATTCCCTTCTCCTCATCTATCAACTTTTGATGAGACTGAGTTGCACCAAGTCTATTTGGACGGCAAGTATTTCATTCATTAGGTGTAGCACTAGTTTTGTACATAAATGTCTTAGGTAATGAGTTCCCCAAACATAAAGTATGCATTGTCTTCCCCGTTAAATATCCTACTCTACTAAAAGCCACACAAACTTATTTGACCTCATCAGCTTCGCCTCTTGCTATTAATGTCTTTTTCTGAAGAGTAAATTCCAACACAGGGCCAGTTGTAGGCCTGATTGCATCGGTGGCAAAATGCTGCCTAAAAGGAAGAAATCTACATTTTGCCGTTTTGAGACAAATGCGTGCCATAAATTCAAATGGCAGAAAACAATGCATCCCGATGTTTTTTCAGCCAACCTCTGCGAGGTTGAACGAAGTGCTTGCTGATCAACTTTGTCATTGGAAGAGGAGCAATTTGTTCTACCAAAGTTAGGTCGTGAAGCTGCTGACTGCAAAATATTAACATAGAATGAGAATTAGGCCTCAAATTTGCTTCCCCCAGAAGTAACAATATAGTTTTTCACGATCAACTTGCTCCGCATTTCCCTTTATGCAAATAGTTGGCACTAGACCAACTAGGTCAACTGGGTCAAGTTCCTTTCAACGATGGTGCAGGAGCCGGTTCAAAATAGCCTTGTATCAGTTACATTGCCGGCCGAAAACCGACTCATGGCTCTCAAATGCTCTGCGCAGGATGAATGAGGTAAAAAAGCCGTATTGAATTCAACGTTTACCTTCAGTGTTTTCGCCAAGTAGGCTTTAGAAATCTCAATTTTCTGTTATTTTTCAATGTTCTTCTTGGAATGTTACGCATAATAATGCGTGTAAATTAAGAACACACGCCGCATTTTTAACTCATTTTGCGTCTATGTGAGTATTGTTGAAAGACCATCGAGCATTTTTTTTTCATTCAGTTACTCAAATTGAGCCACTTATGGAGCTTGATGGAGCAAACTTTGCTCAAGCATTAATAAGGCAATTAACCACATTTTCTCCATATTAAAGCGTAAATATCATCTAAATAGATTATTCTCCTCTGAGTAATTGTTAATATAACTATTTATGCCTTTCAAAATAGGTCGATTCACGGTTATTTAAAAAAAGGAATTTAGAACGAAAAGATGGGAAGCTAAAAGCATAAGATATTTTGAAGCTTCATCACTAGGAGAAATTCTGCATTCCGTTTTGAAGGTGTGACTAAATTAGGAAAAATTAGACGTGGTTTTGAAATCTGTTTCATTCTATAAGTGTAGGCAAAGCTGTTGTGCTTTGATGGATTGTTTAACTCTGCGTTTAAATAAGCGGACACGTAAATATCCATAGCTTGTACCCATCCAAGTGGTGTCATTTTTACATAAATATAGAGGTATTTATAGATTATTCGACAAGTCAAGCCAGATCAAACGCATTTGTTACAATCCTAATAATGATGTTAGTGGAAAGTCAGCGCCTTGCTCTCAAATGTGTTTCTTAAAGGCGATATCGGTGCTTGATAAATTAACTGCTCTCTTTAGGATCTTCAACCATTTATAGTGACTGTAAATCCAAGTCCCAGCCATATTTAATCTACCTTAAGAAATAACTCTGCAAATGAAGCTTTTCGGTCAGAATTAATGCCTACTCATTTCCTTCTCAGTAGCAAGCGTGCTTCGCGCATTAAGCACAGAGAAATGTAATTCCTTAGAATGCAATGTCAATCAGTGGTATTAAAAGGAGGCTTGTTGTTCACTCTTTTGTAAAATAAGATTGCAATTTCTAGAAGTTAGTACACGTCGACGTGTAATCTATTCAAAAGCCAAAGATAAGCCAGTATCCCTTAGGGTAGCACGTTATAAATGTTTCCGCCTTCAACATATACGAAGGGCTTTTAAACGAAGTTTATGAGAAAGAATTTAGCAAAATTAAACAAATGGAATAGAAGTAGGTGAAATAGACAAATATTTGAACAAAATAAAGACTACATCTTTCTACAGTGATATCGTTGAAAACTACTGAAAAGGGTGGGCATTTTGATTTAATGGCAGTAAGAACCGTTGAGTTTGTTCAGATACACATTAAAACGCATTTGTTTCCATCCACATATTTTTTTAAAAGAACACGTGGTCACATAAGATGAAATAAAATCTGCCTTCCACGACGTTACCAATCATTCGTTGTCGTGGATTTTAAGGAGATTAAGCAAAATTAAAATAACAAATACTGAATGAGTTATCGTGATTCTCGAAATACAACTAACCAGCATCTCTATTTTCCTACATCACTCAAACACATGTGCATCTTTAATTCAGACTTATTACATTTCCATAACAAGTATCTTGTTTATAATTCCAAGTAGGAATAAAAAAATTCTCTCTTCATTGTGCACCCTTGGTGACAAGTGAAGAAACGGTTATCAGTGGATGGTCTTTACTAGAGCAAAACGGTATTCTTAATTCTTCACATAATCCAATCTCGCAGGTATTTACTTGCTACGACCTCAAGCTATGTCTAAATAAAGCCAAATAAAGAATTTCCCTGAATTTCTTTTAAAAGCTACCGTAGTTACCTATACCAAGTCGGTTCACGTAATGGCACATTTCATATGCCTAATTTTGGATGCATTACTTTAAAAGAAATATCCACCGATAGTCATAGTGTGCCTCAACACACCCTTTGATGCTATTGCCAGAATTAAACACTCTAATCTGTGTGGTTTAATAATACGAAAATAAATTAAAGATTTGGCAGATGGTGGATGGTGCACATTCTTTAACCACTAAATGCATAGATTGTGTTTAACATCCTGGAAATCACCACACCTGGCCTACTTCACCAATACAGACGTCAGTACCACCCTATTGCTTTCATTGCGACAGCTTCCTACCGCACCATGATGTGAGTTAAAATTATATTAGACAGTACTTCTACGATTGCGTCCATCAACGCACATTGACTACTTAGATTGATTTGGTTCGCTGGCAATAATAAACACGTTCTTTAACCTAGTCTTATCTCCTCCGATATCATTAGCGAACCGCACACATTTTTCCTTTACAGTGATTCAGGTGGTGGCGACTGTGGTTACTGAGCATTGTACCAATTGAAGCATTCTTATCACCGGTCAAAACCGCATGATTGTAACTAATGCGATCACAAAGACGAGGTGCCTGTGCTCTGAGGTATAGAAAATATTAATTACCGTAAAGAAAGGGAGCTAATGTGCATAATAAACAAGCCGACCTTTCATCAAAGCCGCAAACTTTTTCTTTGTGTGCAAAGTGTGATTCCGTAGGCTTGCCTAATCGGTTGCGTAGCAATTGAAAGAGATGCTACAGTAGATCTCAGCACCCGCAAACAACGTGTCAGTCGCGGATGTATGCATTACCTCCGGAAATACCCCTTGCTTGTTTTAAAAAAACACTTGCCATCGTTTTTAAAGTAATTTTGGACTGACTTCCGTAAAGCGGTTTATTTATAAGTTATAGAAAATGTCAATCCAATGAGATTCACATCGACCGATGGACCAGGTCAAGATGCAGATACGACAACAAGATTGTTAGCACTTTTGTCGCACGTTGAATAACTTAAAGCAGTTAGAAGTCAAAATAGATGATTATATGCCCTCACCACAAAAAGAATGGGCAGCACCGCGAGCAAGAAAAATAAACTCTAAGAACTTCAAGCCTCTGGTGCTAGATAGAACATGAATTTCTGTTGTTAGTTCAGCACTGCTCGCTTAGGGATATTACTGTCCAAGTTCGGTGCATTACGACAGGCCTAAGACACTGGAAAGTGGATGTTGCTGGTGGGAAGCAGTAAAATGCATCACAAAGGCATCGTAGTAGGGACCTAGTCTTGCCATCATATCATTGCCAATGCTATTCAAATTAACAATTTGGGTCTGCCGAAGTGATGAAATTTATTTGTAAGTTGTCCACACCAACAAGATGCTTGTAGATAATATAAAACTGAATTTCATAAGGCGCAGTTTACAGCAATACAAATGCACCCTTATTCTGACAGCACAGAATAACTTTCCATTCATGATATTATTTAACACCTAGTGGTCTCAATCGCATCCCAATTGCCATAAAATGATTTAAGTAGTAAGTTAGTAAGTTCCGTGGAGCTACATCGTCCATAGGATGCATTGAGTACATGAGTGGATTTCTTTCACTGTTTGCCTCGGAGGCAAGTATTGCACCACAGATCATAGGATTAATCAACCCTACAGAAAGCTGAACCAAACTAAGATTGAAGGAACACAACTCTACGCAGTATCTACACTTGAGTGATGGCAGCACTAATTTGACTCCCTTTTTAAACTTTACATTCTGGAACGATTGTGTCATTAGAGGCATTTAAGGGTGCTGCATATTCTAGGTCCTGACCTAGAGTGATTAACCATCCGCCATGCATTGCGCACACAATATTAGCTAAAGAAATAAATGCCAAATTGCTTAAAACGTACAACAAATGGAAGAGTCGCCAGACCAAAATCATCCAGGTTTGAATGGGTATTTATGCCTTCCTTTAGTGCTGCCGCAGTGCGTACACTGATCGCTTTTTTGGCTAATGGATGAATTACTTTACTGCCCTCGACACGATAAGTAGCTTCAACTGATCATTGGAAGAATGACACATCTAGATGGGCAAACCAATGAGTCCATATAAAACAAACAGGTCATCTCCCACCACAATGGGTCTCTTTTTGGTGCTAAGATAAAAGGAATTATGGTTATCTCTGGCTCAAGTATTTGTGATAACTAATTTCCTACCCTACCTCATGTGATATTACCTATTAGACGTGGGCTAGTATAGCTTCTCTATAAAGCATTGATATGCAGCCTCCGTTTGAAATGGCTGAAACTCCCTTATACAGACAGTATTTTCCGTTAACTAAAAAGTAACAAAAAACATGCCATTAGCTTGCAGTGGTTGGCTAAGACAAAATTACACCCGAATGAAGACCATCTACAAATAAATATGTTAGTGAAAAACTTTAGCCTATGTTATTGACATTACCCCACACTTCTCTTAGGAGGCCTTTACATGAGACGATTAAAATACTCTCCTCTCCACCCATCCAAACCATTACATTCTCAAAGGTAGAACATTATCAAAGGCGGTGTTAAAAAGGCTTATTTTTTGTAGCCGGAAACGTCAGTTCCGGCAGACGCAAGTTACAAGGGTATGCGTCCTCTGGCTAAGTTCATTAAAAGTGAACTAAATCATGTTGTACAGACAAAATACAAATGACGTTATATATGAAAATCCAACGTTATTCAATGGGGCTGAGAACAGCTAAAAAGAGAAGACGCATAAATGTAAGGGACAGGCAACAGTAATTTGTGGCATATCTGAGACAAAAGAGTCTTGCACAGTCAGACAAAATTACAAAGAGAAACATAAAAGAAGCACACACAAATACACACATCGGTATCCGAGGAGTCTGATTACATCACCAGAAATAATCCTTACAACGAAGGAGAGGAGCCACACATATATACACACAAGGGTAAGAGGAAAGCAAATCACGAAAAGAAATGATAGTCGTGCAAGACAGTGAAAGCTTAGAGGAGGATAGAACAATAACGCTAACACACGGAACTATGACATAAGGAACTAGAATCTATGGATGTGTCATCTCACTCACATATAAGAATATAAAATCATTTTCACTGCGAAGTGTTTATGTCCCCACTTCTGCAGGCAATAGTAAAAAGGGCTGCGGAGAAGTTCAAAGAAACAAAGATAGATTTGCCTTTAGTTCCTCCTTGTAGCTACATAAACAAAAAAGGAAAGTTTGTTATAAATTTGACTCTTACAGCAAACGTAATCATAACAGCAACTTGAGAGACTCAAATAACATTGATTATACATCTCAGTCACCTTTAGGGCGTTTCAACTCCACCCTTAGCCGCTTACTCCCCATTACGTAGCCATTCATTTCGGTGATTGCTCGATGGGCACTACTTGGATTGTCATAGCTAACAAACCCTAGGAAATCAAAGAATGTCCACTTTGATCGACCACGAACGTTGAGATAGGAAGTCGACATAGACCAAATGCAATGCAAAGACATACCAAAGCATTTACTTGTATATGTAGCGCGATTAACAAAAATCTTCGTACTGATAATCCTTCCAAAGGGTGAAAAAAGTTTGAAAAGATCTATAGCATCACACGCTTGAGGCAGAAAATTTATGAATAGGTTGCAGTTTTCAGGGCCAGTTATCACTGGCCCTGGAGCAACGGATGGATGATTAAGGGGTGCAGTTAACACCTGGACAGGGATCTGTCTCTCCGCTGCAACTAAAAGCAAAGGGACTTAATTGATGAATTACCTAGTTTAAAAAGGGCGAGTGAAAAGAAAATGAAAGGCGTGGACTCACGCAAACTGTGTTGCGGATAACTGAGGGCAGATGCTTGAGTAACTGAAAGCAAAGCACAGTGGCAGATGACTATAATAGGAAAAATTTCAAATCAGGGATATCAGAGGTTACCTACCTGCGCCGTCACAGGGAATGGCTTGTGAGGAGATAGGAGGGTTTGGGATCAAGCTGTCAAAGACTTGTTGCTGCTGTGGGTTAGGCTTAGCCATATTAATGGCCATGGCTTGTGCGGCGGGACCGACTTGGAGTGTACCCGAAGGTGCTATCGACTGTGTGGTGACGGGCTGCACTACTATGGGCTGTCCCTTTATAGCCTTGTAAAGGGCATCCATCGTCGAGGCCGCATTGTTGGCGGTTGACCCAGCATAGACGTCTATACTAGCAGTGGTTTTTAGCCGCATTAAGGGAAGAGTTACTGCAGCTGTCGGTAAGGTGTCAATCGAAAAATTGTCTGGTGGAGCAGTAAAAATTGGTGTGTAAATATCCTCAACTTGTTCTTGCACAGGTGGCACTCCTGAAGCCGTTGTAGGAGTCTAAAATGATGTAACAGATGAGTGCATATTCGTTCCAATTCCTGGCCATATGTAATATTAACGGCAGTATTTGAGTCAGGAGTGGCCAATGTGGGCATTAAACCTTATTAACTAGACTTTCGCGGTATTTACTGCCCGAATGAATGGGTAAATCTTGTCACCAGACGTAATTACGGTGTGAGCAGGTGGAATGCAGTAACCCTTATTTGCGTGAGTGCTAAAGAAAACAGTGGAATTCATAGTGACATTTGTCGGCAGCACAGGGTCCATGATTTGCTGGTAAGGGGCGACAAATTTAGCCATATCAGGACCACCAAGACAGACCAGGGCGAAACATGACTAAAGAAATGATGGTGGCACAGAAGCATTTAATTGATGCACCAATTTGATTCCTTCCAAATATCTTCTTTAAATTCCACTGGCTACTGCATGTGACAGTAGACTGCAGGGTCTCTATTCAAAGCAGCCATTATTGTTAACCACCTTGAGTGACGGATACTGTCAGAACTGCACTACAACAATTCAAAGTACTTACGGTTGATGAGAAATTTTCAGCTGAAGGCAATGCCTGATCAGTTCCTGCTTCATCAGGTACGTGTGCCGAGGAGACACCTTTTTTTAAGTAAAATAATGGTAAAATAATCCAAAAGATGATTTCGGCATATCAAAAGGAACAAATCATAGCCTGTCATATCAATGATTATCAATATATTGAATCTATTGTCAGTAGGTCCACAAATTTAATAGGCGTTGACCAGCACTCGCCCATTCCTTCAACACTAAAACTGATCCCAGCCTTCAAACAGTTACTTAGAGATTGCCAACAAAGGAGGGCACTTTTAAATGGCAATAAAGCTGTTGATTCCTGAATAAACCACTTCTCCAGATGTGTATCACTACTGAATTGACGTACATAAATGCGAATTAGCACGCATTCTACCTCTGCTCAATCTCTTGTAAATGCCAAAAAAAGGGCACTAAGGATCTTAAATGTCCTTTGTTTTTCTTCAGGCACGAAGGCACAGCAATGCCATCTGCATTACGTGGGCTTTTGAGGCTACTAAGCCATCCATCATACCAGCAATTTGCCTGCCATTTCTCAGTTTCAGTGGACTTGTAATGAAAAGATTGGAAAACTTTCAAACCACTTTTGCAAAACTGGTAAGTTAATAAAAAGATTATTCTGAAAGCGAAGGCATTAATAAGCAAACGTTGTTATATTCCAGAATTGGTGCAAGATAATGATATAATGAATAAAAAAAAAATACTCACTAGATTCTCCGTCCTCCTGATATCGCGAAACAATCGCGACTTTAAAACTGGCCAATTTTGTTGTGGTATCCAGATGCTGAGTCGACGTGGGAGATGGGTTAGAATCCATGCTCTGATAATATCGAAATAAAAAGAATCAATCAAAAGTGATTCCAAGTTTATGACACTGCAAAATGCAAATCCACCCCAGTGTTTTGCAACAACTACTTAGGCCATTTCGGTATTTATGCATTCCTTTGATTTGTCGGCAATGTGTACTCTAATCACTCGTCGGCTAATGGATAAATTAATTCATCCTCAATCGGAAAACTGATCGAAATTGACCAATGGGAGGATTGGGCATTTGATTGGACAAACCGAGGCATCGATACAACATTTGCGATAGCGTTTTTTGAATAACAGGTCAGGTATCTTTGAAGCTATACCCAATTTGGTTTTGTTATAGGTAAACAAATGCACTGAATATAACCTGTGTCTTTTGCAAATGAATGAGGGTTTGACTAGCATATCAGCGGTACATTGACACATCGATGGCGCTCTCATTGGCCGAAATTGTCTAACTGTCTTCTAAAATTGACAATACCTTGACAGTGTTGTACAGGGAAGAAAACCTTTTTAGTTGTACAGGTATCCCATTATGCAGTACAGTCTTGGCTGAAACAGGTGGGGTTACGTTGAATACGGTATTCTAAAGTAAACTCACTGAACGTAATTAGAGAAACACGAAGGGTCTTGATACCGACGAAGCCACGGTAAACGAGAGGTTTCTCACATCCTCACACAAAAAACAGCTTAATAGGTGACTTTTTCGAGTTAATGAACCAGACAGATGTAGCACGAATGATTAAATGTTTCTTTAGATAATGAGCTTTTATTTTGTAAGAAGCTACAATCTCCATAGTATCCAGTGGTCTCAGACGTTGCTGGATCATGTGGGAAAACACGACATTCTGGACGTTTCGAGACTAAGGTACCCGTGGCTTCCACCCGATTCCCTCATTAGTTGCAACAACCCAAAATACGGTTAAAAGGCTAAAAGGCCTTTTCCACCACCATCAATGGGAAAAACCAATGTATATGCTCGTTATAGTCGACTACGTCATGGAAACAGCTAAATTAGAATCTACAAAGAGAATAGGCGAAAACGGTTGTTATAGTTTCCTTTGATGCTGAACTTGTCAACAGGTAGTGCTCGAAGCAGTGCGCATCTACCATGCCTCTACTTTCGAAAGTTGACTCTTTACTGAAGTATGCAAGACCGTCAGGCTCTCTAACACACGTACGACACCTTGACATTTGTTTAGTTGTATACATGTGGAGAAAAAGGGCCGCAATATGATTCGGCTACTAAAAGCTTTCATTATGAATGCACAAGTGAATGACAAAGATTTAAGTCTTGATGGTGTCTCCATATATATGGAGTGGTGGTCCATATATCAATCAACTTCTTGCTGTCTAAAGTGCTCACAATTCGGAGAATGAGAGTATCAACCATTATATTCTTATTAAACATGGAAGCAGCAATCAACAATGTAATGGTACATATTACTGCTGGAGAAAGGAGTATGTCAAACTTTTAACATCACACGGAAACACTTACGACTATCATATAAAAGACAAAGAAAATACAGAGACAAACACGGCCAGCCTAATGTGTGCCAAGAAGGTACCAAACGCAGCTATACAGGCTGGGCCTATCTCCTAAAGTACCCCACGGTTTCCACCAAACTAGGATAAAGTGTGCTTTCAAAGTGATAAGTCACATTGCTAAAAACTGCTTAAATAGTTACCATTCAGTACAGCAAAATGGTCCCGTAAATAGATTAACAGGCTGTCAGATGCAAAGGTTACGATTATTTGCTAACGGAGGAAAGAAGACATATATACAATGAGCATTTTGAGGGGACCATTAGGGATGGTGCTCAGAAAGACGATGAAGCCATGTAATGCATGCTTGCCTGATTGCGCCCCTTGGGGAAGGGACGTTCAGTAAACACGAAGCTCGTGATAAAACGATAGTCAACTACCATTAAGGAGGAAGTGGATTCTGAACATGCATCACGATAATACTTGAAGACGGTTCATGATATCACTGGTTCATAATATTATCAGTCTACTCGTTTCACGAGGATCAAGGCTGTGAATAAAAAATAAGCACCGATTTTAATGTATCTATCGCTCACTGGTTTATTGCACGAGGAACACTTCAAAGCAGTGAATGTGTTCCCAACTAGTAATGCAAATGATCATAACCAAAGGTTTTATTGCCGTTTACAAAACACAGATAAAGTTAAGCAATTTATGAAGCTTTTGCAAAGGCACTATCCTGGTAGGGAGCAATGACGTCTAGCAACATTAATTGGACTTGTACTCTCTGCAGAAACATTCACTGAGTATTATACAAACCAATAGTTTGAGACGCCCACCACTTCTAGGTCGGCACTTTAAACAAGAGGTCCTCATTGACACAAAAATCAATCAATCTGTCAGTCAGTCAATCTGCCAAGCATATACTCTGACAAACTTGAAAATGCTCAGCAGGCAGATTTTTTCTCATTAAGAAGACGAATTGGCTAGACGTTATGAGGTCGCACGAAAAGGCAATAACAAGGGATTGGATTCTCCACATTTATTTTCTTAAATGTTGCCCTGCACCAATGATACATAGACTGATATCTGATCAAGGGAACTATGAAGCAGCTCATCGCATGTTCCCAATTATTTCGTCACAACGATTTGATGGTTTCTGGAAACCATATAGACTTATTTAGGTTACGCATTTATCAGTCTCCACGCTATACGTCACTTTATACTGCAGCCAGCACGCATTTATTCGACTTGCTTTTCCAATAAAACTAATGTAAATGCAATTACCTTATTTATTTTCAGACCCCTTTTGATAAAAGTGCACTAAAAATTTCCAATTTACTGCTAAAGGTACAAACACTCAATACCTTCAAAGCCTAGCCGAGATGATGTTTACTTTTTTTAGGTTCCACGCAAGATTGCAAGTCAGTGTCATTCAACTTTGAAATAGTATGCACAAATTGCTGTTTAAATTAGAAGGGAAGTAAATGCCACAAGTTGGCCATAATGTAGACCCGAATCCTTGGAGAGATTCATCTATTCAGTGTGTCTACGATTCTATTCGAGTTAACATCTCAGAAGTTGGGCCTTCCCTTTCCATTGGATGAACCTACCCGATTAGAATTGTCCACTACAGCTTCAGTATAGATAGCGCAGCCACACCAAATGTCGTGTAAAAATAGAAGTCGTTAATATTTCAGTGGAAAAATTTGGCTTCATTCAGTTAGTCTAATGGTAGACTGTTCATAGTTAACAACTACTCCCCATCAAATTTTGACATAAAGCTTGGAAATTTTACTACAATGGTCCTTTAATACGTTTGCACGATTTGGCTAATCAGCTCAATGCGGTTGGTCTCCTCTTCTGGTACCATCTCACCGGACACCGGGAAGAAATCATTGCTCAGATATTACACTTGCCTTTCCAACTTTGACAATCCGCCTCCACTGAAACCTAGATCATTTTTGGGGAGACTCTGGTCTTGTACAAACACTTTGTTCTCTTTTTATTCACTTTTATTGGAACTTTCTTTTTGGCTCCACTATATCACTTGGTCGACTTTTATGAATGATTATTTCCTCCTGCATAAGATTGCTTTAAGGGACATACACTTATTCCAATGTGATTGTTTAGTAAACCACTTGGCTGTTCTGTGCTTAAGATGGCCAATGTAAAAATCACTTTACGACAGATAATTGCAAAACAAATCCTCTCTTACCTATTTATCACCATTGAATGGGTCCAAAAATATCATGCTTACTCGGATAACAAGGATCCCATTTATCAAGTATATTTCTTATCCGTTCACAAATTTCTCAGGTCACACTCAACACGCCATAATCTTGAGAGGTTGGTAAAGAGTTTTCTGAGCATAATGTCCGCTTTACTGCTCCCTGTTGAATGTTCTGCGCGATCAAATTCCACAGACAGTTAATTGACTTCATCAAATCTGCCTTATGCTGTCATGCGCTTTTTCACGAAAACGAATTTCATTGCCAGGGCAATTACAAGTTTGATTACGTTGGAGGAAAAGCCATGCATGTAAGAAAGTTACAAAGTCGCCACATTGAGATATATATGCACCCTAAATCCACACAGCAGAAAACATCGAGTCTCGGTGCTTGTGATGGGCCGTTGGAAACAAATAAGACAACGTCCACTTAACCAGCCTCCTCAAAACTAAACGAGGCGCCTTTTAACCAACTGTCAGTCTTCGGTCTGTGGAGACACTTCATTGCGAGAGGAACAGTTCACTTGACGAGCGTTGAATCATGAAAATTTCTGTGGCGAAAAATTAGTTTAAAGTGGAAGTGAACAGCAAATTGCTTCCTTTAGGAGTGGCGACCAATCCTTCTTACGATATGTTCTCTTGGTATTTCTCCCCATGCATTTCATGGTCACCATAGCATGCGTTTCGTGTGTAGGCCAAGTTGCCATCAACGTGATGTAGATGCAGAGTCAAAATGATTTTGATTCCATTCAGTTACACTGCCAATCTAAAATCTATCCGTACTTCTCAAATACTTTGCGTAAGATTAGTAAGTAAGTGAGATGTAATGGAATCAACGGCTATAGCTCCATTCCCATAAGACCAGAGAGCTGATTAGATTGAAGCATCTGCTTTGGAATTACTATGAAGAGGGTTTAGTGATCACCAATTTGCAGACTCAAAGTTTACTACTTCCTCAGGGGTAGCTAACACCCGTTCCACTGCAAAATTTCTGCGCAATGAACGCTTCTCGCCCGAGAGATATAATCAAGCAAATATTTATTACATAGACAAACAAAAGGAATGGAGCGTGAAAAAATTCCATCATTTACACATACGCACGCATTTTCTCCTAAAAAATAGCATTGAAAGTGACTGCAATGGAGTGGTAAAATATGCAGGATGACCTCTGGTGATTAGTCTCTCTGTGAATGCAGAAAAAAGCATACACTTGCAGTATATAATGCAGCTCGCATGCTAAATTACATTGGGTGGAAGAAATTACTGCGCAGTTTCTGGCACCCGCACCGACTATCTGCTCGAAGGTATCATCCTCGTGTTGATGACGAGGTTATGCCGGCTCTCCTAGGATGGATAAGCGATAGTTGATGCCAAATCCTTCTATGCTTCGTGTTCTCCACACCTAGGGTGTATGCTAAGATGGGCATATAAATGTAGGAAACACTGTTTTGCACAACAATAACAGCCTTTTTCTCCCTACATATAGAAAATTCACCTTTGGTCTCGATATCTCTTTGCATGCCATTCCATCCTCTTTTTTAAAAAGAGCGAAAGTGCTTGCTGGGTTAAATGAGATGCATGTATATTCTTTCCAATAAACTAGACACGGATAATTTACAATATGAACAGCTTTCCAGGAGTGTGTTCATGCAAGATGCACGAGGGTACTAGGGCGAAAATTCGATGTCAATCTACCAAAGATAAACTCCTTTCAGGATACCTTCTTCTTCTTAGACGTTCGCTTTGATATTTAGACCTATTTGCGTGTACAGTCAACAGCATTTCACCAAATTTGATTCCGGCGAATAATGGTGGAAATTAACGCCTTACCACCAAAGCCCATTAAAGAAAAATTGTTCAAACAGTTTTCTCTTGATCTTAACAATGGTGCAAATTCGTAACACAAAAAGCGATATCTACTTATATCTATTAGATAATAGTACCAAGACAGGCTGGGAAATTAGCAGACCTATTTACTTCTTTTGGATGGAGGTGAACAAAAATTCATTTGCCTTAACACCCAAAATGGGAATCACTATGAGGGATGGTGACCTGTCTGCCTGTAACACTGGACATGAATGACTTATCGGTTTATCCAGTCGGGTGCTTTATTCGCTCATTAAACACTTCCATCAACTCATACTATTGAGGGGTGAAATTATCCATTTACCGGGTAATAAGAAATCAGAACATCCACTGCAGATGAACCAAAGGAGTGTAAAAATGTCTACTTAACGTAGGTTGCTGTTTAATCTAGTGACTGCTTTGGCCGTTGAGCATTGTATCGCGATGAGTAATTGATTTACTGATAGCCTACCGTCGGTTGATGACTGATAAGCAATTGCATGCCAGGCGGTCAGATCAGGACCTGGATTTTACAGCACAGCCAAATGCTTCCCTTAAACAGCCACATCCATATCCTATTGCATCCTGGGCCTATCTTACGGCACTGAGCTTAGCCTATCTTATGACTCAGATGGCACAGAACTGAGCACTGTTGGATCAACAATAGGAACTCACATTCCATTCAACTTAATATCGCCCAATTTCCTTAAGTTTTGTCAGTTATGATAACCCAGTACACGCAAAGAGTTCAATCAGTGTAACTCACAGCTCTACAAGGAAGGTAAGGATTAAAAGTTTAGCTGAAGTGACCTAAGAGTGGATCTTTAGCAAGCTACAATTATTTACGATAATTATACTTCAGCTGACATGCAATTTAAAATAAGGTTTTCCGATTTAGATGAAAACTGGTAATGAGACTTTTCTCCCTTTGAAGCATTCCAACGTTTTATCGAACAGTCTTACTCCTTACCTTGTGGTTAAGTCACCTCTATCCTAATGTATGACCACACATTTTACTAATCGCGCGTTGAGCACTAATGAGATTGTCGTACACATTGGGATTGAAAGAGGGGATAACTCGAACTTTTGTTATCGTGCTAGAATTCTTACTACTGTCGTATATCAGGCAAATGAAATATTACGGCAAACATCTTTAGACTATCATCCACCGAGTAGGGGACCTGGCAAAGCTAAACTAGATGATCTAACCTCCTAGAGAACATGGCAAATCCATTTTCCTCAGAATAAAGATACATTCAAATTGATAAGTTATATTGCTAAGGTATCACATCGACTGCAATATGCAGCTCCGTACTCAACCATCTACCATCCATCAAAACACAATCCCCTCGTACATGTATACATCAGCTGTAAGATCAAAAGATGGTGCTTACACACTAAGGGAAGAAAGGAGATTGCCAGAAATGGTGTGTAGTGGCCATTCATAAGGGGAGCATCTGAGATGGTAATAATAAGATGCGACTGCTGCATGATGGGTGTTTGCTTGCTTACACATTTTAGGCGAGGAGCATTTAGGGAACACGAATCTTGTGATGGAATGGACTTTATCAATACCCAAGGAAAAAGTGAAGTCTGACCACCTAAAATCGCTAATTTTCTGAACTCTTTTATAATACGGTTGGCAAAATGTTCCAGCCTGGTTAGTTTAGTGGTTCGTAGGAAATGAAGGACAGATCAAACGCCAAATCCGTTACACTTTACTCGCTGTTTAATGAATCGCATGGCACCTCAGAGGCATGACTTGCAATGTAACCAAATGCAGTGATACTAAGTCTAAATACCCTCGAGTGGTTAGCAAAGCATCATATTGATGGAAATTAATGCGATCCGACAAAGTTGGTCAGACTTACACTATCGGAAGATTTATTCACCACTTATTACTCAAGCCTAATTGTAGGTGTTATGACAGCCCTCTGACTACCCATTATACGGTAGGCCTGCATTGTCAAAACTGTTCGGGAAATACTTCCCCAACAAACCCATAAGGCTGTGAAGTGCATTCTTTGACAAATCTAAGGTGCCCAGATAGGAAAGTTATTAATTCTTCAACGGCATAAAATGGCAGAAGACAATGGTGTCTAACGCAAAGGCAGTAATTCAGGGGAATGGAATCTTGACCTGTAACTCTCATTCGCTGCTTCCACCTCTGTTGTGTAGGCTAACTTATTGCACGTAAAAGACCGAAACAACCCCTTTCCTTGTCTTGGTTACACCAGCAACATGATTCGATTAGATTAAATTTCCTATTTATCAATCCGCACATCGCGGCCACCTCACACAGCAGTTAGCAAATGCATTTCTGCGCGTAACTGCGACACCTAAACTTCTTCCAATCAATAGCACTAAACAATTACACCGTTAATAATACCTCTAATTCTTATGCTCTATAGCTCTTACTCAAAGCTACACAGAATAACGTCCATAAAATGGATCAACATTAAGATATACTAGAGAAGCAAAAGCTCATTTATTAGAACTACAGTCAATCAGTTAATTAATACACATTATTGTATACGTAGAAAAGAAACAAGAAACATTCTCTGAGGTATTCCTTTTCAGGAACTGGGGGCTCAAATGTATCATCATAGCTGACTGGTTCCGTTATAACATCAACATTTTGGGATAGAGAAGGAGATTGTTTTGAATTGGGAGTCTTATCTCAAGTGTCACTCATTATGTGGTAAGAAAATCAAGACAGACCAGTACAGATCTAAAATCCCTCGGAGGGTATTCAACTTTGTAGGAGGGGTACTCGCTTGTACATGGAAAGCGTCCATACAAGATTGTATCGCGTCTAATCGAGGGTGTTTGTCAAAGCGGTTTTTGGAGCAGTGATTGGCTGTCTGATATGCAACCCAAGGGCACAGGACAGGATTACGGACTTATTGGCCTAATCAGCCCAATCCCACAAACGTGTTAAATCAGCCTCCCGCTGAATTGGTGCTCATTGTGTTACAAATTTGGATGGGGAATGTATAATAAAGTTTGATAAGTAATTCAAGTACCATCTTGCAATATAATGAAGGGATGGTTATCGAGTGTGGTTGGTCCTTTAAAAGGTAAATTGAATGATGATAGCCTCTTCCGATGTCATTTTAGTGACTTGTAAAGTCATGCGCAATGCTTGGTGTGAATGCCTTAAATTTTGAGATTGCAGCGCACCGTATTAGACCAATCCAATTTGCGGGGATTTTTTAATAAAACCCGAGTATTCACCTCCTACAATGTATTTAAAAGCATTGTTGTGAAGACAAAATAATTTTTGATCTAGGGATGGAATCCGAATCAAATCATGGTTAACTTGCAACAGTTACGATCCTTAAAATTTAAATGGCAAATTTTGACACGATATTCCAAGAAGCGAATGCCAGTGACCTGCAATCTTGTGTAAAACCAAAGGGGATAAAAAGAAGGAAACCTGTTTGATCAGGCGTTTGAGGTCTTGAGTATATCCAACTCACAAGTACCTCCCTAGTGTCTGATGACCATTTCACAAGTGATCATGTGCTTGTAGAATGCTGATGCCATTTGAGCCCTAAAGAATATCTCTAGAGGAGTGTCGAAGGTGCGATTGAGGTGCCATTCTTCCCATCCTCAATTGCATATAGTACTGCGTTAGAAACGATACGAGATCATGCATTGCAATACAAGAATAGGACTTTCGCTGTCATATTTCATTAGTTCTGGTTCGTTTCTTAGAGGGAGGCATTATTTTTGTGCACTCTCGAGTTATGTCAAGATTTCACTAGATAAAGTGTACACCTCTCAGCCGTTATTAGCTTTTGAATGTTAGCGAGTAAACACGTTATGGTGAACATGAGGAAAGTCTAGTTATCTGGTGTGTTCATTAGAAGTGCGGTGTGGATGATTAAATGACTCTTTGGCGATAAAAGCAAGTAGATTTCATAACAGCCTTGCAAGAAGTAAAAAATCACAATTTGACTATTTTTAAGGCATTTTTATCCATTAAGCTATGCGGCATTCATTTTTCATTTACAAACTTTTTAAAAAGTTGTGCAGTCATTTTGAGCCATTAAGCTTACATCCATGAAACAGATCCAATTGAATATCATCTCTGAAGTTAGCACGGCCGACGTTTTGCGCACGAGTGTTCATAATGCACGGAAAAGATGGAGAGAGCATCAAAGATTAGTGCATGTTCGTGCTCTCAAATGCATGCACGCAGCCAGTGGTATGTATCTTACGAGGCCTTACAGTTTGTGGAAAGATACTGAGGCAGGCTACACCACTTACCATAAACCATAGTCACTTTCCTACCAACTAATTCTTAGGCATTTATGACAGCTTGTTTACCTATGACGGCTACCACCAGGCATTCAGCCCTCGCACTAGAGTTTTTATAGGCAAGTAGAGGGTGTGGGTGGTATTTAATACGTGGATACATTTGAGCCTGTGTGATTTGTGAGCTCCACTTCAGCTGATTTTTCACTGATTTTGGGTCTTCCCATGCCATTTGGGAAAGCTATACTCGAGTTCTAGACTAGAATCACTGGTGAACGTGATTGTCCAGGATGAAATTTCTTAAATACTTATATTTATTGCACAATGAATACCCGCGTCACGAACATCCCAACTCTGAACAGAAGTAAAGATACCTAAAACATGGTTTTTAGCTAGGATAAATAAATGGAAAATTTTTGCACAAACAATATTAATAGAGTAATAAAATGTTTGGTTTTAGATGTACAATGACAAGCTTAATATCCATGGTCTATGAAATAATACTGCAAAGGAAAGTGACACAAAAGCGCCAGTGTGTAGCTACGATTTCTTGTGACTACTTGTTTGTTTTTTCTGTCCACCTCGTACGTTTACAGGGATTTGCAATATGTTCTCGGAAACTTATATTACAACAATGAGAGTAGGTAAAACAACCTGACATATATTCTGCGCTAATTATTAGCTTTTTACGTTAAAAAGACCATCCGCATTTGCATGAATTAAATGCAATAATTGTTACTGCATTTCTTTTAGTTTAAAGAGCCAAGGTATTATAAATTACGCATAAAGTGACCTTTCCCTGACATTGGTACCATGGAATGAATCGATCTGACGGGATTGATAAATAGTCGAAGACTTATGCCAGTAAGTACACTGAACCTGCCTCGATCTATGATGGCCACCTTTACCTCGGATTTGGCATAAGAGCTGGCAGTTAAACGCATTTGGTTGAACCAATGCGCTTATTAAGGATCAACTTTCGGTTTTGTACTTACAGTTCAATTAAGGCTCTGTAAAACACCATCCAGCCTTTAATGCTCTTTCACTCAGTAGTCATTTCCGGCCCAGTTTGTCCTGTATTTTCTAATGCACTATTATATGGGTGTTATGGGATCAATTTTAAAGCCTCAAAGTGTAAAATGCTGACAACCTTAATACTGCCTAAAGACGTAGCACTTTAGTTGGAAGGTTATCGGCATAAATCGAAAGGTTGCGGGTGCCTTTTAAAACATCTGATTTCAAAATGGGTTGGTCACATTCGATTCTTATCGCACATCTGCAAAATGACGTCTACAAGGGTGCATTTTTATTGTATTAGTGGAACACAGACGCCATGGTTTAAAAAAATCTTCCCTTATAACACTAGCCAAGAAAAAGATTCGCCACTATTAGTGAGGCAATAACTGACGCTGATTACTTAAACAGCGGTTGCATTTACTCTTTAATCATTCAAGTACCTAGGTGTATTCCTGTTCTGTAATAAGGCAATAGATCAGTGGGCTGTACAGTGTAGTCCACTGATCAACTACTTAATCATCAAGTAGTATATGGATTAATTGCTGATGTGCAACGATTTCACATGACTTAGGACAGGATTTTCGAGAAGATGCAACGATTGCTTACATAACTACTCAATTGTGCTTTAAAAGATTGTCACTGAGACTGTGTACTCCTCTCGGTACCGAGGTACTTTAACCATAAGCGCTGATAGACATCCATCATTACGCCTTTAAAGGAGATTTGAGTGATGCAGTTCTAGTAGTGGTAGGCGAGCGCGTAAATAGTAACTGGTTCAGGCAACCAGAAAATTCATAATTTGAAGGCTGTATAATAAACCGAACTGATAAAAAAAGATTTGTCTAGGATGGCTACAACGTGCAAAAAATATGTTAAAGGCATTAACTCTTGATCTGAAGGCGTGCATAATGAAATTTCTTCACTAGTTGGTTGAAGAAATAGAACATCTTTCATGGTAATCGTGCCAGATTGAAATCAAACACACTCCTTAACAGTATTCAAATAAAAGTAGCAACGATACTGTACAGGCACACTTGCCTGCTACCATTGTCATACGTCATACAAACGCTGCAGAACGCCTTCCGACCTTGTAGGACAATGTGCAGAGTGGAAGAAAACGATTCTATGAAAAAAGGAGAAACATTACTGATGCTGATTTGCGACCCATGCAAATAAGTGGGTGGGCGTTAGAATTAATCTTATGTTTGAGGATGGGTGCCTTTACTCTACGAGACTTAGACCTTCTTTTTATTACTTCGGGTTTGTCGCCATGTTTGCAGCCCATGTACTAGCCTATCTCAAAATATCTTAAGAGGAAAATTGGGTCAGCAAAATGCCTAAGCTAGTCTTTCAAAATGGGGTGATGAACATCAGCACAATGGCTGGGCTTATACTAGGGAGCCATTACAAGGGCTTACTAGGGACACATTTAACAAGCACCAATGACGTGACATATTGGTGAATGCGGGGAGCTTAGTAACCTCCCTGGTTGGCTAATTAATTTGTCAGCAACAAAAGGTTTAGTGCCTTTTAAGCAAAAGAACCCTCACCAATGCAGGTCATTTTGCTGAGTGGAAAGTGTAGAGGTATCTCAAATCAAATAGAATCCCAAACAAATTCTCATCATTTACTTAATAATAAACTGCAAATGCACATTTCTGTTAGCAACAGCAAGACTTGAAGTCATGATTGCTGGTTGTCCGCTTAATAGTCTAGACAATGAATGCCCTTGAATGTAGGAATTTAGTTGAAGACCCATCATTGTGGAATTGGTTGTCTCATGTTCCATGACAAACATCTGGCACCAACATCGGTAGGCTAAATTTGAGTCCTACCAAACAGCTGTACCTTTATCCTACAAGGCGCTATTTTATCACGTTAGGTCGTGTCGTTCTGAGGTCGGAGGGGTTTAAACATGCGTCATCGGGGTGAGTTTTGTGATCATGCCTCCAGATATGCATAAGTTAGTCCTGCTGTAGAGATTTTGTCTATTTTCTGAACTTGGCATGGCTGCTTGCGTCTTGTGCTTCCGAATTCCGCTGCCAATCATCTACATTTGCTCGTTTTCCAGTACCTCTGCTACGATTCTTTTAAATATTTTCTTTTGATACGATGATGGCGAGGGGTGATTGTTTATCACCTCTTATGCAAATCACATCATTTTGTATAGCAGAGAAAACAATACTGCTCTCTTCAGTCACCGTTCAGAGAATTGTGAAACGGTTTTACTGGCTTGCCTGCAACATCGGATCAGAGTACTTGGGTTAAGGGAAGGTTTTGTGCTCATCGTTTTTAGAGACCCTTTCTACAAATATATATCACAAGTGCGGTGCCTACAGTGCCATTGAGAGACAAAAGGGCATCGAGTTTGGTATTTCATACAGAACACAACCACGCTGCATTTAAAACCGGAGTATTTCGAAATTTATCTCATGGCTCCACATTCTGCAAATCAATTGAAAAAGCTTTTGTCAGTTAACAGTTGTCTCAATTGAAAACTCAATTGTTGTTGTTTCGAAGAAACACATGTCAATAGACCATCACTGGCCGAAGTCGGACCCATCTTCTCCTGAAAGAACTACAATTAGTCAATTAATCTTTACCTAGTGAGTTTCTTCACAGTTGAGACAAAGTAAACTCCCACCCAAAGAAAATGTATAGTACAAGGCCGTCACTTGAAAAACTCTTTTAGCCTACAGAAGGGTTGCGATTAGGACCTGTGTTGAATTTTATCAACGCAAAACAGCAATTCTTAATATTCTTGGAACAATGATGCCTTTAAAGTGGTTTAAGTAACTTTGCCACGAAATGTCCTTTTCTGTGATACACAACTTTGTGTTTACCGTTCTTTGCGACAAAGTGTACCAGTACAAGGATAAATGGACTGTGGGATTCGTGAATGAAACATATCAACGGAAAATAAAGACAAGCGGAAGTGGTATAGGCAGTACCTATCCATTAGAGGAGCATCAGAGATGGGTGGATGGGTTACCTCTTTTAGAAGGAGCGTATGACGAAACCAACCTCAGCTACTCCCAAGGAAGAAGTGGACTCTGAACAAGCCTAGTGCTGATCACTGAACCCCGTTTACTCGTCCCACATGAATGGAGCCCGAGGTTAAAGAGATTAGCGCCGTGCGAGTTGTACTTCAGAGCATTGAATGGATTTCCGACTGGTGGTGTAACCGTCTATAGTCGAAGGTATTTTGTCCATTAGCAATATACAGACATAAAATCAAGTAATCTTAAAGTAAATAGCTAGGACACCATCTTGATAGACACTAATTAAGCCTAACAATATTAACAAGGATTGTACCCTTGATAGATTTACTTACTGTGAGTTACATAAGCCAGTAGTTTGAGTGATGACCACCACTTCTCCATTTGCTGTTTACGCAATAGACTCGTATTGTCACAATCATTTAAGAAATTCTTTTCTCAGAATCGCAGTCGGGCTGCCAGGCACATACTCTGACAGATTTGGAGGAACCTAGTCAAAAAATTTTTATCATTGGGAAGGCAAATCGGGTAATGGTAATGCTGCATCAGACAAAGATAATTAATTGGGAAATGGATAATTCGCATTTGCTTTTACAATCGATGCCTCATCTCGGCACTGTGTAAAAGAATTTTAGACCTAAGTGACTATGATGCAGCTCACCTCCTGTTTCTGCTAACTTTATCACAACGATTCGATGGTTTTTTTGAGGGATACAGAGACTTATTTGCATTGCCCATTTGTCAATTCACACGTCATTTTACACAGCAATTGGCTAGTACATATTCGGCCCGCCCTTATCAACGGAACCAACAAGAAAGAAAATATCCCATGAAATTTCAAGGCCTCCGTTTGTAAATGCGCTCCAGTAGCAAATTAGTTCTTCCGTTCATTAAAATGCATATTCAAGAGTAGATGTACACAAGACCTTTGATGCCTGGCCAAACAGATATTTTCTTCGATCTCCTTTGATTTCACACAGGATTGCGGGCCAGTGGGATTCAGTGTTGGAATAATGTGCACAAATTACCGCTTCGATTACAAGGACAGTATATGTTGCAAATCAGCCGTGATAGAGATTGGAGTCTGTCGAGAGATCCAGTTATTCCATGTGTCTACAATGCCAGTCTGGCATGCATTGAACCTTCATGCCTCAATGAAAAATACTGCACTATTGGATTTGCGCAGCACACTAATATACATCGCCGGTCTGCCGTAGCTTCAAAATTGCAAGCGCTTCTACCTAGGTGTCGTCTGAATATATGTATTTAATCTGGGGCGGAAAAATCGCCTTCGCTCAGTTAGTATAATATAGGACCATTCATGTTTTTCAACTAATTCTTAATCATGCTCTCAGGTGAGGCCTACGATTTTTTGCAAAAAGCTCTCTTCCGTCACCCCAATGGGCTTTCAAAATCACTTTTGACAACTTCATTAAAAGGCCTATAGAACAAGTTTGTTCCATTTAGCTAATCAGGTCAATAATATCGGTTCTCCCTTCTCGCGTCCCCTTGTTACACACAATAAAAAGACTGGCTACTCGAAATTTCCGTTTTTTCCTTTACTTAAAGTACTGAGCACCCTGTTGGGAAGGCCTTGGTCTTACACGAACGCTGCCTTCTTTTTATTCACCACATTTAGAGTGTTCATGATAGCTCCACTGCTTCAAGCCAGGCGGCTTATTCAGTGTTTACATCTCCCGCTTGAGGCTGCTTTAAAGTGCATTGACTCATTTCAAAGTGATCGCTCAGGCAACTGATTAACAGTCGACTGCTCAAGGTAATCATTGTAAAGAGAAAAATTACGACTATTGGTCTTAAAATAAATAGTCTTCTTCTCAAGTGTTGCCTTTTAAAGGGTCTCAATGAAACCAGGTTTTTTAGTTGCAATGGATCCTAATCATTAGGTATAGCTCTAGTTTTGCTCATGAATTTCTTAGGCGTCACTCAAAATATTAACATCTTAGGGAGTTGCTAAAAAAATTTAACCACAAAGCGCCCTGTATTGTTTCCGTTGAATATCCTACGCTGCTAGAAACCACTGAAGCTATTTAATCGCATCAGTTTTACATCTTGTTGTTGATGCCTTTTTTTAAGAGCAAATTTTAACAAACGGGCAATTGCAGATGTGATAACATTGGCGACAAAGTCATGTTTGCAAAGACGGAATTTACCAATTTACCTCTTTGAGATAGGTGTACCATAAATCCAGATGATAGAAAGCATCGGGTTTCACTTCGTGAGGTGGTTTGTCGAAGAAAAAGTCAACCACTTCCCACGGGACTGAATAAATAGCTTGGTGAACAACTTTTTCAGTCTTCAGTTTGTGCAGATACTTCTCTGTAACGGGAACAATTATTTAACTAACATTGGATGATAAAATGTCGGTTGTACAAACTAAATGTTAAATGGGAAATGGTCTACAAATTTGCTTCCTCTAAAAGTAGCGCCAAAGTTTTTTATTGAAAATTTATTTTGTACTTCCCTTCAAACAAATCGTAGGCACTAAAGCCTGCACACCACAAGTGGGTCAAGTTGCCTTCTACGGTGACCCAGAGACCAAGTTAAAGTAACTTTGAATCCATTCAGTTGCTGTGGCAGTAGGAAACCCATTTGTGCCTCTTAGGTGCTCTGAGTACCGTTAATGACTGAGTGTGATGCAATGGATTCAACATTTATCCCTTTCTTGGTAATGTTATGAAAGGGGTTCAGTGACCATCATTCTGCTTGTTCAGAGTTCGCTGCTAGATGGAGCGTGGATGACGTCCGTTCAGTCACGATTTTCGTGTTTACTAAACGTTTCTTGTTCAGCAGATATAAGCAGCATACTTGGATTGTGAAGATATTAATAGTACAAAAGGGATTAATCGTCAAATTTCTACAAATTACAGATGAGAATTTGTTTTCTTGCAAAAATAGCTATATAAATCCATGAATTAGATTTTGAAGGGTTAAGGATATCCTCTAATAGAATTTCGCTTTTTAACGCTAAGAACTCGAATAAACTCCTACAGCACACCACCTAACCAGCTTGTAAGCGCACCTATACTAGTTGCAATTGTCTCATAGATCCTACCGTTTGCAACTCGCCTTGAAAGAATTTCAGTTATACCAAAATCATTGCTTAAAGGTAGCATCTTGGTGTTGATTACAGATTTGTGCTGACTGCTCTAGGTTGGATAAAGGGATAGCTAATGCCAAGTTGTTCCGTGCTTGGCGTTCTGTTGACCCGAGTTAATCCCTAAGGTAAATGCATAAATGCAACAAAGGATGCAGAAAACTAATTTTAACCACTCTTTTCTTGTAAACACATTGTCCCTACCTGGTCCTGGTAAAGTCGTTACTTTTTTCTTTTCTTTAAAAAAAATACAGAAACGGTCTGGTGAGATGCTCCCACAGGCTTCCCACTTAACCAGGTACTGATAAATCACAATATGCTTAACTCTTTTAGAGCGTGTTCATGCGAAATGCACAAGAGTGCTCCAGCGAGGATAAGAGTCAGCCACTACACTGCTCTCCTTCGTTCCCGACATTCTCTCTAATATTTTAGTTTTATTCTCTTCCACAAAACCATCTATAGTTCGCCACGTTTACTTTATTTAGAATAATTGCGGACATTGTGGTTTGCCACCAAAGACCAAACAGGATTTTCAACAAAATTGAGTGAATAATTTACCTTAGGTCCTCATTTAAGAGAGAATTTGCGATATTTAAGTTGGGGTTCAGTTCGCATTTATTAAAATGATTGTGCAATAACAAGCCGAAAAATAAGTAAATCTATTTATTTTGGGTGCAGATAAATAAAAAAAACCCGTCCAGCTTAACATCGACATCACCACCACTGTGCTAGATGCTGATCTGTCTAAATATAAACTCATCATTAAGGGTCCATCAATTTGCCCAGTCAGGTGCGTTATTCCCGTTATTTATTTCCATTCATTTATCTGACCAAAGGGGAAAGTGATTAGTACATTGGCCAAAAAGCGGTCAGAAAATGCATTGCGGATCCACCAAATGACAAGAGATCTAATCAGCGCAGGTTGCTATTTTATTTTTCGCTACTTTTCGTTCAATGTTTTGTCGAGATTAGGAACGCATTTTCCTATAGTTTACAGTCAGTTAATGACTAGTATGCAGTGCATTGTGGACAGTCAGGTCAGGATCTGGATACTACAGCACATTGATACGCTCCCGTTCAACAGCCAGGTCCATATCGCAGCATTTCTCAGGCTTATTTCACTGCACTGAACTAAGACAATCTCATGACTTAGACTTCACAGCAGCTAGCAATGGCAACTTAATAACAATAATTTACGCTCCATTTAACTTCTAATCTTTCAAGTTGTTTAAATTATGGTAGCTATGCCAAATCTGCAACAGTGCAGAGCAAAAATCATACATTGCATGAATGTGTTGTGAATTGAAAAAGTTAAAAGTTCAGCTGAAGTATCCCAAGGCTAGATCTTCAATGAACTGCATTCCTTCACGATCATTATAACTGCTGCTGAAAGGTGACTCGAAGTAACTTTCTCACTAACCCTGAGTGGGAAATGGTGCTGCGACTTCTCTTCTTCCAAGCAGTCTCACTCGCCTTTCCCCCCAAGTTTTGCTACCCAATTTGTGCATAACACATTAGGTCCTAATTAGTTGGTTATAGCTACCAAACCAAAGGCGAAAACGCTCACCGCAATTATCGTTGGATGGTAGGATAAGAAGTCATATAAGGTATTTGTAACATAAATTTACCAAGTCATTTGCTCTGCTTTTGGTCCTATCGACACCTGCCTTTGCAGTGATCACCTTTCCAAACAGCAGAAAGACACTCAGAAGGCCAATGTCATCACTTTTTTGGTAAAGCAAAGTTCAAACACATCTCCGTTAACTTAATTTAAAATATGAACTTTCCCCCAAAATAGGCTATGCTCTCTGGCGCACCAGGCGTAGCTTCTAACGTCACAGGTAATTGTTATTTCAATATCCCTGCTACGGATATGTTTTGCTCACTTTGATGACTCGCTACAGTGCTTAGCATTTATTTACTCAAGCTTCTGCTCCCAGTCATCCGAAATGCAAATTGAGTTGGCTTATGTCTTTTTTCACGTTTGAATAAAGGTGTTAAAAACTGTAACTCTTTTGCCTTCAGCTACAGCGGGTATTCAAAATCCTACCCAGGTAATACACGCACCCCTTGAACAACGACTTGTTGTATTTCCAGTAGTTACCTCTATGAGGAATATGGGAACATTAAAATTATTAATCACTTTTCGTCGTTTAGGATGGTGATTAGTGCGAAGGTGCATTCCTTTGAACAACGAATGGTAGCAAATGCCTCAGTAAGTACATAAGTTGGGTTTACTAACGTTTTAATTTACAAGTCTGTCTAAGGTCCAAATCAATTTCGTCATTGGATTTTTGTTCATAAAGGTAAGTAAGATGTTGCATTATGAACCCTTGTACTCAAATTGTACGGCATTTTGAATAAAATTTAATGGGTTTAGGCCAACCTCAGCGTTTTCGTGTATATGTGCATGTGTGTGTGAGGGTCTTCCATGTGCGTGGCCTCTGGCCTTAACTATGCTGATTCTAACATTTCCTAATCTTTCATTGTGCTGCTTAACTATCAGTTTGTGTGATTTAACAGTGATTTCACTCAATCGTTTGCCTCCGTGTTTGTGTTTGTAACGCCGTTTACAATTTTGAGAGAGCACAAATTATAAGCATTCCTTTTTACACAATTTGCTTGATTTTCATTTTTTTCCGTCTTGCCCACTCCATTTTTACGTGTGTTACTCGCTTCGACTTATGATTACACTATTTTTCATTTGATATTTTTCCATAAGCACATTGCATATCATTACTTTCCTCTTTACTTCGCCCCTCATAACAAGGCCATTTCCTATTTTAATGACTTTAATACCACCCACTTCACCGTCCTGACGGCGTTATATGCCAAATAAATGGTTAATGCTTATTCTCCTGCTACCAACTTTTGACAAGTAAGACTGGAAAGTGCTGCTTTTGGATAGTCATGAGCACGCAGATCGGTTTATTAAAGAGTTTCTTTAATAAAATGTTGTTACTGCTAACGACTTAATTTAAGGCGATAGAGATGTGAAAAACACTCAAAAGAGGTAATGTTAGATCAAGCAATAATCCTTCAACGAGTAACACGGAATAAAATTAAGCTAACCATAAATTGTTCACCTATTTTGCTAGAAATTAAGCTGTTTTACAGGTTGATCAAGCAAAGGTTTATTTGATCACCAAGCAGACGAATGAGCTCAAGGGAGCTTTGCGTCGTTTGTAGTGGAATCTTCACTACATATTGAGCAATCCTTAGAGAAGCCCTAAAGAACATTTTCCAAAGAAACTTTAAAAAAGTTTACTATTGAGCGGATTGATTTCCTCAGCTGAGAAGGTACAAGACTCTGGCGATAAATAGGTGCCTTTGAGGTGTGATAGGGGCGGTCAGGAGATTATTCTAGAAAAATAGTTGGTCAGTTCCTTTAAATAAGGCTAATATCTGTTAAATCCATTTTTACTGCAGGCTAGTCAGCTAGAATAAAAGGAGCTTTTCAATAACGTGCTTTAATCAAGCCAGGTATAATATTATGACAATTACAGCCTACTCTGATTGATCAGACCAGGTGGGCCTCATTTGTTTGCATTTTATCTAACTCTCCTATTTGAGATTTAACCGCAACTTGAGGATCGGTCCTAAACTAATTAGGGGGAGATGATAGGTAATTCTTTGTTATAAAGGGCGGTGATACTTTCTGAACGTGATGTATACAACCACGAATAGCACATCTTTTCTGGGTGGTTAGTGCTATTTTAATCGTGTAAGTGACTCTGCAAACCGACAGCCCTGTTGGACACCAATTGGAAAGCAAATTGTCCTCAAAACGTTGGTTAGATTCAACTGGTATTGTGATAGTACGGTGCACTGTCCCTACAGAAACCGATTCGGCAAATATGTGATAAGTATTGTGCGGATTTAAAGAAATTACTTTTTTGCTAGGGTTGTCATCTTAGCACTTTAGATCCTCCACATCCCACTGCACACGCCCTTGTCTCTATGCTCTCGTTAGTCACAGCCGCACGATTTGAATCTGTTGTGAGTATATTACGACCATTTTGTTGTCCAGCAGCCACAATCGCCGCAGTGAGGATCCATGTAAAATAATGTGTGCGGCTTACTGAAGATGTCGGTGATAACGTGACCAGATTAGATAATGTGTTCATTAATATCGGCGTAAAATAGCAATGCAGGTAGGCAATGTGTGTTTACACTCAGTCAGCGAAGTGTAAACTACTATCAAATCTGTTTACCTCATAGCGGATTAAAATGGCGTTTAAGAGGGAGTAGTAGAAACGGCTTTGGCAATTCTGGTGGCAGGACTCTTGTCGGTGGTGGAGGTGAGGAGTGAGAAACTTAAGAATGTGACCCAAAGCAAAGCATTATTGAATGAGAGGACATAGACCTTCAACCGTATGGTGAATCTTTACTCTGTTTTCTAAGTCTCGTGTTATCAAATTTTAGGTGATGGATTCGTGAATGACATAAGAAGTTGCATTCAGATACGAAAACTTCAGTGGTCATTCCTTCTACATCAATAAGCCTAAATTTAGCCCATGAGAGAAAAAGAATTAAGCATACGACATTGTGCAATCCAATTGGCTGTTAGCAATTGCAGATAGGATATAATGTCGTGTACTGTGGTGAATAATTCCTTATTCATTTGAAAGTGACTCTGATTAGATGTAACCGTTAAAACTTTTATTTGATTTTATTATTTTCTGCTTAGAAGATGCTCTGTAGTAGCCTAAATCTTTCCATAAGGCCACTTAAATAGCTCGAAAGCCGTCTGCGGGCAGTGCCTCAATCTCCCAATGCCCCAGCGCTTTCTCATTTAGATGCGGATTTTGACAAACTATCAAGGTACTACAACTCTACTCATAATTATGCAGCTAACTAGTTAATTGCCATGAAGTCAAGAAGTAGGTTTAATTTTGCATCCCATTCTCTGCACTAAAATGCACTTTAATATAGGAGAGGTGGCAAACATGGAAGCCGCATTTGACTTTTGCCACGTACCTTTTTATTCTTCTCGGCTTAAAAAGCGTCTGTTTGATGACAACAGTTAGATTACACTAAAAATTTTATAGTTGATACTTAGTCGGACGATCTAAGGTTCCACTCCCATAAAGGGATGAAACTGTATTTAATTATACTTACAGTGCTTTAGAGGATTTTATTACACTTTGACGGAATGGTGGTCGAGGTTGGGTACCTGACCGAAGCATAAAGATGGTGTATTTGCTTAGCCTTTTAAGCAGTTCTTTAAAAAGTAAAAAATATTGTATGTAGTGTTGATTTCCATTTGTTATCAGAAATAATATCCGAAACAAGATGATAAAGTAATACCTAGATGGAAGTGTTCTTTAGTCTTTTACACAAAGGCACTAATAATAATGCAATATAAGTTTTATGCATAGCATATTCCATGAAGTACTGCTCTCGCCTAGTTTGAGTGTTTACTTGTTTGTCATTCAAGCAGAATAACGTGGTAAAATGAATAAAGCTCAATTATTTTATAAGGGGCAAAACAGCCATTTTACATAGTACCTCTAATTTCTGCTCCTTCAACTGAAATATCAATAAATTAAAATTTAAATTCAGAAAGTTGAGAGGATTTTATCCGCAGAATTTGAGGAAGATGCCCCTTCTTTACTAAAACATCCATATTTTTTTTGCCATGATAGGTAGGAGTATCCACTTTCCTTCTCCTGCTGCGTGGCTTACCAACTCTGTCCATTCAACTTTCCTCTGCATTTTTCCTACGGCTAGCCTTCCAGTTCGTCTCTCTTTGAATGTACACGCGGAACTAAAGTCAAAGAAAATGACTTATCACTCAAAAAGGAATCATTCACATGAAATGCCAGTAGCAAAGTGTTGCACTGTTGCATGTTAAAGGTTTTAAGGATTTTTGTCTACCCGCCCATTTCTGTGTTTACGGATGCTCACATAACCATACCCTTTTCTTGCAGCTGGTGAGAGTAAATGGCTAGGAGACTCAAAGTTTGGATTAAAACTTGAAAAGAGCCTTACTAGTGGTTTAATGCCAATTCTACGCATAAACATTGGTGGCGGCGCTAATATAACATCGGACTCATCCTCATTTGGGCATCACTATCAAATAGAATGGTTATAGGAGATACCAACCAAATGAGTTTCACATTGGCTGATTGATAGGTTAGGCTAAAAGAATAAAACACTATTCTTAGCTTTTTGTCATATGCTATGATAATGCGCATCTGTGCGTTGGTTGATTAACCTGTGGTGAGTGGCATTTTTTTATCACCCAACATGGTAAGGAAAATGAAAGCGATTAATCAGGTTTTATTAAAAAAATAAACGAATAGGTACTAAAGCTGTGATATCAATGCATATTGTGAAATAGTGGCTAAGGTCCAATCAGCAGCTAAAACAAGATAAAGCGAAGCCCTGATTTAAAGCGAATGATTATGTACCTGCACAAATGAGTAGAATGGGAAGAACTGTAAGAAGGGAAAAAAACTCTGAGGTCTTCAAAGTGTTGAAGTTAAATAGGGTGTGAATTTTGAATGTTGATCAAACGTTGCTCGGTGTCGTGTTCGCCATACTATGGGATTGGCTAAGTGCAGTGTGGCTGGATAGGCGGAAGACACGGAGAGATTGAGCTGGCCGTTCGAAGCAGTGGACTCAATCGTAATGGCCTATTTTTTACAGCATTCTAAAAGATACATATTCTTGCAATCATATGGTTGTTGATGTTGCATACTCTGCCAATTTTGATCCACCAAAGTGATAGAGGGATTGCACCGCTAGCAATAGATTGATGTTTGTTTGCAAGGCTTCGAGAAGAACTATCAGCAAAAAGTTAACAGACATCTTGAATCTCATTAGGTTCATCTTGCGTCATCACTAATATGCCCTTATTCTGGAGGCACAAAGTGGCTTTCCACTTATGATGTGATTCGGAACCAGGTGATCTCAGTCATACCTCAAGAGCCATAAAGTTCTTGCGATAATACGTTGGTGTCTACATTAGTTATTTTATCAACGAGTATGGTGTCATAGATCATAATAATAATCAGTTCCACACAGTCCTTAAATTTTAGACAAAGAGCGTGACCTGGACCGTACCAAAGATGCAGAAAGATAACTCGGTATAGCATGCAATTTAAAGAGATGATGGCACTCTCCCCTGTGATCATCGCTACAATTCATTTGCTCCCAGCTGTCCTCAAAAATAGGTAAACCATTACCCAATACGTGGAGGTAAAATTGTATATTTACTTCCCTTAAGTAGGTTTACTGCCTTACAATCATTAGAGGTACAAACAAGTAGTGGGCAAGTTCCTTTCTTTGCGACATTTTTATGGTTATCTGCTGTCCTCAACTAAAATGCTATGAAGCACTGTATTATATAACACAAAATGACGTCCTTTTATATCTTTTAGTGAACTGCATATGAAAGTTTTTAAAGTTACACAGCTGTGAAGACTTAAAGAAGCATTAACTTCATTAACGCTGGCTAAAATTTACATATACTAGGCCTTTCAAAAGGCTGATGTGTCATAATTAATGGAATCGGAACAGCATCAGCTCCCATAACCGAGTGAGGAATCTGTGGATTAACATGCTCCGCAAAACTTGTGAATTAGACATTACTTTGAGGAATTTGCTCCATTTACCTGACTCCCTTTACTCTTCTTCAGGTGGTGTGAGCAATGTGTCATCAGAAGCATTTGAATGTACCGTACTACCTAAGTTTCGACATGAATAGTCTAATCGTCCATCCTCTACTAAATATTAATTATTAGCTGATTAAATGCTATAAGGCAAATTTGTACCAAAACAGGCACTGGATCGAGTACCAACCTGGATTGAGTAAATATTCGCGTCTTCCTCTGTTGCGGCCGCAGTGTACACTGTGATTCTTATTGGCTGGTAGATAAATGATCCCGTTACCCCCGATCCGGCATCGGGTTGTAAGAGACAAATGGAGGAATAGCGCATCCTGTTGGACATACCGATGAGTCTGTGCAATTCATGAGGTAGCCCACCGAACCTTGAGTCACAGAAAAACAGGTCATCGCCCTGCCTCCGAGTCCATATTTTTTGGTGTTGTGGCCAATGAAAATTTGTTTTGTTCCTACCCAAGTTTATAGGTCTGCTGATGTTTTTCTTTCTTCTTGCGGTATGCCCTATTAACTCTGGGTTTGAATAGCAGCTCCAAAAGGCACAAACGTAGACAATATTCACATTTGTTAGAACTCTCTGGTTACCTCAAAAATCCAAAAGGTGTGTCCTAAGCTTGAGCTGTTTAGCTAAGACAAATTTATGCTTGGAATGAAGCGAGTTATAACTATGTATGTCAGTGAAAAGCTGTTTTAATACATTTTTCTTGGCTGCAATTTAGACTTATTTTATTGGGATTGGTTTACACCTCTCCGATGAAACCTTCATATGAAAGTAACGAAGCCCCTATAAATGCTAATTAATGTCATGCCTGTCGCTCCTCCTTCTCCCGCTCTGTCTAAACCCTCATAAACTCACAAGTGGGACATCGGCAAAGGTAGTATAAAGAGATTTATTTTCTTAATGGCGACACCATTTCTGGCAGATACGAGTTACAAGGATCTGTGTGCTTAGGCTAAGTCTACTAAAAGTTGATTACATTATGCTGCATAGGCAAACTCCAAGTAGCATTTCATATAGCAATCAAACATCGTTCAACAGTGGCGGGAATAGGCTAAAACGAAAAGCAGCCAAGTTATAAGGGATAGGCAGTAGTGTTACGTAACACATATTGGTAACAAAACAGCCATGCACAATAGGGTGAGCAAAATTGTAAAAGGGGGGCAAGAATTGGCACACACAAACACGCACATACACAACCTTTAGATGCAACAGTTCACTAACTTATATGATTGTAAAATCATTTTTATTACTAGATTATAGAAACTACACTTTTAGCTGCAAACTAAGCTTGAAAGATTGGGGTGACTTTGACATCACTGTTGATTTGCAGTTAAATAAAAGAAAAAGGAAAGTTACTTGAATAATTAACATTCACAGCAAGCATAATCACAACAATTAACTTAAACAACTCTAACAGGATTGGCTAAAAATCCCTTTCACCTTTAGGGCGTTTCAACTCCACCCTCAGTCGCTTCCTTCCCACAGCGTAGCCATCCATTACAGCAATTGCACTTTGGGCACTCATTGGATTGTCGTAGCTAACAAACCCTAAGAAAAAATGCCCATTTTGATAAGTCGTTAGTGGTAGGACAGAAGGTCAACAGTACCAGGACATACCGAAGCATTTGCTCTTATTTGTAGCATAGTCAACATATATCTTTGCACTTATGATTCTTCCGAAGGGGGAGAAAAGTCTCACAAGGTCAAAAACAACAAACTCTGGAGGTAGATGAAATATGAATAGATTAGAGCCTTCTGGACCGATTATCATTTTCGCTGAGGCATCACATAGATTAGGCACGTTGTTGGCCAACATTTGAGCAGGGCTTTGAATACCCGCTACAGCTGAAGGCAAAAAAGGACTTAATTTATCAGGAACTTGCTTAAAAAGGGGCTTGTAAAAAGAGAAGTAAAGGTGTAAACTCACCTAAGCCGTAATGCGGATAGTTGAGCGCAGATGCCTGAGCGACTAAAGGCAGAGCACGTCAGCGGATGACCAGAACAGGAAAAAATTCCATGGCACGAACACTAAACTACTACCTACCTGCACCACTAGAAAGAATGGCTGGTATTGAGTTTTGCATAACCCCATGTAAGGGCTGATTTCTTAAAACCTTGCAAAAGGCACCAATTGCCGGGGTTGCGTTGATGGTGAACGGTTGCTGATGCAATGCCTGCACTTGAGCAATCATTGTAGGGCTCTAAAGTGGTAAAACAGACATGTTCATATTTTCATCCCCATCCCTGTTTATTTGTGGTTCTCACATCACTTGAGCCATCAATGCCTCAATAGTGGCCCGTACTTTCATTAATAAGACATTAGTGACATTAGCAGCCCAAATTAATAAGTCAATTTTGCTAGAGGATGCGCTTACGGAGTAAATCGGAGGTATATTAAGACTGTGGATACTATTTGCTCCACTGGTAGTGACAACAATAGGATTCATAATGACATGTGTCGGCATCGCAGGGTTTATAATTTGCTGGTAATAGGCAGCAAATTGTGGCATGTTAGGACCACCAGGAGAGACCACGGCAGGGCCGGAACTCGAAAAAGGTGGTGGCACATGACCTTGAGATGGGTGCTCCAATCCGGCTCCCTCCAAGTTCCTTCCAGAAAGTGCACTGGCTGCCGCATATGGCAGCAAACCGTCGGGTATCTGTTCAACACAATCGTTGTTGTCAACAACCACAATTCAAGCATACTGTAAATACTTCATTGTAGTAATTTTAGGTACTTACGGTTGCTAGACCATTTCCATTGGAAGGAGTTGACTGGTCTACATCTCTTGCCTTCTGTGCATTTGCTAAGGCTCTGTCTTTGTTTTAAAGCAAGAGGATCGTTAAAATATTTAAAAAATAATTTTAACATATCAAAAGAAACTCATTATAGTGGATTATAACCTGTTAGCTAGTCAAATTAGCTATTGCCAACGTTTTTAATCAGTTCAAATAGTTGCAGACTAAGGGTTTTCCACTCCCTTAGCACTCACATTGCCCTCAACCTTCTTACAGTTACTTTAGTTGGCTAATCGAGGGGCACACCATTTAATAGACAAGGAGTTGTTGTTATCGGCCAAAAGAGTCACTTCACCAGATGCTAAACACCGCTGAGTCAGTATAGACAAGTGGAAATTGGAACACATTTAGCCCCTGTTCAGTATCTTGTGAATGCCAACAAAACCTAGAACAACAAGTCATCGATATTCTATCCTTCAAAAGCGGCTGCACAGTAGCGCCAACCACATTGGCAAAATTTGTGAATCTCCAAATGTAGCCTTCGTGCCAGCAATTTTTCTAAAATTTCTTGGTGTTTGGTGTCATTTACTTTAATGATGAAAGTGCAGGAAAGCGGAAGAACTTGTTAAATATTGTCATAAAATAGATGCTTTAATAGACAAATACTTATAGAAAGTCTTAGGCAATAATCTATAAACAGGAATACATCACAGTATCAGTTCAAGATGCGGGTATGATGAACAAAATGCACTTACTCAAATTTTCATTCTCCTGATTTAGCGCAACAACGGAGTTGAGATATGCAGATGAGATAGGAGCTTGGTTGGGATACATGATATATCGTATTAAATAATGGATTTTAGTAAGAAAACAAGATGACAAGCAGTCTGGTGAAAGAAATCCAGAACTGCAAACTGTTGAAACTACCTAAACGACTTCAGTCTTTATACCATCTAGTGGTGTGTCCATTGATTATATTCTGATTGCTCATTGGCAGATGGATAAATCAATTCACCCCTCCATCAGACAATTGATCGAAAGTGACCAATGGACGAATGACGCATTTGATTGGATAAACCTATGATGCTTCGTGCTTTGTTCCATGGACAAACATGCCACGGAGTTGTGGTAAGTGAATTTTTGGGCTGTCTCTTGAGATATCGCCTAAAAATTAAGTGCTTGAATAGCTTTTTTATGGAATATCGTCACATGTACGCCATTTGCAAGAGCTGAAATCTCCCAATCATACCCTAAGATTTAAAATTACTTTTGTTTTAATCTGTAAGATTTGGCATGAGTAAGATGTGTGAGACGAATCAGACGTGTTAATGGATTACTGCTTTGACTGACGCTACATCTTAGCAAGGCAATCTCCGTTGATTTTGTTACAATTCACTCCAGACATTCTGACCACACTGTGAATTATCTATACCCAGTTTAGTTGGAAGTATGCGCAAGCGTTTTAATAAGTCGTGGCTTGTGTACTGTATTTTTTTGTAGAAAGTAAACGAAATGGACAAAAGTGCATACGAGGAGCCTTCAACGCCACACGGGAATGGTGTGTTTGTAAAGTAGTAATGGCTGCAATTAATCTTAATCTTAATCTCAAGTCACATTCTGCACTCATTCCAATGTTCAACCAAGGCCAAGAAAGTATTTGGAAAAGCAAGATTTGGCACTAAGATCTACATATCTAGCCTACAGCAGTCGACACCACTTCTCATTCACCGCCAAGATGCTATTCCTAGGCTGGGATCTAGGTACGGCTAGAATTTTGGCGGATCAGATTGCAATTATTAATAGTCATATGGTGGTTTTTTTGAAACAAGTTGCTGCTACATACATGTTGCAAGGTATCCAATACAAGTTTGTGCGTATTTCTATACTGACAATGCAGCATTAGTGTGTTTTATGAGCATCAACTGCTGACTGGTTCGATGCAGATATTTTTATGGAATTTTAGTCTAATTCCTTGACAAACCTGCCACTTGTAATCGTTAATGTTTTTATTTCTGCGTTTCACTGCACAGGCGCTTTAGTCGCTGCGCATTGGCTAAGGTTTTTATGTGAAGTAGTGAGAATTTGAGTAAATAAATTACATCGCCTCCACCTCTTCCCATGCTCCTGCCTCTTCACCTCCTCCACCTCATTTCTAATGTCCGAATGGAATCCGGCTATGTAGCACTGAAATGATACCCTTACAACGGAGCCAATTCAAGGTACGCATCTATCAAGAGTGTGCTTAAATGCAGTTGTCCTCATTATTTCCTATTGGCTGTAGAGAGGACTGAGCGTAGAGCGTCGTTCAGGCCGAGGACAACGCCTTTTTATTAAATGATTTAATTAAAGTTGAAATAGTGGACGAAACTCTGATTCCACCCAAATAGACATGAATAATCCCTGTCAATAAGATCGGATGTATTCATGTTCTGAGGAAGACTTTGTTCTCCTTTCTCAGTTCCACGACATTGATGAGTAAATGAGGATGTTTTACGATGGCAATAGAATAATTAGTGTTTAAAGTTAATGACAAGTCCTGAATCAGTGATGGATGCCTAAAAACGTTGAAGATTGGTGTGACAATTTTCCTGAATTTCTTCTCTTCCGCATGCTTCCATGGTGATTCACAATTTGTTACGGGATACTTCCACTACTGGCCGAATAGTCGTCACAACTCATTAACGCTTCCCTATGTGTGCTTGGAGAGGTTGACTTTCGATGAGCAAAGAAGACGCTTATGTTGGTGCTGAAAGAAGCATTAAGTGTAATGCAATGCATTTTATTCATAAGAGCGAAGGTAAATTGAAGTAGTCCAAAAGGCTTCCTTCTATCGTTGGTGGGTCAAAGCCTTTTGGCACACAAGAATCAGGAGATTATACTTACATTGTTGCATCTGCTGAAACTTATATAAGCAAGGTAGTTAAAAAGCTTAGCTCCTCAAGCTAAAATTCAGTTTAGGACTCATAAAACAAAAGACATCTTACTTGGCTGAATCGAAACACCTACTTAAAAAGCTTTTGATTACGGACAAGCTCATTAACTAAAGTTGACTAAATCGACAAATGACCTCTTAAAAACATCGTCAAGGCTTAAATGCTTCTTCAACAAATGAGCCATTTCGAATGCAGTTCGTTTTGCAGACGATGTGATGTCAGGGAATGCCTGGAAAATCACTACTACAAACTCATTTAGCAAACTTTCATTGCACTGTTTCATGCCTGACGCCAACCTCTCCTTGAAATAAAAAATACTTAATTTTATTTCGACCAGCTATACCATCCACCGCTTGCAAATCCCAACATCAACTGTCTGTATGCTCAATAACTGCACTGGAGGTCTAATGGGATGACTGGGCGTCTCAAGTTCAATGACAAACATCTAGCACAAAAATCTGTATATTGTATTAGAATCTTAATGGCCAGCTGTGCCTTTACCTTACAAGGCTCTATTTTATCACCATGGTAGTAACACGTGATTTAATTGGCTACTGTGTCCTGACATCCTGAGATCATGGGAATTAGTGACAACCTTAAGGGGTGAATTCCTTGCTTATTTTCATAAAAGTACAGCTAGTTCCATAAATATGGCATCAGATCCAATAAGTCCATGTAATTATCTTTCATACCTTTGTATCAAGGTGATTTAACGCAGATAATTAGCCTTCAGATAAATTGGCCTAACGATAGCCCCATTTAGGCACAAATAAGCCCCTATATGTAGCACCCTGTAGTGACTTAAATGTGAAACGAGGCTCAACGATTTTGTTTACCAAACTACTGATTATGAATGTCGTGGTTTTACTAACGTATATTTAGCTCAAAACCTGTCTCTGTTCTTAGTGTCCCAGCACATATTCCTGCTTCGTACCCGGAAATTATCGCATACATTTGTTAAGTGTGGAGATGTGAACCAAAGAGCATGTTAGGTCTTTAATTAGCAAAACAACTTTGCTGCTTCAATTCGAACTAGAAGTGCCCATAACCACCCG
Organism: Echinococcus multilocularis; assembly: GCA_000469725.3. Taxonomy (NCBI): domain Eukaryota; kingdom Metazoa; phylum Platyhelminthes; class Cestoda; order Cyclophyllidea; family Taeniidae; genus Echinococcus; species Echinococcus multilocularis. Next base: position 2,001,278 of record LN902842.1, on the reverse strand, counting down.
TAATTTAGTGGTTCGGTGGGTGTGACCAACATATGCGATGGTGATCTGGAATACTCAATGGACACAAACGCTACAGCATCGCTTAAAGGGCAGAAAATTATTTTACTAAATATACCCCTTGGAAGATCGTAGACAATATCAAAAATATATCTGGAACACTCATTGAGTGTGAAAATTTCAAATGAACAGTTGTGTGATGAGGGGCGACTCAGCGTCACGTGAAGTTGACCTGAAAGCTGACATGAGGAGAATTCCGTGAACAGAACCCATTAGGTGAGAAAAAATGACAATACCTGTGATGAGACGTAAATAGATTACGTAGCAGTAATTTAGGGGTCACGCAGATGTGTGACATTTGAGATCATGCTTGTAGCGCCTTTAAACTTTCCTCAATAAGCTTTGCTTACAAAACATTTTAGCAAAGCCTTACCATGATCTGCTAAGATGGGTTGAACAAAAGCGTGACTACACACGAAAGTAAACAACAAATAGCCATGAGGTCACAAAATCCTTCATGCGTTGACTAGTTTATAAATTCAATGTAGATTAATCCGGTTTGTTTTTCATGTGCCTAATAGTGATGTAACACACCCACATGGTGAAGAGACTTAAGTGAAATTCCTGACAGTAGCTGAGGTATTGTTCTGCGATATCCCTTGCTTTGGAACTAATCATCTCACCAACACCTATAAAATCATTGAATTATAAGTTCGCAAAAGTATGGTTTAAACCTTACCCGTACAGATGAAGTGTCAAAATCCTAAGATTAATAATGGATAGAGTTAAGCAGTTTGCAAAAGGCACTGCTTTGTATTTGTGAAACAAGACAAAAGTAGACCCGTAAGGAATTTGCAGTCTACAGTCTGAAATGGCACAACCGATTTTATCACAACTCAAAAACGCATACACCAGATAGCGTTTGAAATCTTTAAGCCATCAGGTTTACCACCTCATTAGTTCCTGCGGTAGACTGTGACAAAATTATCGACGAGTGTATTGGTATTACTCATTTATAATGCGTGCGAATATCATAAAACACAAGTACCCTAGCCTCCAATTCAGTATCGCACTCAAATTACACTCATATTGAGCATGACCAACAGATGGTGAAGTCCAAAAGGCTTGGGAACAAACCGCTGAAATCCTTTTATAGCAACCACTGCATCATTTGTGTCCTTATAAAATGTCCTTCTTCTTTTAAAACTGACACTTTACTCCGAAATGCGCTCGTGAAGACGGAAGTTGAATGACACGGATGCGCACACTGACAAAAGTACTTATAGTAGAATGCCTTAGGTGGAATCTAGTTTTCTCTCTTCCCCACCAAATTTGGCAAATAAAAATTAACAAAGTGCTCTAAAATCCGCTGCGCTTTTTGAGCAAGTCTTTAGATAACGGTCTATGAGAAACAGGACAGAAAGAGACTCACGTTTGAGGAGCACACTGTTAGGCGAGTGTTGAAGTACGCATCAAACCAAAATCATATCTACCTTTAACATTTAAGTAGTCCACTGTGACTAAATGTCCTTTTTTAGGCTTACGCCCAAAGAACTGCATGTATGTGCTCAGAGTTTGCGTAACAACGATTTAAGCCCATTGCAATAAAAATTAGAATCATTTCACATTTTGAATTTGCTTTGGAGAACCTTAAGTAGAATGAGTGGATGTATTTTGGGCAGAATGCCTTCCAAGTGGAATCCTGATTGATTGCGTTATATTCATAAAAAGGGAGCATTACACACCTGTGTGAATATCCTGCCACTGGACCTCTAGGCGAATCGCTATACTGTTGGGCTATTTTAATTGCATTAGGTTTTATGCGTTAACTACAGCGCTGTGTGAGGGAATTTCTCAAAGCCCAAATATGAGAGATTAAATGGATAAAGTACAGTAAATGTATTCTGGGATGTTTTCAAATGTAAGTCAAAAAATTGTCTACTTCCCACTGCCATGCAATCTAGGGTGTTAAACTAAATTAGGGAATATGACGAAATGTCATAATATGACTACTGCTGAAGTAGAACAAAGAACTCTCCCTTAGATAAAAGGTAATGTAGCAGATTCTCCACTGCCAATCAGAATGTATTGCATTGTGGTGTACAATGTATTGTGTGCTGCACGAGCACGTGCTTCCTTTGACGTTTATACGTTGTCACACATTGCGTTTAGGTGGGTTAAAAGTGAGCAACTGCGCTGGCGGAGGACCGGTAGATACCTCAATGTGGTGTAATGTGATATGATGGATTGCAATGTGATGCGCTCTATGTTAACTGCAAATGCAACTGTGAAGGGATGAGCAAAATTGTTCTGAAGGCAACTAGAACACCACTTACACCGCTAACCTTGCCGTCTGTGACATATCAAGCATTCTTTTTTCCTGCGCTATCTACTGCTCCACTCTTTGCTTCGCTTCTTCATTGCCCTCTCTTCTCAATTCTTCTATCTCTTTTAATGATCTAATCTTTCGTCTCGTCTGCCTCCTACCACTACCCTACGCTCATCTATGTAAAGTAAATGCCTTTTCAATCACAGTATCTGCCCTTCATCCATCCTTTGATTATAATGATCCGATTGCCCTTCCTTCCTTCTAGGTCGCTGCCATCGAGTTCAACATTTCCGGTACGATGCACGTGAATGCACTAACTAACTAACTCCCAGTAAATAACAGTTTTTCAGCAATTTAAAGCCTTGTTAAACTCAAGGCATGGTGACGCACTTCGAATAGTAATTTTGCACAAATGAAAACGCGAGTAAAGAACGTGTTATTTTAACCATAAAGATTACAATTACATTCATCTAATGGTATTTGCAGTTTGCTTGAGGTTGAGTACAGATTGAACAAATTCAACTGATGGATACTGTGATAGGCATATCAATAAATGGGAAATGGAAAAAACGAACGAATGGGCTATTGCATTAATGAGTGCATGAATAAATAAAATGCATGACTGATTTGTAGAGGAAATACGGTGTGCGAAGCTATTAGATGGCAGCAAATTGTCCGCGCCAACTGCCGCTCATGCTGCTTCTGGTGCTACTGGAGTCTAAAGCTTTCGACAGCTATACTTTGCCTGAGGTTAGAAGATCAGCAGCGACGTTCACTATGCTCACGATACTGATGGTAGACAACTCGAAAAACTCTAATGTGCTCAACGGCTGTGAAATAAATCCTTCCACCACTAAACACTTCTATACACTGAAGTAAACGCTAGTCTGCACGATTGACTAGGATATTCTTGGCAAAGTGATAAGAATAAAAGTGAATTTCTCCCTTGCTACATTACATGCGGACCAGTGAATTTTGAACGACCGGTCAATAGGTTGTGTTTTAACTAAGTTATCAGGCACTGCACCGAACTGCAGCTTTTAGTGCAAATAGTCTGGCCTAGACCAATTTAGTCCCATCCAATCAGGTGAAGTCAAACCTGCTTAGCGCTCTCTATTTACATCTTTTTCTTACTATCCTTTGGCTTTTTTCTTCTTAGGTTGCTCTGCTCAATTGTGAGTTGCTCTTCCTCTTGACAGTGGTTCATGCCCACAAGTGCCTTTGCCTTTGTTAAGACAAAAAGGCAAAAAAGACAAAAAGATAAATAAATATACTTGCAATTATACTGGTAGGTAGGTGGAGAGGTAGGCAGAGTATATCAAGAACCTAAATGGATTTTGCTTACTGTTCCTTTTAGCGGAAGATATGCCTCTATGCAGCTTAGGATTAACCAGCCTTGGGTAATCCTCAAAGTTCCCACTTTTACAGGGTATTGAGTCTACGCCTTAATCTTTTGAGACCATTTATTGACAAACACCTTTTATTACCACCATTTGGTCAAAATGTGTACAGTAAGTGTTGTAGTCAGGTAAAATTGGATAGTTAGCACATGCGAACTTTAGCTCATGGAAAGAATTGGTAAGGCAATAGGGATGGGCAGCGCTGAATGCTGAATGAAGAGTTGACATGCAGATGCGTGTGCGCGAGAGGCCTATACTCTTAGAGGTAGTTAATTTGGTTCACACCACAGTGCATTGACGTGCATCGTGGCACGCGTAGTGCCGTCCAGGATGATCACAATGGTGGTGTTCATGCGCCTCATGATAATCGTGAGGGTGCTACAAATGGTGCATTGGTCATCAGCTATCACCGCCACCGCGAGAGTCAATGTACATTTTACTCACAAAGGAGATGGTACTGATGGCAGTATGGTGTTCGTATTGCGTCTTACATTTTCAGCATTGAGATGTCTGTAAACTACAGAGGAAATGAGAGCGCAGATGCCATCGCAGCCAGAGAGTTTGAAGTTACTTAAGATCCAGTAAGAGGCTTTCATCATTATATCTATCTTATTCACAGTAGACGAGGAAGCGAATGGTGTGATAGCGGTTGGGGCGGCTTCGTCAACTTCGATGTCAAAGACCATAGCAGAAAACGCGGTGGTTATTGCACCGGCTATAAAAATAAGTGGCGATCTTTAAGGTGTTAATCACAATCGTTGCCTGGACTGGCTGGAAAAGAAGAATCATCCAAAGTACTAAAAGGACTCATTGAATACATCGTACTCCACAGTATAGCCATGCTTAAGTTGTCCCTGCAGGTCGCAGGTCAACCTGAGTTGCGGGCTGAGGTGAAGTGCAACAGTAACAAAAGTAGCCATCTGTACCTCATTGGTATTAGGTTCGTTGTGTATTCGATTTTAATTTCTCAGCCACCTACCTTCACGTTAATAATTCAAGGCGTCTCGTCTTCCCTCATTTTGGTGGCAAAGAACATTCCCAAGTAATCAAAGAAAATTTTTTAAATGAGCTTTCTCAGGCACCTGGAGAAAAGGGTGATGTATTGTTGCAAAGACAGACATACCAGTACATCGATGGAAAGTTTCATATTGCACTTCAACAAAGACACTAGAATTCTAAAATGGTAATCTGCAGTTTCTCCCCCTTCTTTTTGCAGCCCTCGATTAAACGTTGAATGAATAATCTTGTTCTCTGCATCAGACAACTTAATCAAACTGACTTATTGCAAAGAGGATTGGTACATTTATTATCTCTCATGCAGTCAACTTGTAAGTTTCTATTGAAGTTTCAAGACGAACGTGGCTATTATTTGCGCAGATGTGTTGCTTAATCAAGAGGGGAAACCATTTTCACAAAAGCATTGCAAAGGTCGTGTAATCACTTTCCACCAATGTCGATTCGGCAATATTTGACGAAACATTAAATCTACTTTTAACAAGTCAGAAGTGTTAATATGTTGTGGCCTCTAATTTGTAGCCGAAACAGTGTGCTGAGTTTATGAATACTTCTAACTTTTTTTCTGATTTCTATTTTTGCTACTGGTATGATTGCAAGTCAACCGACTTTGTTACAGATACCTTAAAATTTTTTAATCTGGCATGTGCTATGCTGCAGTAAATGCATCCAAAATCTAATTTTTGCAATCAGCTTAAAATGCCTCGATCACAGTCAGGCACCTCATAACTTGTTCTGCACAAAAACAGGAAATTCATTGAGAATCACGCCAAATACACATATCCGGTTGATTGTCTAACTTATTCATTTCCAATGCAAAATTAACCTGGATTTTTATTTCCAAGAAAAGAACTTGATACTTTGTAAGCAATACAGCGATTATATCAACAAATAAATGTACATTACGAGCTTGATCTCCAGCTTACACTGCATGATGCATTAAAACTGGAGGAAGCAATGTGCACCAAGCCTATTCATTCCATGAAAACCGCAGACTTGCTCTGACTGTAATTTGTGTACTTTCCTCCACTACTTGACTACTCAAGGTGCGGAAAAATTATATAAATTAATCTGTTGAATATCTGCGCAAGATATTGTTGCAACAAATGATAAACGGAAGGTTTTTAAGGAACCTATAATGGGTATCAGATATCAGGTTTTGTTATTTACCAATTAAATGCGAATTTCGGAAGGTGAAAGAGACGCTGATAAAAAAGTACATGTCCCGAGGACGGACCTTATATGGTGACTTTCTGGCTCTAGTCCGTCTAACTAGTGTGAGGTGGACCCAGACTGCATTTTTAATGAGTTAAAGGTGACTGAAATTTATTTTTGCTCTTTCTGACCTCATTTTAAGAGATCAGTGACTTTTCAATATATTAGCCTGGATAGTTGGCAGTCATTTGACTTAATGCAAAATTGAATCAATGCATGATTAATGAAAGTTAAATGAAAACAAAAGTGGAGAAGTACAGGTTCCCCTCTGACTTTGAGGTATATATATTTTAGGGATGCTTGGGAATCCTTGAAAATTTATTCCTTTTCCATTAGTCCAAAAGCCAGTATTTGGAACTCAGGGCTTTACAATCTTGGCGGTCACCACGAATGTACAAATGTTTTATTTTTAGTGAGTGCACATTGTTCGCGTTAAAGGCTTCGTTGCTGTTATTATTTCTCTCCATTACTCTGAAACTTGACGGAATTTTAACCCTATTATTGCAAAAGTTTTTTAAAAGGTAGATCTTTCATTAAGAGAATCATATCCACGTGCGCATGAGCACATACTGTCTATGATGGAGTAGATATGCATGTATGTGAACACACACTGCAACACATCTTTTAAGAGTATGCGCACATTGCGCTACCACCACGTATTTCTGCATAAGTAAGTAGATGAATTGATGAATAAGTGAATAAATGAGAATACAGACAGCTAAATGGATGGAAGATGTTACTGCCAGATTGCAAAATCCATGAATTAATTGACAGATGGTGGATTGAATGGATGCAGTTGAAGACGTGCAATCTTTAAGTCTAGTAGGTGGTAAAAGTAATATTTATGGCAAGTGCACAGGAGCTCAAATATTCACTTTAAAAAACAAAGAACAGAATATATAAATAATTGTACTTAGATATTCTGCGGAACACACAACATTCATTTCAAGTTAGATCAATTTGTTTTTTTTAAAGTAGTTACCAAAAAATTTAGTAACTACGGTAATGTAATCCTTATAGTCCATTAATGTTCGTAGTGGAGAGGAAGAGGACGCAAAACGAGCCTGGTGACTAAGGAGTCAACGTCCTGCAACCCGGAGAAAGACTCCATATCCACGCCTCCCTGAACTTGTACCCTCTCCTCCCAACTTTACCCGATGAACATGACGAAATCCAATCAACCTGGGTGTTCTAAGAGTATGAGGACCAGAGGAGAAGAGATTTACGAGCCTTGTCCCACAATAATAATACCGACCACACAATCTTAGACAGCGGAACGAGACGATCAGGTATAAATTTGTCTCTGCGTCAAAATTATTGAACAGCTACTTTGACGCAAAATATTTGCGTGGTTCGTTTCAAACAGGCGAGTGATATTTTGAATGATTGCAAGAAAGGCCTCAAGAGCAGCAACGGTAGCACCAAAACAGCAAAATAGTGATTGTTTCTCCATGCACAAATTACTTTTTTCTATATTCCTGCCTTGAAAATATTGCTTTAATAGTATTTATACTTTTGCTTACTTTAGGTAAATAGTCAAAGAACTTTATGCTCCAGATGTTTTCCAATTAAGCTATTCGAAAAACCTTCTGATTAATGCTGTCCAATCTATTGTTTTTTAAAACACTTATTAGAATAAATATCGCCTAAACATTAATAATTAAGGCAGCATAACTACATTATTAGCAAAGAAAACTTTTGCTCTTATAGTACATCGATTGCACTTATTTATGCCAAATGTAACTATTAAGGAGGAAGCATTTAAAAATTAATTAGCAAGCAACATCACAAGCACTAGTAGGCATTTAATAATGCTAAAATTCCATATTAATGCGTCAGTGTCATCACCAAAATAATCCAAATATTTTCCAACCATAAAACAAGATTAATGAAAGCGCAGCATGCGCGTTACAGCAATGGAATATAAAGTGTTATTTAATCATAGGTTTTGATCAAGTAATATTCACAAAATAAATGTCTAGATAAAAGAGCATTTTGTTTCTAAAGTTTTTTATAATATATCAGTGTTTTAGTAGGCTTTTTGGCTGTGTGGTCAAGTTAGAACTTCTTGGCCGAAAAAGTCACATTTTCTTGAGCAGCAGACGAACACTGATAATCCAAAGAACCAGTAATTCCTAATTTATCATTCATTCTTCTGCACAATCTAACTGTCTTCACTCACGGAATCCTACCAGTCTAAGAGCATGACGCTGAAAGTACCAGAGAATTTAAATGCATTTCATCCAAAATGTTCCGTATTATTTACTGAATATGTTTTTTATGTCGCTAAACTTAAAGTCATGCATGAAATTTTATAAACTAGAATTACCCGCCTAATTGCCAATTTCTGCCATGTTAATGAGTGTTTTGGAAAGGAAAAGTTTGTTTAATCGTGTAGTTGTTGCAGCGTAAAATGCAATTATGTGAACAAATCAAGCGTTTGTTACCCAAATGATTCAGGGGACTTTAAAGCACTCATATTCTTTGGCCGAGTCAGTAGCTTTTGACAAATAATGTAAGTATTCTGACTCAACTCCCATTTTTATCACTGTTTCTAAAACCTTAGATTATGAACGTTAGGAAGAAGTTGTATCATCGTAGTACAGGATGCGACCAAATACTAGGGTCTTATTGGGGTACTGGCATTTGTTTCCTTTTGGGAAGAGATAGCGTTCACCTATTCAAGAAGTCCGTATTATCCTACCACTTGTTACATACAAGCACAATTAAAAAGCATACTTGTAGTTTTAAACAACAGAAAATCAAATTTTATATTGAAGCTTCATTGATATCTTTCAATACAATTTCACTACACTATCATAATCCCCTTGTACAAATATTTAAAAAAAGCGTAGATTGTACTTTTTGGTAAGGAATTCTTTCCTATTACACAAAAAAGGTCTAAATAATATAAACATTTTTTTTTTCAAAAATGTGTAAAACAGAGAAATAGTCACTAGGTCAGTGCACGGTATAACACGTTTCCTGCTTAAAGGCACTTGATTTTCACAATCTCTTAATCAATTTGTCAAAATATAAGCACCTTAATAATGACTAAACTACATATTTTAGGTGTTGCTTCAGAGAACTGGTCATGTGGGGCAGCTATTCGCATGATTATTTGGAATTGATCCTTTAGGACCAAAGGTCAAATTTACTGACTAGGCGCTATCACACCCTCTGTACTTTCTCTGTTAGAACAAAAGACGAGATCGCTTGTGCTCTCCTGCATTATAATTGTAAACCTATTAAAGTTTGATGGCAACATAAGGCATTGAATAAGGATTACTTGCTGTATAGTGTTTTGAACCTAAGCTATCAGCCCTTTCAGCTCACATCTTCACGCCCTTACCATTTCGCTACATGACGTCTGATCTGCATGTTCCCAGGCACCAACCTGATGGATCATTTAGTCAACCGCAGACAAGCCCATCGCCCACTCAGCTTTAGTGCCACCAGAAATTCAATTTCACTGGTGCTGTGACGAACAGTACATTAGTTTTTCCGAATCAGCACAACGACTTTGAATGCACAGGTGGGTGTTAAATAATCACTTACCGTCTAATCGCTCTTCTCCATAGTGGATGCGAAAGCGGTATCACCGTAATAGAGACCTATCACTGGTCACTATTACTTCATTTATTCCGCTGGCATGTCCTACATCCAGTGGTTACGGATGTTTTGCATGGCCAGACAATCTAGACTGATAGTAGACATGGTCATCTTATTTAAACTCTGTGATCTCTGCACATGGAGATTATCATCCACAACACCACATTACCATGATGTCACTCCTGTAAATAAACCACCGCTTTTCCCTTACCCTGCTCTACAACTGCCCCTAAATTCCCTTTAAGAGAGTAACACGTTTGCGGAAGAAATTATTTTCCGTCAGTAAGCAGTGCCCCTACTCCACTAAAACTTTCCATGCTCTTTAACTGATACAAGCCTGCATAGCGTCCACGCTCAAAAGATTAAGATAATTGGCTACTGTATTAATTTAAGCAGGAACGGACTAGTACTTCCAACTAAAGAGCACTAAAGCTAAAATCAGTTTTTCTAATCAGCTAAGTTAGTGTCTTGACCCTTGCTTAAAGGATGCGAATATTATCCTTTGTATAATCTAACTAAAGTAGATTAACGCAAGCTGTTTCCAAGCTTTGGTCCGACTATCAGCGTCAATACACGTGATAAGCTGAAGGGTAAAGCAAATATTTTGGCATACGCTTAAGGACAACTAAAGGGAAATTTGCAAAATACAAAAGTCAACCGATTGTTATGGGAATGAGCTTGCCCTAGGACACCGCTTGAAGTGGAATAGAGCCATTTAGGGCATAATTTGTTTATTTACTGATGTATGGAGAAAGAGTATTTGTGAATGAGAACATGTTGAAGCGCTGTTACGATGTTCACCTATCCTCTATACCTGCTCAGAAGTTAGACAGCAGCATTGACCACTTCAGAACGCATGCTTGTACTTTTGCCACCAAGACGGTGGGTCCAAACGGTCAGTGTGTTTGTTCAATGGTCAATACACTGATCACATGTCTAGACAAAGGGCGTAGATTCGACTGTAAAGATTGATGGAGGCTTTACACATAACTAAAGCTCCACGCAGATGATATGGCAAGCTAACCCAATGTCTTTCAATACTAATTAATAGCACCATCAAATCCTTATACACAAATGTTTGAAAATTGCCTAGATTGTAATCTTTAGTAAGGAAAACTTTACTATTGCACAAAAATCAAAAAATATTTCTAAATAGATTTAAATTTATATACCTACTCTAGCAAATAAAAAGCTAATAAAATCAGGTAAAAGTGTTTTTACAGTCTCATCAAGTATTTGGAATACTCGTATGACTCGTATGCCGTTTACAGAAACGGCAGCCTAAGGGCATTTTAAACATGTATTTCATTAAAGGAGGACAAAAGTAGGCACAACAATGACGTCTGTTGAGGCATATATTGCCGCTTCCTACAAAATTATGGACACTATCAAAAAGCACGTCACCCACACAAATGAATAGGTGTCCCAAGATCTAACCTTACCTATGAAAAATTGTATATATGACAAGTAAATGCAATCCTTCAAATAATTCTTCAATCCTGTACATTTACATTGATAGAACCACAAAACCTGGCTGTTGAGATGTCCCAAGACTCTGATCAGAAGGAATAGGGTCACTTTGGCACTACATTCACTATAGCAGTAACGCAATAATGCTGTGGGTGAGTGCGCAAGAAATCAGATTGCCTTAGCTTTAATGCGTATTCTACGATTTAATTTGAATCATCCCTTCTATTTTCATGAAAGGGATCCACAACAACTGTTTATACGAGTTTTGTCGGAGAAATGAGGTAAAGTAAATCATTTGGCATGTGCTTAATTTTAATAACGATACATTTTACTTTCAGTGTTCCTGGTTTACCTAAATATGTCTGTCCCTTTAATCGGGTGTCATCAGGTACAATAAGCCCCAGAGAGAGCATAGTGTGCTATCACAACTATGCATTTTTAATCTGTGGGAGGGAACACCTCAGAATTTGGCAGAATCATCAGGAACTAGCGTTACATAAAGCATTGCCCCAAGCACCGGATAATACGCTTGCTAAGACCCACAACCTGAAGTACGCACAAAATTATATGACTTTTGGTAATGAATACTCCTAACCCCCCCAAAGACGCAGTCAGTTGACAGGTAGGTCTTGTTCTTTTTTTTACTGAGACCAAGAAATAAATCCCATTGATAACTTTTGCAAAGAAGTTGGTGCAACTCCTGGGTATGAAATATTCATTCTATAAGTCGAACCTAGCAAATCATAGTTTATAGCTCCATTCTAAGACTTCAATTTTTTTTAACAAATCAATCAGGCTGTACATAAACATTCCATTCGCGTGTATGGACATCTAAACACGAATACAAGTAAATTGGGATTCATGCTGCTGCCGCGTGCGAAAGCATCTTTCGTCCTCATAAGTGGAGTTTAGCTGGTTTTTGGTGAGCATTAAATAAACCTACTGACCATTTGGATGCACAATCGTGGAGCAGAAACTGGTATAAACACTGATGTGTTTATTCGTAGGCAAAATTGTGGGTAAGTTGCTAAAGTGGAGATCGAGAACAGTTGAACAAAGGACTGGCGTTCTGGCTTTTCATCGTATGCTAACATTCATTTTATCTATCACACAAAAGTAAATAAGCAAATGACACGATGGATGATTCGATCCCTGCATGGCCGGTGCTCTCATCAAGCGTATTCTCCACCTAAATTGACGACTTTCGCAACTTGCAACTTCCCCTACAAGCACTTTCATGCACATGCCAAAATAATTTATTCGCCTTGAGATTCTGTCCATATATATCTTAACGCTGCCAATTGTCTCAAAGCGTGAAAACCGTTGTGGTAGATCAACATTGGTAAAACATTGCGAAGATGGAAATTGATCAGATGGACCGCCTCGGTCCAAATGGCATTTCACCACAAGTGTAAGGCATTGCTCTCTTTTTCACAACGGTCAAATTGTCTTCTCAACTTAGGATAAAAGGCCCATTTAAAGCCTAATTACTACTTTGCAGGATTGTAAAATCATCCCAGATCATCTGATAAAAGTGCCAGCTTGTCCGACCAGCTAAAGGCTACGCTTGTGTCGGTAGGTAAGAGTTTTCAGCAACCAGTCATGACTTTGTTGTTTGAATGATCCAATAAAACTTTAAACACGTCGTTTTTTCTTTTGGATGCAGTATTTTTAAATGTAAATGCCATTCTGCTGTGCTCTTCATAAAATTTCAAATGCATGCACCGTGGTATTTCCAGACGTACTCAAGCAACGGTATCGCAAAATAAACCCGAATGATGTGAAAGGGATCAATCTCTTTACTTTCCTCCTTCCATACTTCTTGACTAAATACATCTGTACCAGCCTTTTTTGCCTGTTCAAGCGACTTTTTAGTTTTAAAATAGGTGTTTAGAGATGGACAGATGAACCCATCGTTTTGACACGTGCTTGAGTTAACTGATAATACATCCCTTTTCAGTATTTATGGCTGACCCAAATGTGCCCGTCTTTGTATATTTCATTGGTTACCATAACTTCAAAGCGCACATAATGACAACAAATCCATGTATGGTTTCGCTGCTGGAGGAAAGCGCCTCAGATTTGGTCTAAAATGAACAGAATCGAACAAGCCCTATGGAGCCTGTCTGTGCTGGTATGAAACGCTTGTGTGTTTTTAATGTAACGACGTTGTCCTATTTAACCTTGCAGTGGGAGTAATCATCGGAACATTTGATACTAAGAGGCCGGAGTTGGACCCTATATTGAATTACTTAATCTTGTATGCTGGTGGTGAAAATATGCCTTAAATAATGCTATTTATCGCCTTGTCCAATTAGCTTTAGGATAAAAGAATGCGATTTTAACATTTTCCGTATTTCTACCTTTTGGGCAGCAGGAATGCTTCATCGAGCATAATTTGGTCCCACTTGTCAAAATCTTGACAAAAGCCTAATTGCAGAAAGGTTTTTGCTTTCGGATTTTTAAAAAATCCGAGGTTAACATAATCATTTCTTGCGTTCCCAATAATACAATGACAGTGATGCAAATACAGGCCAGTGGTAATTGGTAGCCGTACCACCACAACGATCAAACACCACTCCTTCATGGCGTTGTCCATTTTGCATCAGCACCCCATCAACGCTAAAATCATTCAGAAGGATGCAAATTGGGTCGGGAATTTGGGGCTCCTGAAGCAAATTTCTTTTCTTTTAAACGCAAATGGTGCGGATGGGTGATTACTGATGTGCCTATTGCATTTTGGACCAAAAACACGGACTGTTCTATGAGATTTGTGAGTTATACTGGGGTAGCAAATGTTACCAAATAAGTTACTCCCTTTTATCGGCCTAATAATAATCATCTCTAAGCTAACGGAAGTGCTTGTCTAGTCACACCGAAATAAATCTTACTGTCTCCGTACGTTTGCGTCAGTAAAGACGGATGTAGTACTGCACTGACCTCAAAAAGGAAACTTTTAATGAGTACTAAAAGAAGCTGTTCAAATTTTTGCAGAATTTATTCAAAGATGAAAAATTGGATTAGTTCTAAATTCTCATGCCATCATATTCCTCTCCGCACATCCTGCCGTAATGAGGCAGATTTTCTCTTTTTTTACGTCGCAGCACCTTTTCGGTTGTTCAAATGTTTTACTTTTGTCCCGCGTAGGATTTGTCATTTTAATGGGTAAAAATCAGACTTTGAAGATAAGTGGACCACGTCGAGTACCTATTTTTGTAACAAGTGGATGATTAATCGGTGGTGCTTTGAATTTTTAACAAGTCGTAATGAACAAATATGCCTTGGAAGGCTACATTACTAGTCACTGCTTAGAAGAACTGGGAGACCATTATCCTTTCCTAAAGACCAAGCCGCAAAGTTGATTTAAACCCTGCCGATACAAAAGCAACCGCATGGTCAAGTCGACAGCTAAACAACTTACCAAACTGCTCAACCTTTACCGAAACCTAGCTTTTATTCACCTTAATTCTCATCAAATAGGATGAGCTATAATGCAGTGCCAGAAACCATGGCATGATTAGGCAGATAAAGGTGTCAGGTGTTTCATTTCTATTTTCTTTTTAGATCCTTGCTTATTTTTGCAGGGTTTTCCACTTGACGGTATTATTATTCTACCAAGTCTACAATTTTCATGCACTTACCATCATTACTTTGGGCTACTCCAACTTCAAAGGTTGTTTATTTTGTTGGATACAATCTGCTCGTTTACATCAACCAATGTGCAGCATAAAGCATCTTATGGCGTTATGTACATATTTAACACTCTGAATCTCAAAATGGATGTTTACACTTCCACGGGGTGCTTGATGCACTTATGCAGTTTAGCAGTTCTGAGATGCTGATATCTGAGGCAATGTCTCCAAAAATAAGAGAGGTGAAGTCAACTCTTGGCGGGTATCAGGGTGTAAGTGAAGCGTGAGGAGATGCTTTAGTAAATTCACCTAAAATTTGTTCAAGCAAATGAAATTAGAAGCTACTAACGTAATCCTTAAACTTTAAAGAACATTGTTTGGATAAATAGATTTCATTTAGAGTTGTCTGACCTTATTATTGACTTCATGAAACGAGAGTTTTGGCATGGTCTGCCATATACTAGGTATCCATTTCATAACCAAATATCATGACTTTGAGACAGTGGACTGCAAACGGCCAACTCCGGAAGTTTTCTAAACTTAATATTGTGACTTGAGATACAAATATCTACAACGAAAGGTAAAACGAAACCTCCTAATATTACCTCTTTAAAAAAAGCATTAAGGGGAAAGTTTGCGAGCTCTTGGTAAGCAGTAAAAGTGAAATATTTATTAGGTTCGTCAACTCTGAGAGCTGCCATTAACCCTTCGCCATTTAACGCCATTTAAATGCTAATAAAGCCCTCAAGCTCGGACGAATACGAGAGTGACAGTGGTGAAGACACAAAATATCCTAACGCGTGTCTGTGGGTTCTGCATTCCCCTAATTACCATTCCCAACTTCTCGCAGCGATCCGTTTTCAGTTCCGTCTCTACCACTCCCATTGCTGCCTCACCTTTGATCACAAATCATGGGAAAAATTTTTTGTCTACTAAGCTTGTGCTATTAGGTAAGAAATATTTAAGAAATCTTGTTTGTTCTGCTACCTCTTCTAGTCGAACTCTGATATTGGCTGCACCTTCCCATCTGCAGACATTGATCAAGTGTGAATCTGCTACGTTATATAGAGAGAAAATGACGTCCTTGTTGCAGTGGAATGCAACTTGATTCGAGCCGCTGATGAAAATAACCGCAAAAAAGTCAAAAATTTATGGCCCTTTAATGCGGGTAGAGTAAAATGCTTGCAAAGAAGATACCAAAGCAAAACCTAAATCAGCCCAAGAGAACTAGTGCAAATTTGGTCATATTACCCATATTCACATCAGTTGCAGTTGTTGCTACAGTGGCCGCTCATTCCTCCTGTATACATATACGTCTTGTGGAGAAAGAATGTGAGGATGGAGAATGCGCGAACCCATTTTCAACAGCGAAGGTAGTTGAAAGCGCAAAGAAAATGCAAAGGTGAAAGGTATTGGTGCGCCGACATTTTGATTGTCAGCTTTGCGAGAACTCATGAAAGCTTCCACTGGTGCATAGTTTTAGGCGTGTTCCAGACTAGTCTTGTAGACAGTCAGCCATGAGGATGCAGATGCAAGGAATTATGCTGCGCTTTCAACTTTACAAATGAGATAAATAAACGAAAATCACACTTATGCAGCAACCAGTTTTTAAAGTCCTGCAATTCTACCTGATTTGAATATTGGGTGTTACAGTGACCACGGAGACGTCAAGAGAGGTGCAAACATTAGGGTCTGCTCCAACCTCCCCCACCTTCACCATCTCGACAGCCTTTGGCTTTGATCTTAGTGTCTGCGATTACTGTCACTGTCATCAGAAGAAAATGTCAGTGACTGTCATTACGAATGGGTGGATTCTTGTCAAGGTCTAAGGCATTGGGAGTGTTACCAACGAAGAGCTGGGGTCTTCAGCAGAGGGTCTAATGGTTTAAGCGCAGAAAAAAGGCGCTATTGCTTCAAAAATAGGATTCTGAGCGATTATTATGTAGTATCTTGCATGAACGTGTACCACAGGGCATCTTGAGATATCATGTGCCGTGGGCACAAGATAAATACTACGACAGAGGCTCCTCTTCATTGAAATTTACCTCAAAGCACGACGATTGCCTTAGCTCTACCATCACAGGCATCTACTAAAATAGTCACCTAAGTCTGCTATTTCGGAGCAGTTTGGAGATAAACATTGGATCATGGCGTTTGAGAGCAAAGATTATATGAGATGGTGTAAGAAAGCGAATGCAATATTTTTTCTGGCCTCTTTAATGGGCAGACTCAAAAAAGGGGTCTATATAAAGGAATGGAAATTCCGGTAGTGACAAGTAAACTTAAAATGTGTGAGGAGAAGCATTAATAATAAAAAAGGCAAAGTCAGCCAAAACCATGGGGGAACGCGGAAAGATTCCTTCATTGAAATGTAGCACCACTCGGCCTAAAGCATTTTTTTTGTGCTTACAAAACTCCATTGTGCACTACTGACCAATGAATAACAGGATTTTAAGCCAATGAGATTGTAGTATGCAATAAAATGATCAGCTAATGATTCACAGTTCATTTTTTGAGGTCCCTTTTAGCATATGATGGAGTAATTAGCATTTTTCTGGTTGAAAAGCATTTAAAGGCTCAATTCATTATCTTGGGTAAAAAACACTTAAAGTGCCTCTAAAGCTCACAGAAAATATGTAGCGTCCACTGTAACTGGGGAGCTATCCGTTCCTGTGGATTTAGATAAGCCATCTCGACGTTAAAATGAGTACAAAGCAAGCTTTGTCATAGAATTATTGAAAGCTTATCAAGGAAAGAAAAAATAGGTTTAAAATTTGTAGCCCTATTTGGACGTAAAATATTGTGCATATATCTTAGTTTCTCACAGAAGCACAAAACCATGATTACAATCAAAGTAAATAACTAACACCAATGTTGAAGTGTACATGAATTTGTTAGCTCCAATTAGGACAGATATAAAAAAATGCAGGGAACTTTCGTGGTTGATGATTTCATGATCTTGAATTGACACACTCACAGCAACTGGCCGTTGAGTTGAGTAAGATCTCAGTTTAAAAGACCCATGTTCAGTTGGTGCCGCTTTTTTACAGTGCTAACAAGATAATGCTTTGGACAGGGTCTAAAGCTAGTCTCCATAAGATTCTACACATTTTTATTTGATGTGGTTTACTCTACGATGGTTGAATAATCGACAACTCACTACGCCTTCCGCAATAATCAGTTGCAATCAACCAGCGGGATTCATTGTTTGAAAAATGAAACGAAACAAATATGCATTAATTTTATTCAGGTTCTCTTGTTTATGGCAGTACTCATTGAGCACGAAGTGGAGAGAGAAGGGAATTTACTTAGCTTTTATTGCAATCAAACCATGACAATCATCTTCAGCTTTTTAAGGAAAGCGTTCTTTTAACTTTCTAGTTTTTAGGTTTGGTCGTGCAACATTTCGGTTAATAAGGCAATTTTTGATTAAATTAGGAGAAGCAGTTGGTTTGGTCCTTGTTGGTTTAAACAAATGCCATTCGAATCACACTGCTTTTCTGTTCTAAAACGACCAATAGGTAAACAACCTAGCTGGGTTAGAGTGCCACCCACTGAAAAGAATTTGGAATGCATGTCCCATCACCGAAGGACTCAAGCTAAAAAGGATTAGACTAATATTATATTCATTGTCCATAGCATTTTTGCTTAAAAAGCAACATACTACTCGACTTATGGGCTATTATTATCGTCATTTTTTGGTCGACATTTTTAGTTTTTAGTTATAATGATGTGTGTAAACCAATAGGACAAGCAATAATTAGGATTTTATTGCATCTTGGCAAAGAATGGTGAATAAACACCTAGCAAACTTCTTCTTCATTCACTTACCCATATTGAAGCATTTTCGAAACTCGGTGTTACTGTCAAAACATCAGCAAGTTGAAGGACCACACTCTCTTACCAGTCCATGCATTGATTGTAGTTAACCTCCTGTAGGCCTCCACTCCTCCCCCACTGCATCTAATTTGAGACCAGGGACTCCACTACTCTCACAGCGACTACTTTTTCCTACACCTTGACGTAGGGTGAAATGACAGACGAGAGTTCTCCTATTGCGCGTGTCAGCATACGTTAACTACCAAACTGCCGTCTTTCATCGAGGGTTCTAAACACGTTATTTATCCCAGTTTCATCAACACCGAAATTGACGTCAAATTGCAAACACCTTTATTCAGTGATCCTTGTGGTAGTAGTTGCAGTTGCTGAGCAATGCACTAGTTGCAATATCTTCACGATTAAATGAAGCACTATTGGGTAGTACGTGAGAATCTTTCTTAGCAGTAGATTGATTTATTCCATTGAAACCACAACATTAGTAAATAAAGGCATTGGACGCATGAATGCTTTATAGTACAACATAACGTCTTCATGCTCTCCCGATTGTCCTTAACCGCAGTACATAATAAGCATTTACGGTGCTATGAGACTGCGTACTATTTCGCCGTCAGGATGTCTTAGCTCCACTTTTAGCCGCTTTTTCCCATTGTAGATAGTCATTTCATTTAATTCTTGTTAGACACCGTTTGGGTTGTTGTATCTAACAAACTCCAGGATAAAAAAACCAACTCAATCAAGCATGAACATCAGGGCTTGAAGTCAACAAAGACCAAACATAATACAGTGACATGCCAAAGCATTTGCTTTTATTTGTGGCAGAATAATTATAAACCTTATCACCGATAACCCTTTCAAATCGTGCGAAAAGTTTGACAAGATGTATAGCATCACACTTTGATGTTGATAAAATATGAATAGGTTACAGCCTTCGGAACCATTTGTCATTCGCTCGAGCGCATGGCCTCCTTGAGGAATCGTTCCAGACAGCAATTGGCCAGAGTTTTGAATATCCATTGAAGCCTAAGACAAACGAGACTTAATTTAGTAGAATTACAGTTTTTTTAAAAATGACAGGCGAAAGGATAATAAAAGTTCTGAACCCACCTAAACAGTACTGCAGACAGTTGAGCACTGATACTTGGGTGGCCAAAAACATAGCAGTTTAGAGGATGACCAGAAACGAAATGATACCCACCTGCGCAGGTAGAAGCAATGGTGCCATGGTATGTTGCAGACTTGATGCTGCGGCATGAGTTGCAGCTGGTTGTGTTGAGCCATATTAATGGCTATAATTCGTGCAGACGAATTGATTTGAAAGGTTCTTGAATATGGAGTGGGCAGAATGCACTACCATGGCCTGACAATTCATGGCCTCGCAAAAGGCACCCAGTGCTCTGGCCGCATTGTTAGTGGACTGTTCAGCACTGATTTTACAATCACGATGTGATTCTACCACATTGAGGGGAGGGTTACTGCAGGTGGCGATAGTGCATTAACCGAACGCACTCCCGAACAAAGCAGTCAAAAGTGAACAAATGTTCTCAATTTATTATTTTACGGTCTGCATTCGTGCAGCCACTGTTGAATTTAAGAGCAGTAGAACAGAAAAGAGCATTTCGGTTTCCACCCTTGTCCATACTTAGGACCTACAACAGCGTATGAGCCAACAATGGCCCATTAGTACCTCATAACTTAGTGGGTAAGACGTTATCGGTATATAATACCCGAATGAATAATTAGTTGTCATCAAAATTTCTGCCTATGGAGGGAATCGAGCGTATGCAGTGACTTTGGCCATTATTGGTATGAGTAGCGATGGCAATAATGGAGTTCATTATGACATTTGTCGGTATCACACGGTCCCTGGTGGGCTAGTTACGGAGGGCAACTTGCACTACATCTTGACTACTAAGGAAGACGATGGCAGGTCTCGGGCTTAGGACTGGCAAGGGCACATGAGCGTCAGACTAATGCACAAATCTAGAGGACTTAAGTCACTTCCAGAAAGTGCAATGGCTGCCGTAAACAAAATCGGCTTGGTATAACGACTGCATTCAGGCAAAACAAGGCACTCAGGTTTGCTAAAAATTGCCATTTGAAGGAAATGATTGACCAGGTTCTGTTAAAATGGAAACGATTGTCACGACCACACCTATGTTTTGAAGAAAGATAGCAAAAAGTAATCGAATCGACTTCTGCCAACTTGTCCAATTTGTTTCAATAGTTACAGACCAAATTATCGTGCATTTAATCAGCTCACTTTTATTGACAACAACTATCAAGCCCACTTTTAAGCAGACAACAAATTGTTAATTCCAAAATGAGTCAAGTCATCAGATAATACCCTTGCTAAATTGGTACACATGAACGGGAGATAGGATGCTTTCAGCCCTTGCTCTGTCTTCTGTGAATGCCAGCGAAGCATAGAGCAACAACATTCTTTAATATTTATCGTCTTTAGTTACGGAGATACTGCAATATTAACTACACTGGAATAGTTGACAAGGCTACAAAGTTAGCCATCATGCAAGCAATTTGTCCACTAATTTTCAGTTACGAACAAGCACTGCAGCGATCACTGGAACTCGTTCATAATGTTGTCACTATAAGTTGTCATAGTTTATTCAACCACTCCTTCCAGGAAAATGAAGGCCATCGTCGAGTGATCGAAGGCCAAATCTCTTGTACTGGAGACAGATCAGTGAACATCCTTGCCTTATGCGCTATAGGGGTTGCAAAATGTGGCTTAAAAGTGCGAGATTCAACCTCTGATTCTACTCCCAACGATGGTGAACACTATGATTCCTACATATCTTCTCACAAATTCTACTATCAGCCGCCGTATTTACAAAATAACGCCGAGATCCGGATTAAGTATGCTGAACTGCCCTGGAATGGACAGACATTAGCCAGAAAGTTCTTCCTTCACTAAATAATAGTGGCTGAAATCAGCGAACAATACACAGAGACCTTTCGGATTGAAGCGCAATGGGGTTGTCCGAACTTGCCGCAAACTCAAGGAAATGCAGAATTCTACGATATTCGGTCGACTTCTAGTAACATTGTTTCACCAAATGAAATTGCAATTTGTTAAAGGCTGTACGAATAATTCGAAAACCTGACTAACACCATCTAATTAGAGTAGACTCCTTATTTTTTAGGTATAACAGGTTATTGTAGGACCTTTGTCAAAGGATTTGCTAAGTTGGCAGGTCCGCTGCATGAATTGACATAACAGGGGACACAAGAAAATTATAAAAAAGAGAAATAGCATAATGAAGCACTCAAGGAACCGAAGCAGATGTTGATTCTGACGTTTTCAAAGTTCATCCAAGCACCACATCATTCGCACTGAATACCAAAGCTAACAATGTAGTGGGAGGTAATACATTAACACAAGGACAATGAAGAGAGAGGACAAGTCATTACCTAGGCCTTGTTGCATTAAAGGCAACAAAAATTAGACAACAAAGAACAGCACAGTGCAAACTGTCCACTATCTTTACTATGGTTAAACACTTTGCGCATCACCTGATAGCAAGGAATTTTATAGCCAGTAAGGGCCACCGGGTACAAACTTAGCAAAAAATAATGAGGGGAATAGGTTTTTCAGTTGCTGATTAGCATAAAGGGCTATAACAATACGAAGTCCCAGTGCAATACACGAGACAAAATAAAGATGCCATCGCGGGTGCTTAACCTTTTACATCAATTCTGGCTGGAGCAAGAAGTGTTGCATTAGGTACTACATTCCAGAGCGACTCAACTGGAAACCATTAAAAGGACGCAAAGTACCGACTCAGATATGGCTCTGGTATGTGGGAGTTCCCTTGCATTCTCTTACAAACACACACAGCAGAAGTGATGACCTTGTCAAGCAGGGTGGTTAGCCGGATATGACAGATAAGGTTTTATTGTACTAAGAAATATTTAGGGGTTCAAAACGTCTGGTGATCCTAGGCAGTACTAGACCAAGTGAGGAATTAGAATTTGCTAACCGCCTAAAGCAAACGGTGTAGGTTACCTGCGCAAAACACCGAATCACCTACAACAGCTTTACAATATCTTAACTCAGCTTAGGGAAATTGCACCACTTTTGCCTCTGGACACGGGCTTAAAGGAAATAGTAGGTCCTGACATCATATTTTATCTGCCACCCACCAGAAGAGGAAACAGATATATTTTGGTAATGAGGAATACCACATGGAAGTAGTTTAGGCACAACCCATGAAGACACAACACCCTAAAACAGTCCCTCTAGTTTTCTTCAGTTGCTGGAGTTTGCAATATGAAGTACCTGATACGGTATATAGCATTCAAGGCGCTAATTACGTAAGCACGGTATTTACTGAACTATGTATAACTTTCGGGAACTCCCAAATAAAAATCCATTAGAAGTATCAGTCTTTCGGCCTTAGTTCACAAAATGCACTTTAGCAAAGAAGACCAAATGGAACCAAAAAGGATGGAATAAACAGACGTTTAAACACAATCAGGCCAAGAGTTTCACATGGTTAATCAGTAAGGAAAGCTACTACAAAAGGTGAAAATCTCGATTTAATATTAGTCAGATACTGTTCACTTTATTCTGAGAAATATGGGGTTGTATTTGTATACATTGACATTTTTTCTTCATGATAAAACTCAGCAATCAAAATTAGACTGATGTTTGCTTCAAATGGCGCTACCAATCCATCAGCTATGTGAATTGTGATCTCAACATATGAAGTTATAATAGAAAGTAATAAATAAGGTATTGTAGATCTCGAAGCATGATGAATCAACTTTTATATTTTTCTGCATTGCTGGAGCACATATACAGTTTTAATGCAAACTTGTAATCCTTCCAAATAAAATATTCTGTTGTTAAAGTAGTAATAAAAATCAACTATTTAATAAGTGTTCATAGTGGATGGTGTGCAAGTGATTGTCGGTTGATTGTCCCTGCTTAATCAAAATAGTGTTCTTGACACTTTTGCACAACTCGCCATTCAGATATTTATTTGCTGTGCTTTCCATGTTAAGATAACTCTGCCTAATTAAACTGAATAATCATTATATTAAGGGGATGAATTATTCACCTGAGTTTTCTACACGTAATCGGTTTGGATATTGTTACACACTTCAATTATCCGTCATGTGCAAAATTTCGAACGCATTTTTGACAAATATACGCTGATGTCCAGAGTTTGTTCAAAAACAAATATTAACACCGCTTGCATGTTACACACTTTGAATTACAACATTTAGAACTTAGAATATGACATAAAGCATTTTTAAGTGGTAGAAGGCCTATATCCCTCACCAGTCGATGTATTGATTATGGTAATGTCCAAAGTTGACGCCAGGGCTTCTGAATTCAGAATTGCTAACATCGTATCTAGTATCCGTTCAGAAGCTGCATTCTCCATCGTGATGTAGGGTGAAATGATACTAGACGGCACTAGTTTGATTGTGTATCAACACACACTGAATACCGAGAGGCTGCTGTTCGTCTATGGTATTGAACACGTTATTTAGTCCAAACCTATCAGTATCAGCGTAGTTAGAAGAGTACAATCATCTTTTCTTAGTGAGTCTTATGGTGGCCATTACATTTGATTAGCAATGTAGGGGTTGCAGTATCCTCACGGATTTTTAAACCCAATCAAGCAGAAAAGTGTAGGCAAAATGAGGCAAAGAAAGGCTTTATTGCTGTAGAGAATAGGACAGTTGTGCATGACAAAGGCGCTTGTTTTGTAAGATTACATGCCCTTTTCATCAATCTGATATCCTTGATATTGTCAGTTTGGTATATCCGGTGCATAGAAAGTTGAAGATGAGCAACGTTGATTCGAAGCACCTAGAAAACATGCGCCGCTTGCAGATGGATAAATCACGATCAAAAAAACAAGGATACAAGTGCAGCCTTTGCTCTAAATAGTCATTGACGAATTTTCGAAATATAGTTTTTTATCAAAGTGGAAGTCATGGAAGGTATCAAATAGATGAGTTCCCCATTGACTGATAGATCAAAGTAGACGAAAACACAACTTACCACCTACTAAGAAGCGCAATACGAATTACCGAACGACAAATCTGTAAAAAAATATAAATTTTACGCCTTCATTTACTTTACTACCCTTAGCACAATTTTAATATGCCCCTTCACACACTTAACCTGGTTTGTAATGCGATCATTGCACACCCTTGCACTACGGACTACCTTAAACAGAGAGAACAAGCCGTTAGTGTCCCGACTGCCCTACTGCTGCTAAGGATGATAGGTTAACAAGTTGAAGCCCTTAGGACTAATTTTATTTGCCTCTCCTGGAGTGGCTGGTCTCACCGATTATGTACCTGCACTGCGAATAGAAATGGACAATACCATGTGCAAGAAAAAAATTTGAGGACTTATTGATTTATGTTTAAATAGAATGTAAAATTTTGTTTTTCGACGATGCTCATTATTGTATCCATAGCCCCATAGGAATGGCTAAGTTTAGTGAGATGAGGTAGGCCTGAGACACTGATAAGTGGGGGTGCCGGTGAAATGTAGTAGGCTATATCGCAAAGACTTGTAGAAAGGTCCAATTCTTGCGAGCACTTTGTTCCAGATATCATTTGCTTTGGCAAACTAGATCTGCGTAAAAGCGTGGCTGCTGCTGGTAAGAGAGTGATGTTGATAATTTAGATACTTAGACGAACTAGTAGCGTAGTGTTAAAAAAACGGAGTTTTGTGAGCCACAAATGCATTTATATTTGGGTTGCACGAAGAAACACCCCATTTATGATAGAGATCACAATCAGGTGATTATAATTTCAACTCAATTGCCAAAGCCGATCAAATTAATGTGTTAACACCTTCGATAAAAATTGAGTGCATGTGGATGCGCAGGGAACATGATTAGGTTTTGTTAACTATAAATACTACAGTTAATCGAGCCCATACAGTCTATTACCTTCTGACAGGGAGCGGGTAAATGCACAGTGCCAAGGCTGTAGGAAGATTATTCGGACCAGTTTGCGCTCTAGTGCAACAGTAACGCATGTTGCTTTAGTCATTGTAAAAGTTCAGTTCATTCCCACTTTTCTGGGAATGGATCCCAGGGCGCACTCTGTTTGCTTTTTAGCTAATAGATGAATTTCTTTACTCCCCTCTACTCGATAAATAGTTACATGTGACCATTAGAAAATTAATGCATCTGGTTTGGCAAACGAATGAGTCCAGAAATTTTTTGAGACAGCCCTCTATTCCTTGCATCATAAATAAACAGGTCATCTCCTTGCATGATGATCCCCTATTTAGTGTTAAGGCGAGTGAAATCATGCCTGTCCCTGGCCCAAGTAAATCCACTTACAGATTTTCTAATGCAATTTTTTCCAATATTACCCGTCTATTGTAAATTTAATAGTTTTCCACAATGCAAAGGCACTTTGACTCCATTTGTAATCGCGAAAGTTACCCAATTACCTCCTAAAAGTGAAAATATTTTCCATGGATAAAAGGTAAATTAGGTATGCCATTAGCTCGTATCGGTTGACAAAGGCAAAATTGCACCGGAAGCAATGTGCAAGCATGTGTGTCAATGAAACGCTGTTTACCATTTTTCTAGCCATAGTTTACATAAGTTTTTTTGACAGTGATCAACAGTCCGCTAATTAAATATTCACATAAAACGACTAAAACACTTGCTGCTTATTAATATTGTTGTTACTCTGTCTGTCTATTTCCTTATAAGCTCAGAAGTAGAACATCATCGAGGGGGGTTAAATCTTGCTGCAATGACAAGTTAAAAAGAGTATCTTATGGAAAACAGACCTTATTAAATAGGACGGAAATAGCCTAAAACAAGAAAAACAATTGAATTACAATGGACATGTAATAGTGCTACGCAGTATATATCTGTGATAAGAGTCATGCACAATAGCTCAAATAAATTTGGATAAAATGAAAAAAGAAAAGCTTACACACACATTTGTAACCGAAGAATGCACTTCGATTGCCAGGAATAGTCCTTACAACGAAAGGGCAGATCCACTTACATATGAAGTGTAAGAAGCAAGCAAATGGGAATAAGTTTGCGTAAATCACGAGAAAGAATCGGCAGTAGTGTGAGACATAGGCAGAAAACGACACATGAAAATATGACATTGAGGACAAGTCTATTGATGTGCCATCCCACTCAAGTTTGGAACTTTAAAATCATTTCCATTGCAGGGTAGTTATATCTCCACTTCGAAAGGCAACAGTTCATTCAATCAAAAATGTTGCCAAAAAAAATTTGAGGAAAGTAGTTGTAGTTGTCACTGTTGCTGATCAGCTGCTAAACAATAGAAAACGGAAACTGTATTACAAATTTACACATAGCAAGCACATTCATAAATCTCAACTTAAACGACATTAATAGAAGTAGCTATACACCCAATCACCACCTTTGGGACGTGTTAAGCTCACTCTGAACCGCTTAGTTCCCATTGCTTAGCCATTGTTTTCTACGATTGCCAGTTGAGCACTAATTGGATGGTCATAGCTAAAAAAACCCTGGAAATATAATGCTCACTTCAATGAACGATGAACGGCGGAATAGAAATTCAGCACAAACCAAATTTAATACAAGGACATACCAAAACATTTGCCTTACTGGGTAGCAGGATTAGCATAAATATTTGCACTGATTACCCTTCCAAACCATGAGAAAAGAACGCCAAGATCTATGGCATCACACGCTTAAGGCAGATGAAGTGTGAATATGTTGTATCCGAACAAAGGATTAAATATCTGTCCCAACTTTTATCCGTCTACGACACCCGCAACAGTATTTGAGCCTGTATTGACATATTAGTGCCCCACACATATTTTAAGGGAGACATTCTAGGTATATATTGCCAAATGTAATAAGTTAATGACATCAGCAGATGCGCCTACCCAAAATATCGGGGTTATGTAGCGAACCTGGCCATTATCCACGAGATGGGTAGCGATATCGATGGAATTCACCATGACATTTGTCTGCATCATACGTTTTATGTTTTGCTGGTAATGGGTCGCTGATTGTGCAGTATCAAGAACACCAGTGGAGACCGCGGTGGGGCATGTAGTAGGGATTGTGGTGTTACACATGATCAATCCAATCCGGCTCCTTCCACGTTTTTTATGGGAAGTGTACTGGCTGCCACATAGGACAGCGGAATGTCAGATTTTTATTCAAGGCCAACACTATTGTCAATTGCCATAATTTATGGATAAAATTACAACTGCATAACGGCAAATCCCAAGTGCTTGCAAGTGCTGAGGAATTTGAATGATCAGTTTCTGCTGTGATGAGAACGCACGTCGAGGTAACGTCTTCATTTTAAACGAAAATAATAGTAAAATAATTCAGAAAGTGACTTCAGCACAAAATAGACATATATTGTATGATGCCTTAGGTTTGCCCGTAGTTCATGATCTAATTGCTCACCGGCCAATAGGTAAATCAATTCACCTTTGAACGGATAATTGACCAAAAGTGATTAGTGGGAGACAAGTTCTTTTGATTGGCCAAAGCGATGCTCCGATACAGCATTTGGAATTGCACTGCATGGCTTGTGACATGGCCGAATGGGTCGAATCCTTTTTGTGTGGCCCTATTCTTAGTGTTAGAATAAAAGCATTTTCATAGCTACCCTAATTAAACTGTTGTGCTGATTCTCTAGATTGTCATCTGCACTCTTGCCTGGTGTATTTCTTCAATACGTTGTTACATTGACGCTTTTCTCAATGGTCGAATTTCTTTGATCGCCTTCTAAAAATGGCAGTACCTTCCAACATAACTACAAAGCGATGCACACGATATGTCATTATCTTTAGCTGTGATTGGAAGGAAATTTCGCATCCAGATGCAAATCAATGTAAACCATTTGAACACTTGTCAGAGAGGCAATTGCTCCTCTGTGGTAACCCAAAATGTACACGATTACTTAGACCGAATTGTACTAGTGGATTCTCAGGTGTCTTATGGTAAGTAAATAGGCCTAACTATATCAGTGTGCAACCAGGATGAAGACTACATGGACAGCGGCCAAATTCTACCCTAATGAACCCTTCTCGTCTCACCTTGAACCCAACAAACTACTGATTCCTGCTATTCTTAATCATTTCCCCTCTTACGCTGTATGTTCGTACCAAAATCGCAGTTACAAAAGACGAAATAAACAACTTCGATACCAAGTCAATGCCAACCAGCCATTTGGAACCACATAAACTAGCAGGTGTAGTAGGTTATTGAAGGGTTTTGGTGGGAGGGATTGCTAAGTTATCAAGACTGCTGCATAAATTGGCGAGAAAGCAGGTGAACATAATTTTAAACAAGAGAAAGAGCTTGATGAATTCACTTTCGAAGAACTAAAGTAATTGATCTGCTTCGCACCGATTCTGACTGTTTTACAGTTTGAACCAAGAACCTCATTATTCTTACTGGATACTGACGCTAGCACTGCAGTGTTTGGCTATGTACTCTCACAAGAGTACGAAAAAGGAGGACAATACGTCATCGCTTAAGCGTAGTTGCACAAAAAGTAATAAAGTTGAAACAGGAAAGGTTAACACAACGTAAACTGTTTGCTGTCTTTACAATGGTTAGACAATTTAGACATCACTTAAGAGACAAGAATTTCATAAAAGGAAAGCACTGTCTGGTACTAAAGGCCACAGGCCGTTTGGTTGCACGCTGGCACACTACATTGTGGAAGTGGCATTTCACAGGGTTGTACAGGGAATGAAATCTTCTTAGTTGTACAGATGCCCTATTATGCAGTACGGTCATGGCAGAAACAGGTAGGGTTCCAGTGAATAAGGTATTCTTAAGTGAACTCACTAAAATCATAGGAGAAATATGGAGAGTATTGAAGAGAATACTTCTTCGGTAATTGAGAGGCGCCTTACGTCCTCTTATGAACACAGCGTAAGAGATGAATTCTTCAAGTAAGCAGACCACACAGACTTGGCATGAGTGATAAATTTAAATTAAATTTTTATAGCATCCACTGGCCTCAGACATTACTGGATCATGTGCGGAAACGTGCAAGACGCCTCAAGCAGAAGACACTAGTTGTATCCACTAAATTCCAGCGTGCTCAGAGCTGCCAAGTTAGCGCAATTTCCTATATATTTAAGAATCCACAGCCTTATGGTCACAGACTTCTTAAGTATAACAGCAGTTATTAAAGCCATGCCTTCTCTACCATCCACTAATGCGGTAGGCATTAATCCTACCACTAATTTAGAAAGTTAACTCTTTACTGCATTATGCAAGAATATCAGGCTCTCTAACACACGCAGGACATCCTGAAGGCTTACTTTATGGATACATAAAGAAAAGACTAAGATTCAGGCCTTGGCGTTGTCCCCATACGTATGAAGCAGTAGTTTATATATCAATCAGCCTTTGGCCTTCTAAGGTGCTCACGATTTAGAGTGAGAGCATTACCAGTATATTCTTATCAAGCAAGAAGCAGCAACCAACAATGTCACAGTACGCACTACTGCTGGAGAATGGGGTAAGACAAAGTTTAGCACCAGACGGGAAGACTTACGACCATCGTATATTCGGCAAAGAAAATATTGCGACAAACATGGTCAGCATAATGTATGCCAAGAGGGTACCAAATACAGCTGTTCAGACTGAGCCTGCCTCCTAGATTACATTGCAGTTTACACCATACTGGGATAAAATATGAATTCAAAGTGATAAAAGTCATTTTGCTAGCAAACTGCTCAATCAGTTACCATTCAGCACTGCAAAATGTGTTTGCAAATAAATAAACCCCCTTCAAATTCTAAGGGTAAGTTTACGTGTTAACGGAAGAAATAAGACCATGCTAAAAGACATATACAATGGCTGTTTGTAAGGGGAGTATCAGCGATGGTGCCCTAAAAAGGATGAAGCCATGTAATACACATTTGTTTGATTTCTCCATTTAGGCAAGGAACGTTGAGTAAACGCAAGGCTCGTGACAAAACGATCGTCAATTACCATTAAGGAAGAAGTGAGTTCTGGACATGCATCACCACGACACTTGAAGATGGTTCATGATATTATTGGTTCATAATAGTATCAGTCCACTCGTTTCACCGGAATCAAGGCTTTGATTTAAAAAAAATAAGTACCGAATTTAATGTAGCTATTACTTACTGGTTCGTTTTACGGAGAGCACATCTAAGCGGTATGTTTCTAACTGGCAATGCATATGAGCATGACCAAAGGTATTATTGCAATTTACAAAACACGGATGTACAGTTTGGCCATCTATCAATCTTTTGCAAAGGCACCATCCAGATAGTGATCAATTAGGTCCAGCAATGTTAAAAGGAACTGTACTCTCAGCAGACTCGATCACTGCAAATTATCCATGCAAGTAATCTGAGTGTCGTCTACCACTTCTCGGATTGTCCTTCACAGGATGGGTTCGTATTGTCACAATCGTTATAGATTTTTACAAAATCATAGTCAAGCTATCAGGTGCACACTCTAACAGACGTGGAAGTGCTCGGAGGGCAGAATATTCCTCAATCAGAAGACAAAAAGGGTAGCCCTAATGCAATTGCCCGCAAAAGCAATAAACCAGTGGAGCAGGTACCCCTCAATTTCTTTATAAATTGCTGCCTTGTACTGGTGCTGCGTAGACTGATATCTGATCAGAAGCTCTATGCAGCAGCTCAAATCCTGTTCTTCATTACTTCGTTGCAACGGTTTGATGAGACCTATTTGGGTTTCCAATTTATCAGTCCTTACACTACATGCCATTTCATGCAACTGTTGGCAAGTACCTAGCTGACTTACTTTTCCAACAAAACCAAATTAAATTATAGACCTCTGTTAGTGGATGCATTCAAATAGTTTCTAAATTTTCCGACAGATAAACCACGCTGCTAAGGGTGAATGCACTCAGCACCTTCAATGTCTGAACGAGCTAATGTTTACTTTTTTGGTGTCAAGCAGGATTAAGGGTTAGTGTCATTCAGCGTCAGAATAGTGTGCGAAAATTACCGCCCAAATTAGAAGGACAGTAAATGTTACAAGTCAGCCATGAGGTAGATCGGAATCCTCCGCAAGATCCTTTTACTCAGTGTGTCTATAATTCTATTTGCTATTACATCACGGAAGCTGAACCTTCTGCTTCCAATAGAAAAGCCTACCCAATTATTTTGTCCGCTACACTTGCATGCAACTCCGATCCGCTAAAGCTTTAGAATAGATAGCGCAGCCACACCAAGTATTGCGTAAAACAGAAATCGTTAATTTGTCAGTGGAAAATTTAAGCTCAATTTAGTAAGTCTGATAGTAGACTTTTTATGGCAACGACTTCTTACCCATCAAATTTTGGCATAAATAATGGGGCGTTTGCTAAAATGCTCTTTTGACAGGACCGCACGCTTTAGCTAATCAACCCAATGGGGTCAGTCTATTCTTCTCGCACTACCCCGCGGCACACCGGAAAGCCAATTATTGCTCAGAAATTACACTTGTTTTCCCAACTTTGACTGTCCGCCTCGACTGAACCCCAAATTACTTTGGAAGGCTATGGTCTTGCACAATCAATTTATTCTCCTTCTTTTCTATTAAAGATGCCTTTTTGGATTCACTATACTACGACAGTCAATTGTTAGGAATGATTAATCTCTCCTGAATACGATTGCTTTTGGTGCATAGACTTATTCCAAAGTGATTGTTTAGAAAACTAACCGACAGCTGTGTCCTTAAGATGGTCAGTGTAAAGACCACAGTTACGACTGATGGCTGCAAAGCATATTCTCTCCTACCCATTTATCGTCTTTGAAAGGCTCCGAATAGCATCATGTTTATTAGGAGAACAAAAATCCCAATTATCAAGCATAGTTCTAGTTTGTTCACCCACCATAATCTTGGGTGGTTGGTAAAAAGTTTTCTGGGCATAATGTCTACTTAATTGCTCCTTGTGGAATGTTTTAAGCTACCAAAAGTCACAGAGAGTTAATTGACTTCAGTAAATTTGCCTATTCTGTCATGCAATTCTTCACAATAAAAATTTCTGTTCAAGGTCAATAATAAGTTTGATCACTTTGGAGGGAAAGCCATGCCTGTAAGGAAGATATTTTCAAATTTGCCGCATTGAGATATTTGCGCACCAAAATCCCAAACAAGAGATAACACTGAGTCTCAATGCACACAATGGGCTGTTGGAAGAAGAGATGACAACGTTCACTTAACCAGCCTCTTTGAGACTAAATGAGGCACCTTTTAATCAACCTTGTCAGTTTTCGGTCTGTGCAAGAGAAGCAGTTAGTTCAATTAGCGTTGGAATGTGATAATGGTTGCAAAATAGCAATTTAAAAAGAATGTGGACCACAAATTACCTCTTTTAAGAGTGGCCACCAATCCTTCTCACGATATGTTCTACCCGTTCTACCTATGCATTTGGTGGGTACTATAGCATGCGTTTTATATGCAGGTCAATTTGCCATTAATATGATGCAGACACCAGGTCAAAATGATTTTGATCCTATTCAGTTACACTGCCAATCAAAAAAATATATTCGTACCTCTCGAATATCTTGCATACGATTGATGATTAGGTGAGATGTAATGGTATCAGCGTCCATCCCTCAATTCCGATTAAACATGGAAGCTGATTAAATTAAAGCATCTATTTGGAATTGTTAGGAGCAGGGTGTAGTGATTACTATTTTACGGACTTAAATTTCACTACTTCCTCAGCGGTCACAAGATTCCTGCTCAATGAACGCTTCTCGCCAGAAAGATATAATCCAGCAAACGTATATTACGGAAATATTTCCAGTAAAAATGGATTTGTGGCCTTAAATTCTTACCAATTAGAGATACGTACACGTTCTTTCTCAAAAATTGGCAGAGTGATGGAGTGTGCAGGTTGACATCTAGCGAAAAGTTGTCATATGACTGCAGCAAAGTGCATACACTCGTGCAGTATAACATGCAAATCGCATGTTAAAACGCATTAAGTGGGGGGAGTTGCTGTGCATTTTTGACAATGGTAACCCACTGTGAAAGAATTTTGTTTGCATCCGAATGTCGGCTCGAAGGTATCGTCTTAGCATTGATGACGATGTTATATCGGCCATCCTGGGTTGGATAGGAGATAGTTAATGCCAAATTATTCCATGCTTAGGGTTATCCAGATCTAAGATAAATGTTAAGATGAGTACGTAAATGCAGCAGAGCACCGTTTCGCAAAACAATTACAGCCTTTTTTCCCTTACAAATATAA
The DNA here is from genome assembly GCA_000469725.3 of Echinococcus multilocularis. NCBI lineage: Eukaryota > Metazoa > Platyhelminthes > Cestoda > Cyclophyllidea > Taeniidae > Echinococcus > Echinococcus multilocularis. The sequence goes on along the minus strand of LN902842.1, from coordinate 1,967,523 downwards.
TATTTAAGTTCGGTCTCCATCCCTTTTTTGCATGTCATTCCATCTCATTTTTTTTCAAAAAATTTGAAAACGCATGCTAGGATTGATGGGACGCCTACATTTTCTTTTCACTAAACCAAACACGGCTAATTCACGATATGAACCAGCTTCCCAGAATGTATTCATGCAAATTGCCCAAGGGTGCTAGTGCAAAACTTCAACGTCAATTTACACAAGTTGAGCAGCTATCAGGATGTCTGCTTCTTCTTAAAAGCCCCCTTCCATATTTAGGCCTATATGCCTAAACAGTCATTTAAATTTCACCAGATTCGATTCTGGCGAATAATGGTGAACATTTAGGCTTTACCACCAAAATCTACCAAAGATAAGACTGGTCATACAGTTTCATCTTGATTCGAATCCGGGTCCAAACTAGTAATGCAGAAAAGCTACATCAACCTACTTTAATCAAGTAAGAGTGACTGGAAAGAAATCAACACAAGCCGAATATAACACAAGAGCAAATCAAAGCACTTGCTCTGCTTTAAGCTCAACCAACACACTTATTAGTGATAGCCTTTCTAAAAGACAAGAGTGGAATTACAAGGTCACTGTTACCTTATTCCCGTCAAGATGAAATTTACATAAACCATTAATCATTGCATTAGTCAGGGCTGCTCAAAATTTTCTCTTGAGCAGTATTAGTTCCCTGCCAACCAAATTCAGAATTACTAATTACCTCCAAATGAAATTACGCTATCCGCTAATTGCAACCAGTAGAAAATACGCATTACATTTTTCCAGTCAAGATGCTTCAATGTATCACTTACACGACTTGTATTCCATTTGCCAACTTTAAACCACGATCTCCATCATTCGTGTAAAATACTGGCGATAGTACTGGCTACAGTTCATAAGTCAAGCAGCGTCTCACTGTTCAAGATCCTTATGTCTTGTAGAATAAGTATACCAAACGACATTATCTTATGAAACCTAAAAGTAGTAACCCACGAAATTTCAAAGTACCCATTGGGATTGGAAGAAGGATAAGATAAACTGTTGGAATTGCTCTGGAACTCTTACGACTGTCGTATGTCAGTCAAATGAAATATTGCCATACACACACCGTCAGCCTGTCATCCATCGAGATTGGGACCTAGCAAAGCTATGCCAGCTAATCTCGCCTCCTGGAGTACAAAACGATTCTATATTTCCTGAACAAAGATCCTTTCAAATTGATAAAAGTTACATTGGTATGATATTGCAATACACAGCTCTGTACTCAGCCAACTACAGTCCATCAAAACATAATGCTCCCGTACATGGGTGCACTGACGGCTGGATCTAAAAGTGATGTTTACGCATTAACGGAAGAAGAGATTGTCAGAAATGGTATAGGCAATGGCCGTTCGCAAGGGGAACAACTGAGATGGTAGGAATAAAATGCGACTGCTACATAATGCATGTTTACTTGCTTGCACCTTTTAGGCAAGAAGCATTCCCATAAAACTGTGCAGTTCATTCTCTGACAAGTCTAAGGTGCCCTAATGGGGAAGATTTATTTCATTGGTGGGACGAAGTAGGCGAAGCAAAGGTAATGATTTTGGGGATGGGTTCTCAACGTATGGTTTCTCCAGTGCCGCCTTGCACCTCTGTTGTGTAGGCTAACTTGTGGCACACAAAGGTCCGAAACAGCCCCCTTCTGTTCCTCTTGGTAACATCTATCAGTCCTCGCGCCACAGCCATTTCACACAGCAGTTAGTAAGTGTATCTCCCCTAGGCGACTGTGACATATAACTTCCTTCCAAACAATAGCACCAAACAACTACAATATGAACAACAACTGAAATTCTTATACCTGACAACTCTTACTCGAAACTGCACTGGATGATATCCACTAAAATGCATCCACATAAAGATGTGCTCATTAAGAAAATGTCCATTTATGACGAATACAGTCAATCAGATAATTAGTGCATGTCATTGAATACGTAGAAAAGGAATAAAAAGCATTCGCTGAGGTACTCCTTCTCAGAAACTGGAGGCTCAACTGTATCATCACAACTGTCCGATTCCGTTGTGGCATCAACATTTTGGGACAGAGCAGGAGATTGTTCTGAGTTAGTAATCTTGTCCAAAGTGTCACTCATTGTGTGGCAACGAAATCAAGACTGAACAGTACAAATCTGGAAATCGTCTAAAGGACAATCATTTGACAGGAAGGATACCAGGGAAAAGAAGAATGATCGAAGTGGTTAAACTATGAGATACGTAGGTTTATTTGATTGGTGTGGTTGCAGATGCATTCGGCCTGGTGAGTGGCTAGTTGATGGATCAGTACACACACTAGCATATGATTGGCGTAATCCTAACGTAAGGAATATTATGGTTGTGATTGGACGAACTGATGTGTCTGTACAACTCTTGTAAATGTGCTTCATGTCGCATAAATTAGGCGTACTAAACCAAACTATCTCCACTTGTTTCCTCCCATATGCATTTTTTTGACTACAATGCAAGCAAAGAACGTACTTAGGTTTGACCTCTTGATAACCAGTCTCTTAAACGGAACGGGAAACCCATTTTAATGCACAGGCAAGGCTCAGCAGTTCGCAAACACAGGTATATACCTAAAGCACATTGTTGACGCACTCAGCGTCATTGGGGGTGAGAACTTAATCTACGTGTTAAATGCATGTTCTAATGTCGCCGTATGTATTGGGGAAAGTGTAGAACAACTTTAACATGAAACGATTTTATTGCCAGTTCTGGAGGAAATGAATTTGCTGTCTGTTTAATATTTGACTTTGATCTTCCCTACACTTGCACTTTCAAGAGAAAGACAGAAATGGCTAGCAGTCATTTTATCTAATCTTGTGGACACTGTTTAAAACAATTTCAACCAAAACTCCATCGCATGCAATGCAGCAAAATGTTGCCTGTTGTGTGGATGAATGGTGCATATTTAATTCATAACAGCATGTATGCAGAATTCGTTATCGCAGACATAAATTTTTTAACAGACATCCGTTCTCGGCTTAAAAGATATACTGGAAAAGAAGGTAAGTGAGAGAAAGAAGTAGATTTAATATGGGATGTCTCATAACTTTCTGTGGCTTTTCTCCAGTACTGTAAACTTAACGAGAAGCAATAATATGCTCCTAATTACCAACGCCTGCAAGTGTGAGACAACTCAGAAACTTATAAACCTTGCTAACCATAGGCCTATTAAACTAGAAGTATGGCGTGTGAAAGATCATAGGGCCATTCGGACTTATTCAAACTTTAAATAGTGGGGGAAGAGGGCCTTAACTGTTCAGTTACTTGATGTCAGTCCATTTCTTGCACTGACCGCTTTTTGGACGCCCGACTATTGAGTGAACCCTTGAACAATAACGTTTGAATGAGTAAAGACAATTCATAGCAATTTCTTGGAGTTTGCTATCGTTTGGTTTAGTGACAAAAGTGAAGGAAAGTGAACAAAGCTTTCAAACATTTTCAAAATATAGAGGATTTATTAGACAAATATTGTTAAAAAGTCCTAGGCAATAATAAGCAAATAGGAATACATTGTAGCGTCCAATCAAGATGCGGGTCTAATAAATAAAATACGCTCACTTGATTTTCCGTTCGCCTGAATTAGTACAACAACTGATTTGAGATATGCGGGCGAGATGAGAGCTTAGTTAGGACACATAATATATTGTATTAAAAAACTGATCTCAATAAAAAATCGACCATTGAGCTAAATCGAGAACTGAAATTTGTTGAAACCAACCAAATGACTTCAGTCTTTCTATCGTCTCTTGGTGTGGCCACAACCCATACTCTGATCGCTTATTGGTAAATGGATAAACCAATTCATCCTACGATCAGACAATTGATCGAAGTTGACAAATGGATGAATTAAGCGTTTGATTGGGAAAACCGATGAGTCTATACAACCTTTGAGATAGTCTTTCGTCTTTTGTGTCATGAGCGAACATGCCACGGAGTTATAATAAATGAATTTTGTATGTTTCTTGCTAACATAAATAAATTTGCTGAGCTCTCAGCTAGTCTCTTGTGATGCCTTCTAGTAACTAAGTGTTTGAATAGCTATTCTACAAAATGATATCAAATACACGCCATTTGCAATTGCCAAAATTCCTTAATCAACCCCTGAGATTGAAAAACACTTTTGATTTAGTCTGTAACGCTGTTTGAACACTTCTGTCGAGGCTGCAATCTGACCTTAAGTAGCAAAGCCTAGCCATTCGTAATGAATCCAACTACATTGAACTTAGTGAAATTCAGATGCCGTTGCGGCAGTAATTAGGTCCAGCGTAAGCAAGATGTGTGGGACGAACCAGAAGCCGTAATGTATCACTGTTGATGGCTGAAGTTACATCTTCAAAAGGCACTCCTCAATGGTTTTACTTCAATTCACTCTAGATATTCTAGCCACACTGTGAATTCTCAATACCCACTTTAGTTGAAAGCTTATACAAGCAGCCCAATAAGCCATGGCTTGTGCTCTGTATTCTTCTTACAGAAAGAATATGAAATAGCTGAAAGTGCATACGAGGAGCCTTTAGGATCATGCGAGAGTGGTGTTTTCGTAAGGTAGTAATTACTGCAACTAAATTTTTGACATGGTCTCCAGCCACAATCTACTCTCATTCCAGTGTTTAACCAAGGCCGACGGAGCGCTTGGAAAAGCGATATTACATCGCAATCAGCACCACGATGCTGCCTCCAAAGTAAGATTAAGATACGGTTCGAATTGTGGCAGATCAGGTTGCGGTTGTTGGGAGTCACATGATTGTTTTTCTGAGGCAAGTTGCTGCTACACACAGGTTGCATGGTATAAAACACGAGTTCATGCATATTTTTAGGGTGATAGTGCAGCATTGGTGTGTCACGCCATTGCGGTTGCACCTTGTTTGGTGCACATCTTTTTATGGGATTTTGTTCTAATCCCTTGACAAACGCCGCCACGTGCGCCACCATCAAATCATCTTAATGAATTTGACAAGGATGACGAAACTGTGTTTCCACACGAATAGACAAAAATTATCCCTGGAAATAAGATTGAATGCCTTTGCGTTCTGAGGAGAAATTCTGTGTCCCTTTGACTGTTCTACCACACTGATAAGTAAATGAGGGCGTTTTACACAAGCGGCATTAGTGTGGTGATAAAATGATTAATGTAAGAAGTATAATGGAAAGTCCAGAATCAGTGATGGACGTGGAAGGGTCTGCCCCCTTATTCCCCCCTTCTACAATTCTTTACTGAGTCACATCTATGCCAGCCGTTTTCCTTGTTAAAGCAATTTCTAGTGGTAGAGTGGGTGTTGAGGGATGCACAAACAAACCCGTCATTTTGGCATGTGCATGAGTTCACTGATGATACCTTCCTTTCCAATGTTTACGGTTGACCCAAAGGTGTCTGTATTTTTGCTTTCATCTCATTAGTAGCCATAATTCCAAAACACAAATCGTAACAACACATCTGTGCGTGGTTGCACTGTGGGAGGAAAGCACCTCAAATATGGTCTAAAATGGACGGAATCGTCCACCACTTGAAGTGTCTGTCTATGCTGTTATAATGGGCTTGTGTGTTTTTGATACAATAACTCTAGCCTATTTGACATTCAATGTGAACCACCAGCGGATGATTTGATACGAAGAGGCCGGAGCTAGATTTCATATTAAATAACCTAATCTTGTATGTCGGTGGTGAAAACACACTTATGATAATGCTAGTTATCATATTATCCGACTAGATTTAGGATAAAAGAATGCGACGTGCACATTATTGGTAAGTAGTTCTGCCTTCTAAGTAACAGGTACTCCTCAACATGCATAATTTGCTCACACATCAAAAATATTGACAAAAGTTGATTGTATGAAGGTGACCGCTTTCGACTCTTTCTGGAAAATCGGAGGTTAACACGATCTGAGATCCAAAATTGGATAATCACGTTTCACCTATAAACACAATTACGCACCCGCTAAATTGCTACTAGGGCCTGCTGTCGTATAACACTACTAGTGCTGACGCCAATTCCACAGCCAGGCGTATCTTTTTGATTGGTGCGTGAGGTTAGGCGAGAGGGCCTTGTTCATTATTCTACCAACAGAAGGAAATAGTGTGCAAAATTGGCATAGCCAACTACGCTTTATTTCACAAACAGCTTTTAAAGCCGGGCTAATGTTACCCAAGCCATCCTTTAGCATGCGTTATGGCTTGAGAAGAAAAGTAGTTAAGGAGCCACTATTAACTCAATTTCGGGATTGGGAATGGGAATTAAATGTACTACAACTTCTCTCATATTCCTAAGAAGCACTGCCACTGGGCATTGCCTGCTTCCCTTGAGACAATAGGCACCACTGTGATCAGAACAACTAAGGTGTTTTAACTCCTTGTAATTTCGTTAACTCATTAAATTAGAATACTGACTTCTGTGGTGTTACCTGAGAACTTATGCCAGAACTGCACTCGAATCTCTGTAGCCCCAACATAAGGCAGGATTAAAAGCCAGATCGGGCTGCACATCTATTTAAGCAGGAACTCGCAACTGTTTTTTCTTCTTGCGATCCCAATGCGGCAGTGATAGTGATGGAAACAGAGATCAGAAGTATTTGACAACCTAGTTACCAAAACGAGAAAACATCATTCCTCCATGGCGTTACCCATTACACATCAGCACCCATCAATGCCCACATCACTTAGAAGGGTGAAAAGTGAGATGGGCTGCTGGAATTCCTTAAGTAAATTAGTTCTTGTTTAAACACAAATGGTGTTGATGGGTGATTGCTGATGTGTCTGGAGCATTTTAGACCAAGAATACGGACTGTTCCATGAAATTTGTGGTTAATATTAGAGTTGCAAATGTTGTCAAAATAAGTTACTTTTGACCGGCCGAAAAATAATCATATTCATGCTAAACTATGTGGTTGCCTAGCCACACCAAACATGAACCTAACTGAGCGTCTTTGCACTTCTGCATCAGCAAAGATGAATTCAACTTTATATTGACTTCGAAGAGAAAACTTCTGGCGCGCAACCAAAGAAATAGTCCATATTTTTTGCAGAATTTATCTGCAGATGAAATATTACATTAGTTCTAATTTCGCATTCCATCATATGCCTCTCCGTATCTCAAGTCACAATGGGGCGAGTATGATAGGTTCTAGGCTGTCCAAATGTTTCACTTTTGTCTAGTGTTGGGTTTGCAAGTTTGGCGCTTAAAATAAGACTTTGGAGGGCTGCAAAACATGTCGAGTACCAATTTTTGCGCTTGGTCGGTGCATAGAAAGTTTTCAAACTGGTGTTACAGCTAAGCATTTCATCGGAATCCAAGCAAAATATGCAATCTGTACTCCTCTGTAACATAACGCCTGAATCTTGTAGAAGTGTTTGAGCTCAGCTAAATATGTTGGTGCAAAAAATGCTCGAGTAGAGGAAGGAAAGCATGCCCGAACGTACAAAATAGCACTTCTGCATAACCAGGCGAAATATAGAACCGCAAGTATGAAATCACCTAGCCTCTGGACTAATGCGAAGTCGAAGACGTCGAGTAAAGCTTCCTCGAATAATTAAAATTTTGCATAGATGGGGAACAAATCCCAAAACTGACTCCTCCTATGTGAAATAACCTGGTTACGCACAATCACTCTGGAGGCAAAACTGGTAAATATTGAAATCGGATGTTAAGGGAGTGTTGTCGTACACAAGAATTTAACCATTTAATTGCAGGAAGCAAGAACGAGAATTTTGAAGCGTGTTTCATGATTCGATAATCAGGTCAGTAATAGCATTTGAGAATAGAAGCGGCAGCAGACATAGTCTCATTTCCAACATTATGGTCAGCAAAGTTGTGACAGATGTGACTGGAATGAGACGAAGAGGAAGATAAAAGGGTTCGGTTGCCTTATTACAGTCTTCGAATTGCTAATGTTGGCAAGCGCATGCACAGTGCGGTTTGGGGCAACTTCACCAATGCACATTTGAACCTGGTTACAAATTTCGTTTGCAAGCATTTATTGAACAGGGAAGGAAAATCAATTGCCATCTACGGATTACTTGGAGTGGTGTACCACTTGATTAACGAGCCAAAGCTACCCAATGCAACGTCAAGGCCTTGTAGACTGAGTATTCATACACAGGTGTTTACTAAAGATTGCAACACCAACTACGACCACTATGCCTTTAAGTAATCTTCAGTTCCAACTATTTGCAAATATTGCTAAAAAGCAAGAATCAGGGTTCCTATGGTACAAAGTTAAAATAAATGCATTTCACACACCGACTTCTTCATGTCCACATCACAAAACAAATGGTGGTTAAGTGACTGAATGTAATGTTTGCATTCTATTCAGCCTAGATTTTACTATGCGCACATCGAAGTCGAGCTACTTGAGTATTTTGAATTGGTTCATTAACCATCGTCATTAAGTCGCCCTTGAGGGTGCAGTGCGATGAAACACCGCAAAAGGAGCTGCAGAAATAAGGGGCAATAGGAGTAGGGCCGATGCCAATGACACCGATACAATGAAAAATAAGCGAATGCTAGCCAGCCTGCTTAAAATATTTGTCGGTAACAAAGTAGCCAGAGTTTATTTCATAGCAGCGTAGGGAATGACGTAGGATGGGCGAATAAGTTGGTTAAAGCATGTGTGGTAAATGACATCAATTATGCCGGCAAATCCACTTGCTTTATCGAGTTCACTAATCATCATGCTTAAAGGTTGCCTAGTGCCAATCTCTCGAGGTGCTAAAAGGTCGCATTAGATCCTCTCAAATGGCGTTTCCTTTTTTACAATGATTTGGCCTTAAAGGATGACAACCTCAACCACCAACAGCATCAGCTACGGCCGATGAGTACAGTGGAGTTACTCTCTGCAATTGATTACACAGACACTTAGTTTTTACAAGATTTTACCTGTGACGTGCGGCGTGGCCTCTGAACCATACCAGTGGTCACAGCATTTCTGTACGCCAGTCACATGTTTTCCGCAATGTTATTGTGACCTCTTAAGAATTCCAAAATGACTTGGGGTGCTATATACACATAAAAGTTCTGCACTACAAATTATCAAAGGCATCTCCTCATAATCAAGACAGGCAATACTTTTCCACCAAATTGGATGATGTTTTAAAAAAGCCAAGTGTATATGAGAAATAATATTGCTTGAGCTTCCTGGTAAATCTATTAAACAAATATTACGACGATATGGTTGCTCTCGACAAAGCAAGCATGCCTTATCAAAAGGGTTGGTAAATGCAGTTTACACCTGGCTGCAGACGAATTCTAGATAACTTATTTCTGTAACTATGCAAGTAAATAACAGGTACTGCTTGACTTGAATTAATGCGAATTAAAAGGAACAAGCAATTGCCACAAAGCCATTTTGGGCTTCAAAAGTGTCATCCACCGCCGTCAGACTAGCTTGCATAAGGAAAAGTTTTGGACAAGTAGAAGAAGGAGTTATACGGACGATAACATTACTTACTCATGCTTGTAGGTAATCATTCTTTTACAGTTCTCAGTCAAGTAGAATCTTACTTTTGGCAACACTTAAAATTCTCAATCAGCTAATTCCTATTTATCTAGAAGAAGATGCTCTTATGCGGATTTTGATAATTTCACATTTTCCTAAAAAACGAAGCAAAGCTGCTGCGTTAATGCTAAAGGAAATAAGGAAAACCTCCTCTCCTGAGAGCCGCATCTCTCACCAAATGAAATAGACGCTGCACTGTCTCCAAGATTCATTGCCGCAGCATCCATTCAAATGTCACCTTCTTTAGAATTGCCCCTGACACGTTTCGCATTTATATTGGCATAGTATCAACTAGTAAGCTAACCGATTAAATCCACCCATCCACCAATGCTACTCAAAAGAACCATCATTTATGCTGACATGGCATGGTAGGACTTAAATTCACGAGGAAAATTGAATGTGGCATAACAAGATGGGGTAGCGTAATCGCCTTACGTCCACTGCAAATAGCAATCAAAAATTGTTTATGTCTAAGCGCGCCAGACGTCAAATTTTGTCGTTTACCATGTCGGATGTATTTGCAGTTTTCTGCTAAGCCGTTCCCTCTCTGAACGCAAAAGGAAATGCGGTAACTGCGAAAGCTACACCTGCCACTGATGACAATGAAATGCTAAGGAACGAAAACTAGACTTATGTCTTATGGACTTCTGGCATGGTCCGTTAGACGATGGTAATCAGATAAATCCCGAATATAAATGCATAAGTATATATCACACACACGCAATGCTCATGTGTGCAAGCACAATATTCCAAAATTTCCCCAGTTCAATTGAGTTACAAGCCCTAGTCTCGTCTTCGCCAAATTTCACCAAGGTATACCTCCAATTGGGCTGGAACTTTGAGGAACAAAGGCAAGGCATTCCATCAACGTGTACTGCAACCAAATTGTTGCCTCCACCCCTTTGAGCAAATAACATTTGATAGCAATTATTTTACCTACTTTCATCGTATAAGTGAGCTTCAACTACTGCTGTTGCTGAAAACAGGACCTAAACAGGATGAATTTATGATGCCGTTGTGCTTTCAATTCCCTCTTTCAAAATACATGCTAGAGGCAGTGTGAATGCGCTTTGACCTAGTCTCATTAGCTTTCCGTTTACTTCAGTAAGCGCCTAAATAAGAAGGCCGGAGAAATGTGCTTAGCTACTATGCCATGTCGGCTACGTGGAGCTGCAGCCAAGCGTGAAGACACGTTTCGTCTTCGTAGATGAATGCAGACACTACGCCGGTGTGTAGTGATCATCAAACAAGCATACTTACCGTCAGTGAAGGCAGCGTGAGCACAAATTGGCTTTTTACCGTGACCAGCGACACCAAGCTAGTCATCCAAATGAATGCTCACTATTCCACCAAGTATCAGCATAAAAGGAAAGTGTATGGAAGGCAATTTGACTCTCTTAGAAGATTTTTTAAAGAAGGCATGAAACTGGAATAAAAACAAGACGATCGTTCTCTTGAACTAGATTTCATCAGCACAACTCTGATGTTACTACATCAACAATTGTAATATGAAGCCCAATGTTTGCATTTTCGATTTGGTTATGCCACTTTGTGCTCTCTGAGTACTGTCTTGACTAAGGGGACCTTAAAAATTAATAAATGATTTTCAGTAATTCACTCTAGCCCACGTTGAAGGATGTGGAGTGAATCATTGAGTATTTACCTAGTGTAGAGTAAACCACTCCGAGATGATTGTATCGAGGTTAGTGGAACTAGCTTCAAAGCTTGGTCCGAGGAGTTCGTTCTTCAATGCCATGCTAAACATCGTACTAAATGAAACCAAAGTTTTCAACAGAAGTCTGCCTCAGGTTCACACTCCGATGTCATGCGTAAGAGACGCTGAGCCACCTGAGTGCTTGGCATTTTTATTTCTTACCAGCTATGATCAATTGAAGTTATCAGCTATTTGGACACTGCGTCATTTGGCTATTTCGGAAAGTGATTTTACTCTTGCATGCCTTTTATGAAAACCCACAACAACTCCACCATGCTTTATACCAACAGCTCCAAGATGACTATCAGCTACTACGACATTTTATATCACAATGGAGCTACGAATCACAATCAATTCTTCACTCCTCTGTATAACAAGACAATAAAGTGCTTATTTCTTAAAAAGACTTTTATCAGATACTGTACTTTACTCACATTAATTCAAAGATGACTTCCCCAACTATTCCTTAGAGGCCATGGAAACAAAAGCTACATAGTTATGGGGGACATTGCACATCATCTGTGAGCTCTCCGGACCAATTTACGTGCCTGTTCATCCACAGCTAAGTTAAAAGATTTCAAGCAAGCAGGTGCCCCTTTAATGCCCTATTCCATAACTTGGCCATGCAGTATGACTGCATGGTCCATGGAATTCCATCATTTTGCCAATCTTCCTACCACAAGTATCCAGGTGGGGCAAGATTTCCTTTGTCCTAGCAACATGAATCCATGCTTGATTTAGATTGGCTATGTAAGTTGTGGTAGAAATGGAATCTTCATTTTGACCACTTCACTCCTATGCGTCAATAGTTCAGTAGAGGCAATAGAGGCTAGCTTAGGGATCTTGTATATTCAGGACGCAGTAATGAATACGGTTGTCCTCCTTCCGCCTATGTTCACGCCAGTTCTCAATGTTTTGCGGGTTGATGCAACAATGAAGACAAAGCAATTTAAACTGAAACCACGGAAAGGAGTAGTTAGTCACTGTCTCCTGCATAACAGCATTACTCAGCGCATCTTTGCAAAAATGATTAAAACACCAATGCTTGCGTAATTTGACCATGTAGTTTGCGTCTTACATTAAAGATACTGGTGGTGAACAATGATAAGTGAGTGCTATTTGGTCTCAACTGATACCAGAATTGCAGTCGTGATCAAACTGCATGCCCTCATCACAAATGACAACACGGTTAAAAACCTAGCTGCAGTAATCAGATGTTGCAGACATGAAAACGGAATGTAAAGACCCCACGTGATATAACGTACCTATGCCCTTGAAAGGGCACAGTCTCAGCCTCCAGCTGTTGCGCTGGACTGAGCTAAGTTGCGGATCTGAGTGGGCGAAAATGACTGTTCGTCACTGCGTCTAGAATGTCAGTAAAAAACGTTGTTGTTAACTGCGAAGCCAAATAGTATGAGCTTTCATGCGCTTTTCAGTGGTTCCATGGTGTGCTTCGCGTAGGTTAGACAAACGAGGAATTGCTACCATCAACTGAATGGTTGGTTGCAATTAATTGGTGGAAGGGTTATTTGATGTTTTCCGTTGGCGATGTGATTTAGGGCTGCTCCATGATGTACTTTGGAAAGGTCTGCTTTAGCCGCAAAACCGTCCTCAAGTAGCTAGGTTTACTTTGCCCCACAGTAGTGTCAAATGCTGTCTATCACCTGACGTACTATCTTATAGGTTAAAAGAGTAGGGGCTGACTTATGGTGGGATGTAGGCAGTAACGGCAACATAGCGGTTTGTTTTGGTGAGGCCGCTTGTGACATACATGGATGCATGGATGCGGACATTGGTAACATGCACAGCATAGCATTAGGCGTTGCACTGAGTAAAAAGACTACTGTATGCTATCTGGCCTCACTGAGTTTTCCTTAGGCAGGTATACACAGTATAATGAAGATTGGTAGTCGCATACTGTTGACGGTTACAGCATGGGTAGGAAACGGATGGAACTGACTCCGCGACTTTCTCAGACATTATTTTACACCACTGCACTCCATATTGGTAGATCAGGCTGCCTGGCGAACTAGTGACTTGCCTGATCATCGTTATATTTCCGCTACTATCATTGAAAAACCTGAGGTGGTGTGAAATAGTAGTCAAAATAGACAGACATCGAGGCAGACAGTGATGGTGGCCAGGCGTAGGTTTGAAAAACTTTTGCTACACCATTTGCATCATGACCATTATTTCCCTTTTTTCTCTTGCCTTTTCCTGACAGCGGTTTTGGCATTAAGGTCCAATAGTTGGTTTTGAGAGTACACGATCGTGCTGACAAAATATGTGACAATAGATGCACCGACTGTGTCTGCGATGGTAGGTTGTGACAATGCAATAGTACCCGGATTGCCAACAGAGAGGCGTGGAAGTTTTCTTATGTTTGGTGCCAGAGTGTTAGCTATTGCCATTTGGACCGCAATAGGACAAAGTAGATCCCTCAAGATTATAGGGAAGAGTAGACTTACACAAAACACAGGCTACAAGACTGTTTTGGCTATAGACCGAACTAAGACGGACTCTGTAAAAGTAAAAAAAATGATCACAGTTGTGCGTTCTCTAGTAAAGGATGTGCACCCTTGTGTCAGCGTCCGTGAACGAAGGCACACTGTGGACGAAAGCGAGACATTGGAATTGGGTGTCCATCACTTTTATTCTGCCTGAAGCGTTTCTCCTGACGATTAGTCAATTATTGGCCTTGAACAAATGACTTGTGGTGTGTGCAGAACAACAAATGCTAGACTCTGGAAACGCTTTCCAGTGCTGGTGCAATCACTTGAAACATTATATCCTCTAGAGGGTGGGGTAGGGTGCGGTTGGTGTGCTTACCTTTTTAAGCCATCCCAAATTTCCTAACAGAAATCGGATTTTTTCCTGCCGTCACTATCGACAAGCTCAGATCATAAATATCTCTTCAGTGAAGGACACGAAAATGGAATATAGGTACACATTCTCAGTCATGACAAAATTCTGCAAGGCTGAAAGCTAGAGCCTTAACAGATGGTCACTTTTGGTCTGACGATAGCACATTTGTCACTAGCGGATTTACCGAAAATTTGGCTTATGAATGCTTGAGTTGCCTCAGCTGGGATTTCATGATATCAGCCAGTTCAACAACGCAAAAGGGCATGCTCAATATTGTCGGACAGCACTGTTCAGCCAATTGTTACAAACGGCTTTATATTTGCAAAAACACTACACTCATTTTTACCTACTCAGAATGATTGAGGTAAATACTCTTAAAACGAAGTTCTTCGATGCCAAATTCGGGTGCACGATGAGAAATCAGTACCTTTGGTCTCATCTAGTGGCCAGCAAAGTAGTTCAGTCTCATCTTCTAGAGCTTATGCTATTTGGTTAGACACGATGGAGCTGGATCTCGCATACTACCGACAAATCAGGCGAACGACTCAGTGGGACCAACAGTAGGATGCCATAGGGATGTTTACAACGAAAGACCATAGTTAATGTTGGGAAATGCATAAAGCGGTGATTTCGCTGCAGTAGCGGGTGCCTCTACATGACTTGATGTATAAGTGGACCTCTTGTTTCGCACTACAGATGCAAGCTTCTAAACTGAAAATCCTAGGAATAATTGCCTTCTCGTGCAGGGATGACTTTGCTTTATACAACTGCACAAAAGAGTTTGTAGTTTGACTTTGTACATCACTACTCTTCTTTAATGCATTTGCAAGAAGTGATGAACCAAAAGCTAGGGTTCCACTAGGGCCACACCCTCCTCATCGTCTGCAGCTTCCTCCAGTTTCGAGCAAATTGCTAAGTTTGCCCAGTAAAAGCAGTCAATGCTGCGCTGAACTGCTGCTTTGATGCAACACTTTTCGTTACGGGATGAAGTCCACATTAGAAAGTTTGACTTAGTAAGATATTCCATAAATTTGGTCATTGTAAGCCATATTCTGGGACAGCAAATTGCATACTTTGATCACTCATTTGATTGCGCAAATGGTATGCTTAGCGAAGGAGTTATGTGTGTGGAAAGTGGGTAAGGTTGGGAAATTTACGTGCTCAAACGTTGGCTCCAGTATGAGACGCCATTATTGGGTCTTCTTCAATAGCAAAATCAAGCGGGTAATTCGAATGCATGATGGGTAATTAACAACCTTTGCAATTAACTAAGTAATTGAGAAATACTACCCATCACTGACATGCTTATATTTAAAGACATTTTGGGTGGATTTCCGATCCTAAACAGGAAAAATACATTCGGAATGCTGCGTCAAGACTTTTAATCCCTCTTCTTTAAAATCTTTGCCATGCAAGCTCCTTTTCTTATTCGAAGTCTCGAACCTCTTTTTTGCGTATCTGTGCCACTTTCCCTCTTTACCGCCCCCAAATCCCACACACTTTACTCAGTAGTTACTTTCGTCTATCCTTTCACTAATTCTTCTCTACCTTCGTCTAAATATCTCATCTGCGTCATTCACATGTTCCTGCAGTCACTGCTATTGCCTTCACTTCAGTATCCGACTTTCTTCCCATCTCCTTCTACTTCTCCCCTGCATCTGTCCCTTCCTTCACAACCCTTCAAGTCCATCACTCACCTATTCTCGACGAAACAAAATGGTGCTAAAAATTCATTACAAAAGCAAACTGAGAGTCATTAAGTGGGAATTAGTTAACGCATTGGTCGTTTGCACTTTTAATGAATCTCGCAGCCAAATAATCTCACCAAATGGAGTGCTTGTTTATCTCACTTACCCAAATATGCAGGAGTTGATGTTCTGCAAAGGCAATCTACCAGTGTACACGCCAAGTCTTCTTCTTTTCTTTCAAGGAAAGTCAATTCAGGGTAATTTCACAGCAAAGAATGCTGAATGATTTTGCATCTATGTGACAAAGTTATCTAGGACTGATTTGCGCGGAAGTGCAGAACTGTAGCGACACAAATTAAATATAAGGCAGGTCCTATATTTACCGAGAGCCATCGAAATCTGACGAGTATGTTTTTTATAAATTCAGGTAAGAACTGCGGGTAATTATAAATCTCATTTTTGCATGACCTTTCTTATCCATCCTTTAATTTTCATTGCATTTATGCTTCGCCTCGTTTGCTTGATGATGCAATTAGTAGCTTAGAAGGAAGCTATTTCTTTAAAGTGTATGTAAAACTACGAGTCTTCTTGGAATTCAGCAGATGTCATGAGAGGATGTCAGAAAATACAAGAAGAGTGTGTAGAAGGGCTGTGATGACTGCTATGGCCCAGAGGCCACCATGCATGACGCAAGTAAAATCTGTGGAGACTTACTGGTCTGGGTAATTAATCGCAGAGTGTAAGTTTCTCGCAATCCCCTACACCTGCAGATGCTGTCAGAGCTGGTGGTAGCTGTCGCCTTTTAGGGTAGAATTCTTATTAAAAAGGGCTTTCACTTCAGCGATCGCACGTGGACTTGGAGCACTTGACAAATTTGCCATCAGAAAACCTTTGCGCACGATAATAGGCGGAATAGCTAGCGCAGCATAATGTTCACCCAATTTGTCCACTTCGAAATCCTACATGTAACGTATGCTGATCACAACGACGCCTGCTTTAGCAATTCCTCTAAATTGTTAACATAAAAACGGGTTGGTATCATCACAATTTCCATGGACATCTACAAAAAACAGTGATCCTCTTAGTGGTATTCACATTAAGCCCATGCCTTTTGCTTCTTCTTCCAACAGCCCTTTAATAGTAAAGCTTCTTTTGTGCTGGTTTATCTGACCGCACTCTTAAGGTTGACCCGGGTCAGAGTGGAAACAAATCAACGTCCAATGCCCAAATATCTCAAATTTTTGTAGTAAATACTGAGCCTAGGCTCTCCAGAAGGCCTGGATTTTGGAGTGCAAAATGCGCTTACCCAACTTTATACCAAAGAATTTTTGATTGTATCTACCTAGTAAATTATGAACATACGGCAAAGTGTTCGTAAACAATATGAATCTGTTTAGCAAACACTTGTGAGGTAGACGTTCTGTTTCTGGGGCTTGGAGAAAGTGTTGTTTAACATTGGCTTCATGGTCAAGAGCAGCGCTGCCCCAAACACACGGTAGATGACAGCATATTTTTCTTACCTGCTCAATAAATGTTTGAGAACCAAATTTGGGGTCAGAGTTAAATGTTCTTTGATGTAGTTGGCTCAAACTCCACTATATGTGCGCTTGTCTACGGCAATGCAGTGACTCCAAAATTATATCCTCCTCTTCCCATTCTCCTCATATCCGTCGCCACGTCATCATTAAACCGCCATTAGTGTAACTACACCCTAGTTAAGTAGCAGTCGTTACCTGTTAGGACTTTATTTTTTGCCTAGGCTTAACTCGTCACCTTCAGTTCCCATCAGTGCAGAAGAGAGGTCATTTCATTCATGTAGATCTACTTTGCATATGAAGGCATATAAGTACTGTTTGCTAAACATTCGTAACCGATTCCTTCTACTTTCTTAGCATTTTTCCTTCATTAATAATTCAATGTAAGCATGCACTTCTACAGTGAGATGATAATTAATCGCAGATGCACCCTGATCAACTATAAGACTATGATATTTCTGAGATGCAGAAACGTAGCACTAGATTCAGAGTGCCGCATAAATTGATCAAGTATACTGCTGTGTAGTAAATTGACGATGCCAAAGGATGAGCTGATGTCCGTAAATGGGCACGAGGGGATCAGATGCCCAAACATCTGGCGCTAAGGGCGGGCGATCCCAAGGAGACAACAGTTGGGACGTCATTCAATCAGCACCCTGATGGGGACAGGCGCTAATGCGTAAAGCACGTGCGAAGCCAGGACTTGACTTTATGCATGTCGACCTTGGCGGAGAATGAGGCGGTCGCGCGCATCAACGGTTTGGTCAGGCTAACTTTTGCCACTGCTGAGAATTTGGCACGACTGTGTGGGAGTAGTGGGTTACACATGGTAAAGGGAATCTGCTCATGAGAGTTTGTTTATGAAAATTGCAGTTGTTAGGAGGTACGATACAATTTGACCACTGCTGATATGCGGCCTGTCCCAACGTAGGAGCATTAGTGAAGGCAAGCTGGGCAGGCTAACAATCAAGTTGTGCTTAGCGATAAATGTCAAAGAAGGATTCGGCAAGCAGCTTTACCTGAGGCAGAAACAAGTCATGCTTTCAATCCACATGTACCACCATGCATGGAGGATAAGTAGAATAAAGTTGTAATGGTGTCATTGATGGGCCTTCAGCTCAACAGAGTCGGCGAAATCTATTGTTTCGGGTATAAAATTGACTTAAAGAGTAAATGGTTCACTAATTTCAGTGGATTATATCATAACAAACGCCATTGCTTCATCTACGGTTTATTCCAAATGTGCCAGTACAGCATGGACCCATCCCAGTTTAATTGGTGCGCTACCATCGGACTAAAGGAAGCACATTCGGGAACTTAACACACACAGCTGCACTAAAATAAACTTAACAACAGTTAACAAAAAACAGCAAAATTGCACTTGAACTGGCTTCTGAGGCGATCATTAGCTTGGAATGTCATTGCCTTTTCCAGCCAGAAGGCCAGAGATACCAGTGGAGCTATTGGATATCAAAATATCATGTCCCAGTGTGGTTGGCTTTAGGGACACTAGGCCGAAATCAATTTGAGGGATGGATAAAATGCCAATACAAATGCCGATGTTTGAAGTTTTGAAAGCTAAGCATGCACACGTCGAGTAGGTGGTGTGGGCCGCAGATAACCATACTGCCTGCTCATCTTTGTACCTCAAACACGATCACATATTTCAACTGTTTACGCTGAGAGGCATTGCGTCTGAGCTGTGCACCTCAGAGCGATACTCCTGCGATTTTATCTTGGATGATGCACTACATGGCATTAAAATAATGGCCAGTGGTGATCTGCAAGTCCATGCCAATGCAGGGTAATCTGCTGTCGTTCATGCATAGATCGTCATAGCCCGACCCTGTTCTCGGCATCTTCCATTGTTGTAAAGTGGTTTTAATTCGTTTGTCCGTATATATGGCATGCCTATATTTAAGCTCCTTAAAGGTTAAATATATTTCAAAAAATGACTTGTTTTTAAGCAGACTAGTCTGGTTGGCCAATTACTGCAAATCCTTTGCTCCATCCAACATCACGGTCATAGTTTATAATCCCGCACCATTTCAAACGGCTTCAGCATGCCCCACACATTTTTCGACTCCAAGTTAGAACATGAACGGCAATAAACAAATATAATTAGCTACTGGTTGGACACTATTGCATTGTGTCGTATATTTCGTGGATGCCCAATTTGTCGTTAGTCATTATTTAATCAAAAAGTAAAAAGACAGGTTGTGCAAAATGTCCATATATTTTGGCTTGCCAACTCACCGCAAAGTAGACACGTATGAAAAGGATACTGTTAAAATGTTGCACAAACTTGTGGATGTTGTCCATAGGCAAAGTTGGTACAATGTAACTCCAGCTCCATATTTCAAGAAGTTGAGTTGATGGAGTCGAAATCACATGCTGTGGTGACGATGCCGGTAGTGGGAGCATCATTGGTAACGGTGGTTGCAGCGAGAGTGAAACCTGGACACTTCTTCAAGTGTCGGATGAGTAGATCGCGACGGATGAATGATCGGGGACAGTGAGGACAGCGACAGTGCTTCACCGCCATGTGTGTCTGCATGTGCGTCCGCATGTTTGACCGATCGGCAAAGCCACGTCTGCAGACGGGACAGATGAAGGGCTTTTCGCCTGTGTGCGTGCGCTCGTGACCCTCAAGTAGCCATTTGCGTGAGAACGCCTTAGCACAGAAGCGACACTTCCACTGGCGTGAGTGACTATGCTGATGCATTCGCAGAGAAGCAGAGCTGTTGTAGGTCTTGCCACACTCTCGGCATTTCCATATCGGCCGCTCTTCCCTGTCCAATCCTTCATCATTTGCCCTAATCGAAACTGTAGCAGAACAGACACAGTTATTATGCATGCCGCCCTCATTCGTAGCACTATCGGCACCGTCAGTGTGATTGACAGGGCTTTGGAGTACGGTTATGTTTAGCGAGTTAAACAGCCTTGATGAAAGCACGTAGTGACACCAAAAGAGGTAATTGGAGGCTTCTAGACCGAATGCATGGGATTGCAGTGGCGGAGCGTGCCCATGGATCTGGAGAGGCATCATAGTACCCAAGTTGATGGGTAGACTACAAAGCTGTGGAAGAGCTACGATTTGGTTGGTAGAGGACACGGATGATGAGATCAACGGTTGGGAGGGAAAGAGCGTGGACGAATTCATCGCTGGAATCTGTTCATTGCATCCACACTCAAGATGTGATCCCACTGATGCTTTGGAATGATTGGCAGAAGAAGTGCAGGAGAAGTAGGAAGAATTACCGACAGTGGCAGTGGACGATAATGAGAATATCGAAGTCATATCGGATGAGCTGATAGGTTTGGGTTCAGCATTGCATGTGGCTTCGCGCTTAGCATCTGCGAGGGATGGCTCTGGGAGTACTTGTTCTGTGGGCGACATCCTTAGCAAGCTTTCAATGGAAAAGTCTAAATGAAAAGTAGTAAATTTCAATATTGATGCAAAAAATGCCAAACTCATGATCGTGGAAAGAATTAGACAAATCTGCTCCTGATCAGCACAAAAGTAGTTCAAATGCTGTCAAAGTACAAGCAGAAGTGAATCTCACCGTTTCTCATGCTTGTAACGCAACCCGATGACGAGTCCCTGATCAATTTCTGCCTTTTTATACACCATACTTGAAATCCATTGGTTTAACTGCCTGCGAATTATTGGTTGGTGGTTAGAACAAACAATGTTTAGGACCGCGAGGCGCTACGTTTAAATGGGCACATCCTGCCACACTCCTTCATGGAGTTCATTGATTGTGCTTTCATCTCAACTGATATTCCTGAGCGGACACTCAGAGTTTACTTGATGTCATCAGTTTTCCCATCTCCGTTTGGCTCCCTTTTATGTCTTTATATCAAGCTTACTACAAAATAATACAAATTTGCTACCTTGCGCCTTCTCCTATAACTTTTGTACCCAAACGCCATCCTCGAAGGTCCGTCTCCAAATTAAGCGGAATGGAAGAATAAGATGACTGTTCAATTCAAATTCAATTCCAATAGAGGGGACCTTTTTCTGTAGTACTTATCTTGCATTTGTAGAGGATCGACCAATCATTTGCAAAGAATGCACTATCTCGCTTGGCTGTGGGCACCCATGCTCGATACATGCCACATAATATGGGTCTTAAAATATTCTTGAACCAACAATGTTTTTTTCAGGTACAGCTAATCAGGCCTCAAAACCCCTTGCTCTTCCTTGACGACATTGCCATCACCCCTAACTTTAGCTGAAACTGATTGATCCTTCTTGACAGACATTGGCGGCTTCTACAGTTGGTGGTGATGGTGGTGGCAGACACGGTTGCTGAAGTCAGACACCTCAACCGCTGGAGAGGCGATAAAAGATGAGGCGAAGAAGGAAGGGGGAGAGAGAGGTGGATGAGGCGATTTGAGACCTATGATTAAGGTGCCCCAGTTATATTAAAACAGATTACTTCGGATGAATATTGCAGTAAGTAATACCTCCACTTCAATTGATGTTGGAAATGGCAGTTAGCGGAATGCAGAACACGCAGACAGGCGTCAGGACAGTTTGCGTCATCACCATTGTCACTCCCATAGCAGCCACGAACTTGGGGACAGTGGCGCAAGGCACTACAGGGATAGTGTCTGATGGCGCCGAGTTAGATACAACCCTCACACTTAACAAACCCAACGGCAATTTCGTTTTTACTCCTCACGACGACTTGGCCCAATATCGTACCTCATCCAAAGAGGTGATATTGAGGGTTTTATTTTGCTCTATACTGAAGCAGGCCTTGTGTTTTGGGCATTTGCATCTCGTGTCAAAGCATTCAGTCTGCTGCGCGGTCACCTTAAACTAAGACATTTGCAGTTTTCTCACCCACAGTAACGCCATTTGGCCGTAAACAATGTGCCCAGAAGATAACGGATTGTTTTGAAAAAAATTAATTTCAGAATGCACAGCTATGTGGTCAAGTAACTCAAATAGCAGCACATTTGTGTTCACTGCTTACCAACTGAACGCTCCAAGTGGCGTTCAAATTTTAATGGTTTCCATGTCTTCTTTGTTATGGTCTTTCGTGATGAAGAATTTTGTAACTTTTTATATGTGATTGTACCTACTTTTGCGCTCACGACTCCTCAGCAATTCGACTAAGGCAATGTTTGCGCCTTTCTTGCACTTCACTTCCCACCAAAAGTTAACTTCACATCTTTGCCTTCTTAAAAACATTACCTCAGGTGTCAGCGTATCAGAGTTGTGAAACTTCGTTAATTCGCCTACCACCTCTTTGAAATGAGAGAGTATGCACTCCCAAGTTAATGGTTAAGGAGGCTCAAGCATGCACACAAATAATGCACACCTCACTCTACTCATTATGAACGCAAATGAGCAGATTGCATCCGTCGAATTAAGACATCGTTAAATCAGAAACAATCTACATTAGGAATGGAAAATCCAAAGAATTCGTAAAAATAGTGTTAAGAATATATTGTTAAGCAGAGGAGCTCATGCGGTTGGGCAAGCTTTTAAAACAGATGTAAAAATGGTGCAAATGATTCGTTTCTTCACATAATTATGCGAATATTATTTATTATCCAGCATTGTGGATCCAGTGGTTTTGTCCATCCCACTTGGCGAGAATTGAGGAAAATGCGCATTCGGCTATGCTAAAGGTGTGGCGCCTTTACATTTTGTTCAATTACACACTCTATGACACGGTTAATTCAGCACCAGCAGCTTGTAATTCTACATTGCAATATGGCCTCCAGGAGTGGATTGGGATCTCCTAGCCCTTCTGTACTTTAGCATGTAGTACATTCACCCTCCTTTTGTCCATTACGACTATAGCAAAGATCCTGAGAGCCATTAATTCATACTTTGCTTACTACAACAAATAGGCATCAACGTGATCGACTTCCCTCCAAATTTGGGTTTTGCATATCAAAACTATCAAATCCGTTATTAGACCAAAATGAGACTTTTGAGTAAGTCAGAGACTGCCTTTTCGTATGCACCAACATCTGCTCAAAATGGGGCTGCAAGGCAGAAGCGAAAGTGTGCCACATAGTGACTGGGTGTTCAGGGAGTAAAACCACGGCACGCAATGTGGGCATGAACCAACTTGTCATGGCTGGGTACATCCCGCGAAAACATGATTGGATTCTTTTGGTACCAGCTGAAGCATTCCCTTTTTAAGGACAGTAGCATGCAATCGCTCGTTGTCCATGCAAACGCGAAAACACACAGTCAAGCATTCACGTACACGTGTGGCAGGACAATAACAACGTCGGCTTGAAAATGACAATTTTGACTGGTGGGAGAGGGCAACTCACCCTAATAACATTCGTGACACTAAAGATATCCCTAAATCATCATGCAAACAGTCAACATGCCCTGTCAAAAGCGCTCCATGCACTTCACCTGCCTCCCTCCCACAGCATCCCCATGTGAAGTGAAGTAATTCTGCACAGACTATTCTCTATATTAACTCAATTTGTTTCCTTCTAAATGATGCAGGCGATGATGAGTTGATGGTGCGTAAGGAACGACGCCATGGAGGAATGACGGTTGACAGATGTGGTAAGTAAGTCATCAATTATGACTTACGACCAATCGCTTCTTCTGTCATTGATAACTTACAGGTAGCATCACAAAAGGTAGGAACAATTGCCAGTTCGTATTTGCGCTGGTTCGCTGACCCATTTCCTTTTCAGATCTCACCTTCTGCTGAGGCTGGAGAGGCCCGGGTCCTGATGTGGTATTAGATCTTACATGCAACAGCACAGGAGGTTGTGGTCCTATTTGATGAGAGCGAAAATGCATGGCTTTGATGCAGCCTCGAATGCTCTGATTGCAGCGGATACAACGGCCTCACACAACCTAGTTAATGCTCACTAACAATGCTTTACAGGAATATGCGATTTCATTAACTTGATTCGCACTCCTCTAGCCAGATTTCCCTTTCACTTCCCAAGTGTTTATTAATAGGGTCTCATCTGCTTTTCTTCGACAGCCAAAATCCTCACTGAGGGTAGGTTAGGATAGCATTGGCTAATCCGTTAAGAAACATTTCTTTCAATCGTTTCCACTGTACAGTTACCTTCAGAAAGCTGTTTGTTCGATGAAGCACTGGTCGCATTGACAAATCAGTAAGTCTTGTCCTTCTGTTGGTGCACTGAAAAGCATGGCTGTTGTCCGTAACTTCACAGACCAATCGGAAAGAGTAGCTTTGTCTGACATCGTGCGCTAAATGATACGATTGGCTGGGAGTTGGTGTTAGCACTAGTAGCGCGATTGGACGGCTAGCCTTCAGTAGGCTTCCGGCGGGAGCGTAATTATCAACATAAGTTTAGTATGCTCAAACAATTTGGGACCTTTAATCGTGTTTGTCTCTGATTTTTGAAGAGACAGCCGGAAGCGAAGGAACTTATAGCCATGAAAATTGGACGATATTTTGCTGTTTGCTACTTAGAAACGTGTGAATGCTAACAAATAAAGTGCAGCTCACATTTTCTCACGCAAATGTTAATTTAAAGATGTGTTTTACGTTTATTTTTATCACCAGTGAACGCATTAAGTAAATCACCATAGAGTGCAACACCTGCCTCTCCATTTTTAATGTCCCAGCATTTGACCTCATTGCAAAGTCAAGTCGATTAGTGCTGTTACAATAGGTGTATGCTTGCGAATTCTAGCAATTGGGTGGGCTTACTAAGTGTTGCTCATTGCTGAATTATTTAGATCGAAGCTGAGGTGCTTAGCTCCCACAGCGAAACCACGTGTGGCTGTGATGTCAGTAGTCCATGCTTTGAGATTGCCATAAATAACGCAATCCTGCGGCGTAGCCCGAAAAGCTGTGATGCCTTTATGTTTGCTTTCAGATCATCGCAACGAACGAAGCCTAAGAAAAGGGACGGAAGCACTTGGGTCAGATGCGTACATTGGACAGGCGTTATAGCAGTGAATAAAGGTACCGATTGGAATAAGGGGTTTTGTGTGAATCGCCTAACACGTACTGTAAGCCTACAAATCGCTTTAACTGGTAAAAACAGCTAGTGTAGATGTGCTTCAGTAAGCCTCTGCAGGAGGTGGCAAATGGAGATGTTGATCCCTGTCTCATTAACTGGGCTTCTCCCTTAATGCTGCCATCATTTGATGCAGTCTGGAAATGGATGTTTCCTAAAATATGGTGAGAAAAGGACATTATGGCAATCTACTCATTTTAGAGCTCCATGAGCCTTATCAGCGTATTTCCCATAATTTAAGCAGGTAAAGTGGTAATCGCTCTAAATATGGTAATTTCCGAAATTAGTAGCGGAGTGCCAGTTGGACTGAAGAGAACAGTCAAATCGGTTTCCATTTTCCGTAATAACTTATCATTGTAGATCGATCCCAGCAGTTTTCACGATTCGAAACGATTGTCAGCCCTAAGAAATATGTTGACAGAATTGCACGTCAAATGTAATATTTTGGCATATGCTTGAGAATCCCTGTAGGGGGAGTTACAAATCACGAAGGTCGCTGAGTGGCGTGGATAAAAGGCTTGATGTAGAACACCGTCCATGCAGGATTAGAATTATCCAAGGTATCATTTGCTTATGTACTGGTGTGTGGCGGATGAATGATTGGTAGCATTTGATTGTGGGTCAGAAGCCAAGCACTCTTTTCAACCACCCATGATCGCCATTCAGCAGTTTGACAGCAACATTGTTTATGGCTAAACAAGTGTATGTGCTCATACTACCTCCTGCTCCACGACAGTGCCCCCAAATGGCCAACACGCACCGATTAAGCGTCATCCGTTATGACAAAAGATAGGTCTGCACGTAGCTGCATTGTCAAGCTCAAAGCAAGTGCCTAAATGCTCAAATGACCACATGCCTAAATTACATGCAAACAAAACCTGCCTTCTGTTTGCAAACTTCTAAAGTCTCGGCTATATTATAAGGTGTTTCTCTCCAGATCGTAATAATGCATAGCTGCAACAACACTTTGTGCTATCCATGGATTAACGTTGCTAAAGATGTTTAGTTGAAGAGGCAGAAACGTTTGAGAAAACAACGCAAATTAAAAAAAGAATGTAACATTTTTAAGCTCAATCACATGCCAAACGCTTTGCTTTGCCTTAGGTTTCTTTCAACACATCGCAAAACCGGTGTCTTGGACCCGATTTCCTGAAAATGGAATAGACGATATAAATAAAAGAGTAAAACAAGAACCCACCAAAACAGCAAAAAAGCTCAATTAACCTGAATTTTAGGCTATCGCATCCAGAGCATTTTCGTAAACCCGCCTTTTAAGAATTACAAAATTACATCTTGGTGGAACAGAGTGTGCCTTAAATGAATTTCATTAGCTTACTATTTGATTAGGTATTAATGAATTTTGAAGGAAACTGATTTAAGCTGGGTTGACGTGTTATCTACGTGGAGTTGAAACCACGCGGGAAGTGTTGTCATTTTGTATGGATGAAACCGCATTCTTTGTTTAGACACTTGCTCGCCATATGTTGACAAACAAATACGCACAGTGACAGTTTGGGCACATTACCGTGGTGTAGGATGTGACATGAACGCAAATAAAGTCACTTTATTCTTTAGATAGGCGATTGAGAACTAGTGAACACAATAACAGAGTTTTGACACCTTTTCATCAGAGGATGCTCATCCGTCACACAGCAGTAAATAAACAAATGATATCGTGAATGGTTCGATACTGACTTGCATAGTTTTCTTACATAATTATGGACTAATGATATTTAAAGTTCTTTAGAACCAACTACTTGCAGTCTGCAGTCTGTTAGCAAATGCTCACCGGGCAAGATTGGATCCTAGAGGGCAGGTGTTTGATTAGTCTTCCTGCCGTGCTTAATGGTCTTTGAATCAAAATCTCACTTAATCGGTTACCTTCAACACTAATATACACCAAGGTATCATTCAAAGAACTAGCAGAGAATCGCTTGCCTTTGTTCCTGCCATCTATGCGCAATAAAATATAAATACTTCTGGGATTGATGAGCAAAAAGTTAAATAGAAGTTTTCATGTGATGCCTGTTGTGCCTGTGACATGGCACCGGTGAAGACTGCTCAAATGCTGGCATGACTAGGAATGAGGTTTGCTGGTAATGAATTACATGTTTCTCCGCTGACCTTTTCTTTAAAAACCTTATTTTACAGTTGTACTACTCGCTTTTGATTTCCGCTGTTGCGATTTGCCTAAATTGTAGCCCTTGAGGATTAGATGGGCCTCTTTGCTAAATTTCTCTCAATAAGACCAAAAAGTCCACTTTCTTGCCTTTTTTGCAAGAAAAATATGCGCATTGATAAAAACTATACGGGAACAAATTTTGATGAAGCTATTGGAATTAATTTTTCTTTTCCATATGGACTAAAGCAATCATTTTGGCCACATAACTTCACAATTTGGCTTGAAAAATTAATCTCCGATTACTAGTTTGCAGATGCTAAAGTGACTGCATGTTGGAATGCACAGTTAATAAAAGTGCCAAGCCATTTCACTTAAAAAACCTCTGATGCATTTTCCTTAAGTCACATTATGTGGGAGAAACTAGATTTCGGACCCATGTGTTCTTGTCAAAAAAAAATCATACAATCATGCAGGATTAAAATCAACTGCATTAATTGTAATGTTCCTTTGGATGTAGTCGGATGTAGTCCACTTACACGGGCTCTTCCTTGAAATTTTCATACCAATTTGGGTTGCTTCGACTTCAAAGATTTCTCTGTTTGCTGTATCACGTCTATTTATTTGCATACGACATTGTGAAAGCTTAAAATTGACTGGAACTTATGTATTGTTCACATTCTCTTTAATGGTTGCCTTTGAATTTTTGTCTCACATATTTTACACATGTGCTAGTTGTAATTTAGTTGATCAGCAGTTCAAAAGTGCTGACATCTGAAGTACTGTTTCGGTAAATACAGTAGGCAAATTAAATAGTATCATGCAGGTAGGTGTAAGACGGTCTAAGAAATTCGTCCTTGTTGAATCGCCTTAATTTCTTGCGTGCAGATGTTAGCTGCAGCAAAATTCTTTTCAACAATGACATTGGAAGTAGCCAGTTGAATTATTAATTCATGGAGAAGTTTGCCTTTGAATCTTGAAGAGAGACAATCGTGAAACTAAGAAACAGAATGTGTTGCTGCTTAAGTTATTTGACCACATCCTATGCATCTTCAAGTGCTAATTTGTCAAAATACATCATTTTCAGAGACGAACACCGTGGCCGAGAGAAAGAAGCATAAAAAATTTTATTTAATGCAATTATGTACCATTACTGCAGATGATACCTAAAGTTAATGTTTTGACGCTAAAAGACAATCCGCACAACATGAGATGCTGTTGCTAACAACAAAACCATACTTCTCCAAGTCACTTTGCATGCTAAAGCAGTGAAAGGAAGGAATTATAACAGCTTCATTGCAACCATTGAACACGAAATAACTCATTTGACTTTGTCCAGTAAACCGAATTAATGAGCTATATTTGGATACCCAATAATGCGAAGACATTTATGACAGCTTGTAAAATTGCAAACCAAAGTCGAAGCAAAGATTTTACAATTATTTTAAAATAACCCAAGCGCAACTGGAAGCCAGATTTGGCTAAAAGTCAAATTTTGTCAATGGAAAGACAATTGAGGCCTAGTGAATGTGTTTGTGGCAATACAATTCCCAGTGGACACCTCATGGAGACACAAGGCATAAAAGGATGCGTTCACTATTCTCTTCTACTCGCATAAATCAAGAAATACTGTAGGGTGAGACACCGGTCTGAACTGAACTGCTACCCAATTGGCGATTCCGTTTGGGAGACAGTCACGAAAAGCGCATTCGGCCAGAAGTTGGAGGTCCCTGGCGTACCCTTCGTTGGCCTCGTCAGCTTTTTGGAAACGCTGAAAGAAGTCC
Organism: Echinococcus multilocularis; assembly: GCA_000469725.3. Lineage (NCBI taxonomy): Eukaryota > Metazoa > Platyhelminthes > Cestoda > Cyclophyllidea > Taeniidae > Echinococcus > Echinococcus multilocularis. Next base: position 1,938,289 of record LN902842.1, on the reverse strand, counting down.
CCGGCCAGAGTTTGCTCTTCACGATTGATGACAAGTTGAACCTATGTGTCACAGCATTGGTGATGCCGGCTCCGACTGCAGTCACAAATAAATCATGTGGGAGGGCGCGGAGAATAAGCGGTTTTCTTTGATAATGGGGATAGAGAGGGAGGTTGAATTTGGTGGTTAAGAGCCAGTCTTCGAAATTCATATCTTCTTCCAAAGAAGGTAAGTCTGCGGCGCTGCCACCAGTGTAGGGCGAGACTCACCGGTCTACTCCACCCTATTCCTAGTGTTCCTGGAATAGCCCGGTTGATTTGGTTTTGACATCTTTATTAAAGGTGATAGATCGGAAGGAATGGTACTATGTTTGGAGAGAGGAAGAACCGCAATCACAACAAGGCACGGAAGGCGACGACCCTCTCACCTGATTCGAATTCCCAGATTACCTCCTCCACGAATGTTTCATTAGAAACAACATAAGCATTACAATGCTCGGCCTAACATATCTCAGGGTTGTTTGTTCTCAAAACTACCGTCTTGTCAGCTTTAAGTAAAATTCCTCTACTACGCATAAATAGGCATTTTATGAGTACTTAGCAGTGACAACACTTCGCCCTCCCCAATACATAGGCTCTATGCAAACTGGTGGTAGTTACGCTACAGAAATGAAATCCCACCAATGACATTCTCACGAGTTTTCAATGAGAATAAAGAAGTCTTTTTAAAGTTACTCGTCAGCAAGCCTCTTTATTGTAAATCACGGATATGAAAGAACTGAATGTTAAACCTGACACCTTTGCATGGGTTTCAGACCGTACCGCTAATTCAGTTCCTGCGACAATCACCTAAGTTTGCTCTTAAGACGAATGGAGGGCACAGGATTTTGTTTAAGCCTAATTGTTTAAAGGCGTCTTATCCGTTAGCAGGGTGCCAGTCGATGGAGGAAGAATGAATTGAGAGGCTTTAACCACATAGGCTGCACATTTTTTAATCTGAGCGTTGCTTGTCCATAGAAAGCAGGTTTACTTTAAGAAAAGAAATAAGCTCATCTACACTCGCCTTACTTCGCATCATTATGTATGAGTCCAGGAGAGGCTACATCTGCATCAGATGATTAAAATGTGAAAAGTTACCACTTCACATCGATAAGTTTACCTCACTTTCACTGATCCACTCAAAATACACCATTCTATATCCGTCATCAGTATTGAAGAGTCAACTTGCATTCTAACTAATGATGAGTGGTCCCTTCTGCACCAACTTTCGTCTTCATTGCAGGCGAAGGTAAGAACAGCAATTTGCATTTGGACCTTCAACTCTGAGGATAAAGTTTGTAGTTAGGCACCAAGAATAGTCACTGCAGAAAATGACCAACCACCTGTCAATCATGAATTGGGTACATTCAATCAAAGCGCAGAAACTAGTGTTTTTGATTTGCCAGACCTCTAAACTCATACATTTTTAGAGAAATTAATAGCTATGGCTTCAGAAACTGAGGAGTTATCAAATTTGAATAAAAATAGATTAGGCGAGAGGGAGAAGCATGCTCTCACGATATGACAAATACCAATCAAATGCAGATTTATAAAAATAACCTGACAAATTTGCTGGGACCTACAGAGCGGCTTATGAAATGATTTGGTGTGATGAAAATTACCTGCTAAGATAAAAAATCGTATTGCATCCATTATAAATTCTTACACCTGATTTCCGATAAACGGGACCTACATAGACCTATTGAATGTTTCATTCACCTTCAATCCATTACTATGCATGAATGCAACTGCCTTGTAAATTTTTAAATAACAAATACACAGCATTTGAAGCCAACTTAAGGAAAGTGGATTAAGCGGAGTGATGGATCGAGATGCCTACGCGAATAAGCATACGCGGAGTTAAAATTAAGATATGACATGAAGAACACAGTGGTAAAACCTATTGAATCCATACCATCGACCCTTCACCGGTTTCACTGCATTTGCTTTAATGACCATTATCAGCAGCATCATCATTGTTGATGTAAATGTTTGGTGGTTCAATGAGAGTGTTTGACGCTTCATTATAGCTGTCCTAATTATGCAAGGTGTCACACATGCCTAGGCATCAATTATTAGGAAAATGACTACCGTCTACTGTAGGCGGTGCAGCCTACTTTGCCATCTTGCAGCAACTTGTAAACTCTCAAAAGTTGCATGCTATTGGTCGTGTGCATACATTGCAGAGCATGGATATGGATTGGTCTTTGTTGCGTTCTTCACATTTTTCAACACGCTTTGACACTACTGCACAAAACTTTGGTTTATGCTATAAACGGGTATGCAAATCGATTGTGTCTGCATTATGAATATAAGCTCACCAGTTCAGCATGAAAAATGTTGTAGCCCGTATTGAATGATACACATCAAAAAGCCAGCTGCTACTTACAAATGTCTTTTCCACCATTCGTCTAACAGAACCTACTCTATTAAACTCATGTTCATGTCACAACAGGGGCTTTAATACTGCGCAGTCACTCCACCCTCTCCCTACCCTCATTCATTGGAGCATTCGTGTCAAATTTACTCATTCATGCCAATCGTCTTATTTAAGGTGACAACTATAACTTCATAAAATTGCTTTAGTATGATTTCACTTAACACATAGTGATTATTTGTGAAACTGATAGACAGACCTACGTTTAAAATGAGCAGTTTAAACAAAAACTCTAGGTATGCTTGCCCTAAAGAGGAATTTATTCTTCATTCATTATCGTTTAAAATTGGGTCAAAATGGCACTACTCTTGTTTAGATCCCAGGTATCCTGTTCACTAGACTTATCTCTGGATTCATCATTTTACTGCTCACCACTAAATGTGTTGTGCCAGAAGAAAACGACTGCCACTCATTGGATCTTCTATATCAACTCTGCCTCTAACCAGTTCACTTGCTCCAGGAAAATGAAGGCCGACGTAAAGGACTCATACACCGAATCTCTTGCACTGGAGGCAACTTCGGCGATTCTCCTTGTTTTGAGAATGTTAAGGGGTAAGAAAATGTGGCTTAAAAGTACCAGATTTAACCTTGGGTTCTACTTCCAACGACAGGTAACACTGCAAACACAATGCATCGTCTTTACAATTTCATTCCCGGCCTCCTTAGGAGACGGGGCTAAAGTAGAATCCCTATCATTAATTGCTGCACAAGTAAGGGCTATTAACATGGTTCAGCATAACCCATATAAACTCATCCTGAAGCATTTGGGATAGCACCGCGTGGCTTATAACAACTGCAAATAGATAGCCTTTATTTTGAGCGATCCCCCTTTTTAACGTTAATTTAAATATGTTTTTGCCATAAGTATTTAGGTGTGATGTTCTGTTACCTATAAATTAGAGTTGGAATAGCTTTTCGGTGATGAATTAGCACAGAGCAATTCAAAACGCAGGAATCCTCTGATCACATTCCGAAATTGGCAATACCTTCCAATCCAACTGCACAGTATTTCATAGGATGTCGTCAGCTTAGGCTGTTACAGTGAGGAAAATTCACATCCACTTGTTGGTCAGTATTAACTTTCTCAACACTTGGCAGAGCTCCAATTCGTTCTTCAGTGAGAGAAATGACACCGTCAAGCAAGCTGGACAGGTAGATACAGCAGGAATTGTAAAAACTCTCCAAAGAATGAGGACCTATTGAACCAAAGAAGAAGTAGATATTTGAATTGCTTAGTGGTGGCAGGCATTCGCACTACTCTAACCTCTGCCCATCGCATACCTAGGCGAAAGAGTAGATATTGACATCTCCACTACCTGTTAAGAGAGGGAACCTATATGTGCTGGTTGCAGTAAGCTGCTTCACAAAAGCAGCAGTCAAACTACATGAACACGCAATACCTGAAATGGTCGTCACGGTTCTATTCGACCAATGAAAATCGTCAGCATGGAGTTCCCAACCAGAGTGCTAATCTCATAAGCTGACTATTTATCGAAGTATGCAAGACCTTGGAATTCTCTAAGCTACGCATGATACCTAGATGTCTGCATAACATTGTAGAGTTAGGAAAAAACGAATAGCACTCTGATAGGGCTACTGAGGGTTTAAATGGATAAGGGGCTGCAGTCAAGACATCAGGCAGTGTATGAACGTCTGGGATGCTTACAGTCAGTGATAGAAATGTATTAACCGATAATGTTTTATCAGGCAAAAAATTAGCAGCTTACAATTGCCTCGAGTAGGCATTGGCACTGAAGAAGGGGAAATGACAGATATGACAGTTGCTGCCTCCACTGAGAAGGTGGAAGATGCAACTTAACGGATTAAACTTTTTGGTTCGTTCTGTAGAATTTGCGCATTCGCAGCCTCAGTTTAAACTTGCTTAACTGTTATTGGGTAATATTGGGCAGTGTAACTTCAAGTGTCATACATATTCATTTGTCAAAAAACGCTACTATGTATATGTAACCACTCTTGTTCTTTTGTGTGAATAAATCTGTGCTAACTGCGTGCGAATCTCATGTCGGTTACTGAACTGGGTGTAGACTTCTTCCATAACATCGGTCTCGACTACAGATACTCAAACCTATAGAAAGAGGTGGTGCGCTTCCTTGGATGCGGTCATTGTCGGCACACTAACCACCATCGATCTCACAGTATCTTACTGAACTTATCTTCTCGAGGGCTGACATCAATCCAACAAAGTCCTTTTTTTCAAATCTTAGAGTGAATTTCATTCTTCTCATTATTTCTGCTGACACCATTAAAGCCAGCTATTCCTCGCTCCCACCTGATCAGCTCTGACCTCGTTAGCTGATCCTTAAATAGGCTTATATTCATACAATAAAAGCGTATGACCAATTTTGGCCAAAAGACACAGGCTCATGCGCGTCGTCAGACGACTTCCATTAGCCTCTGGCTAGGCACATGCAAGCATGTCATGCCTCTGTCGGCTAGCAAGCCTAGCTCAAAATGACCATCCTTTTATCTGTTGCAATTTTGGGGCGCCTGCGTATACAGTTATCCTATCTGCAGTAATTTACGACACAGAGTGCAGTATCACAGGTTCAGGTGCCATTGTTGCTGGTCGAAAATTTGGTTAGTTATTTGGAAGCCACAGTGCAAGGTGAGCTTGTGCTCAGAGTACTGGGAACACTGGGATCATGACGGGATATACATGTCAGCATTTGTGTCCCAGTTGGATAGAGGTGATGTTGAGGGAGCATGAGGTTAGTTTCCCAGGCAAAAGCAGTAAAACGTTTCTATTATTATTTCCATTGGAGTGTCTTATTAGAGAGTTAGCTTAGAAATGGGCTCCCTTCTTAACCGACTGCAAGCAGGAGAAGTGTGAATTTACACGCGTCTACACATTCCTTCCATTACTATGACAAATCTCCTTACCATAATTTGAATTCACTTGTTTCATAGAAGATGCTGTTGCCTCGTTCCCATTTGTTGTTATATTCCCTTTTCCTATCAGGGCAGCTGACTTCACTTTCCGTTACCTCATCTTCTGCAATTTGGGCATTCCTTGCATTGTCTCTTTTTACGCTACACTAAAAGACATTATAATGCGTTAACAAATCAACTATATCACTTACGAAATTAGATCCCACTCCCTGGCACATGTTTAGACAAGCCTCTATTAAGCAATGAGTCTTCTTTTCTTGCCTTTTTAAAAGCGATTATATGTACTAGGATCATCTATTAACTAGGTAATTTTAAAATGAAATATTTTTATTCATTTCCCATTGTGGTGGGTTGAAGATTGGATAACAAAATATTGGACAAGTTGTAACAGCTTGATAGAATGAAGTATAATTGCAAACGAGTGTTCGGTTTTACCTTTTTGCGTTTTAAAGTTTGAGAGTGCGGTGAACATTTCTATCAGTACGCAGACTCCTGTTTCGGCTCGGGTTAAGTTACAACAGAACAAAAGCTCAGCTTGGTCGGTTTTGAAAGATGCTATTTTGACCCACCTTAACAATTCAACAACATTTAGTTTATATTGAGCATCAAGAGCAGTGGGAAATAAGTCACTTAGAATTAAATAAACCCATGACCACACTCTACATTGTTTTTGGTTTCGCGTTATTTCACCATTGCTGCAAATTTGGGCTTTCTCTCTGTCTACATTTCCCTCTATTATTTTGTCTGTCTCTCCGCCTGCCACAGTTCCGACTCTTGTATTGCCTTACAATCTCTTTTAACTTTGTTTTCCCCTAAACAAATCGCCCCCGGGCCGTGACATTAAGGAAAAATGGGACCGTGTAATTAACATAAAATTGTCACACTAGCAAGTCAGATTGAGACGAAAGATGCAACGATTTTTACCAAAAAAGAATGATGCACAAATTGAGGGAGGACGCAGACTTGCCTCAAATCACTTATGTTACATGGATTGGTAAGTAAGATCCAAATTTCAGCACTGCATATGACACGAGCTTTTAAGCTATTTATTTTCTACGTGTTTTTAATCCCTTGTGGAATTTCTTATACCAAAACCCTATCATGTGGTGCAGTGCAAAGCTGTCATGAGTAAACGTAGTGATTCCCCGTTGGGTAAAAGTAGATTCAACGCCTTATGTCATGCCTTTACGCTGTGATATGCGATTTGCGTCAAATGGCTTGTTGTAAATTATCCTAATTATTTTGCATTCCTCGCCAATTGGGCTGCAAATCATGTTTCACCAGGAGATACCACAGTTAAAACCAACTCCGAAATAGTGACGCCTCGACACTCATAATGAAGCACATTAAATGGTGTAAACTCACACTGAACCATCAGTCAAGTAAGTCAAGGAAGTGTTTAAAAATGTTTTCATCACACATGGTGATATTAAGAGCTGCATCTGATTGCGAATATCCATTTTATTCTGCATCTGAGTAGGATAAAAATGTTGGTCCTGATGCCAGCTTGAACGCGTTGTTGTGTTTAAGCAGTCATATAATTTGAATTATATATAAAAAGGTGTTTACTAACGCCTTTCTAGATGAGCATTGTGCAGCATCACGGCTAATTATACCAAAAAGTGATTTGGCTCTTGATGTGACCTGTGTAACCCACTCACGACAGTTATGGGGATAAATTTCTCAGCTTTTGTTCTAGTCAGGGTGACCCATTCAAAGCCGTTCCGACGGTGATAAATTGGATAGAAAAATTTTCTTAAAAACCGCTGGACGTGGATTTGGCACTTATGCTGGTTGTCTTGAACAAGTGTGCGTGGCATGTTTTATCAAATATACAAATAATTAAATACATTTAAAAGCAGTTATTTGCAGGAGAAATAAATCATCTTATATAAGGTGACCAACTGAATTGAGTAAAGATAATGGAGTGTTGATTGAAGAATTCTCGGATAGAACAGTCAGAATTGGTATACATATATTTAGGATTTGTTGTTGCATAAACTGCATTCGTGTAACCATTGCTTGACTCCAAAATGATAGAACAGACAAATATCCGTCTCGACCCCCATCCATTTATATAATGTGCGAGAGCATTTGAACCAGCAGTGACAGGACGTTCTCGGTATTTACTGCCAAAATGAATTAGTGTATGACGTCAGATGTATTTGCGGAGTATATCGTAGGCAAAGGGGGACTTTGGACACCATTAGTGAGATCATGGCATTTGCCAGCACCACAGGGTCCATACTTCGATGTGCCAGAATGCCATGTTAATGTAAATGCTAATGCTAGACCATATAGTAGCAAAACAGCCGCGGTCATAAGTGCCAATTGCAAGGTCGTGGAAATTCGCACCATGAAAATGCAGCCCAAGATCTTCACACATTCGTTATTGTCTTTAAGAACATTCTGATTCATTCCCGCTGCATGGAACATGACAAATGACATGGCTCATTAAGGCTCATGGTAATTCATGCTGCAGAATCAACAGCTCTTCGGCGAACAATTGTATAGTCAGAGTTAACTAGTCCTGCTGTAGAATTTAGTGGTTAGGTGCTGGTAATAAAACCACCTGTTTGCTGCTGTGCTCTCCACATTCAAAACCCAAACAGGTAAACCCATGTAATGTCTTAGACGGTTTCGGTCTTTATACCTTCTTTTAGAGTGCCCAAGACTCGTGCTCAGACTGCTTACTGGCTGTAACTAAGTCAACACAGTCGAGATCAGATAACTGACCGAAAGTGGTCAATGGAAGAATAGCGGATCTGATGGATCAAACCCATTTATTCATACAACATTTGAAATTGCGACGTAGGCAAATAGGTCAGCCCCCATTGAAGTGGTTCTCGGTTTTGGGAGTTCAATCAAATTCATTTTGCTCAACTTCACCCTAAGTATATAAAAGCTCTAATTTTAGCCTGCCTCCTTTGCTGTCTTCTAAGAAATGAGGGTTGAATCAGGCTTTGTGTGGTACATCGGCGAATCCGACGGAAAACGGAACGTCATTTGTGGTGGCCGACGCCGTATGTTTGAGCACGCACTTGGAACATTAATCATATAGTTAATGAGCTGTACCCACTTTAGTGAAAGGTCTATAAGGGCAACCATTTCCTGATACCGACTTTGGGTTCATTCGCATGTCTGTCCCAGCGTCTCACACTCAGCATGGGAGGACTTGTCATTACGGCATCTCCGAATCCTGCTTAGAGTAAGGATTGAAGAAACTATGTAGCAGTTTTGCCCATTTTAATTTATTCAACACTCAAGTTACGTTCTAATGCTGCAGAAGGTTATGCGTCTACTTAAGGCAACTACGGCATGCATGCATCTCAATCTATAACGCAACCACCACCAAGATTGTTAGTGCCGTCTGTGGCACCGGCATTGTCGTATCCACCACTCTCAGAGCGGAGAGGTATTATTAAAAATATCTAATTGAATCGATGCGACAACGCATGCTCACTGGTTGGACCCATTTCCACACTCTGCTGCCCTGTCGTTCATCGACATCCAGATATCGACAGTGTGGGACACAGTACCTAACACAGGGTCATTGTCGTCATCATTGCGAGCTGATAGCAGTTGTGTCCTTGTTACACTGGCTGCCGCATTAGTGACAGGGGCAACACTATCTCCATCATCCAAATTGGCATGCACCTTACAGGTGAGATCATTCCGAAAAGCACCACATGCGCCATCTGCAGAACGATGCATAGCAGTAATTGCGCAGCGGTGAGAATCCCTTGAACTACCTCGAAAAGATGACTTCTCACACCTCCACGCACCCGCATGCCACTCCTCTACTTAGCACTCGATGCCTCTTGCTCTTCTTCCCCTGCCACCTGGGCCTATGCTCTCATTGTTTTTGCATACCACCTACCGAATATCGCGTGATTAGCGCATGCGCCAAATGTTACTTCCAGCTTCCCTTCTCCTTACCCACTGCGCACATTTTGGCCAAATGATTCGTGCCAAATTATAAGCTGTCAGTGATTCTCATCCAGACACAGGGGGACAGATTCGTTTCTGTGCAGAAGTAGTAGTAAGTATTCAATCAAAATTTATTGGTAAGGTTTTTAAGACACATTGCACACCACGAAGCATTGGAATAAGCGAACGGTTGTTGACGTCGGGAACATCCTGTTGAGATGTAGGAGGGTCTATAATTCAAGACTTAAGCCATTTACATTCACACGGGTTGGGTCAGTGATATCTCCCATAAAAAACTAGTCGACCACTTTGAAAACAATCGTTTATCCGCCAGGTAAAGCAACGCGCGGAGTGAAAAATAAAACCAGACTTGACAGAACATAAGAATCAATTTCTAGGAAATACAATGTGCTTTTTTATCTTTTTTGTAAAAAGAGCCAGAGCCCATTGCATTCACAGAACTTGTGCAATCTCCCCATTATTTTGTCAAAGACGAAGAATCGTAGCTCAGCCAGTGAATCAATAAAAGAAACGATTTTTGGGTAAAGCAGTAAGTCACTGTTCGCCTTCCTCTGAGTCAATTCAACTTCTATGATTAAATTCAATATCTTTGATCCCCTAGACTTCGCTAATAATTGCTCAAAACTCATAGCTGTTAATTATATTTTAGTCTTCCAATATATTTCTTTTGACTCTTTGAAAGCATCGTTTGCACCTAGTTATGCATCCTTGAAAATAGTCCAACACTTGCATCACCATTCCACTTCATCATCTCTCCAAGCGTACTTTATTTCTACAAACAAGTACACCTGACCGAATTCTACGCTCGCCAATACATCCATGCCAGGGACTAAATAGCACCCCTTTAATGTTGGCATGCAGAATCATCGTAGGCCAGCAAAGAGGTTTTCAAAATAACAAGAATGAACTAATTGTAAATACTGCGTCTTCATGTGGAAGGGGTATAAATTTCGAAAACTCCATTCCAAACCAGCCTATAATTTTTTGCCAACTTTTACTTATTTATGTGTATATAGTGCAAATTCAAACAAATTACGGGACAATGAAACATAATACCCAAAAGGAGCCAAACTATGCTACGAGGCGTAAAAGACAAAATATATTCTGCCTTTCTGATTGTACATGCACGGGATAAAATCACGGTGCCATTTGCAGGTTGGTATCATTATTCACAAGTTCTTACACTAATTACGATGGACCAGTCTGCCTAAGTTCATTGCATTAATAAATGTATTAATAGAAGTTATGTGGCCAAAATGATTGCTTTAGTCCATATGGAAAAGAAAAATTAATTCCAATAGCTTCATCAAAATTTGTTCCCGTATAGTTTTTATCAATGCGCATATTTTTCTTGCAAAAAAGGCAAGAAAGTGGACTTTTTGGTCTTATTGAGAGAAATTTAGCAAAGAGGCCCATCTAATCCTCAAGGGCTACAATTTAGGCAAATCGCAACAGCGGAAATCAAAAGCGAGTAGTACAACTGTAAAATAAGGTTTTTAAAGAAAAGGTCAGCGGAGAAACATGTAATTCATTACCAGCAAACCTCATTCCTAGTCATGCCAGCATTTGAGCAGTCTTCACCGGTGCCATGTCACAGGCACAACAGGCATCACATGAAAACTTCTATTTAACTTTTTGCTCATCAATCCCAGAAGTATTTATATTTTATTGCGCATAGATGGCAGGAACAAAGGCAAGCGATTCTCTGCTAGTTCTTTGAATGATACCTTGGTGTATATTAGTGTTGAAGGTAACCGATTAAGTGAGATTTTGATTCAAAGACCATCAAGCACGGCAGGAAGACTAATCAAACACCTGCCCTCTAGGATCCAATCTTGCCCGGTGAGCATTTGCTAACAGACTGCAGACTGCAAGTAGTTGGTTCTAAAGAACTTTAAATATCATTAGTCCATAATTATGTAAGAAAACTATGCAAGTCAGTATCGAACCATTCACGATATCATTTGTTTATTTACTGCTGTGTGACGGATGAGCATCCTCTGATGAAAAGGTGTCAAAACTCTGTTATTGTGTTCACTAGTTCTCAATCGCCTATCTAAAGAATAAAGTGACTTTATTTGCGTTCATGTCACATCCTACACCACGGTAATGTGCCCAAACTGTCACTGTGCGTATTTGTTTGTCAACATATGGCGAGCAAGTGTCTAAACAAAGAATGCGGTTTCATCCATACAAAATGACAACACTTCCCGCGTGGTTTCAACTCCACGTAGATAACACGTCAACCCAGCTTAAATCAGTTTCCTTCAAAATTCATTAATACCTAATCAAATAGTAAGCTAATGAAATTCATTTAAGGCACACTCTGTTCCACCAAGATGTAATTTTGTAATTCTTAAAAGGCGGGTTTACGAAAATGCTCTGGATGCGATAGCCTAAAATTCAGGTTAATTGAGCTTTTTTGCTGTTTTGGTGGGTTCTTGTTTTACTCTTTTATTTATATCGTCTATTCCATTTTCAGGAAATCGGGTCCAAGACACCGGTTTTGCGATGTGTTGAAAGAAACCTAAGGCAAAGCAAAGCGTTTGGCATGTGATGAGCTTAAAAATGTTACATTCCTTTTTTAATTTGCGTTGTTTTCTCAAACGTTTCTGCCTCTTCAACTAAACATCTTTAGCAACGTTAATCCATGGATAGCACAAAGTGTTGTTGCAGCTATGCATTATTACGATCTGGAGAGAAACACCTTATAATATAGCCGAGACTTTAGAAGTTTGCAAACAGAAGGCAGGTTTTGTTTGCATGTAATTTAGGCATGTGGTCATTTGAGCATTTAGGCACTTGCTTTGAGCTTGACAATGCAGCTACGTGCAGACCTATCTTTTGTCATAACGGATGACGCTTAATCGGTGCGTGTTGGCCATTTGGGGGCACTGTCGTGGAGCAGGAGGTAGTATGAGCACATACACTTGTTTAGCCATAAACAATGTTGCTGTCAAACTGCTGAATGGCGATCATGGGTGGTTGAAAAGAGTGCTTGGCTTCTGACCCACAATCAAATGCTACCAATCATTCATCCGCCACACACCAGTACATAAGCAAATGATACCTTGGATAATTCTAATCCTGCATGGACGGTGTTCTACATCAAGCCTTTTATCCACGCCACTCAGCGACCTTCGTGATTTGTAACTCCCCCTACAGGGATTCTCAAGCATATGCCAAAATATTACATTTGACGTGCAATTCTGTCAACATATTTCTTAGGGCTGACAATCGTTTCGAATCGTGAAAACTGCTGGGATCGATCTACAATGATAAGTTATTACGGAAAATGGAAACCGATTTGACTGTTCTCTTCAGTCCAACTGGCACTCCGCTACTAATTTCGGAAATTACCATATTTAGAGCGATTACCACTTTACCTGCTTAAATTATGGGAAATACGCTGATAAGGCTCATGGAGCTCTAAAATGAGTAGATTGCCATAATGTCCTTTTCTCACCATATTTAGGAAACATCCATTTCCAGACTGCATCAAATGATGGCAGCATTAAGGGAGAAGCCCAGTTAATGAGACAGGGATCAACATCTCCATTTGCCACCTCCTGCAGAGGCTTACTGAAGCACATCTACACTAGCTGTTTTTACCAGTTAAAGCGATTTGTAGGCTTACAGTACGTGTTAGGCGATTCACACAAAACCCCTTATTCCAATCGGTACCTTTATTCACTGCTATAACGCCTGTCCAATGTACGCATCTGACCCAAGTGCTTCCGTCCCTTTTCTTAGGCTTCGTTCGTTGCGATGATCTGAAAGCAAACATAAAGGCATCACAGCTTTTCGGGCTACGCCGCAGGATTGCGTTATTTATGGCAATCTCAAAGCATGGACTACTGACATCACAGCCACACGTGGTTTCGCTGTGGGAGCTAAGCACCTCAGCTTCGATCTAAATAATTCAGCAATGAGCAACACTTAGTAAGCCCACCCAATTGCTAGAATTCGCAAGCATACACCTATTGTAACAGCACTAATCGACTTGACTTTGCAATGAGGTCAAATGCTGGGACATTAAAAATGGAGAGGCAGGTGTTGCACTCTATGGTGATTTACTTAATGCGTTCACTGGTGATAAAAATAAACGTAAAACACATCTTTAAATTAACATTTGCGTGAGAAAATGTGAGCTGCACTTTATTTGTTAGCATTCACACGTTTCTAAGTAGCAAACAGCAAAATATCGTCCAATTTTCATGGCTATAAGTTCCTTCGCTTCCGGCTGTCTCTTCAAAAATCAGAGACAAACACGATTAAAGGTCCCAAATTGTTTGAGCATACTAAACTTATGTTGATAATTACGCTCCCGCCGGAAGCCTACTGAAGGCTAGCCGTCCAATCGCGCTACTAGTGCTAACACCAACTCCCAGCCAATCGTATCATTTAGCGCACGATGTCAGACAAAGCTACTCTTTCCGATTGGTCTGTGAAGTTACGGACAACAGCCATGCTTTTCAGTGCACCAACAGAAGGACAAGACTTACTGATTTGTCAATGCGACCAGTGCTTCATCGAACAAACAGCTTTCTGAAGGTAACTGTACAGTGGAAACGATTGAAAGAAATGTTTCTTAACGGATTAGCCAATGCTATCCTAACCTACCCTCAGTGAGGATTTTGGCTGTCGAAGAAAAGCAGATGAGACCCTATTAATAAACACTTGGGAAGTGAAAGGGAAATCTGGCTAGAGGAGTGCGAATCAAGTTAATGAAATCGCATATTCCTGTAAAGCATTGTTAGTGAGCATTAACTAGGTTGTGTGAGGCCGTTGTATCCGCTGCAATCAGAGCATTCGAGGCTGCATCAAAGCCATGCATTTTCGCTCTCATCAAATAGGACCACAACCTCCTGTGCTGTTGCATGTAAGATCTAATACCACATCAGGACCCGGGCCTCTCCAGCCTCAGCAGAAGGTGAGATCTGAAAAGGAAATGGGTCAGCGAACCAGCGCAAATACGAACTGGCAATTGTTCCTACCTTTTGTGATGCTACCTGTAAGTTATCAATGACAGAAGAAGCGATTGGTCGTAAGTCATAATTGATGACTTACTTACCACATCTGTCAACCGTCATTCCTCCATGGCGTCGTTCCTTACGCACCATCAACTCATCATCGCCTGCATCATTTAGAAGGAAACAAATTGAGTTAATATAGAGAATAGTCTGTGCAGAATTACTTCACTTCACATGGGGATGCTGTGGGAGGGAGGCAGGTGAAGTGCATGGAGCGCTTTTGACAGGGCATGTTGACTGTTTGCATGATGATTTAGGGATATCTTTAGTGTCACGAATGTTATTAGGGTGAGTTGCCCTCTCCCACCAGTCAAAATTGTCATTTTCAAGCCGACGTTGTTATTGTCCTGCCACACGTGTACGTGAATGCTTGACTGTGTGTTTTCGCGTTTGCATGGACAACGAGCGATTGCATGCTACTGTCCTTAAAAAGGGAATGCTTCAGCTGGTACCAAAAGAATCCAATCATGTTTTCGCGGGATGTACCCAGCCATGACAAGTTGGTTCATGCCCACATTGCGTGCCGTGGTTTTACTCCCTGAACACCCAGTCACTATGTGGCACACTTTCGCTTCTGCCTTGCAGCCCCATTTTGAGCAGATGTTGGTGCATACGAAAAGGCAGTCTCTGACTTACTCAAAAGTCTCATTTTGGTCTAATAACGGATTTGATAGTTTTGATATGCAAAACCCAAATTTGGAGGGAAGTCGATCACGTTGATGCCTATTTGTTGTAGTAAGCAAAGTATGAATTAATGGCTCTCAGGATCTTTGCTATAGTCGTAATGGACAAAAGGAGGGTGAATGTACTACATGCTAAAGTACAGAAGGGCTAGGAGATCCCAATCCACTCCTGGAGGCCATATTGCAATGTAGAATTACAAGCTGCTGGTGCTGAATTAACCGTGTCATAGAGTGTGTAATTGAACAAAATGTAAAGGCGCCACACCTTTAGCATAGCCGAATGCGCATTTTCCTCAATTCTCGCCAAGTGGGATGGACAAAACCACTGGATCCACAATGCTGGATAATAAATAATATTCGCATAATTATGTGAAGAAACGAATCATTTGCACCATTTTTACATCTGTTTTAAAAGCTTGCCCAACCGCATGAGCTCCTCTGCTTAACAATATATTCTTAACACTATTTTTACGAATTCTTTGGATTTTCCATTCCTAATGTAGATTGTTTCTGATTTAACGATGTCTTAATTCGACGGATGCAATCTGCTCATTTGCGTTCATAATGAGTAGAGTGAGGTGTGCATTATTTGTGTGCATGCTTGAGCCTCCTTAACCATTAACTTGGGAGTGCATACTCTCTCATTTCAAAGAGGTGGTAGGCGAATTAACGAAGTTTCACAACTCTGATACGCTGACACCTGAGGTAATGTTTTTAAGAAGGCAAAGATGTGAAGTTAACTTTTGGTGGGAAGTGAAGTGCAAGAAAGGCGCAAACATTGCCTTAGTCGAATTGCTGAGGAGTCGTGAGCGCAAAAGTAGGTACAATCACATATAAAAAGTTACAAAATTCTTCATCACGAAAGACCATAACAAAGAAGACATGGAAACCATTAAAATTTGAACGCCACTTGGAGCGTTCAGTTGGTAAGCAGTGAACACAAATGTGCTGCTATTTGAGTTACTTGACCACATAGCTGTGCATTCTGAAATTAATTTTTTTCAAAACAATCCGTTATCTTCTGGGCACATTGTTTACGGCCAAATGGCGTTACTGTGGGTGAGAAAACTGCAAATGTCTTAGTTTAAGGTGACCGCGCAGCAGACTGAATGCTTTGACACGAGATGCAAATGCCCAAAACACAAGGCCTGCTTCAGTATAGAGCAAAATAAAACCCTCAATATCACCTCTTTGGATGAGGTACGATATTGGGCCAAGTCGTCGTGAGGAGTAAAAACGAAATTGCCGTTGGGTTTGTTAAGTGTGAGGGTTGTATCTAACTCGGCGCCATCAGACACTATCCCTGTAGTGCCTTGCGCCACTGTCCCCAAGTTCGTGGCTGCTATGGGAGTGACAATGGTGATGACGCAAACTGTCCTGACGCCTGTCTGCGTGTTCTGCATTCCGCTAACTGCCATTTCCAACATCAATTGAAGTGGAGGTATTACTTACTGCAATATTCATCCGAAGTAATCTGTTTTAATATAACTGGGGCACCTTAATCATAGGTCTCAAATCGCCTCATCCACCTCTCTCTCCCCCTTCCTTCTTCGCCTCATCTTTTATCGCCTCTCCAGCGGTTGAGGTGTCTGACTTCAGCAACCGTGTCTGCCACCACCATCACCACCAACTGTAGAAGCCGCCAATGTCTGTCAAGAAGGATCAATCAGTTTCAGCTAAAGTTAGGGGTGATGGCAATGTCGTCAAGGAAGAGCAAGGGGTTTTGAGGCCTGATTAGCTGTACCTGAAAAAAACATTGTTGGTTCAAGAATATTTTAAGACCCATATTATGTGGCATGTATCGAGCATGGGTGCCCACAGCCAAGCGAGATAGTGCATTCTTTGCAAATGATTGGTCGATCCTCTACAAATGCAAGATAAGTACTACAGAAAAAGGTCCCCTCTATTGGAATTGAATTTGAATTGAACAGTCATCTTATTCTTCCATTCCGCTTAATTTGGAGACGGACCTTCGAGGATGGCGTTTGGGTACAAAAGTTATAGGAGAAGGCGCAAGGTAGCAAATTTGTATTATTTTGTAGTAAGCTTGATATAAAGACATAAAAGGGAGCCAAACGGAGATGGGAAAACTGATGACATCAAGTAAACTCTGAGTGTCCGCTCAGGAATATCAGTTGAGATGAAAGCACAATCAATGAACTCCATGAAGGAGTGTGGCAGGATGTGCCCATTTAAACGTAGCGCCTCGCGGTCCTAAACATTGTTTGTTCTAACCACCAACCAATAATTCGCAGGCAGTTAAACCAATGGATTTCAAGTATGGTGTATAAAAAGGCAGAAATTGATCAGGGACTCGTCATCGGGTTGCGTTACAAGCATGAGAAACGGTGAGATTCACTTCTGCTTGTACTTTGACAGCATTTGAACTACTTTTGTGCTGATCAGGAGCAGATTTGTCTAATTCTTTCCACGATCATGAGTTTGGCATTTTTTGCATCAATATTGAAATTTACTACTTTTCATTTAGACTTTTCCATTGAAAGCTTGCTAAGGATGTCGCCCACAGAACAAGTACTCCCAGAGCCATCCCTCGCAGATGCTAAGCGCGAAGCCACATGCAATGCTGAACCCAAACCTATCAGCTCATCCGATATGACTTCGATATTCTCATTATCGTCCACTGCCACTGTCGGTAATTCTTCCTACTTCTCCTGCACTTCTTCTGCCAATCATTCCAAAGCATCAGTGGGATCACATCTTGAGTGTGGATGCAATGAACAGATTCCAGCGATGAATTCGTCCACGCTCTTTCCCTCCCAACCGTTGATCTCATCATCCGTGTCCTCTACCAACCAAATCGTAGCTCTTCCACAGCTTTGTAGTCTACCCATCAACTTGGGTACTATGATGCCTCTCCAGATCCATGGGCACGCTCCGCCACTGCAATCCCATGCATTCGGTCTAGAAGCCTCCAATTACCTCTTTTGGTGTCACTACGTGCTTTCATCAAGGCTGTTTAACTCGCTAAACATAACCGTACTCCAAAGCCCTGTCAATCACACTGACGGTGCCGATAGTGCTACGAATGAGGGCGGCATGCATAATAACTGTGTCTGTTCTGCTACAGTTTCGATTAGGGCAAATGATGAAGGATTGGACAGGGAAGAGCGGCCGATATGGAAATGCCGAGAGTGTGGCAAGACCTACAACAGCTCTGCTTCTCTGCGAATGCATCAGCATAGTCACTCACGCCAGTGGAAGTGTCGCTTCTGTGCTAAGGCGTTCTCACGCAAATGGCTACTTGAGGGTCACGAGCGCACGCACACAGGCGAAAAGCCCTTCATCTGTCCCGTCTGCAGACGTGGCTTTGCCGATCGGTCAAACATGCGGACGCACATGCAGACACACATGGCGGTGAAGCACTGTCGCTGTCCTCACTGTCCCCGATCATTCATCCGTCGCGATCTACTCATCCGACACTTGAAGAAGTGTCCAGGTTTCACTCTCGCTGCAACCACCGTTACCAATGATGCTCCCACTACCGGCATCGTCACCACAGCATGTGATTTCGACTCCATCAACTCAACTTCTTGAAATATGGAGCTGGAGTTACATTGTACCAACTTTGCCTATGGACAACATCCACAAGTTTGTGCAACATTTTAACAGTATCCTTTTCATACGTGTCTACTTTGCGGTGAGTTGGCAAGCCAAAATATATGGACATTTTGCACAACCTGTCTTTTTACTTTTTGATTAAATAATGACTAACGACAAATTGGGCATCCACGAAATATACGACACAATGCAATAGTGTCCAACCAGTAGCTAATTATATTTGTTTATTGCCGTTCATGTTCTAACTTGGAGTCGAAAAATGTGTGGGGCATGCTGAAGCCGTTTGAAATGGTGCGGGATTATAAACTATGACCGTGATGTTGGATGGAGCAAAGGATTTGCAGTAATTGGCCAACCAGACTAGTCTGCTTAAAAACAAGTCATTTTTTGAAATATATTTAACCTTTAAGGAGCTTAAATATAGGCATGCCATATATACGGACAAACGAATTAAAACCACTTTACAACAATGGAAGATGCCGAGAACAGGGTCGGGCTATGACGATCTATGCATGAACGACAGCAGATTACCCTGCATTGGCATGGACTTGCAGATCACCACTGGCCATTATTTTAATGCCATGTAGTGCATCATCCAAGATAAAATCGCAGGAGTATCGCTCTGAGGTGCACAGCTCAGACGCAATGCCTCTCAGCGTAAACAGTTGAAATATGTGATCGTGTTTGAGGTACAAAGATGAGCAGGCAGTATGGTTATCTGCGGCCCACACCACCTACTCGACGTGTGCATGCTTAGCTTTCAAAACTTCAAACATCGGCATTTGTATTGGCATTTTATCCATCCCTCAAATTGATTTCGGCCTAGTGTCCCTAAAGCCAACCACACTGGGACATGATATTTTGATATCCAATAGCTCCACTGGTATCTCTGGCCTTCTGGCTGGAAAAGGCAATGACATTCCAAGCTAATGATCGCCTCAGAAGCCAGTTCAAGTGCAATTTTGCTGTTTTTTGTTAACTGTTGTTAAGTTTATTTTAGTGCAGCTGTGTGTGTTAAGTTCCCGAATGTGCTTCCTTTAGTCCGATGGTAGCGCACCAATTAAACTGGGATGGGTCCATGCTGTACTGGCACATTTGGAATAAACCGTAGATGAAGCAATGGCGTTTGTTATGATATAATCCACTGAAATTAGTGAACCATTTACTCTTTAAGTCAATTTTATACCCGAAACAATAGATTTCGCCGACTCTGTTGAGCTGAAGGCCCATCAATGACACCATTACAACTTTATTCTACTTATCCTCCATGCATGGTGGTACATGTGGATTGAAAGCATGACTTGTTTCTGCCTCAGGTAAAGCTGCTTGCCGAATCCTTCTTTGACATTTATCGCTAAGCACAACTTGATTGTTAGCCTGCCCAGCTTGCCTTCACTAATGCTCCTACGTTGGGACAGGCCGCATATCAGCAGTGGTCAAATTGTATCGTACCTCCTAACAACTGCAATTTTCATAAACAAACTCTCATGAGCAGATTCCCTTTACCATGTGTAACCCACTACTCCCACACAGTCGTGCCAAATTCTCAGCAGTGGCAAAAGTTAGCCTGACCAAACCGTTGATGCGCGCGACCGCCTCATTCTCCGCCAAGGTCGACATGCATAAAGTCAAGTCCTGGCTTCGCACGTGCTTTACGCATTAGCGCCTGTCCCCATCAGGGTGCTGATTGAATGACGTCCCAACTGTTGTCTCCTTGGGATCGCCCGCCCTTAGCGCCAGATGTTTGGGCATCTGATCCCCTCGTGCCCATTTACGGACATCAGCTCATCCTTTGGCATCGTCAATTTACTACACAGCAGTATACTTGATCAATTTATGCGGCACTCTGAATCTAGTGCTACGTTTCTGCATCTCAGAAATATCATAGTCTTATAGTTGATCAGGGTGCATCTGCGATTAATTATCATCTCACTGTAGAAGTGCATGCTTACATTGAATTATTAATGAAGGAAAAATGCTAAGAAAGTAGAAGGAATCGGTTACGAATGTTTAGCAAACAGTACTTATATGCCTTCATATGCAAAGTAGATCTACATGAATGAAATGACCTCTCTTCTGCACTGATGGGAACTGAAGGTGACGAGTTAAGCCTAGGCAAAAAATAAAGTCCTAACAGGTAACGACTGCTACTTAACTAGGGTGTAGTTACACTAATGGCGGTTTAATGATGACGTGGCGACGGATATGAGGAGAATGGGAAGAGGAGGATATAATTTTGGAGTCACTGCATTGCCGTAGACAAGCGCACATATAGTGGAGTTTGAGCCAACTACATCAAAGAACATTTAACTCTGACCCCAAATTTGGTTCTCAAACATTTATTGAGCAGGTAAGAAAAATATGCTGTCATCTACCGTGTGTTTGGGGCAGCGCTGCTCTTGACCATGAAGCCAATGTTAAACAACACTTTCTCCAAGCCCCAGAAACAGAACGTCTACCTCACAAGTGTTTGCTAAACAGATTCATATTGTTTACGAACACTTTGCCGTATGTTCATAATTTACTAGGTAGATACAATCAAAAATTCTTTGGTATAAAGTTGGGTAAGCGCATTTTGCACTCCAAAATCCAGGCCTTCTGGAGAGCCTAGGCTCAGTATTTACTACAAAAATTTGAGATATTTGGGCATTGGACGTTGATTTGTTTCCACTCTGACCCGGGTCAACCTTAAGAGTGCGGTCAGATAAACCAGCACAAAAGAAGCTTTACTATTAAAGGGCTGTTGGAAGAAGAAGCAAAAGGCATGGGCTTAATGTGAATACCACTAAGAGGATCACTGTTTTTTGTAGATGTCCATGGAAATTGTGATGATACCAACCCGTTTTTATGTTAACAATTTAGAGGAATTGCTAAAGCAGGCGTCGTTGTGATCAGCATACGTTACATGTAGGATTTCGAAGTGGACAAATTGGGTGAACATTATGCTGCGCTAGCTATTCCGCCTATTATCGTGCGCAAAGGTTTTCTGATGGCAAATTTGTCAAGTGCTCCAAGTCCACGTGCGATCGCTGAAGTGAAAGCCCTTTTTAATAAGAATTCTACCCTAAAAGGCGACAGCTACCACCAGCTCTGACAGCATCTGCAGGTGTAGGGGATTGCGAGAAACTTACACTCTGCGATTAATTACCCAGACCAGTAAGTCTCCACAGATTTTACTTGCGTCATGCATGGTGGCCTCTGGGCCATAGCAGTCATCACAGCCCTTCTACACACTCTTCTTGTATTTTCTGACATCCTCTCATGACATCTGCTGAATTCCAAGAAGACTCGTAGTTTTACATACACTTTAAAGAAATAGCTTCCTTCTAAGCTACTAATTGCATCATCAAGCAAACGAGGCGAAGCATAAATGCAATGAAAATTAAAGGATGGATAAGAAAGGTCATGCAA
This sequence comes from Echinococcus multilocularis, assembly GCA_000469725.3. NCBI lineage: Eukaryota > Metazoa > Platyhelminthes > Cestoda > Cyclophyllidea > Taeniidae > Echinococcus > Echinococcus multilocularis. Next base: position 1,916,268 of record LN902842.1, on the reverse strand, counting down.
AAATGAGATTTATAATTACCCGCAGTTCTTACCTGAATTTATAAAAAACATACTCGTCAGATTTCGATGGCTCTCGGTAAATATAGGACCTGCCTTATATTTAATTTGTGTCGCTACAGTTCTGCACTTCCGCGCAAATCAGTCCTAGATAACTTTGTCACATAGATGCAAAATCATTCAGCATTCTTTGCTGTGAAATTACCCTGAATTGACTTTCCTTGAAAGAAAAGAAGAAGACTTGGCGTGTACACTGGTAGATTGCCTTTGCAGAACATCAACTCCTGCATATTTGGGTAAGTGAGATAAACAAGCACTCCATTTGGTGAGATTATTTGGCTGCGAGATTCATTAAAAGTGCAAACGACCAATGCGTTAACTAATTCCCACTTAATGACTCTCAGTTTGCTTTTGTAATGAATTTTTAGCACCATTTTGTTTCGTCGAGAATAGGTGAGTGATGGACTTGAAGGGTTGTGAAGGAAGGGACAGATGCAGGGGAGAAGTAGAAGGAGATGGGAAGAAAGTCGGATACTGAAGTGAAGGCAATAGCAGTGACTGCAGGAACATGTGAATGACGCAGATGAGATATTTAGACGAAGGTAGAGAAGAATTAGTGAAAGGATAGACGAAAGTAACTACTGAGTAAAGTGTGTGGGATTTGGGGGCGGTAAAGAGGGAAAGTGGCACAGATACGCAAAAAAGAGGTTCGAGACTTCGAATAAGAAAAGGAGCTTGCATGGCAAAGATTTTAAAGAAGAGGGATTAAAAGTCTTGACGCAGCATTCCGAATGTATTTTTCCTGTTTAGGATCGGAAATCCACCCAAAATGTCTTTAAATATAAGCATGTCAGTGATGGGTAGTATTTCTCAATTACTTAGTTAATTGCAAAGGTTGTTAATTACCCATCATGCATTCGAATTACCCGCTTGATTTTGCTATTGAAGAAGACCCAATAATGGCGTCTCATACTGGAGCCAACGTTTGAGCACGTAAATTTCCCAACCTTACCCACTTTCCACACACATAACTCCTTCGCTAAGCATACCATTTGCGCAATCAAATGAGTGATCAAAGTATGCAATTTGCTGTCCCAGAATATGGCTTACAATGACCAAATTTATGGAATATCTTACTAAGTCAAACTTTCTAATGTGGACTTCATCCCGTAACGAAAAGTGTTGCATCAAAGCAGCAGTTCAGCGCAGCATTGACTGCTTTTACTGGGCAAACTTAGCAATTTGCTCGAAACTGGAGGAAGCTGCAGACGATGAGGAGGGTGTGGCCCTAGTGGAACCCTAGCTTTTGGTTCATCACTTCTTGCAAATGCATTAAAGAAGAGTAGTGATGTACAAAGTCAAACTACAAACTCTTTTGTGCAGTTGTATAAAGCAAAGTCATCCCTGCACGAGAAGGCAATTATTCCTAGGATTTTCAGTTTAGAAGCTTGCATCTGTAGTGCGAAACAAGAGGTCCACTTATACATCAAGTCATGTAGAGGCACCCGCTACTGCAGCGAAATCACCGCTTTATGCATTTCCCAACATTAACTATGGTCTTTCGTTGTAAACATCCCTATGGCATCCTACTGTTGGTCCCACTGAGTCGTTCGCCTGATTTGTCGGTAGTATGCGAGATCCAGCTCCATCGTGTCTAACCAAATAGCATAAGCTCTAGAAGATGAGACTGAACTACTTTGCTGGCCACTAGATGAGACCAAAGGTACTGATTTCTCATCGTGCACCCGAATTTGGCATCGAAGAACTTCGTTTTAAGAGTATTTACCTCAATCATTCTGAGTAGGTAAAAATGAGTGTAGTGTTTTTGCAAATATAAAGCCGTTTGTAACAATTGGCTGAACAGTGCTGTCCGACAATATTGAGCATGCCCTTTTGCGTTGTTGAACTGGCTGATATCATGAAATCCCAGCTGAGGCAACTCAAGCATTCATAAGCCAAATTTTCGGTAAATCCGCTAGTGACAAATGTGCTATCGTCAGACCAAAAGTGACCATCTGTTAAGGCTCTAGCTTTCAGCCTTGCAGAATTTTGTCATGACTGAGAATGTGTACCTATATTCCATTTTCGTGTCCTTCACTGAAGAGATATTTATGATCTGAGCTTGTCGATAGTGACGGCAGGAAAAAATCCGATTTCTGTTAGGAAATTTGGGATGGCTTAAAAAGGTAAGCACACCAACCGCACCCTACCCCACCCTCTAGAGGATATAATGTTTCAAGTGATTGCACCAGCACTGGAAAGCGTTTCCAGAGTCTAGCATTTGTTGTTCTGCACACACCACAAGTCATTTGTTCAAGGCCAATAATTGACTAATCGTCAGGAGAAACGCTTCAGGCAGAATAAAAGTGATGGACACCCAATTCCAATGTCTCGCTTTCGTCCACAGTGTGCCTTCGTTCACGGACGCTGACACAAGGGTGCACATCCTTTACTAGAGAACGCACAACTGTGATCATTTTTTTTACTTTTACAGAGTCCGTCTTAGTTCGGTCTATAGCCAAAACAGTCTTGTAGCCTGTGTTTTGTGTAAGTCTACTCTTCCCTATAATCTTGAGGGATCTACTTTGTCCTATTGCGGTCCAAATGGCAATAGCTAACACTCTGGCACCAAACATAAGAAAACTTCCACGCCTCTCTGTTGGCAATCCGGGTACTATTGCATTGTCACAACCTACCATCGCAGACACAGTCGGTGCATCTATTGTCACATATTTTGTCAGCACGATCGTGTACTCTCAAAACCAACTATTGGACCTTAATGCCAAAACCGCTGTCAGGAAAAGGCAAGAGAAAAAAGGGAAATAATGGTCATGATGCAAATGGTGTAGCAAAAGTTTTTCAAACCTACGCCTGGCCACCATCACTGTCTGCCTCGATGTCTGTCTATTTTGACTACTATTTCACACCACCTCAGGTTTTTCAATGATAGTAGCGGAAATATAACGATGATCAGGCAAGTCACTAGTTCGCCAGGCAGCCTGATCTACCAATATGGAGTGCAGTGGTGTAAAATAATGTCTGAGAAAGTCGCGGAGTCAGTTCCATCCGTTTCCTACCCATGCTGTAACCGTCAACAGTATGCGACTACCAATCTTCATTATACTGTGTATACCTGCCTAAGGAAAACTCAGTGAGGCCAGATAGCATACAGTAGTCTTTTTACTCAGTGCAACGCCTAATGCTATGCTGTGCATGTTACCAATGTCCGCATCCATGCATCCATGTATGTCACAAGCGGCCTCACCAAAACAAACCGCTATGTTGCCGTTACTGCCTACATCCCACCATAAGTCAGCCCCTACTCTTTTAACCTATAAGATAGTACGTCAGGTGATAGACAGCATTTGACACTACTGTGGGGCAAAGTAAACCTAGCTACTTGAGGACGGTTTTGCGGCTAAAGCAGACCTTTCCAAAGTACATCATGGAGCAGCCCTAAATCACATCGCCAACGGAAAACATCAAATAACCCTTCCACCAATTAATTGCAACCAACCATTCAGTTGATGGTAGCAATTCCTCGTTTGTCTAACCTACGCGAAGCACACCATGGAACCACTGAAAAGCGCATGAAAGCTCATACTATTTGGCTTCGCAGTTAACAACAACGTTTTTTACTGACATTCTAGACGCAGTGACGAACAGTCATTTTCGCCCACTCAGATCCGCAACTTAGCTCAGTCCAGCGCAACAGCTGGAGGCTGAGACTGTGCCCTTTCAAGGGCATAGGTACGTTATATCACGTGGGGTCTTTACATTCCGTTTTCATGTCTGCAACATCTGATTACTGCAGCTAGGTTTTTAACCGTGTTGTCATTTGTGATGAGGGCATGCAGTTTGATCACGACTGCAATTCTGGTATCAGTTGAGACCAAATAGCACTCACTTATCATTGTTCACCACCAGTATCTTTAATGTAAGACGCAAACTACATGGTCAAATTACGCAAGCATTGGTGTTTTAATCATTTTTGCAAAGATGCGCTGAGTAATGCTGTTATGCAGGAGACAGTGACTAACTACTCCTTTCCGTGGTTTCAGTTTAAATTGCTTTGTCTTCATTGTTGCATCAACCCGCAAAACATTGAGAACTGGCGTGAACATAGGCGGAAGGAGGACAACCGTATTCATTACTGCGTCCTGAATATACAAGATCCCTAAGCTAGCCTCTATTGCCTCTACTGAACTATTGACGCATAGGAGTGAAGTGGTCAAAATGAAGATTCCATTTCTACCACAACTTACATAGCCAATCTAAATCAAGCATGGATTCATGTTGCTAGGACAAAGGAAATCTTGCCCCACCTGGATACTTGTGGTAGGAAGATTGGCAAAATGATGGAATTCCATGGACCATGCAGTCATACTGCATGGCCAAGTTATGGAATAGGGCATTAAAGGGGCACCTGCTTGCTTGAAATCTTTTAACTTAGCTGTGGATGAACAGGCACGTAAATTGGTCCGGAGAGCTCACAGATGATGTGCAATGTCCCCCATAACTATGTAGCTTTTGTTTCCATGGCCTCTAAGGAATAGTTGGGGAAGTCATCTTTGAATTAATGTGAGTAAAGTACAGTATCTGATAAAAGTCTTTTTAAGAAATAAGCACTTTATTGTCTTGTTATACAGAGGAGTGAAGAATTGATTGTGATTCGTAGCTCCATTGTGATATAAAATGTCGTAGTAGCTGATAGTCATCTTGGAGCTGTTGGTATAAAGCATGGTGGAGTTGTTGTGGGTTTTCATAAAAGGCATGCAAGAGTAAAATCACTTTCCGAAATAGCCAAATGACGCAGTGTCCAAATAGCTGATAACTTCAATTGATCATAGCTGGTAAGAAATAAAAATGCCAAGCACTCAGGTGGCTCAGCGTCTCTTACGCATGACATCGGAGTGTGAACCTGAGGCAGACTTCTGTTGAAAACTTTGGTTTCATTTAGTACGATGTTTAGCATGGCATTGAAGAACGAACTCCTCGGACCAAGCTTTGAAGCTAGTTCCACTAACCTCGATACAATCATCTCGGAGTGGTTTACTCTACACTAGGTAAATACTCAATGATTCACTCCACATCCTTCAACGTGGGCTAGAGTGAATTACTGAAAATCATTTATTAATTTTTAAGGTCCCCTTAGTCAAGACAGTACTCAGAGAGCACAAAGTGGCATAACCAAATCGAAAATGCAAACATTGGGCTTCATATTACAATTGTTGATGTAGTAACATCAGAGTTGTGCTGATGAAATCTAGTTCAAGAGAACGATCGTCTTGTTTTTATTCCAGTTTCATGCCTTCTTTAAAAAATCTTCTAAGAGAGTCAAATTGCCTTCCATACACTTTCCTTTTATGCTGATACTTGGTGGAATAGTGAGCATTCATTTGGATGACTAGCTTGGTGTCGCTGGTCACGGTAAAAAGCCAATTTGTGCTCACGCTGCCTTCACTGACGGTAAGTATGCTTGTTTGATGATCACTACACACCGGCGTAGTGTCTGCATTCATCTACGAAGACGAAACGTGTCTTCACGCTTGGCTGCAGCTCCACGTAGCCGACATGGCATAGTAGCTAAGCACATTTCTCCGGCCTTCTTATTTAGGCGCTTACTGAAGTAAACGGAAAGCTAATGAGACTAGGTCAAAGCGCATTCACACTGCCTCTAGCATGTATTTTGAAAGAGGGAATTGAAAGCACAACGGCATCATAAATTCATCCTGTTTAGGTCCTGTTTTCAGCAACAGCAGTAGTTGAAGCTCACTTATACGATGAAAGTAGGTAAAATAATTGCTATCAAATGTTATTTGCTCAAAGGGGTGGAGGCAACAATTTGGTTGCAGTACACGTTGATGGAATGCCTTGCCTTTGTTCCTCAAAGTTCCAGCCCAATTGGAGGTATACCTTGGTGAAATTTGGCGAAGACGAGACTAGGGCTTGTAACTCAATTGAACTGGGGAAATTTTGGAATATTGTGCTTGCACACATGAGCATTGCGTGTGTGTGATATATACTTATGCATTTATATTCGGGATTTATCTGATTACCATCGTCTAACGGACCATGCCAGAAGTCCATAAGACATAAGTCTAGTTTTCGTTCCTTAGCATTTCATTGTCATCAGTGGCAGGTGTAGCTTTCGCAGTTACCGCATTTCCTTTTGCGTTCAGAGAGGGAACGGCTTAGCAGAAAACTGCAAATACATCCGACATGGTAAACGACAAAATTTGACGTCTGGCGCGCTTAGACATAAACAATTTTTGATTGCTATTTGCAGTGGACGTAAGGCGATTACGCTACCCCATCTTGTTATGCCACATTCAATTTTCCTCGTGAATTTAAGTCCTACCATGCCATGTCAGCATAAATGATGGTTCTTTTGAGTAGCATTGGTGGATGGGTGGATTTAATCGGTTAGCTTACTAGTTGATACTATGCCAATATAAATGCGAAACGTGTCAGGGGCAATTCTAAAGAAGGTGACATTTGAATGGATGCTGCGGCAATGAATCTTGGAGACAGTGCAGCGTCTATTTCATTTGGTGAGAGATGCGGCTCTCAGGAGAGGAGGTTTTCCTTATTTCCTTTAGCATTAACGCAGCAGCTTTGCTTCGTTTTTTAGGAAAATGTGAAATTATCAAAATCCGCATAAGAGCATCTTCTTCTAGATAAATAGGAATTAGCTGATTGAGAATTTTAAGTGTTGCCAAAAGTAAGATTCTACTTGACTGAGAACTGTAAAAGAATGATTACCTACAAGCATGAGTAAGTAATGTTATCGTCCGTATAACTCCTTCTTCTACTTGTCCAAAACTTTTCCTTATGCAAGCTAGTCTGACGGCGGTGGATGACACTTTTGAAGCCCAAAATGGCTTTGTGGCAATTGCTTGTTCCTTTTAATTCGCATTAATTCAAGTCAAGCAGTACCTGTTATTTACTTGCATAGTTACAGAAATAAGTTATCTAGAATTCGTCTGCAGCCAGGTGTAAACTGCATTTACCAACCCTTTTGATAAGGCATGCTTGCTTTGTCGAGAGCAACCATATCGTCGTAATATTTGTTTAATAGATTTACCAGGAAGCTCAAGCAATATTATTTCTCATATACACTTGGCTTTTTTAAAACATCATCCAATTTGGTGGAAAAGTATTGCCTGTCTTGATTATGAGGAGATGCCTTTGATAATTTGTAGTGCAGAACTTTTATGTGTATATAGCACCCCAAGTCATTTTGGAATTCTTAAGAGGTCACAATAACATTGCGGAAAACATGTGACTGGCGTACAGAAATGCTGTGACCACTGGTATGGTTCAGAGGCCACGCCGCACGTCACAGGTAAAATCTTGTAAAAACTAAGTGTCTGTGTAATCAATTGCAGAGAGTAACTCCACTGTACTCATCGGCCGTAGCTGATGCTGTTGGTGGTTGAGGTTGTCATCCTTTAAGGCCAAATCATTGTAAAAAAGGAAACGCCATTTGAGAGGATCTAATGCGACCTTTTAGCACCTCGAGAGATTGGCACTAGGCAACCTTTAAGCATGATGATTAGTGAACTCGATAAAGCAAGTGGATTTGCCGGCATAATTGATGTCATTTACCACACATGCTTTAACCAACTTATTCGCCCATCCTACGTCATTCCCTACGCTGCTATGAAATAAACTCTGGCTACTTTGTTACCGACAAATATTTTAAGCAGGCTGGCTAGCATTCGCTTATTTTTCATTGTATCGGTGTCATTGGCATCGGCCCTACTCCTATTGCCCCTTATTTCTGCAGCTCCTTTTGCGGTGTTTCATCGCACTGCACCCTCAAGGGCGACTTAATGACGATGGTTAATGAACCAATTCAAAATACTCAAGTAGCTCGACTTCGATGTGCGCATAGTAAAATCTAGGCTGAATAGAATGCAAACATTACATTCAGTCACTTAACCACCATTTGTTTTGTGATGTGGACATGAAGAAGTCGGTGTGTGAAATGCATTTATTTTAACTTTGTACCATAGGAACCCTGATTCTTGCTTTTTAGCAATATTTGCAAATAGTTGGAACTGAAGATTACTTAAAGGCATAGTGGTCGTAGTTGGTGTTGCAATCTTTAGTAAACACCTGTGTATGAATACTCAGTCTACAAGGCCTTGACGTTGCATTGGGTAGCTTTGGCTCGTTAATCAAGTGGTACACCACTCCAAGTAATCCGTAGATGGCAATTGATTTTCCTTCCCTGTTCAATAAATGCTTGCAAACGAAATTTGTAACCAGGTTCAAATGTGCATTGGTGAAGTTGCCCCAAACCGCACTGTGCATGCGCTTGCCAACATTAGCAATTCGAAGACTGTAATAAGGCAACCGAACCCTTTTATCTTCCTCTTCGTCTCATTCCAGTCACATCTGTCACAACTTTGCTGACCATAATGTTGGAAATGAGACTATGTCTGCTGCCGCTTCTATTCTCAAATGCTATTACTGACCTGATTATCGAATCATGAAACACGCTTCAAAATTCTCGTTCTTGCTTCCTGCAATTAAATGGTTAAATTCTTGTGTACGACAACACTCCCTTAACATCCGATTTCAATATTTACCAGTTTTGCCTCCAGAGTGATTGTGCGTAACCAGGTTATTTCACATAGGAGGAGTCAGTTTTGGGATTTGTTCCCCATCTATGCAAAATTTTAATTATTCGAGGAAGCTTTACTCGACGTCTTCGACTTCGCATTAGTCCAGAGGCTAGGTGATTTCATACTTGCGGTTCTATATTTCGCCTGGTTATGCAGAAGTGCTATTTTGTACGTTCGGGCATGCTTTCCTTCCTCTACTCGAGCATTTTTTGCACCAACATATTTAGCTGAGCTCAAACACTTCTACAAGATTCAGGCGTTATGTTACAGAGGAGTACAGATTGCATATTTTGCTTGGATTCCGATGAAATGCTTAGCTGTAACACCAGTTTGAAAACTTTCTATGCACCGACCAAGCGCAAAAATTGGTACTCGACATGTTTTGCAGCCCTCCAAAGTCTTATTTTAAGCGCCAAACTTGCAAACCCAACACTAGACAAAAGTGAAACATTTGGACAGCCTAGAACCTATCATACTCGCCCCATTGTGACTTGAGATACGGAGAGGCATATGATGGAATGCGAAATTAGAACTAATGTAATATTTCATCTGCAGATAAATTCTGCAAAAAATATGGACTATTTCTTTGGTTGCGCGCCAGAAGTTTTCTCTTCGAAGTCAATATAAAGTTGAATTCATCTTTGCTGATGCAGAAGTGCAAAGACGCTCAGTTAGGTTCATGTTTGGTGTGGCTAGGCAACCACATAGTTTAGCATGAATATGATTATTTTTCGGCCGGTCAAAAGTAACTTATTTTGACAACATTTGCAACTCTAATATTAACCACAAATTTCATGGAACAGTCCGTATTCTTGGTCTAAAATGCTCCAGACACATCAGCAATCACCCATCAACACCATTTGTGTTTAAACAAGAACTAATTTACTTAAGGAATTCCAGCAGCCCATCTCACTTTTCACCCTTCTAAGTGATGTGGGCATTGATGGGTGCTGATGTGTAATGGGTAACGCCATGGAGGAATGATGTTTTCTCGTTTTGGTAACTAGGTTGTCAAATACTTCTGATCTCTGTTTCCATCACTATCACTGCCGCATTGGGATCGCAAGAAGAAAAAACAGTTGCGAGTTCCTGCTTAAATAGATGTGCAGCCCGATCTGGCTTTTAATCCTGCCTTATGTTGGGGCTACAGAGATTCGAGTGCAGTTCTGGCATAAGTTCTCAGGTAACACCACAGAAGTCAGTATTCTAATTTAATGAGTTAACGAAATTACAAGGAGTTAAAACACCTTAGTTGTTCTGATCACAGTGGTGCCTATTGTCTCAAGGGAAGCAGGCAATGCCCAGTGGCAGTGCTTCTTAGGAATATGAGAGAAGTTGTAGTACATTTAATTCCCATTCCCAATCCCGAAATTGAGTTAATAGTGGCTCCTTAACTACTTTTCTTCTCAAGCCATAACGCATGCTAAAGGATGGCTTGGGTAACATTAGCCCGGCTTTAAAAGCTGTTTGTGAAATAAAGCGTAGTTGGCTATGCCAATTTTGCACACTATTTCCTTCTGTTGGTAGAATAATGAACAAGGCCCTCTCGCCTAACCTCACGCACCAATCAAAAAGATACGCCTGGCTGTGGAATTGGCGTCAGCACTAGTAGTGTTATACGACAGCAGGCCCTAGTAGCAATTTAGCGGGTGCGTAATTGTGTTTATAGGTGAAACGTGATTATCCAATTTTGGATCTCAGATCGTGTTAACCTCCGATTTTCCAGAAAGAGTCGAAAGCGGTCACCTTCATACAATCAACTTTTGTCAATATTTTTGATGTGTGAGCAAATTATGCATGTTGAGGAGTACCTGTTACTTAGAAGGCAGAACTACTTACCAATAATGTGCACGTCGCATTCTTTTATCCTAAATCTAGTCGGATAATATGATAACTAGCATTATCATAAGTGTGTTTTCACCACCGACATACAAGATTAGGTTATTTAATATGAAATCTAGCTCCGGCCTCTTCGTATCAAATCATCCGCTGGTGGTTCACATTGAATGTCAAATAGGCTAGAGTTATTGTATCAAAAACACACAAGCCCATTATAACAGCATAGACAGACACTTCAAGTGGTGGACGATTCCGTCCATTTTAGACCATATTTGAGGTGCTTTCCTCCCACAGTGCAACCACGCACAGATGTGTTGTTACGATTTGTGTTTTGGAATTATGGCTACTAATGAGATGAAAGCAAAAATACAGACACCTTTGGGTCAACCGTAAACATTGGAAAGGAAGGTATCATCAGTGAACTCATGCACATGCCAAAATGACGGGTTTGTTTGTGCATCCCTCAACACCCACTCTACCACTAGAAATTGCTTTAACAAGGAAAACGGCTGGCATAGATGTGACTCAGTAAAGAATTGTAGAAGGGGGGAATAAGGGGGCAGACCCTTCCACGTCCATCACTGATTCTGGACTTTCCATTATACTTCTTACATTAATCATTTTATCACCACACTAATGCCGCTTGTGTAAAACGCCCTCATTTACTTATCAGTGTGGTAGAACAGTCAGAGGGACACAGAATTTCTCCTCAGAACGCAAAGGCATTCAATCTTATTTCCAGGGATAATTTTTGTCTATTCGTGTGGAAACACAGTTTCGTCATCCTTGTCAAATTCATTAAGATGATTTGATGGTGGCGCACGTGGCGGCGTTTGTCAAGGGATTAGAACAAAATCCCATAAAAAGATGTGCACCAAACAAGGTGCAACCGCAATGGCGTGACACACCAATGCTGCACTATCACCCTAAAAATATGCATGAACTCGTGTTTTATACCATGCAACCTGTGTGTAGCAGCAACTTGCCTCAGAAAAACAATCATGTGACTCCCAACAACCGCAACCTGATCTGCCACAATTCGAACCGTATCTTAATCTTACTTTGGAGGCAGCATCGTGGTGCTGATTGCGATGTAATATCGCTTTTCCAAGCGCTCCGTCGGCCTTGGTTAAACACTGGAATGAGAGTAGATTGTGGCTGGAGACCATGTCAAAAATTTAGTTGCAGTAATTACTACCTTACGAAAACACCACTCTCGCATGATCCTAAAGGCTCCTCGTATGCACTTTCAGCTATTTCATATTCTTTCTGTAAGAAGAATACAGAGCACAAGCCATGGCTTATTGGGCTGCTTGTATAAGCTTTCAACTAAAGTGGGTATTGAGAATTCACAGTGTGGCTAGAATATCTAGAGTGAATTGAAGTAAAACCATTGAGGAGTGCCTTTTGAAGATGTAACTTCAGCCATCAACAGTGATACATTACGGCTTCTGGTTCGTCCCACACATCTTGCTTACGCTGGACCTAATTACTGCCGCAACGGCATCTGAATTTCACTAAGTTCAATGCAGTTGGATTCATTACGTACGGTTAGGCTTCACCACTTAAGGCCAGGTTGAAGCCTCAACAAGTGTTCAAACGGTGTTTCAATGCACTTCATTTAAATTGGTTTAAGTGTTACCGCAGCAGATTAAGTTAATGCCAAACATTATCGACTAAATCAAAGCGTTTTTAATTTCAGAGGTCACTGGGGATGTTAGCGATTGCAAATGGTGTGTTTGTGCTATTATTTCGTAGAATAGCTATTCAAACACTTAGTTCCTAGACAACATCACAAGAGACTGTCTACTAACTTAGCAGATTTATTCATGTAAGTAAGAAATATACAAAATTCATCTGTCGTAACTTCTTGGAGTGTTTCCCTATCATACACAACAAAAAATATTCATCTCAAAGGTTGTATAGACTTATCGGTTTGTCCAATCAAATGCTCCATTCATCCATTTGTCAACTTCGATCAATTGTCTGATCGTAGGATGAATTGGTTTATCCATTTACCAAAAGACGGTTGGAGTATGGATTATGGCTGCATCACGGAACGATAAAAAGATAGAAGTGTTTCCGATGGTTTCAACAATTTGCAGTTCCGAATTTCGCTCATTGGACTGCTCGTCATTATGTTTTCTTATTGAAATCCATCATTTAACACATATCATATATCCCAATTAAGCGCTTATCTTGCCCGCATTTCTCAATTCAGTTGTTGTATTAATTTATGAAAGTGGAAAATTAAGTAAATGTATTTTATTTATCAAATCCGCATCTTGAGTTGATGCTACAATGTATTCCCATTTACCTATTTTTAACTAAAACTTCTAACACTATTTGTCTAATAAGTTACCTATATTTTGAAACTGTTTGACAGGCTCCTTCCACTTCCCTGCAATTTGTCATCAAACCGAAAATTTCCAACTTTGAGAAATGGCTTCGAATTGTCTTTACTTATTCCAGGGTGATCATTCAAGGAATCACTCAACAGTTACGTCTCCGAAAAGATGGTCAGTGCAGGCAATGGATTGACGTCAAGTCATTGAAGAGTTAATGCCCTCAATCCCCTACTATATAAAGTTTAAATACGTCCAAATGGCACTACCCTCTTTAACACGTCACACCTCCAGTTTAAAAGGCGTGTCGTTGGCAAGGTTTATAAATTTCGGAGTTGTCCCACACCTACTGGAGTAGGTAATCAGGAGTATCTTATTGCTTCGCGTTAATTTTACAGCACTCGTTAGACATCCCGTCTACAATTTGCTTTTTTTTCTTCATGACTTTCTTTTCCAGGATATCGACTAAGCCGAGAGTGGATATCTGCGGCAAAAGTCATGTCTACAATGAAGGAATCTGCATACATGCTGTTATGAAGTGAATATGCATCATACATCCACACAACTGACAACATCTTGCTGCATTGCATGCGATGGATTTTTGGTCGAAAAAGTGACAACTCTGTTTTAAACAGTCTCCACGAGACTGGATAAAAGTATTTCTAACCATCATTGTCCTTTTCTTGATAGTACAAGCATTAGTAAGGTCAAAGTCGAATATTCTCTAGGATTAGCAACAAAATCGGTACATGATAAGTTTGTTCTGCACTATCCCCCATACATGTTGAGACATTGGTGCATGCTTTTAACATATGGGTGAAGTTCTTACCTACAATGATGCCGGGTGCAGGGTCAGAATGCTTTCGATTTGAACCTGTGTTAGTGGACTCTTGAGCTTTTCCTGAGCATAAAAACGGGTTTTCTATTCCCTTTAAGAAACTGTTCTTCAAGAAGTTCCATTTAAGCACGTCCTTAGCTTTTACTGTGGTCAGCAAAATGTACATGGAAGGAAACGAGTCAAATTAATTCGGTTCAGTTTGCCTAATTTATGCTATACGAAGCACATTTTACAAGAGTTGGATAGACACATCAGTTTGTCCAATCACACCCATAGCAATCCTTATGTAAGAATCACGCCAATCATATGCTAGTGTGTGTAGTGATCTATCAACCAGCCATCCACCATGCAGAATGCATCTGCTATCACACCAATCAAATAAATCTAGGTACCCTATAGCCCAACCACTTTGACCCTTCCTCTTTTTCGTGGTATCCCTCCTGCTAGGTTAATGTCCTCTGGAGGATTTCCAGATTTGTAATGATCTCTCTTGACTTTATTGCTACACAATGAGTGACACTTTGGACAGAATTACTAACCCGGAACAGTCTCCTCCTCTGCCTCAAAATGCTGATGCTACAACGGAATCAGACAGTTGTGATGATACAGTTGAGTCTCCAGTTCTTGAAAAGGAGTACCTTAGCGAATGTTTCTCATTCCTTTTCTACGTATACAATGACATGCACTAATTATCTGATTGACTGTATTCTTCATAAATGAACGTTTTCTTAATGGGCATATCTTTGTGCGAAACCATTTTTTGGATGTCATTTGGTATAGCTTGGAGTAAGAGTTATCAATGTGTAAGGATTGCAGATTTTGTCCACACTGTGGTCGTATAGTGCTGATGTTTGGAAGGAAGTTATGTGTTGCAGTTTACTCGGAGATATACATTTGCTAACTGCTGTGCGAAGTGACTGTGCTGTGAGGGCTGATAAATGGAAAATCCAAGAAGGTCTGTGTTTTTCTCGAAAAAGTCGGCTCGTGGTGATACCGTTACCAAGAAAAGGTGGCGATGGGTTATTTCTGGCCTTTGTGTGCCACAAGTTAGGCTACACAACAGAAGTTCGAAGCAGCACTTGAGAAATCAAACGTGGAGAATCCATCCTTCAAAGTACTGTCTTTGCTTACAATGACATTATCCTTCTCCTATTTCATCCTGCCAATGAAATAATATCTTTCCTATTTGGGCACCTTAGACTTATCAGAGAATGAGCTGCATAGCTTTATGGGAATGTTGGGGAAGTACTTTTCTGCCGATTATGACAATAAAGAGCTACCGTATAATGGGTAGTCGGAAGGGCGGTCACAACACTTACAGTCTGGCTAGCTTAATCAATGGTGAACAAAGCCTTCGATGACGCAAATATGTCTGACATTTTCACACCTCATTAATTTTCATCACTGATGCTTTATTAACTACCCGAGGACAACTAGACACCGTGCCTTTGCTCTTAAATGGCAAAATACTTTTGACTTCATTTGTTGCATTGCCTGGCATGCCTAGGAGGTGCTCTGCGAATGGTTAAACAGCGAGTAAAATGCCATGGATTTGGATTTTGCATTGTCTTGCATTTCCTTTGAACCACTAAACTGACCAGACTGGAACAGTTTTGCTGGTTGCATTATAAAAGAAACACGGAAATTAGTGAATGTACTTGTTAAGAGGTCACTTTTTTCTTCGGTGTAGATAATTCCCGTTCCATTTTGAGATTCGCATTCCTTGAATGCTCCTCGCCTAAAAGGTGTAAGCAAGCAAACATGCATTTTCAGTAGTCTCAGTTGCTCCGCTTATGAACGGCCACGTGTACCATTTCTGGCGATCTCCTTTCTTCCCTTAGTGAGTAAGCACCATCTTTTGATCTTACAGCTGATGTATACATGTACGTGTTCATTGTGTTGTGATGGATGGTAGTTGGTTGAGTACAGAGCTGCGTATTACAGACGGGGTGGTCCCCTAGCTATATAACTTTTATCAATTTGGATGCATCTTTGTTCTAGAGATTATGGAATAGTGGTGAACTCCCGAAGGTGAGTTCAGATGGTGAAGCTTTGCCAGGTCCCATTCTCGATGGATGGTAGTCTGACGGCGTTTGTCGCAATATTTTATTTGCCTGACATACAACATCCCTAAGTGTTCCTGCACAATGCCAACAGGTTACCGTATTGCCCTAAACAATTCCAATAGCTACTTCAGAATATCGTGGGTTACTACTTCTGTGCTACATAAGATAATGTCATTTAGTATGCTTAATTCACGAGATGTGAGGATCTTGAATAATGAAACACTGTTTGGCATATGGACTGTAGCCAGTACTGAAGGCAAGAGTGTACCTTGCATGATTTAAAGGCCAATCTACCCTTCGCGCATTTCTGGTGGAAGCCCTTAGTAGTCCATCCAAAGTGCGATTTGTGTTTTCCACTTGGCTATTTAATGGGAAAATCCAGCTGTTGTGCACTTCTCGGAGATCTCGAACTTTGTGCACAGCCAAGTAGAGTCGGCTTTCGAAATCACCGCCTTAACACATGCATCGTGTTTGGCTGTGAAGTGACGTTTTGCGAATCCCCTAAAATCAATTTCATCCAAGGTGAGCACAAGCCATCAGTACCCACTACTTAAAGTGTCTAGCGTCTTCATTTCATTTAACTGGCTCAGTTACTCATGTAACACATGGAAACCTGCACTCTTTGAGTCTGAGATCAGGGGGCGTTTAGAAGACACAATACCTCCGTAGTATCAAAAAGCATTCTCCAAAGGGAGTGTTCACCCTTCTTGCCATTATTGCCTGGCCTTCATGCTCAGTGGCTTCATCTTTTCTGCCGTGATGTTGAAGAATAATGCAGGAAACCTCTTAACACTGCTTGTGTGTGCCAATACTGTAATGGGAATCGTGGCTTCTGCATCGTCATATGTATTTTTCCTCCCTTAATGCTTTTTAGATCATTATGTTACAGCTCTTCATACCAAAGCGCAACCAAACGATCTACCTCATTTATTGTTTTTTCTCACGCCACTTCCTGAGACCTCCTCTCTATCGAGTGACCTCCAAAAAAATCTAACCTTAGCAAAGACAGCGATGAGTTTGCAATGCGTTGCCTTTTTACATCCCATTTTTCTTAAATGTAACAAAACAATGCGTAGGTGATGACATGTTCTATTCTTTTTTCTTTCTTTTGCAAGATTGTACAACCTGTCTTAGCACTGCTATCTTCAGTATCCGGTAAAAATAATGGAGCTCTTAACCCAAAGTTTGCAAATGCAATGCATGCCGTGTAAGTGACACATTGAAGTATCTTGACTGGAAGAAAGTAAAGCATGTTTCCCACTGATTGCAGCTAGCGGTCAGCGTAATTTCATTTTGAAGTAATTAAGCAGTCCGAATTCGGTTAGCGGAGAACTGTTACTGCTAAAGGGAAAATTGTAAGTGGTCCTAACTAATTTAATGATTGATGTAAATTTCACCTTAACAAGGTGTATGGTGACAGCAACCTTATGAATTCATTCTTGTCTTGTAGGAAGGCCATCAATGCGAGGTGTGTTGATTGGGCCAAAAGGAGAGGAAGTGCTTTGGTGTGCCCTTGTGTTATATTTGGCTTATGTTGATTTCTTTCCAGTCGCTCATGCTTGGTTAGAGTAAGCACTTTTTCAAGGGCCATCAAAAGTATGGGCATGCATTAAGCGAGAAGAGACTTAACAAGTGGGCAAGGATTAAGACTGTTTGATGTTACTTCGGAATGTATTGGAAGAAGAAAAGTCTCATCACCAGTTCCTATTTAAAGCGAAAAAACCATATTTCTAATTGCATATCAACCCAAGTTTAATTATCGCAAATAATTGTTGCTTGTTAAAGATCTGTCCTTAAAAAATTAAGCAAAACTTTAAATCCTTTCCTTCTACTTACAACGGTGCATCGCATGGATTGTGCTCCGTGCGTTAACAGGGTTGTTTTACCTAGCAAAACTTGAGAAAATTTGATTATCTGAAAGAAAATAGGATGTGAATTGTTATTTTTGATCCAGCAATGTTGGCTGCTGTGCCCCCTAAGCCACGAGAGTGGCCGGCCCCCTTACCTGATAAGTATGGTAAGTTATGTAAGATAAGAATGAAACAGCTCAGTAAGACAAGCCGTAGATGCAATAAGATATGGATGTGGCTGATGGAATCGTCTGGCTGAGCCGCAAAATCCAGATCCTGATCTGACCATCTAACGGGCAATTCATATCGGTCATTGACCGACGGTAAGCTATCAGTAAATCAATTCTTCACAAAGGCAAAATTCTCAATGGCCATAGCAGTCAATAGGTTAAACAGCAACCTACGGTAATCATACATTTACACAGTCCTTTAGTGCATCTGCAGTGCATGTTTCGCTTCCTTTTTACTCAGTAAATAAATCATTTCACTCCTTAGTAAAATGGGTGGATAGAAGTGTCCAATGGGAGAATAACGGACCTGATTGGGCAAACCGATGGTTCATTCATGCCCAGCGTTACAGGCGGACAGGTTACCATCCCACGTAGTGATTCCCATTTGGGGTGTTAGGTCAAATGAATTTTCGTTCATCTCCAACCTGACTAAATAAATAGGTCTACTGATTTCCCAGCCTGCTGTGGTACTATTATCTGTGTTACGGATTTGCACCCAGATTAAAATAAAATTGTGCAAGCAATCTTATCTTTGGTGATCTTTAATGATGAGGCCTAAATGTCCACTATTACTAGAAGGAATCAAACCTGGCGAAATTCAGATGATTGTGTGGGCATATAGGCCTAAATATCGGAGGAGGCGTCTGAGAAGAAGCTGACATCCTGATAGTAGTTTAAATTTGGTAAATTAATGTCAAATTTTCGCACTAGTACTCTCGTTCATTTTACATGGACACACCCTTGGAAGCCTTTTTATTTTGTGAATTATCCGTGTCTCACTAATCCCAGCAAGCGTTTTTGCATTTTTCAAAAAAAAGGGATGGAATGGCATGCAAAACGGTACCTACACTAAACGTAAATATTCTATTAATAGGGAAAGGAAGGTTCTGATTGTTTTGCAAAACGGTGTTCTGTTACATTTACACGCTCATTTTAGCATTTATCCCAGGTCTGAATAACCCTAAGCTTGGAAAGTCTTGGCATTAACTCTCTGCTATTCAACCTGGGATGGCTAATATAATCTCGCCATCACCACTTAGACGATACCTTCAAACCGGCGTCTAGGTACAAATGAAATTTTTTCTAAAGCGAGTTGCAAGTGTCAGAAAACATACAGCAACTTCTCCAACTTAACACATTTTAACATACGATTTGCATGCTATACTGCAAAAGTTCATGCACTTTTCTGCAGTCACATGACGTCTTTCCATCAGAGGTTAACCGCTCTAATGAATTCACTTTCAATGCCATTTTTTGCGAAATAGCGTGTACATATCTCTAATTGATAAAAATTTTAGACCTCATACACTTCTGTGCCAGAAATATTCGTGCAATGCGCCTTTGCTTGATTATGTTTTTAGGCGAGAAGCGTTAATTGAGCAGGAATTTCCTGACGGAACTGATGTCATCTACCTCTGGGGAAGTAGTGAACTTTGAGACTGTAAAGTGGTGATCACTAAACCCTGCTTATAATAATTCCAAAACAGATGCTTTAACTTAATCAACTTGCAAGTTTTATCAGAATGGAGGAATGGACGTTGATACCATTCCATTGCACCTACTCATTAATCGTAGGCAAGGCATTTGAGAGGTAAGAATATAGTTTTGATTGGCAGTGTAAATGAACGGAATCAAAATTACCTTGACCTGTTCTCTGCACCGCGTTGATGGCAACTTGACCTACACATAAAACTCACGCTATAGTGCCCACGATATGCATGGGGAAAAGAATTGATGGAACATTTCGTAAGAAGGATTGGTCGCCACTCCTGAAGGAAGTAATTTGTGGTCCACTTTCACTTTATGTCGATCTTTCGCAGCAGACATTTTTATGATCCAAGGCTAGTTGAGCCATTTGTTCCTCCAGCAATAAAGTGTTTGCACAGTTGCAAGACTGATAGGGTTGATTAAAAGGTGCCTCATTTAGGCTGGAGGAGGCTGGTTAAGTGGACCTTGTCAGCTCTTCTCCTAACAGCATATTGTATGCATTGAGACTTGGTTTTATCTCTTGTTTGGAATTGTGGTGCACACGTCTTAATACGGCATATTTGTAAAGTTCTTCATTAAAGGCATGACGATTCCTCCAATGTAATCAAACCTACAATTACCCCTTCATTGGAATTTATTTCTGTAAAGAAATGCATGACAACATGAGGCAAATTTAATGAAGTCAGTTAACTCCGTGGCTTTTGGTAGCTCAAAACATTCAACAAGGGGCAGTAAAGTGGACATTATGCTCAGAAAACTCTTTACCAGCCACCAAGATTTTGTTTTGAGTGTGACTTGAATATTATATGAACAAACTAGAACTATTCTTGATAGACTGGGTCCATGTTATCCTAGTAAACATGATGCTATTCAGACCCATTCAAAGGTGACAAATGGGTGGAAGAGAATTTGCGTCTCAACTGTCTATCATTAAGGTGGCTTATACACTGGTCATCTTGAGCATGCACCTGTCAGTTTTATAAAAACTCACATTGGAATAGGTGTATGTACCTTGAAGCAATCTAATGCAGGAGGGATTAATCATTTATAAAATTTTGACCCAATGATATAGCGGAGCCAAAATGATAGCTACAACAGAAATGAATAGGAAGAAAATAAATTGTTTGTATAAGACAAAAGTCTTCCAAAATTGATCTGGGGTTTAGTTGGGGTGGATCGTCAAAGTTTGAAAGGAAAGTGTAATTTCTGAGACCGACCCCATTGAGTTGATTAACTAAACCGTGTGGGCGTGTTAAAAGAGCATTTTAGTAAACATCCCAAACTTTATGCCAAAAATACATGGGGTAGTTGTTTAAACTATGAACAGTCTACCATTAGACTAACTAAATGGAGTTAAAACTTTCCCTTAAAAATTTCGCTATTTTTTTTTGCGCAACACTTAGTATGGGTGCGATTCTTTTTAGAGCTGAAGCGGACCGGAGCTGTATACAAGTGTAGTAGACTACTCTAATGGAGAAGGCTTTTCCATTGGTAACAGAAGGTCCAACTTCTGCAATGAATTTGTGAATGGATTTGTAGACACACTGAACGAAGGGATCCCGTGAAGGATTCCAATTCACATCACGGCTGACTTGTAACATTTACTGCCCTTCTAATTTGAGCAGTAATTCTTCCACATTGACCCACAATCCTTCAATTTACCAAAAAAAGTAAACACCAACTCGTTCAGACTTTGAAGATACTGAGTGTATCCTCCCTTGAAAGTATGGTTCATTTGTTGAGAGAAATTGGATTTTATTTGAGTGCATCCATTAACAAGGATCCGGAATTAATCAGAGCAATTTTATTCATTATAGTTTTGATATAAAAGTAAGTCGAATAAGTACATGCAAACCCCTGTGTGAAGTAGCATGTGGCGTTAAGACTGATAAATGCGTAACCCAGAAATTATCAAATCGTTATAATGAAGCAAAAAGGAATAGGCGGTGAGCTGTTTCATAGTTTTTTCCATCAGATATCAGTCTGCGTAGCACCAGCGCAAGGCGTCACATGAAAAAGCAAATGCCGCTAATCCGGTTTCCTGAATAATGCCTTTGCGTGCAATCTCATTACAGCTTTCCGATTCGTCTTCTCAATGAAGAAAAGTTTGCTGTAAACTTCTAGGTTTGTCAGAGTATGGATTTGACAGTTTGGCTAAGATTTCATAAAAAATCTCTTATTATTGTGGGAATACGAACTTATCTTGTAATGTGCCTACTCAGAAGCGGTAGGCGACACCTAAACCACTGGTTTGTATAATACGCAGTGAATGTTTCTGTTGAGAGTACAAGTCAAATTAACACTGCTAGACCTAATTGGTCACTATCAGGATAATGCCTGTGCATAGGCCTCATAGATGGCTGAACTTTATGTCCGTATTTTGTAAATGGCAAAAATACCTTTGGTTATGCGCATTTGCTTTCAGATGCTCTTCGTACAGTTAACCAATGAGTGGTAGCTACATTAAATTTGACGCTTATTTTTTATTTCACATCCTGGTGATGCATGTTCAGAATTCACTTCTCCCTTAATAGTAGTTGACGATTGTTTCGTCACGAGCCCCGTGTTCACTGAACGCTTTTTGTCTCAAGGGTGTAATCAAGGAAACAAGCATTACAGAACTTCACCCTCTTTTAAGCACCGTCCCTGACGCTCTCCTTATTAATGGTCATTGTATTCATCTTTACTAATAATCTTCCTTCCACCGTTAGCACGTAAACTTTACCTTTGGACATGACGGACTATTTATTCATTTGCAGAACAATTAGCTGTGCCAAAAGGTAACTGGTTGAGCAGTTTGTTGGCAATATGACCCACCACTTTGCATGCATATTTGATCCTAGTATGGTGGAACCTGTGGTGTGTCCTAGAAGGCAGGCTCAGCCTAAACAGCTGTATTCGATCCCCTCTTGGCACACATTAAGCTGACCATGTTTGTCAAAATATTTTCTCTACTTAATATACGGCAGCCGTAAGTGTTCCCGTGTGATGCTACTAATTTGTTATCCCCCATTCTTCAGCAGTAATGCGTACTGTGACGTCATTTGTTGCTGCTTCGATACTGCATAAGAAGATACTGGTTAATGTTCTTATTCCTTTAGTAATTCTGTAGAGTACTGCTTGCTGAAAATCATTATGCTAACCAGAGCATCCAAAGAGGAAATAGTCGGGACAAGATATGGGCTTGGGTTCCTAGTAAATGTAGGTCGTGACCTGCCAATCATGAAAAAATAGGTAGATCACTCTTTTTGCTGCTTAGTACATCGGAAATTGCCATCTCGTCCGACGAGGTATTTGTTCTAAGGAGTTGATAGGGCAATGCATGAATAGACACTACCTAGTGTTTAGAGCTGAACCTGGCTTAATTAGGTCCTCTAACAGTAATCGTAGATTGGCATCATGCACTTGGGCACCCCTGCTGAATGTAATAAAACTATTTAGTTATGCTACAAAAAGTCTCAAGAAAAGTCCGATTGGTGACGTCTGCATAAGGCGTTGGAATGTTGCCGCTACATTGCCGAGTCCAAAAGACATTGTCTGAAGGTTGTAATACTTGTTTAGCAATATGATTTTATATCTTCTCTTCTTCCCTTTCCATCAATTCTACTTTAGAGCATCTTGAATTTATATTTAAAATGGAAAACCACTTTATCCATGATGGGAGTCTAATGAATCATTTACGTAAGGTATCCAGAAAGCATACTTCTTCTTTACTCTACTTAGCTTCCTGCAGTCGATGCAGACTTATGTTCCTCCTTATAAGAGCTCATGGTGACTTTGATATCTTTGAAAGCTCGTCTCTAATCATTTCTTTTGCCCTACTGAAATTATTTATGCCTTTGGTGGAGGAAGAAAGTGGCTTTATACTGCACAATAGTGTCCCAGAGATTGCCTCGGGTATGATGTTTGGCTTCCCAACAATCTGCTTGAAGCCACTTCCGACTGCTGATGAGGATAAGCGATTTGAATTTGTTTTCATTTAAAATGTTTGGATAAATTCGCTTGCTTGGGCAGTACAGTTTACTACCGTGTTTTAGGAGATCATTATTCTCGAGCACAATCAGCTTCAAGCACTTTAGTTGAACATACAATAGGGCCTATCAATCAGAGACGTAATGTCAAAAAATCGTTGAAGGCTATGTAATGGTCATTTTACTAGATACAAATAAGGGATTTTCTTTTCCTTGTCTTGTACTCACGGAACCTTTAACATTGCTGGAGATCATCAGAGCAAAGTTTTGGTACAGGAAGATTTTCAGAACTTGTTACGTGATAAATGTCAGAATTGTGCTCATTTTCACGAAAGATATTTGCTTACTTTTGAAGGTTCTACGAGTGTTGAGAATGTCTGCAACCCCCAAGTAATATTTCTTGCGTAGTTCTTGGTGTATTTGCTGCACATGAAGTGTTATTTTCTTGACGCCTTCTTCATGATTCGCTTTTACGTATCTCGTCATTTGAAAGGATGTAGAACTAAATAGCAAACTGCAAGATATAGTCCATGCCATCAGCCATCCGGCAACGTTACTTGAAAGCTTTATCATTACTACTGATAAAACCTGGTAGGGTTTAGTTCTGCGAGAAAGAAGAAACTTATGATAGTATAACTGCAACGATTCCACTGTAAATGGCAATCATAAATTTCTTTGACATTACTTTGTATTCCGGCCCATCATGAAATAAATTTTGTTTTTTATCATGTTGAATGCACTTAAAATTTATGACAAGTCTGATGCATCTGTATCAGTGGAAAAGGAAAGGAGGAAGCTATAAAAACTGCTCTCACAGCAGATGACAAGAATATGCCTAGGAATAAGACCTAATCTAACATTTGCTGGGGTTATAACACAGTCCATTACACTATCTCAGTTACATACATTCCATACGATTCGATTAATAAATTTTGTCATTAAACTATACTCACTTTTATTTGTAAAATGTCTTGAGTATTTCCGTCATTTAAATAAAAATGGATTCTTTAGTCTCACTCTATTTCAATTCTAACAAAGGACACCCTGATTTGGGCTGAACTTTGAATAAGAGATGCACAACATTCGAGCGACGCGTAATACATCCAAATTAGTTGCCTTCGCTCTTTTACCCCAACAAAAGTTAATCATGCTGTTATTTTGAGTGCACAGAGACTATTGCCTCTACAAACAGAACTTAATCTTCTAAGTCCCTTCTGTCTATCTATTTAAGCTAGACAGAATGTTTGATTCTGTAAACCACAAATCCGCTTTAATTTGGAAACGTTATCTTTCCATTTGTTTCAGTATGCGTTCAAATACGAAGGCACGTAAATTGGGTTTGACTACCATAGTATATTGACTACGAAGATTTGCGGCCTTGTATAAAGCTACAGTGCTTCTATGCGCATGCTGCCCACCACAAGCCTTCGAATCACGCCTGACATTAAATCCGACCCTTCAGCCAATCGTGCAGTCGATCTCATGTGATTGGACGAAACTGCCTCTTCTGATTGGCCTATAATATTCCGTGCGACAGCCATGCTTTGTCAGAGTCCAGTACACCAACACAAGGCCACTGTGCAATGAATTGACATTTTAATCGGTGTGTCGTTTAAGTGCAATTTTCTCGTTGTGTGCAATAAACCTAACGAAAGAGCAGTTTTCCTATCTTACCCCCTGTTCACAAACTTTCATGCCATGAAAAGATTCCACTGTTGGAATTGCCTTCTTCTTCAGAGCACTGCAGCTGCTTGTGCAAAATTGTAAAAATTGCAAATAATGATAGTTTTCATTTTTACCTGGCTTTCCTGATGCAAAAGTCAACTCCCCTTGAACTTGTTATCCATCGCATTCTCCAGAAGATGCCATTGATAGTCTAGAAGCAAGCAAGCCTATTTAGCTCCCAGGATGCCTCCTGGCATGGCTTAGAGGCCACTACACAAGGCAACAAACCTGTGGTAACTTGAGCGTATATGTAATCAATCAAAGTATTGCTTCAATATAAAAATGCTGAAGTGAATTCAAATGAATAGGCACCTTTTTTAATACTTTTCTCGTGTCTTTGGGAAGATTGATGAAAATCAATTATTTGGGACGCGTAACTTAGGTGGCTCTGAGGTACCTACGCTTTTTTGAGCCTAACAAGTTAATCATTGGCAGGAAGCTCAAGCTCTTCATTAATAAAATTTTAATCAATTGCAAATATGGCAGGAAGCCATTGATCAAAATAGGCATCCGTTAACAGTGATGGTTACGGTACACACGAGGTTGACAAGATCAGAGTATGCGGCGGTAGAGAGGAGGTGGAAGCTGGAGCGGAAATGGCAAGTTAAGAAGAAGAAGCAGGTAAACCTTAAGAGGGAGGCACCTAAACTGATCAGAACGAATCTTAGCACGATGTAGACTGCAGTGCCCAACGTCTACACCTCTTCTGAAATCGTCGCAGTGACCGCAATAGCCGCCGCTCGAATCAGGATCGGTTCCATCGAAGAGGTGACAGAACAGGCGAAGATGCTGTATTTTGTTATTCAGGTACAGTATTAATGTGATGCTGGCCTACTTATCCCACTTGTGCAATTGCAAATGCAACCTAAGTCTTTGGTACTGGATCCTCAGGGTTGGCTACCTATACGGCAAGTCCAGTGGACTTCCACAACTGTGCCAGTGAAAACTTTCATAACTTTGCCCATCAATGACAATCGCTTGTAAGCGTATCGATGACTCTTTACTTAAGCACTCCCTCCAAGCCTTCAACTGGCCTCGTTGGTGGAAATAAGCTTGCACAATCTCCAACGTCATAGCCTTTCTCGACAGAGGCATCCTCCTAAATAAAGGCAATGAGCAACCAACAAGGGTATCAACCGTAATAAATGCGAATGCAAAGAGATTGAGGAAATGGGTGCTGTTACCTAGATTGCCATTAGTTTTACTCTACCATCATACATGTGAGTATATCTGTCTACTTTTAATGGAAAGTTAGATAAAATTTCTGCCTTTCGTTTCCATACATTTTTTAGGTAGCTCGAAGAAAATTGCACTAGGCTACAACACGGAGTACATTTGCCCTATTCGCAATGTTGTAAAACTACACTTAACCATTTTCTGCAGATAAAGGCACAGCCGATTATAGCGCTCGATTTGACAGAAGGGAAAACGGACGCAAAGTGCTAGCACCACTTCTTGAATAATTCTTAATCGATGTCATTTATATCTAACACAAAAATTTCGCGCTGGATTTACAATGATTACTGAGGCAGCTATGGAGACAGAGGAGACGGGTATAGGTGAAGATTGCTGAGAGGAGTTGGAAATTACAAATAGGGGAATGCAGAACCCACAAGCAAGCCGGGAAACGTTTTATGTCATCAATACTGTCACGTCCTCAGCAGCTCCGATAGAGACCAATGATAAAGCCTGTCATGGGACTCATTGGCAGTCTATTTTCTTCCTTCTTAACACTCTGTCCTTTGAAGTGCGATCAAAAGGTTTCTTTTTAATGCATACTAAAGCAAACCATTTGTTATAGACAATTGCATCTCGGATTAATGCATTAAAATTAGGAATCGTTCTAAGTTATAGTGCACAAGAGTCTCAAAACTACCGAGTTCGAAGGCTTTTGTCTTTTAGCTGTGATATTTGTCCGTAAATTAGTTGTTCAGAGGATAGTCGATCGAACTGAAACATTCACTAATGGGATGTAAATTTTTGGGGTTAAATAACCCAAATTGCAATGCATTCTTGCCCTTTATTTCTGAATAATGTCTTAGATGTTAAATTTTTATTGCCTCTGAATGGCCGTTTGTGCGGACGAATTTTGTGGTGAACTGATGGTATCATAACGAATGTTTGCAAGAACGCACTTTAAGAGTATTGACTTAGGCAAATTTTCACGCCTTCCTCGAGTTAACTTAACCTGTTTAGTTTTCTAAAACAGTGCAATAGATGTCAACGCCTTAGAACTACTAAACTGCTCAATTAAAGAGCATGCACTCTTAAGTTGTAGTTTAGAGAGATGTGAGGATGTTCACATAACCACACTATGCTTCAGCTTACACATTGCATAGGTTGATGGATCAATTTTATCCAGCTAACCGAAAAAAACCTCGGGAGTAAAAATAGCCTAACTTAGTGACAAAAAGTATGTAGAAGTCGTAGACACGGCAAAAGGCTAATGTTAAATGAAAACGCCCTCATGTTTAAGCCATCATTAAAACAGAGGACGTAAACAATGCAAATAACTCTTTCACTCCATTGCTATGCAAACGTCATTTATTTTCTATTGTAGATTGAATAATTTAATCCATCCCACCTGGTGAGAATTAACGTACATAAGTGTTAGGCTTGGCTCAAGTCTTAGAAGGTTAATATTTAGTTTAACTGTCCACACGACAGCTTGGTTGCGTCGGAGTCGGCAAGTGACAACTTTGTTTTGCAGTATGGACCTTAAGATAGGATAATGCTCTCCTAACCCTTCTACACATTACTTAGCAGCATATTCTTCCACACTACCTTAGGTTGTTATGACTTTGGCAAAGACCCCGAAAGCAGCAAATTAATCACCACTATATCACAAAAAATAGGCTATCAATGTAAACCATGTCCATTCAAAGTCTAAAATTTTACGTACTGAAAACGACAAATCGTAAATTAAATGGAAAATAGAGCATTTGGGTAATCTAAAATCTTTTTTTATATTCCTTTATATCCACCCAAAAAAGGGCGGAAAGAAGAGAAAGATTGTGACTGGATGTGAGGAGAAGAATGCGATAGCTCGCAAAATAGGGACCGAGTCAAGTTGGCGTGGGAAGATAAAGCCTGCGAACATATGAATTAAATCCTTTGTTACTCACCAAAAGTTTCCCGTTATGGTCAGTTTAGCATTAAATCCCTCCTTGCTCAAAACTAGTCATGTAAACTCATCCTGTAATTTTAACCAAACATATTTATTATCTTGGACATGACCATTATTGACTGGTTAAAGAGAGTAACACACCTTGATTACATTTGTGACTCTAGGGAGGTCCTCAATAACTCATGCAAACAGACCACATTCCTAGTCGAAAATGCTTTAGATATATCAGTCGAATCCTGCTGACACCAGTTGCATGTAGATGAAAAGTAAGTTTCCCTGGACAGTTATGCTTTCCATTTCAAATTGTGTTCTTAAAATGATGTAGGTGATAATGAGATGCAAATGCGTAGTGGACAACGTCATGGAGGAATGACAGTTGATCGGTGTGGCAACTGCTTTTTTAATTATGGCTTACTACAAATCGCTGTTTACATCGGTCATAGTATCATAAAGACTATAAGAACTAGATATAATTGCCTGTTCCTACTTAAATTGTTTCGCTACTTGATCCAATTTTACAATTCCCGTATTACATGCAGCAACACAGAAGGGAGTATTATGATTTGATAAGATAGTGGAAATACATGGAAATTATGCATTTACAAATTTTCCGATCGCAGTATAGTGGTGGGTGCTTCTTAAAAATACGTGAGAAAATCCAGTAATTTGCTTTTAATTCCTTTAACTAAATTTTTCTTCCTAATCCCAAGTTTCAAGTGATGGTGCCTCCTTATCCACTTTTCGTCTGGTCGAAACCGATGCTGGAAAAAGCTAATATAACATCAGCTTTCCCGCCGATAACATCCAATTTTTCATTCAAAGTGTTACAGTTATGCAGCTAATCTCATGGAAGCTGTTTGCTCTGTAAGATGCTCGTTGCTAAGACATTTGAATATATTTTGCCCTCTTTTTGGTGCATTGGACACTAGGAAGCACTTTTATTCGACATCACGCGCTAAATGATACTATCGGTAGCGTAATTCAATGGGGAGCCATCAGTAGTATCTAGCGAGAGCGTAATTGTATTCATAAATTACATTGACCAAATTTAGAATCTTCAGCCGTGTTTGGATCTTTTTTTAAAAAACGTCCAAATCGATAGCGCTTCCAGGAGCCAAATTTTCGCCAGCATTTTGCCTAGTTATATTAAATCACGCATAGTAAAGCCGATTTGTTGCCCGGAAAGGAGAAATGCTAGTCACTAATGTGCAAACTGTATTCTCATGGCCCTAAGTCAATAGAAGGACTTGGTGAATAGCTCTACTGTAAGTGCATATTTATTACCAGCGTACGCGATTAGATAAAAGCATGAATTCTAACCCTGGCCTCTGCATATTCTATGCTACAACACTCCTATATTAAAATATACGTCTACATTATGACAGCATGTGTAAGCCTTTTTGGGTACTGCCCATTTTCATCGGTTTTTTAGGCCATAACCTGGGCGCTTTTATCCCACTGCGTAACCACGCATAGCTATGATGTCACTTTCTGTGATTTAAGACTAATGTAGCTACCGAAACGTAGGAAGTGGCATGGACATACTCTGGTCAGCTAGGATATTTAAAATAGAGTATATCAGAAATAAACTATTTGTAATTCTCTTAAGAAGTTTCTTAACGCCAAATGAATGTGCTGACATGAGAGAAGACTGATCCAGATGCACTGCAGTAAATAAGTGAAAAGGATGAAAAATGAAGAGATTAATCCCCTTGGCATTAATTGGGTTTCTTTAACAATACCTTGATGTTGCCATCAACTAGGTCTCAAATTACATGGTTCCTGCAAAGTGGCGACGAAAGGATATTGTACTAAACTCAGTCATTTCAGTATTATAAAAACGAACCATAGTTCATGTACGGTGAACTCTTTGGTAAGGCATTAGAAGATTGCGAACATACTAGAAGACGTGTTCAAAAACTGATTACGAAATTTAGGTATTGCAGTTGTAATTGAAATTGAAATGCGCCTAATAATTTTTTTGGCCCCATGCTCTTGAAGTGACACATTCAGGCCCTCCAGTTGGTACTTTAATGAAATAAATTAGAATTGGTCCAATCTACCTTCATTTTGGCAGCAATGAAGCAATACTTCGGGCTTAATGACCTTAAAATTAAATTACTTATGCTTTCATACTCTTTATTCCAATGTTTAAGGCAAATAATACGATTATTTCTCACAGAATAGTAATGCCTAGAACCAATAATGGAACTCCATTTTTCTAGTTTGGGTTTTCAGGAGTAATTCAATTTTTCTCAAAGCCATGTAGTGCCAGGTAATACCTAAAAAACCGATGATTTCGTAAAGCGATACCTTCAAAAGTGTGAAAAAGTAGTCCTTGCCTCCGCTTATCCCTTTGTAAAGCGCAGTTGAAGAACTCACGGCCATCAGGCAGCCTGTTGGTAAAAAGTTACCTTTTACAGCTCACTCTCGGTGCGCAGACCTTAAGGCCTTTATGTACTTTACCTTCGGAATGCGCCCTAAATGAGTTTATTGGAAAACCTTTCATTCACTGTAGTTTGCGGTAATAGTCACAGCACTGTAACTTCTTCCGAAATTTCACTTCGGTCATTATTTGCACCCTTCTCTCTTGTGTCGACGCCATACACATTAGTTTAAGTCTTTTTTTTGTGCATAATGCATTCATGCATTAGGAGAAACCTGCATGCCCCATGACCGGAACCTGTTTGCAGATTTAAAGAATTAAAAGGGCCTGATACACGTTGTTCCTCCAATTGTAATTTGTCTTATGATATGGACTTGAGATCATGCTGTTATCCAAATCCCACCGTTTGACAGAGGAGATATTTGTCAGTTGGCACGCATAACAAAGCACCGGTTTGCATCAGCCTATTTGTCATTTACTCTGAGTCTGCACTATAATAAGGAGGTACACGTTGGTGAGGTGTGGTAGCTGGATACGCCATCTATTAAGGGTTAGATAAGTGGGGATTTTCTGATCTCATTACTTACTTTGGAGCCTCTTTGGGAAATTTTCCTTACTCTTGCACCCATTTAGTGAATTATTTTAGGGTCCTATAACGTTTACACCAATGCAGTCAGCGGAATAACAAATCAGCTATGCACACGCTTTCACTTTCACCACTCTATTAGCAAGTTCTTTGATTAATGCTGCATTGACAGCCGTAGTAAATGTTCTCTCTATGTAGCAGGGTTATGCTGTCAATGTATGCGTCAATTCAGGACTGATCACCAACAACGCGGTCATGGTGCTGGGCGCCGTTTACTTAGTCACGATAAATCGGCCCATGACCTTGCAGTTCACCACTTTTCACAGCCCGCACCACCTAGAAGCCTTGGCCAATAACTTGACCCTGCAAAATCCATTACAAATTTTTGTAGTGTCGACGATAGCACCAGTTCTGCGCCCGCTTGATCCCAAATCCTCTTATTCTCTCACATGGGTCAAGGCACAACGCAATACCTGCCACTGCTATTAATGAAACATCTGCGATCCGCTGTCAGCAGTAGAGCTTGGGTGAATTTGTACCTTTAGGTCTGTTCTCAAGAGCCCATTCTGAGTTGTTTTTTTATAACTTAAATCCTTTTTGCCTTCGACCACAGCAGATAATCAAATTTTGCCTAAGTGTAATCCGCGCGTATTTACCAACGACGTATCCATCAACAAATGATATGTGGCCCTAAAGGCCGCAACCTATTCATATTTTATCTACCTCATGAGCATTGTGCTATAGACCTTGTCGAACTTATCTTACATTTTACAAGAGATATCAGTACGAAGGTTTGCGCTGATCCCAAGGCTTCAAAAATGTTTGAAGGTGTACTCTCACCTTCATCAATAGGCGCCACATAGCCGTTAATGTAACAAAGTAGAAATGGGATACATGCTTAGTTTCAGTTGTTCTTTTTATTTTCCTCTCTGTGGAATTTCTGGCTTTAGAACCGCAAAGCGATGATTAATTTTTCTCTTGGTTCCACCTTCCACACTTGCTTTCGGCTAAAACTGGAGAAGCTGGATCAATATTCTAGACTTATATCTTATAAGAGGCGACAGGGGAGCTAGATTTCTATTAAATGTAGTATTGTTAAGTAAATATAATTGATGCAACATTAACTACTCCTATCGTGGAAGTTATCACCATATTCCTGAATGTTTTCGGTGTCTAATGGCTAGATCTTTTTATGAATTTGAAACAGAATCCACTGACTTGCCTCACATTCCTCCATTTGGGCTGTCCACTTTGTTCCAAGTTTTAGCAAATAATATCTTTTAAATAGAATCGGTTCAGCTTGATAACTAATACAACAAACGAGAAGCGATTCTTGTCCTTTATAACACTGAAAGTCTCCGGTTATATATGGCTATTTTTCATACTAAATGTGTCTCAGAAGCACAGTTTACTTTGAGAAGCCTATTTGCTCAATAAGGGGATTGTCACTAGGGCAAATCAGCACAGCGTGTTCTTTTGGTAATACACTACACAATGAGAGCTCAAAGCTTGCGTGTGATGCTACAAGCCGGTAGGAAAGGGCAGCCGATGTTGTGCGCTAAATAATACGATTGTTTGAGGGGATGGTGCCATTACTAGTCATGTGATTTAGCAGCAAGCCTTGGTGATATACTAATGATAAAACGTTTTTAGCCCAAGAAAGCAGAATCCACTTTTAAAATTCATATAAACAGTGAAGTGAAGATAACTTTCCTTAGTGCGAAGTCAATTAAGTGGTTTTCAATAGCTACGTTTTAAGGTCATTGTCACAACCGGCGTAAAATGTGGGTGTTATTTCCTCTGCCTCCAGCTTCAAAGCGTCAACGTTTCATCATATTGCGGAAATCAAATCCATGATAGCTCTTCCGTTGCTTATATATGTATATATCTGATAACCCAAGGCGATTAGCAAGGTGCTGTCTATTTTCCTCCGTTTAGGCTCACCTTACAGCACAATCACTCATAGTTGCGACAGCACTTGCACTCTTTGGTGGTTATTTTAACAAACAAAACTTAAATATAGAGATGAACATAATTAGGTCAGCCGCAAGAGGTGATAAAACAATGTAGCATCTATCAACTCAGGCACACCACAATATTGGCTTTGCCTAGTGACCTAGTCAGCATTTACTTTAATGGCAAAAATTGTCCCAACGCGTAAAGAGTTGCTGTTGGTCTACCTCAACAAAACAGCGTTAAAAACTAGAAGCCTAAAGCGACTACTTTCTTCTAGACCAACCGAACGTCTTTCATAAGTGCTTAGTCTCGCTCTTATTTGCGTAAGGCATGCACTACCTTATAAGGATGGGACTTAATTACTGAGTTGACTCATTTCAAGGTTTCTGACTTAAACAGTGGACGATGTAGAGCGTGTTTTGGCGTAAAGTACTGCAAAAATGCTGCCTCCTGCTCCGAGGAGTGCGTCCAAACAGTAGGCATGGCTGTTTGATTACCAACACACCCATGATTGCTAATCTATAAAGAAGAAATGTGGTTACACAGCTATATGCCACGTAGCCATTGTGGTATGGTAAATAAAATCAAAATCCGCGACTCTGTAATTGGAAGCACACTGCAACATCTATAAAGCAAATGAAACCCCATTAAAGCGTACTCACCAGCAAGTGGACCAACACTTTTCTCAGTTAAGGTGTTCAAGAGGAACGATTTAAGGTTTAAGGATGGTACTGTAAATTCAGCACGCCTAGGTCCAGTATACAGCAACTGCAATTCAAGTACAACTTAACCAGGTGTTATAATGGAAGGGGACAAAATTAGCAACAATAGCTTCCACTGAGGCAATACAACAAGAGCGACAATTCGACTTCATCATGCACGGCTAAAAATTCTTGCCGTTCTTCTCAAAATTTTCATCACCGTTTAGGACTTTCTTTGGTGGAATTGGACTAAAGTCTAATAAAGATGGCTCAATCAGTTTGAAGGACCAGTCTAAATATCGGCTTTTGGGGATGGAAGTGCGTAGAGAATAATATATTATTAGTGTTAAATGCTTCTGAGATGATTTGACCTTGTAATTAAATCAGATCCTAAAGTCTCCGAATTACGAAACCTAATGGACCATATTATGGGTCTGGAAAGCGTAGGTTTAGATTTTTTTATTCATTTGACCCAAAAATTGTGGATCATAATGCTGAAGCTTTGCGCCTGATCCATGGTCAAATATTGAAACTTCAAGACAAGTACTCTTAAACAACCTGGTTTTGAGATACTTATGTCACATAACTTTAGTAGACTCCTCAACTTTGTTTTTTTGCGCGAGATGCAAGTGCCTACAACAAAAGGCCTGCTTTGATATGCATTAAAAAAAACCGGTTAATCCTATTTTATGGAATTAAATCTCAAAGAGAAAGAAAGTACACGTGGTCGCAATAAAGAGTAAACAGGAAACAATCATTGCATTTGATGTCTCTGAAGTGTATCAGTGGGTCCTCGCCATCAAAAGCCACCCCTGCTGTGCATTCCGATGCTGGCCTCAAGATCTTGGTTGCCTTGGGCATGACAGTGATGACGACACGAGATGTTCTCATTTTTGTTCGTGGGATCTGCATTGCTCTACCTACCATTTTTAGTTCCACACAGCATCCGCTTCCATTACCGTCTCCGCTGTCTCCATGACCACCTCACTTTTCATTGCAAATTGAGGCAAATTTTGTGCTGGATGAGCATATGACATCGAGATTTATTCAAGAAGCCCTGCCCACATTTTGCTTTTGTTCTGCTCTTTTGTCAAGTTGAGCATTGATATCAGATGTACCTCAACACCTGAGAGGAAAAATTAGGTGTAAGTTCACTGCATTACGGTATATGCAGATGATCTTCTTTCCATATTCAGATACAATTCAATTCGAGCCATGCATAAAATTGTATGCAAAAAAGCTTCACAGTTTGCCAAACCTTCTAATCGAGGTAGACACGGGTACGTACAAATACTGCGGTAAGCACAACTAAACTAAACTTTGGCAGCTTAGTAAATATTTGTTAACTTTACTCATTTCTACTTTGTTTGCATTTGTTGCCCTAACAGCCACTTATTGCTTCTGTTCTGGTAGACGTTTCTCTCCGGCGCGAATGCGAAATTGGTGAATGTACAAACTCATTATTGCCATCGAGGCTGGTCAAAGGCGCAAGAGGAATGCATGGGTGAGACGGCATCGACATTCAATTGTAACCTTGCCATTTTCAATTTACGGCTTTTAAGTTCATTTCGGTGCAGTCGTACACATTTAAATCTGTAAAGTCTCAAGATGCACTTCCTTTAGTCAAATAGTTAGGCAACTATTCTACTTAGGCAGATTATTGCTGAAGTTGCAAGGTTTGAATCAACCATTGATAAGGGGTTGGTGTTCGAGTCAATTTATTTTACTGAAATTAGGAAACCACTGGATCGTAGTGACACTTAATCACGAATTATAAATTTTGCCTTCTTTGTTAAATTGGCAATCTTACGTTGACACTAAAAAGGCCTTTTGACACATCTCTAACACATTTTAATTAAAGAGGACTAGAAATGTTATTTCTTTCTTGCGTTAAACCAAGACAGGCACCTAATCCTCCTTAAAAATTACCACTACGTACTAACCAAAGGTTGAACCACTTAGCCAGCTTTGTTAATGCACCCACTTCAGGACATGTTGTATTTCTTCATACCTCAGCCAAATTACTTTTCTTATGATTCAGGAATGGTTGACTTGTATCGCAACCGCTAAAAACTGCAATACACATAAACAAACTTCAAAATAGCACTGACGGTGTTGCCTTTGCCAAGTGAAAACCTCCACTATCATACTCTTGTCAACTTCCCAGCTGTATCAAAATTTGTCCTGACCAAACATTTGACGTGTGCGACCATCTCATTATTTGTCAAGGTCGATCAGCATGAGACCAATTAATGAATTTGCACGCGTTTGTACATCCCAGCACCTCTCCCACTCAGGGTGCAGACTAAGTGACCATATGTCTTAGATGTTAACCCCTTTACTAATTCGTTCTCTGAGCCAGAGGTTAGTACATCCGATTCTCTCACCCCGATTTTAAAAAGGTCAGCTCCTCCTGTAGCATTACCTTGATTTTATTTTGCTCTTCAGCTTTATTACGCTATGGTACGCCTGCACTTCACAAGTGACATTTTAAATAATGTGCTCCTTTTTTGATACTTAGTGATTTAAAAGTCGGATCTGCAATCAGTGCACCAATGGAAGAATTATGCATCTGATGAAACAGACGGATGTTATTTTACAACATTTGAGATTGAGATTTGTGCCTTGCTACATAGGCAAACAGGTCAACTCTCTTCAAAGAGGTCCTCTTCATGATGTTAAAACAAATTGATTTTGTTTAACTCAACCCTAAAAAATAGGTGTACCGATTTTCTCTCCCGTCTCCGGTGATACTGTCTAGCAAATGAGGGCACCTTAGCACATAAATGTCATTTTCTATCCCAGATATTCCCTAGTTATTTCCCAGATTTGTCAAGATCTTCCGACACAACCACAGCGCCGTATAAAATACGGCATTAGTTTAAGCTATTACAGTAAGGAATTTTTTACAACCAGGTGTAGGGCAGTAAAAATTGTTTAAACGCCTTCATTAGGACTGAAATTCACTCTTCAATGGTCAGTCACAGATGTCTATGATTACACAGAATGAACTAAATAAGAATAATTTCTGACGGCATTGTAAAGGTAAATGGACTCAATTATCAGAATGGATGAGTGAGGCAAATCTAACCGACAATGGAATGGCATTGGCGGTAGATGACGCCTTACATTCGAGCGGGAATCTTTGCGCAGATTGTGTGCATACGCATGTGGAGTATTAACCACATAGTTAATGAACCGCACCTGGTTTAATGAGAAGCCCAGGAGAGCAACTATTTTCCGGCACTGACTTTAGCTTCATTCACGTGTGTATACTAGCGTCTGACGCAATCCATACAGACGTTTAGCATAAGAGGAATTGTAATAACGGCATCTTTTAATCCTACTTGGAGTGCAAGCAGCAGGAATTATGCAGCAATTTCTTCCATCCAACAACCACGTTGCGTAAAATGCAGCAAAATTTATGCGTCTACTTGGGGCAACTGCGACACTGTACTAGAAATCAAGCATTGCATTCTGTAGCTCCAATATTTGCATTTCTATACTCATCATTTTACGCGAAAGTGAACACGTATGGCTACAATACATGTTTGCTTGATTACACCTTTTAGGCTAGGAGCATTCAGTGAGCATGTATTTCGCAATGGAATGGTCACCATTAACTCTTGATGAAGGAAAATATTCTAAACAAGCATAGTTCTTATCACTGGAACTCGCTCATAATATTGCTAAAACACAACCTTAGTCTAATTAGCCCACTCAGTCCAAGAAAGTGACGACCGACATGAAAGGGACTTATGCCGAATCCACCACATTAGACGATAGAGAGAGCAAAATGTGACATAAAAGCACAAGATTTGAATTTGTGTTTTACTTCCGTAAGGGAAATCATTACTGTCCAATGTTCTCTCTTATATATCCCATTCTCATCTACCGCAGTACGCGGAATAACTCTACACTACCATAGAATATTCTTGAACTCGATAGAAAGTTTATACATCACTTCATTAAGTGGACACCATCGACGAGAATTACACCGAGAGCATTCAAATTCCAGCCTACTGAGCTTTCCATAACTCAAATTATACCCATAAAAAAATAAATTCTGCAATGCCGAAGTGCAATCATGCACATCATCATTCACGCTGGGTACTGCTCCTAGCAATGTTTGTGTGGGTAGCGCACACTTACAAATGAACAACAAAAAAGGGAAAACGCTATCGGTTATGAATTGTTGTACCAAACGAGACAAAGTATGAGGCAGGAAAGGTAGCACAATGTAAACTGCTAGCCATTTATGCATTAGTTGGACGCTTCAATCTCCACCTGATAGCAAG
The DNA here is from genome assembly GCA_000469725.3 of Echinococcus multilocularis. Taxonomy (NCBI): domain Eukaryota; kingdom Metazoa; phylum Platyhelminthes; class Cestoda; order Cyclophyllidea; family Taeniidae; genus Echinococcus; species Echinococcus multilocularis. The sequence goes on along the minus strand of LN902842.1, from coordinate 1,878,229 downwards.
AAAATTTTAAAGTAAGCATAAACCATCAAGCATTGACCTGGTAGAAAATAATAAAGTGAATAGGAGTTTGTGCACAACTCCTGGAGGGAAAAAGAAATGTGTAGGAATTACTTACGGGAAGGTGTGGAGGGCAAACCTGATTGTTGTTTTTGCAAGGGTTTAAAGACTGCAAGTAATTTACGACTTAGTCTTTCACTGCATTTACACGTCCATCTTCGTATTTGGTCCATGTCAGAACGCCAGGCATGAAAAGACTTGACATTAACTATGCCAATGTCTAGACTGGTGTCCTCGGCATAACTGTGTAGTCAACGCCAGGATGCTACCTCCCACCTGAGATATGAGTAAGAACATAATTCACCCGAAACGAGTTGCAAGCCTTAGGAAATATGTGGCAATTCCTTCCAGCTGAGATGATATAACATGCGAGTTACGTGGTGCAATGTACACGATTGTGGTTATTTTGATTTTGATCTGGTCACTACACCACCTTTGATGGCAACTTGACCCACATATGATAAGCGCTCTCTACTGCCCGAGATATGCACGAAGAAAAGTATAGAGCTAAAATGTCGAATAACTATTGCTTTACCTGGAAAAGTAAATTTACACCCCTCTTTTATTCAATGTTGGTTTTTCACAACCGAAAACTTCATGATGCAACACAAGCTAAATATTAACAAGGGTAGCCACTGGTTAACATGCCGCTGTCCTCCTTTCCTCCAGTAGGTCACCGCATGCAATGGGACACGATGCTTTCGGTTGTGTGGAATCAAGGTGCACACTTATTTCAAAACGGCGAGTTAGTGGATTTTTCCTTTAGGCATGACCTTTTGTCTCCAATGTAATCAGACTCAGGATCGTTGTTTAGTTAGAAGTTATATTTGCATAAAAATGTGGTAGGAGCTAGTGACAAAGTTGATGAGATTAAATAATTCCCTTTCGGTTTTTAAAGGAGAATGTGTGATGGGGAACGATAGAGTTTACAGTACTCCGTAGGCCCTTTACTCAACCCCATAACGTTGATTTTAAGTAACACCTGAGAAATTTATGAACAAAAGTGAAGCTATATCTGGTGAATGGGATGCATACTGCTTGAACGAACCTGCTGCATTCGAACCCATCAAAAGACGATAAATAAGGAGGAAGGGATTTACTTTGCAACCATTTGTCATGTGCGTAGTTTTGCTCTGGTCATTTCGGCTAAGTTGCTGAAAATCTGTTCCATATGCAATCACTTTGGGGGTAGGGAAGAAACTTTAAGCAATCTTATGCAAGAGGAATGAGCACCTTAAATAATTTCACTGGCTTGATTGGGTTGAGCCGATATGCAGGCTCTAATGGAGTTAAAGGGAAAGCGGATAAAGTATCTGTACAAACCCAAAGCCTCCTTAGTAGAAAAGTATTATGTTTGGTTGAGGCGATTCGTCAAGTCTGGATAAAGGTAAAGTGATTTTAGAGCAGTAATTTGCCTTACAATATGCAAAGAGATGGTGAAAAGGGGCGACTGATGCTAATGACATAATTAGTTAAGCCGTGTAAGCCTGCTAAAGGCGCGTATTAGTTAACTTGTGAAAATACATGTCAAAAAGACCGTATGGTATACGGGTAATAATATTTGGTAAATAATTCAACCACCAGCTGCCATTTGATGATTGGGTAGCTGACTAACACGAATTATTTTCTGCTATATCGGCCATTAACGACACTTTTCCCCCTGACAGGTTAACGAATTGGATGTTCCCACGCAGCCCTTGGTGTGGATGCGCTTTTATGCTAAAAATGTGCACTGGATAGGTGATGCATATATGGATAATGGAAAATCTTACGGTGTAGGCTTCTTATTGGGACACGATGGTTCAGCTTCCCCAATTTATTTGCTTTCTGCATCTTAGATACATTGAGTAAGTGGGTCTAGCAATAAACTCTAGTCCTCAGCATTTGCTACCATTTTAATTTAAGTAGTACTTTGTGCATATTGTTTCAATACTAAATGTTACTGACCCGCAGTCCTGAACAAGGTAGGTGAAACAAGCAGAAAATGTCAGCTTGGTCAGACTCTGAAGATATTGGATGCATCCACTTTTGGCGGTGCGATTTAATGGCGGGAAGAGTGTATGGAATGAGTGCATTCACTATCAGGACCGTAGAATTGACTAAGGCGGATGCATTTCTGTGATTTAGTTGAAAATATAAGTTGCCCGACGACTGAAAAATGGAAAATTCAAATAAGTAGAAAATTGGCAAAAAATCAACTTGTCGCGACGAAGTAATCAGAAACGAAAGGCATTATATACTATATTTCTTTTGGATCAAACATTAGTCAGCACGGTACCAAGGCGGGACAGCGATTGAAAATGCAAATGTCGAGTGCCAATTTCCCCGAAGTATTGCCTTTTCGGAATAATCTTTCGACTGTACATTTCCAGATTTACCAGTATGTTCTTGATGGATTAAATAAGACTGACGAAAAAAATTCCGAACGACTGTGACAAAACGAGTCCATTATGGAAAAGTAATGGTCAGCACCCAAAATATTGGCATGTAAAATACGCAGCGCATAAAACTTCCGGGAGTACAAGTTTGACGGATACTGTTGAGCCCAATTAATGTCCATTAAAATGGTTCCTTCAGTATCAGCTCGGAGGTAGCTTGACATCATGTCCGTGTTATATAAATGGCAATATGCTTTGGGCTGCACCCAGTCATTAGGAGAACTTCAGAAATTCATTCGCGTGTCTGAAATGTCCTTCTTTCGATTATTTAGTAAGTGATAAATACAATACTTTAAGGTTCTATCTGTTCAACTTTGGCCTTCTTTCTCATGAATCGATGATACCATCAACTGGTAATATTCGGAGGCAGGTCCATGTGTTATAGATGCGCTTGTTCAGGGTACATTTCTCCCTCGGTTGTAAAAGGCCTTCGTTCATTGTGAGATTTGCGATTAGTGAACGCTTTCATTTCGATTCGTCATTCCATTTTATACCCTAAAATCATGTTGAATTTGCACGTATCTATTTTCATAGGTGTCTATAAAACAAAGTGAATGCCTCTATTGGGAAATCCATATAATGGTAAAGTCGAAAATCAGCAACTGCAATCGCAAAGTATTGTATAAGATGCAAGCGATATGTAGTTGGCGTTTCCACCACATCCCAGCACATGATACAAAGTAGTCTAGATTAAAGGTCGCGCAAGCAACAGTAGACTTTCAAGTTTTCGTGCGGTTTATCTTAACATGTATAAAAATTTGATGTGGATATCAAAAATTGTAGGCCAGCATGTCTGTTACTCAAAGCATCGGGCAGCAATAGATGGGCCATAGAAAAGCATGATGAAAAAGTCCTTATTCCCTATGGTTGGTTGTGCAATAGGGCTTTAAAATGCTGAATGAGGGCCCCCTAAACGCAATTTGAGTCAGATCAGCCTCATTTTTAGCGTCTTGATGCTGATGCGGCAGTCGTTTATAATTTCCACCACCATCCATGCTTCATAACTTGCACAAGCTTAGAAAATTAAATAATTTTTATTAGGATCATCAGCATGACTCACAAACTTTTGCCCAGAAATTTTTTCTAATTCACTGCTTCTCTTTTTGGTCATATTGACATATTAATGGACATTCATAACTTTCGCAAAAAAAGCGGAGCAGGTGAAAGATCTCTACCTCCCCAACTTTAGTGGGTAGATACTTGTGGAGTAAATGCATCAATAAGAATGCTAATGCACCTGATCCATACTTGCAAATTTAGCAAAATAAATTTCTCTTCCCCTTTTCAGAACATGAAAGAAATAATTAGAGGTGGCAAAACTCACCATCAACATTGGAGAATTCACCCCTTGTCTGTGCTAGGCGCAACTTTAACTTCTTTTTTTGCCTATGTGAAAGCCATTTATCTCACCGAATGGTCTCTGTCTACACTTCGCATTCTTGACGCGCAGAGATCCTTTTAAAAATAGCACGATTTATTTTAACCCCTCGCTTCTGTAAAAATACTTCGGATGAAAAATAGATCTTACACCAGCTTGTAGCAAAATTATAATCTAATCTGACATTAATGATTCTTCCGGAAACGTGAAACACAGCAAACAGCTTATATCCTTCAAATTCAGGGGTGAGGGATTGATGAACCAACTTTATCGGTATAGACGTCTTAGCACCGGTCCACCACCGCATCACCCGCAAGCACATCAACTCTTGTTATTGCATGTCTAATCCGAGTAATATGGAGACGACCAAACCCATCCATTGCCTGTGAAGCATAAGAGATAGAAGTCACAAACAGGCAAAAGAATGTATTAGGTGAATCAGGCGATCTGTGCAAATGATCGCAGTACATTTTTATCTACCACTTTGCCATTTTCCCTCAATGAGGCCGCAAAAAGCCCAAACACTCGTCTAATTTATTTGTCATTTGAAAGGCAAAAATATGTTTCAACAGGTGCTACAAGGGGCATTGATAACAGAAAGAGAATTTACCGCTTACAAGTCAATGTGCTTAATGCTATCAGGACTGCACACAAGCATAGGTCGGTAATGTTCTGATTAACCGTCTCCTAATCTTGCATTAGCCTATGCTTTCAGGCTATTTAGTCGGTAGGTCTGATTTATAGACCCCAAAAATTGCATTCCTCAAGTGCACGAAATGCAAGCCAAATCTAGGATAAATTCAAAAACACTCGAGCATTCGATGCAGCATAGTTATATGCTTGAAGAAAGCTCATTCTCAAAGCCTTTCTTGCAGCTTCTGGGGTGAAGTAGACACCACCCGCTTGAGATATAGACTTTTAAAAAAAGGCCTAAGGATAGTGGTCACAAAACTGTCCCTTGGGAGCTACCCCAAGTGTCTTTTATAAAATCAACCTATATTAAGGCGCGCCCTTCAAGCAAAGGCCAATTTATCAAACATGCAGTTAATCAGATATTTAATAAATACTGGTTTATACTTAAAAAAGGAGCGAGATACATTTTTCCGGCACACTTCTCAGGAACTATAGGATTGACTGCATTTTTTACAACTGCCTGGTTCCATTGCAACACCGAAATTTTGGGACAGAAAAGGAGACTGTTCTGCATTTAAAGTCAGCCTAATTGTCATTCATTATACGACAAGAAAATTGATATAGACAAACAAAACTGCAGGAAATCTCTGGAGGGTATTGACTCTGTAGGCAGAAGTCTCGCTTAATGATGAATGACGGAGTACCTAGGTTGCAAAGGTGCAGAGCGTTCTTTGATCATTGAGGCCGCGTATGCGCTCTGCTTGGTGATAGGCTGGTCAGCGGTTCACTACACACACTAAAAGATGGTAGGCTGAATTCAAACCTTGCGAGTGTGTCACATGTAATTGTACAATCCGATATATCCATGCAATTTCTATCTCGGAAAATAGTCTAAGCGAATCGAGCCGGACCTACTCTACTCATTTCTCTTCCTACATTTTTTAACAACCAGAGTATGGCGTAAGAAAGTTGTTAAGCATGTCCTCTTGAGACCCGATATCTTGAAAAGTAGAAAAGCAAACACCTATTCTTGTGCAATTAGTATTCATAAGTCACCAAACATCACGTACCATTTAAAATCCACCAACACTAGTACACCACTACTGTGAATGAGAAAATAACCTACTCGTTAAATGCATTTTCAGATGTCCAAGATAAGTATAGAGGAAAGTGAGGAACAAGTACATTAAGGACAAATTTACTGCTGCTCTAACTAAAACGATTTCGTGGTCTATGCGTTACTCTGTGTTGATAATATCATGGTCCAGCGCTAGATGACCAAAGAATTTCGCTCTAATAAAGGTGTATGCAGGAATGGAAGGTTAAAGGGGATGGTTGACTACCACCCCCGTTCACCCTCGTGCTGTTTAACACGGAGTTGTCGCCTTTTCCTCCAGCAGTCAACCATCTGCAACGGGGGTCGATCTTATCTGCTGTTTGGGTTTATGGCGAATATTTACCCCAAAACCTTATATCTATGCACTTCTTTGCTGCTATCAAAGCAATCGGATCTACTGCTCTTTGGGGATTTAATTTTTAATAGCATTGTCATTGACGGCAAGAAGCAGAATTGACGAAGGTGGTTTAATAAATTTCTGTGGCTTTTTAATAGTTTATATTAATTGGGAAGCAATAAAGTTCTCTTCATGTTTATTATTGGTGCTTTGAGACGCAAGTCAGATATTTGTAAATAAGCCTAGAGGTAGGTCTAGTGCACTGAAAACCTGAGGTTAAAATAGGAGTAGTGGCAGTCAGGTCCATTCAAGCAGTGATAAGTGGAGAAACATTTAACTTGTAAACTAGCACACGCGTATTTGACGTCTGAGCTGGTCATTTTAAACAGGTAACTGTCGATCAGCTCTGCAAGCAGGCACTTTGAAATAGGTGAAAGCCTATTAAAATGAACACCTTTGATAAGCCCTCTGATGTGAGCGAGAGAAGCCTGCACGAATGCTTCGGTTGGAGTAAATAGAAAAGGAGAGAATTATTTCTACAATGCTAAAGCCCTCTGAATAATATGAACTTTAGTCCAATTTAAGAGGCTCTGCGAAACGGTTGAGATGGAGAGGATTTATAAGCAGAAACCGGCTTTTTAGTGTGCACGGAAAGGGGAGACTGACTTTATTGGCCTGATTAGTTAAACTCTACCGAAGTGTACATTGAGTCTCTTAGTAGGCTTGTCAAACTGTCTGCCAAAATCTCGTTTAAGTAGTTGAGAACATGGTCGGTTGTCCACTAAACTTAATGAGTAGAGATAATTTCTCCTGCTGGTAAATTAGGGACTTGTACCTTTATGCATCACGTTTGGTGCGGGTCCGTCGCTTTTACTGCAGAGTAGAGACACAAACAAGGGTATTTAAATAAGTTAATACAGTGGGATTTTTAGGGTTTTTAAAAACTTGCCTTCTTTAATGAATTCACGAGCGGTGTCGAGGACACAATGGATACCTCTAAATCTTGCGATGGACTCTAATTTCAATCATGACTAACTAGTAACAGATACAATCCTTCAAACTTAAGCAGTAGGCCTTCACACTTTTCAAAAATTTATTATGTTACTGACCAGCAAAATTATGCAAAAGCAAAGATTATTAGATAATATCTGCTTGGTTGCATGTCAGGATATTTAATTAATTTTGCCCTTAGTTTACGGTTGTTATGCTGTGGAAAATTGCTACCCATGTCTTGGGTACCTAATGTCCATGAAATCTGCTACTTTTACCATTTTTCACGATAAATAACTCCAAAATTCATAAGGAGTTATCCATGAAGAGCAGTAACTCCTTTTATTTTTGGTGCGTAGTGATAGACGGTCTCATCCTTTACCCATTATTTAATTGACGATGATGGTCTTAAGCACGATGATGCCAAGTGAGGCCCTTTTGGGCGTGCTTATCTCTTTCTTAAAATCAAAATTCTTTTTTGTGAGCAGTTGAAGCACAGATTAGCAAAATGTGATTGGTTGTGAAATTTAAGTGGGCTACTGTAGGCGGCTTAGTCTCTCATGTATCACGCCCCCTCACTATAAAATTAACGTGACATTTTTTAATCACCCCTTCACCCTTTCTTACTAAATGGAGATGTCTTTACTAATTAGTCAGTTCTTGTTAACAGCAGCCACTATTAGCACCATAACATGAGCGTAATACAACATGGTGGCATACAGCAGTGTGTGCATCCACGAATGAAACAATTTAGGCAATGCTGAACCGTCAGTTTGTGCATACTATTCGGTAAATAGTTCAAGCAATATATGGACTCACTTGTTTATGAAATGCGCAATAAAGACTATATAGAAGTAGAACTCCCAAAAGAACTTCTGTTTGGAAGAGATAGTCCCAACTAAATAAACCGGTAAAAGGATGAGAAATAGGGTATAAATGGGGCATTAAGAACCAAAATTGGGAACCTAAAATGTGTTTATAGCTGGTTAGCTGTCACCATTTCCTCCTTTTGCTGCATAAAACTGGCTAAGGCGGACAAACTGAGAAAGTGAATCAACAAATGATTGACGAAACAGGCAAAGAAGTAGATTAATGATGGGAAAACTAGATTGAGAAGACTTCAGCTTAGGAGACGCGATCATCACACTTTCACTTTTGGTCTCGACTATCAGTAAGTCTTCCATCTTATCCATCGCTCGTCCCAGCTGGCTAAAGTAAAACCGGCTGCACGAGACAATAATTACGGTCTTCATCATGATATTGGGGAGAGTTGGTCACCCCTCGATACCTTCGGAATATGGCGGGGAGGTTCAGTCCTCTGCAATTTATTGTTTGACATAGCACAGAAAAGCACCATCTTCTCTGTCACTCATGATAAACTGCGCGCGCCGCGACACACTTGAGAGAGTATTAATGACAAAAAAGATGGCAAGATATGTGATGGGACACCTTTTTCATCTCTTCATTCACCTACTTTAAGTAGTGCATTGATGCAGCATGAATTGGGGCATATAGCGGCGAAGACAGTTAATGAAAGAATTAGAAAAGAGAATGTAGGTACAGAACTATACCGATGGCCTCTGCCAGCCTCCCTCCTACCTTTTGCTTGCTTTAGTGGTGGCCATTAGCCCCCTTGACTGTTCGCAGTCCAGTGAAATGTCACAGAGAAAGAACTTGCCAATGTATTTGCTACAGAGTCTAAATTAATTAAAGAGTACTTTGACACCAATGGCTTCGACGAAGCATCGAAAGAGGTAAAAGAGCCGCATTCTCGCCCACTTCTTGTGGCGGATTGGAGATATGCAAATTATATGAGGTGCAACATTTCCGGCTCGGTCATGAATAGTCAGCTACAATAAGCGTGGAGTTAGTTAATTGTTCAATGCGTTCGATCAAAAGCGGAGATGATGAGGCTGAAATCGTCTTGTGAAAAATAACTGATGACTAGTACAGTGATTGTGGCACAGTAGAGTAAATTGAGGGGGACTGAATTGGGCCTCAACTTAACAAAGCCTCCACAATTATGACAGTTTTGGTTGAAAAATCACCTGTTCGCATTATTTAAGGAGGCATTTCTTGTTTCGCCCTAAAGACACTAGTATGACCCGCAGGTGTTGAGACGTAGTGAAAACTTGTACATACGATACCAAGGATGTACACGAGGTCAACCGGTAACCACTTTTGCGCATGGGTAAAGAGGAATAGCACTTATTTTGCAGAAAAATGATATTTAAAAGTTTGCTGTTTGTGTGTAAGCATGCAGAATATCTCTGTTTTGTCAAGCGTTGTCAGTATTATCCACATTTACTAGAAGACAGAAGGAGTGACGCGGCCTTGTTTGCCACCAATCCTCTGAGCGCATTCATCTGATGACATTTCCTGTCTTCAGTCTAGAATTCGCTTCTACCCAACTTTATGTTTGCCCTTCACATCTTCCACCGAGACTGCATTCACTACTAAGAATAGGTATAGCTATCTGGAAGCGATGGTTTTGGTTAGAGATTGTTTGCCTCAAGGACCCAGTTTAGCCAAATTCTGATGATTCGTAAGCTCATCACCAATCACGGTGTATAGCATGTGAATAACTCACATGTAAGGGATTTGTGGAATTCAGCTACTATACTATACCATCCAACTATAGGGGCTTCACATTCAGAGGGACCCTGTGCTGGTGATTGGAATAGCGAACTGCTTGCCTTCCAGCTACTGATTTTGTGCGCTTGTCTACATTGGCACGCTGGCAAGGCTTAAACCAAGTGCAAGTTGGGGAAGCTAAGCAAATTTGTGTCGCCCACATGTATTAAAAGAAAAGAAGAAAATAGGCCCATAAGGCTATTAGAATATCCATATCTTGATCACTCCTTTCACATGCCCTTCACTTCATAGTGTTTGCTCACCGACTAGTATGTGAGAAGATTGGGGTTTTCTGAAATGCGGTCATTCCCTAACCGCCTACTACTCAGTCCACATTTCTAAGAGGAGCATGGATCACACAAGAATGACCAAGTTGAATTTGTGCATAGTGGGCTGCGGAGCACACGTAGTGTTCAGTAACTGGGGCCCAGACAATTGCAACCTCGAAGGTGTGGAAGAAATACTCATCCTTCTGCTCTTTCTACTTTTTCTTTACAGGAAGAGTCAGAGCCAGTAAATCGGTGGGAATAGTCTTATTCCCACTCACCCAAGACAAAGCAAGATCTGGTGCCCTAAAGTGCTACTAAAGTGACTTGTAGAAGTAACTAACAGCCCAATTTATGCCTTTGGGATGATACTACTCTACACTTGTAAGTAGTCCTTCAATATAATTTCTGCAAGCTCCAAATGATACCGTTCACCCCTTTTGGTAATGGATTTGGACAACTACAATATCACACGAAATAGATAGTAAATATGGAGCTAGGTAGGACTAGATTCGTCGCTTCTAGAGACAAGTACCCCCAATTGCTCGGAGTTGGCTGATGGGAATGTCTTGTTGAGGAAGGATAATAAATGGGTCCAGTGTTTGTTTTTAAGAGCAAAATATTTTAAACAGCGCTCTGCAGTTGCTTAGCACTTGTCGCGAAAACCACTTAAAGCTATTTGCCTTTCCTCTGTCAGTTATTTGTGGTCTTGAGTCATTCAAGGAAGTTGATGGTTTTGGCTTCTGAGAAAATCGCACATTTTCCATCAAGTCATTGGACACGCTCTGTTGGAGGACGTTTAAAAAGCAGTGATATCTTGGACAATGTTAGAGATGGTTTGAAAAACAGGAAAGTAGTTTGGATATCACAATTGCGACGCTCCTGTCAGCTTAATAAAATGTGTGTCTTTCAAGATGCACTTTATCACTGGCGTTTTGAGCAACCTGAAAAAGATCGTCTCAAAGTAGTTTTCATAAGATTACCTTTAAGATTTAAATCGTAATTTTCAAGATGGAGTGACAAATAATTATCTACGATAGAGGCAAATGAGTAAAATACGGGAGGAAAGGATTGTCGTTTTGCTAATATTATACTCTTCTCAGACAACCCTTTCTACTTAACAAAGTTAGTAGAAGTTGATTTTGCGAAAACAAGTGAATTAAATTGGAATTGGAGTAGATAAGGGACATTCAAAAAGGTCACACCAGCGAGGTTATTGTGAGAATGTTGCCTGTAGGTTGTATTTATGCCTGTCGCATCAAATATTCCTGCCGCGTAGTATCAGTGCGACCCATCTGCTGTGGAGATTAGAGGACGTTTGTCCTCTGTACCACAAAAGGGCGCTACTATCACATACGACAATAATGGTAATACAGGAGACATCTAAATTTAAAAAAAGGCAAAATTTATGATTTTGAGATGGATAATGCCACCCACTGTATGGGTAAGATTCTGATGAAATCAGTTGCGCCGTTTCAGAATATCATCTGTAAATTCCTGACAAAGCTACTTTTATCTGGTTCCTTGTTGTGAATTTAGAATGTCCTAGAGATTGCTTGCCGTTACCCATAGTTCTTGACATAGAAAAACTGATGCAAAACGCATCTATATTTGTTACCTTTCAGGATACAAAGAATTTCAAATGAAGCTTTTTCAAGCTTCTAACTCAAGGTTCTGCTAATGTTTGAAATTTCACTGAAACATCACCACAATGTAAGTGTTTAGCTATAATATAGTGTAAATAAGAACCAGGCCGGATCTTTCTGTGTTGATTTCGTTAAGTAATGTTCACATGTAGTATTTTGGGACCTCGCTCCCATCCCTTCTCTTGGAGCCCACTTGTTCCTGCCCATCCCAACCTGACAGATTACGGTTTGGTTCTACTCAAAAATATCGCAAAATAGTTCATTGAGGAGAGGCTGAGATTGAAATAAACATGGTTTTAAATGTTACACGTCTATGTAACCCCTCGAATACTAACGTACAACCTACATGTGCCTCACAGATGTTGTCACCAGGGCGTTCTGTCACCAAGATTCCACCCCCATGTTACTTTTCAGGTCAATTTCGTTTTACGTTGAGTCGCCTCGCATCACTCAGACGTTATTTGATACCTTCATTTCTATCTAATATTGCAGTTATGTTTATCATATTGTCCGCAATCTTGCAAACGTTGTTTGGAGTAGAAATTTTCCGCTCTCAGAGTAATGCATAGATGTATGTGTCCACCTCAAATTTCAGACCTCTGCTGCGCGTGCCCTGTAGCAACTACCAACCAGTGGCATCAGTTTTCATTTGCAAACTTTGGGTGTACATCAAGTTACAGCTTTGAACATTCCTCAGCTGAACAAAGGCAGCAAAGTTGTGCAAATCATTAAGGACTCAACCAAAAGACTTTGAGTCAGAAATTGCACAAAAGCGGGAGTCTATTCTAGAATATTTGAAGAAGAGATGAATCTTAAATTAAATACAGTGGAAACGCCAAGATTGTTGTTGTCGGTAGTTCATTAAACTAGCTCTTTTACTCTCTCCGTCGTCGTTTATTAACAACTTCATCTTTTTTTAAGGCACTGTTCTGTATATTGTTAACTTGATGCGATTTTAACTCGGTTAAACTGTAAATGAACAGTTTGCAATAAACTGTGCCTCCACAAAGGTATGATTGGTGGAATCTTGGACTCACTTAATCTGATACCACATTTTATGCTCAGCTGCGTTTGTCATGAGGCGTGATCACAAAATTCATCATGTTGACTCATCTCTAATCCTATCTGACCTCAGAATGACACGACCCAGCAAGGAATGAAGTCACGTTTATTTCCCAACTTAGTAAAATAACGCCTTGTAAGAGCAAGTCACAGCTGTTCGATGGGGATTATATCCAGTCTACTGCATGTTCGCCATGAAACGCAAGACTAGTTACATCCAGATGGGTCACCAAATAAAGTCTTACAACTGCAAGTACTTAATATTGAGATTTTCAAGCAAATGGCCATCACTCATGACTTCAAGACCGATCCTGTTGCAGCTAATGAAAGGATGGATAGAAAATTAATTAGTGGATCTAGTGATGAGGTTTTTATTTACGATTCTAGACGAGCCACATAGAGGAGAGATCTATTTAGTTAAGGATAATTCTGCCTTAAATTGCTAACTGCCACACCAGTCTTTTGGTCAAGAAAGCCACCACACACCCCAAATTAACAGCTGTATCAGGTCACTAAAGTAAGTTATGTGAATATCACGGGAACCCATACTGTGCCCCTTTAACCTAAGGACGGCCATAGTGTAAAACTTCATCACCCCATTTTAAACCACTAGATTAGGCAGGTTTTACTGGACCAACTTCACCCCAAGGACATTTTGGGATAGATTTGTATAAATGTCTAAAAACATGGAGACAAACAGAGGATACCAAAAAGGAGGTCGAAGTCTCTGATGATGAAGAGTTTTAGCTTCAAACACGCAGTTAAAACCGACACCCATTCGCTTTTTCGCAACTATCACAAATCAGGACCGACGGTCATAATCTGACGCCTCATCAGGGATAAAAGACCTTTGATGTCAGTGACAATGATGTTATTCTTTTGTTCCCATGGGCTCTCAGTTTCGTCCAGTCTGTGCATCGAGCTGCGATGACTTGCTGACTTTGTGCTGCTTTAGTTTAGAAGGTGTTTTTCAAAGAGTGTCTGCCAGGTGATAATGGTCGTGAGTAGTCTGCCTCCATCCCTCATCGTCACTATTCTTATGTGAACACTGTTGAGGTATCTTTTTGGGTTCATTCGGCCATTAAGAGTGTAGATATTCTACTTCTCTGACCATTTAGTGAAGAACTTCCATCATTGATGCTTTTATATCAAAAGTGGTCAAAAGCTGTTGCGGCTTCAACAACGCTACGCACCTTCATGCCGCTTAAATATGTTAGGATAGCGTTATGGGGGAAAACCTCCAACATATAGTTGGAACATATCGGTACCGAGAAGAATACCAAAGCCTTAGTGCTAATCAAACAAAGCACGAAGAAGTTATGATGTCAATAATTATAGCATCTCCTTCACCATCAAGTCCCAAATCATGTGAAATTTTGTGTCTAAGTGGTTTATCCATTTAATACTTGGTACTAAAGTAGATCACCCACGGACTACGCAGTCCAGCACGATTGTTTGCCTTAATGCAAAACAGCAATACACCATGGAATTTCCATAATGTGTGAACATAATCGCTGCTAAAGTAATCAACGTCAACCTCTAATAATAGCAAACCTTCCTACTGACTAATGCTGTCGGCGATAATTTTCTATGCTATTGTCATAGTTGTTACTACCGCAATAAAAATACGTCATAAGAGGTCAAGGCGCAGCTGTGCGATTGGAATTAAATGCAACCAGGCCGTGTTGATACTAGATGGTTGACAGGAGACAGGCGACTTTTAGCTCCATCCCGTCGGGACATCAACTAAAGTACTGCATTTAGAGGCACTTAACGTAAGAATTTTTGAGCCAAGATTCATCATACAATATCAAACTAAAAATTTTGCATTTTAAGGATCCAAGTATTTTTTCTGGTACCCACTAAAGAGTTCATTTTAAATTTCCAAATTGGTGCGTCCTGATACCACATCGTCTTCAAAACAAACTGCACTAGGGATGGACCCATTTATGGAAGGAGTACCGAAGACTGGGAGATATTTGAAAGAGGTCTACCAGAAATCGAATGCTGTTCTTTAAAATGTTATTCAAGTTAATTAAATCCAGCGTCTTTTGTTTGCCGGATTTTAAACCAAATTCCAGGCTGAGGCTACCAAAATAAGTTGAGTCGATTTCAGTGGCCTTACTGTCATAAGTTGTAGCCAGTTTAACAATCTACGACAATCTCTTTCTTCTGCTGTACTAGCTTGCTTTGGTCCACTGAGGATGCAAAGGTATCTCTTTAAGAGATTTTTATTTTCCCTTGGCTTTTACGGATGAATAGCAATGCCAGGACATGAACGTGAACGTCCTCCTTGTTCGTCTTTACTAAACCGCTCCAAGCAGACCCCAAGAAGAACTGATAAATTGTGCCGACTATTTGCCAAGATATTTTACCTACTGGTAATGCTATTGTATAACTGTCCTGGAACAAATTGCGAATCACCGTGAAAGCATGGAGCAAAAAAGAAATGCGAGCAAGTGGTCACGAGGGCCTGTGACTAACCTTTAGAGCCTGTGGTGAGCTCTTTTTCAAAGTATTTAGGTAGGCACCACTGATTTTGGAGTTGTCATTAAACCATCAAAAATGATTATTCTATCTCCTCAATAAAGCTGTTCGCGTAAAAGCTCTTCACTTATTCACTTTAGAGAAAAGAATAATGTTCTTAGGCATCGTCTGGCTTGTTTAGAGTAGAGATACACGTGACGTAGATTCTAATCAAGCTGTTAATTTTGATGTTTAGTGGATTTCAGGTCTTGGACAGATACGTACAGTAGTGAAACCAAGCTGGCAATCTATGGTAGACCCTTCAAAGGGAATGGACGAATGCTCAAAATGCTTTGAAGGATGTCAAAACTGCAAAGAATGAATTGTCTCCACAGTTAGATGCAAAATCAAAACATGAACAGCTCTTTGACATAGACACCTCAAAATTAGGTTTAAAGTCAATCATTCCACTCTAAATGGATAGAGAAATTAACATTGATTCCTTTTTAAAATATAAGTACACTAGATCCCATTACCAGTCACGGGTCTTGTCTTTTTGGATGCATTTACGGCTTAGTCGACTTCATTAACTACTTTGAATGATTCGGCAATGGTGCAGTTTGCTAATTTGAACGGTGATCCACAAGGAGTCCATTCTACAGCTTAGCCGAAAATGACGAGAACACTTACCTTTAGGTAGATCCCATCTTACAAATGTATACTTAAATTTAGTTCTAACTGCTATTTTTCTTCAGCACTCTTCAGATGTAGCCAGAGATGAAATGATAGAAGAAAAAAAGAAGGAGGAAGTGTTTTTTATTTACTTAGTTTCCCACACCTTCAAATAATACAGCAACCATTGTGCAGTGACTGAAACGTCTGCCTAATTGAGTATATGAACAGAAACGACACTCGTGAAGTTCCCGGAGGAACCAGCGATAACATGCAGCAGCGTACACAGACAGTGTGAAGCAAAATCCCAAAAATGTGCTCATCGAATCGGTCAGCAACTGATGTTGACTTGTTACACCAAATGGCTATCCATTATGCCCCTTCAATGGCAGCGAATGTCGCGAAGTGGGGAGCCCAATCTTGGGGTTTCCTGCCTTTGAGTAAAAAAGCACCAGCTATTATCGGTTTTTTGTCGTTAGGACCAGATCTTTTTCGACTGAGCATCTTCAGATTTTTCAGGAAATGCAATGAACTACTTAAATGTGGTTTTAAGAATAAATATCCCAAACAATTGTAATGCCACGAGCCCATCATTGAGAAAGTGACTCCCATCACTTAAAATTTCATTATGTGTAGTATGTAGTGAATAAGTCAATCAACGAGACAAAATCGACTGACATTTTCATACATTACTAATGTTTATCATTGGGATGCCTTTACAAGGCACTCGATAGTATCATAATTTTATGCCAGGTTTTATAAATGGTTAAAAAAAAACCTCTCAAGTGCGAGGCGTGCGATCAAAAAGTACCTGAGAGACTTTCAATCAAAAACAGATTTGTGCCTGAAATTCCTCCATATTTCGGATAAGTTCCTGTTTTCTCATGGAAATTGAATTCCAACGTGCTTGTTTTTGATCGGCGAAATGACAACTTTGACCTCTAATACCGTCTCCTTGCATCAACAGCAAGCATAAACCGATACTTAACCCCGTATAACCTGTGTGTGGAAGTAACTTGACTCGGAGAAATTGCCACATAACTCACACTGCCTACAATTCTTTAAGAGGGAATTCTAGCAGGATCTCGATCTCTGCTGGAAAGTAGCACTGTTGTGATGAGTACGGAGTTACGTCCGATGCCGAAAGTTAGACAGGGAGATGCCTCAATGTCGAGTCTTTCTATGCCAGTATTCTTCTGACTGGGGTTAAAGGCTAAGACGTGTGTAGTTGTAATAGGCCAACATGTTAAAAAAATAGTTGTAGACTACGCTGCTTTAAAAACTCAAAATTTTTGTTTTAGTTCCAAACACCGTTATAGGCGCTTATGCCCATCTTCCCTTTTTCTAAGTGAAATACAGAAATGCTTGCTATGAAATAATGAATTTCTCGCATAAGCCTTCCAATAAACTGGGTATGGGAAATCACTGTGTGTTAAAACTTCCAAAAGTGTGTCCGTGTAAAAATATGGCGTTGACCACCAACAATGAACTTCTGTTCCAAGCCTCTTTTCTCATATTCAAACCTACTTACTTCTCTAAAGCTGTATAACTTCTCCAGGTCCTTTAAATCAGCGAAATCATGGGCATTTAATTTTACTACTGAAGACCAAATTGCAGTTTTAACAGAAGTGTCCAAATTGTTTTTACTAGCCTAATTATCTGCAAATCGTCTTTACCTAGGTGTGGATCTACCTAACCTTAATGGCAAAACCATGTGATATTTTTTATCTGTCACTTTATTCTTGTTGTTTTGCTGTTGTTGGAAGGTACTAGCGAGTTCAGAAGGTAACTAGAGAATTTCAACAATTACAAATGGCATCCATGTGCCGATGTACAATGAGGAATTCATTCAGACCCTCATTTAACGCGCGAAATCACCGATGCAGTGCTATGAAATTAGTAGACCTATTTAATTGGGGCAGAGATATACCAAAACCATTTTTCTTAAGGATATGCAGGGAGTTAACTTGTTCTCCCATTGGTCAATGCACGAAAAGCCAGCCAAAGAGTTGCATAGACTCATCGGTTCACCTAATCAGATACCCCATTCTCCCATTGGTCACTTCCGACCAATTATTTACAGGGGGGGAATGATTGGTCCACTGGTCACTAATTGATCAGAATATAAGGCAAGCTATTTCACACAGTTCCTGCAGTATACGGCTGTGTATTTCACGTTTTTAACTACATTCCTTGATTTACTACTAATATCTAGTGGAATCTAAACGGGTTCCAGCTTCCCCTCTACGGATGGATTTGCCAACTGGATCTATCACTTTGGCCGTTACCGAGGCTTCCCAAATTCCAGAGATCAGGGAATCAAGTGAGTGCTTTTCATTTATTGCATCCTTGTCTTAAATTGATAATACGATATATTCTCTTATGGTTATTAATGCGCTAGGTTGTTTGATCGTATTTATCTACTAAACCAGTATGTTTTCAAACTTATTTGGCAAAGGTCTTTTTTTCGGGCACTTTTTGGTCACTTAATCACAAGACGATTACAGTTAAGGATTTGTAGGCAAATTACTTGCATTGGGACTGACTTGGCAGTCAGGTAACTCTTGCGCATGCAAATAGTACTGCTATGTTGTTACATCTGGAAAGGAAAAAAGTATCAAAACACCACTATTGCTCTATGTGGAATATGCTTTACCATCTACCCCAAAGGCAAATGCTTAGATGGAATTAATAGGCAAGAAAACAATGGTAGAATGTGGCCTACTTTTTTATTAATCTACAATACCTTTCCTTGTAAAGCTGAGGTCTGGTATGAATTATTTTACTGTAAATTCACTTTAAACAAAGATAGGACCACAAGCAGCGTTGCCAACCCAACAGAAGCTGGCCAGTCAACTCTTTCAAATAGAAATGTCTCAGTAACTGTAAGTACTTGGAATTACGTTGTAATCATATCAACATCCGTAACTTACCGTAGTTGACAATCATGACTGCTTTAGCAGGGACCTGATAATTGGTCGCAGTATGAGGGTGCCAGCGCACTTTCTGGAGGGGATTTGGAAGCAGCCGCATTGGTGTCTCAACCTAACAGTCAACCACCACCACCCTTCCTGAGTCCAAGTTTGGCCACAATTAGTCTCGATGGCCTTCATGTTTCACAACTTACCGGACCCCACCCACAAATAATGAACTCCATGAGGCTATCTAATTTCATAATGAATTCCACCGCTACCGTCTCCGGTCCTGCCAACAATGGCCAGAGCTACTACCAAACTCCCATGTATTCGGTAGGCATATAAATTAATGACATTTACTTATTCATTTTGGGAGTAAATACAAAGAATGCCTTGCCAGTAAGACACGAAAACAAAATGGGTCACTGCCGAATCGAATGGTTCTCCAGTTTTTATGCATTGATAGGCATTGGAGTGGATATGTACCCCTCCATTCTATCATTTTAGGACCTCACAACGGGTGCGCAAATCCAGCCTGTTCAACAACAGGTTAATTATGCTAGTTCGCCACCTGTGGCATTTCCATCTGAAAACTCATTAATTGCAAACCCACCACCGGCTGCAGTGGTTCTTTCCTCATTATGGCAGAATCAGGCTTCTACGATAAACAGTAATACCGGATCGTCTAGCAACTTCACAGTGGCGGCCCCCAGCGCATTTTACGAGGCTGTAAGAAATCAGCTCATGGTGGTGAACCCAACCGCATTTCCGCAACCACCAACATCTCCCGCAGGTTTTACTTTTAATCCAGCTGCAGTACAAGCCTTGGCGCTTATAATGGCGCAGCAAAATTCGCAGCAACTCCTGCTGCAGCAACAACAGTTTTTGGCCAGCATGATCCAGACTCCCCAATTACCTCAACATGGAGCTGTGCTCTCCACAACACCAGGCACTGCTACTAACAGCGCAGGTAGGTAGTTACTTAATAACCTTGCTGGATAAGTTTTGCCTCTTAATCACCCATCGCCATGCTTTCCTTTTATTTGCTCTACCATCCGCGCCCAACTACACGCTGTTTGGATTGAATGAGTTTGTACCTTTTTTTATTTCCCTGTTTGAAATAAGTTCTCAGTGAAGGGTTGCTCTTTTGTCTTTAGCCGCAGCGGGCATTCAAAACCTCGCCCAAGTCTTAGCCCCTCCTCCTCACCAACGACCCGTTGGTCGTGAGCAAATACGAACTGGACCTGAAGGATCGAATTTGTTTATTTGCTATCTTCCGGACAATTATGGGGACATGGAACTAGCTAGCCTATTTTCGCCCTTTGGGAAAGTGATCAGTGCAAAGGTGTATTTAGATAGAGCAACAAATCAAAGTAAATGCTTCGGTATGGATGAGTTTAATCTTACTGATTTTAAAATTTCCACGTCCTCAGTTAATCACAGTATACCTATTTACAGGCTTTGTAAGCTACGACAACCCTGTAAGCGCGCAAAATGCAATTAGCGCAATGCATGGCTATAGCCTGGGAAAAAAAAGGTTAAAAGTTCAGCTGAAACGTCCCAAAGGTAGATCCTTATCCCTTAACTACTGTTACAACTCTTTCTACCGTAAAAGTAAAATGTTTTTTTGTTTCGTCTTAGATTCAAGTCGGAGATGATACTTCTCCTAATATTTTGTAGTATATTGTCAATTGTTTTACCCCCCAAATTTGCTTAACCTTTGTTAGTTTTGTAAAGCGGATCCTATGCATGGCGGTAAGTTGTTACATCAGAGATCCTTTTTGCTATACGTCCTATTTCGGGAATAACTGAATAGGTTAAGGTCATTCTTGTACATGCTATTCCATGTTAACTTCTGATATTTCCAAGTGTGTAATGTCTGAGTTTGTTATTCTAGCCTCGCCTATATTAATTTTTGCATTACCTAAATCCCGATTTTGACTATTTGTCTGAGTGATAAACGCGTGACGTTTAACCATCCTCGGATGCCTACGCATGTGCAACGCAGCCCTTGCATTAAGAGTTTTGGTATACGCAAAGATTAAACACTCTTTTTTGGGTAATTTGCTTGATTTCACCTTTCCCTTCGATTCATTGTGTCTCGACGCATGTTCTTTCCACCAACTTCTGGCTACATTTTTGCATGAATATTTTGCTTAAGCCACACACTGCATGTCAAGGTTTTTTTTTCACGTCATCCCTCTTAAAACCACTTTTTCTTTTTTAGATGACTTTAACACTAATGAATCCATTATAAAGCCTTTGTAAAAGCTAGGGTAATTGTTTAATAAATGTTTTTCTGTAACAATAACGTTTAACTTGTGCTTTCGGGGTATATTGCTTTAAAGGAAGTACTTTGCTATCAGTACATAATCTTGATGGATTGTATGTACTCAGCTGGGCCTATTCGAGGGTTTCATGTCAAAATGTGGGTTGATGCCCATGACATAGTTCTAGGATGATGTTTAATGGAGTGATGAGCCTTTCACAAGTGGGTCAGAAAAAATTAAGCTAAAGTGTTAAGTATTAACCTGTTGTACTCTAATCAAAATCATTTTGTAGAGTAACTGAACAACTGTTAGTTTAGTTGTTAGGAGGTCAAATAAGTAGAAGCAGGCCTTGTGACAGTACTCTAGCGATGTGATGGCGGTAGAAGAACCTTCACCTACACACTGAGAAGCCCTTACCGGCTCACCAAAGGATTTTTCCCTACAAAGCTTTGCGATATATACTGTTGTGTAGGTTTATTTACTCAGTAAAATGATGCAAGTCCCTTGTGATAAAGGTGGTTGCCCATGAGGTGTGCCGTATGTGGTGGCCAGGTTGTTCAGAAAAGTAGGTGCAACTATTTCTTAGCACAGGCCTATCAATTAAATACCTAGAGTGCAATTTTTTAGCTTACGACAACAAAATTAAGAATAATGTTGCACTCTTTACAGCTACCCTCATTTATCAAGCCGTGTAGAATTAATTTGGTCAGAGGCTCCAAAATATATTTACTCGTGCTAAACAAACGAAGTAGGTGTGTCATGATCGGAGGCCATGACAAATAAATATCAGTGGAATGAAATATTAAAAAGGAGTCAAGGTGGATATTTTTCTTGAAAATGGACAAATTAACGGCGAATCAATCTGTTTAATACGTACCATGTCGTACCCGATAGGAAAGCGATTTTCTATTACTACTTAAACAACAGAACAGTCTACATTTCATTAAACGATCATGAGTTGCGAATTAGAATATAGAAGCATACTGCGGCAACTTATATAATGCTCACCTCAGGAATTTTGTCTGAAAAACTTAAAAACGTCACAAACAAATGAATGAAACCTCCCCGAAGGATATCAGTTCGCAATCAAGATCTACGTCTTATCTTTTGCATATATTTGTTGATGTGTTCAAACAGACTAAAGTCAGAGTTTCTAGTTTTTTCGAAAGCATACAAAATCTTAGTAACGTTGTGAGGAACACTGGTTTCAGTTTCGTTTAAACCTTTATTATTATCATTCGCTCCAATTGCGGTTATTTGCCTTTACTGAATGCGGCATTTAAGCAGCTGGCCTATCTTTGTTTTCCAAGAAGATCGCACGAGAAAATATGCCAAATTTTGCAGTTAATGATCTCATTTTACAAAAGAGCAAACATATAAGCCCTTTTTTAGTGTTGATGGCTGAAGCTGAGTCGGAAGCGCCGTATGCCTCCTTGCACTCAATACGCGACCTACAATTACTACTGAATAAAAAATGGTAGCACATTGATTTTTGGGAGAAAACTTTACTTTGAAATTTCTTCGATAGACGGATTGGATTTGACCGAAAATTGCAAAAGTTCTTATTAACATGTAAGGCACATAATTTAAAAATATCTGTTAATTATTTCCAGATTGGGTGTTTGATAATTAGTCCCTAATGTATCTTTTGCATGATTATTAGGATCGTGACAGAAAATTAAGAGCGCATATTTGTGTAGGACATCGCCGAAAGAGAAATAAATTGGTACCACCTCTTCAATTACTAATAAAAATGACGTCTATTTAATACAAGATTCAATATTTCTCATGAAAAGTAAAACTGAATGAATGCATCAAAGCCGTATTTAGAATATCTGAGCTCAAATTTTAGAGCAACAAAATCAAAGTGAAGCAGCTGATAGTACTGCTATCACAACTCCAATTATTTAAATTTAGGCTTTTGAACTGAACTGTAGAGGAGCTATTGCTGCAGTGTGTCTCTGACCTTTGTAGCGAGATCAAACTGGAAAGCTTGAGATGCTGCTGTTGGCTTTGAGAAAGCAGTGGACTGTACCAACATAGACCGAGTTTTCATTGCCTTGTAAGAGGCACCTATAGTCAAGGTTGCATTATTCGTGAACAGAAGAGCATTGCCATTCATAATGGCAGCATGTTTCTGCCATGTTTTCAAAAAAGTTTACATTGACCAACCAGAACATGAACTGCGCGATGTTCTACGATGTTTGATAATGAGCGCATTGTAAGGAGCCGACAGTTCACTTAAAAATGTCAAATTAGAAGCCAATCCTGGAGATTGCTAGCATTCTCATTACCGTATAGGAAGTAGTGAAAGTATGATTTGTTGATTTCTTGGTGAATGACTCAATGACAGTGCAGACAACGGCATGTTTTAATATTCGTCACTTAAACAACAAAGTTAATCCTACTTTGGATGTAACGTATCATTTTAGGCGATTTTAAACAGCCATTACATCACGTTATCATACTGAAGATCTTATGTTCCAAATGCTTTAACTCAATTGAGTAATTCTATCGTCTCAGCAAGAATGTTCAGGCTCAATTTAAAAGGTGGAAGATGCAATTCACATTTTATCTTATCTCTTCTTTTAGTAGAATCGCACATTTGTAACCTCTAGTTCAATTTGGATATCTGCAAAAGAGGAAAAATACGCATTACGATTTCAATCGATTTTATTTGTATTTACTGGTTAAACAAACTACTGCCATAAGTATGTTGATATAATTATTCTTTTGCAGGAATAAATACGTTCTCTTTGCGTTTCATTCACATATCTGTTATGGGTCTGAGGTGTGGAATTCTTCCATGACAATGGTCTTGACCACAATTGCGTGAATATACAAAAACGGGTAATACCCCTTGTCGGAGACAGTCATTTCCAGCAATTAAAATCAACTTCTCATCATTTTGCTGGACTTATCCTTGCTACAATCAGCATCAGACTTGTTTTCAAATTTAAAGCGGCCCTCATTTTTCTGATTTTTTTTTCGCAGACCATGTGGAAGTTATCCACTCCTCAGTCCTCTTAATTAGCTCAGACTGCATTTGCTGAACTCTTAATTTGCCAATAATTACACTTGACCCAAAATCAACGAGTCACAGTAAATGCATGTGAGAGCGATACAATGGAACAAATGACACCTTAGCACGATGTTGTAAGATGCTAGTTGGACTAGAGGAAACTTGCTCCAACTTGACGTTGCACCACTGTACCATCTCGGATAAGATGTCCATCTTAGACACAACCAATCAACTCCAAGCTACAAATTATCGTTAAAGTTTTTTTGTTTCTATTTATGGCAAGTGAGAAATTTAAGTCTGTCTATACTTAATAATGTTTTACTTTAGATGGCTATTAAAATTCTTGGGCGGAGATAAAAGCGCCAAATTTTTTATAATATTTTCTTTTTATTAGAGTGCTTATTGTCCCGTTTGATCTGAAGACGACGCAGTTTTGACCACTATAGCATGCTAGGAAATCTCCTAATGCAATGAAGATTTGGTATTAGGTGATTTGTCTTATGGATGAGTAAGCGCTAGTGGTGTAACACTTAAGTCGCCTCACAGATGATAATGATCGACGACAGTAATGCGCATTTAATGCTCGTTCCAGTAAGATCAAATGGCTAGTAGTGACAGATGGTAGGAAAACGGGATATATTCTACATATATTAAGACTAGGAATACATCAGCCAGAAAGCTTACTTTGCTGCATACTCAAGGCTGTCCCAAAGATCACAGACCTCAAATTAGGGCAGAAATGCTTATTTGTTGAGAAATACAAATATCAACTTATGGAAATTCAGAGCCTTAGTTTTATACGCATCAAAGGGTATGTTGTCGTAATGGCTTTACCTGCAGAAGTGGGCTACAGTACTGCTAACCGCTTTGTATGTCATGGATCAGGCTAAACACTGACAAGTAAGTCGCCAGCTAACAGTGTTAGTGACTGCTTTTACTCAACAAGGCATAACGCTCAGGATTCTCACCGCAGGATACATGGCAGTTGAAATCAAGAATAACTGTAGATTTCCAAGAGTAAAGTGTAGTCAGGGAATTGGTCGGCAATGGTGAAA
Source organism: Echinococcus multilocularis (assembly GCA_000469725.3). Classification (NCBI taxonomy): domain Eukaryota; kingdom Metazoa; phylum Platyhelminthes; class Cestoda; order Cyclophyllidea; family Taeniidae; genus Echinococcus; species Echinococcus multilocularis. Next base: position 1,853,271 of record LN902842.1, on the reverse strand, counting down.
TTATGGGCCTGACACCATTAGGTCTAACTGAAGTCCATCAAGATGGTGTCTTCGCTAAAGATTCAGAGATAGCTAGACTTTATATCCATGCACTGTAAATAGAATAATTTCCTTTGGTCATACGCATTCATGCCCCTGAAGTGCTCTTCGTGCTATGAATTGGTAAGTGAGTTGTAGCTAATAAAGTAATCATCGCTTCTAATCATTAAGCTTGAATATGAACTTCCTTCGTGTATTATGCGTCGATTACACCCACTGTGGTGATAGGAGAACTTTCTTGCGAGTACTTGTTCTTTCTAGGGTAGTAGAGAATTTCATAATATGTTTTTACCATTACGTCAACCCCTCCGACGAACAAAATGGGATTCAGGAGAATGCAAATTGGATTTACAGTGTTCTCTGTCTTTGAGAGTAGAGCTGGATAAAAATTTGGTGCTTTTATGCCACATTTTTTTGACCCTTAAGGTGCCCAAAACAAGGATGATGGCCGATGTTTCTGTCAGTATAAGAGATTCAGGGTTCGAATTCCAAGTTGGCCTTCATTTTCCTAAGATGAGTAGACTTATTGGGCTCAGGCAATCTATATTGGCAATGTTATGAATGGGTCCAGTGATCAAAGCAATGCTTATTCAGAATACACTTCTTTCTCGAGGGTAGGTGACGTCCAATGTGTTGCTAAATACATGTTCATTAAACGCATCGCGCCAAAAGAGTAATCAGGCAAGCTTGCATTATTAAAGTATGTGTTCGCTTCCTTGCACAACAGTGAGTTTGAAAATTGCATGCATTTGAGCAGTAAAATTCCAAGGATGATTTCCAATGCAATGCTGTATACACCTCTGAATTATTATGTGCAACGGGAGTGTCAAAGCAATTCGACTGGCAGAAACTGGTACAAATTTCCCACTACTAATAGATAGCTCCAAGCGATATCTAACCACTCCTTGATCCGGACCCAGATGTGGCATCTTAATGGCAGTTAGGGAATTATGTTTGACACTCTTAGCACGAATTGGAAATGCCATAATGTTAAGTCCTTCTATACCAAGGGCTCGATCCACTAGGGTTAAACATGGCTTGCCACCACGCCAATAAATAATTACTTGCATGGGATTTTAATTGTACTAGGTGGGGAGTAGTCGCTGTGTTTTAAACATTTCAGATGGATAATCACCCAAGCAATAAGAGGATTCGTACACGAATGTGTGGCATTGGCCACTGACAGTGACCGCATTATGACGTTGAATTTTTCTCACATATGTTCGGATATTTGAGCCAATTTGATTACACAAAGCCATTTAAAAATTCACATCAATTTTATTTTAGTCTTAATAGTCGTGAACACTTAGTTTATTACTGCCCTATATCTTGATGCAAATTTTCTTCTGTCACATCTTGTGGCACTTTATAGGTATATTAGAAGGTGATGTCAGGTAAAATTACAGAACACAGGATAGAGAATCAATACACCTATTTAACTAGGGTACAACAAAAATCCTTTACCCACACACAAAAAAGAGTTACTCAAACCGAAGTTGACCTGTTTGCGTATATGACAGTCCACGAGGAGTTATCCCATGTGTTGTATAGACGCACCGATTTGTCTAGTCAAATACGTAATTCTTCTGTTGATCACTTTCAATCAGTTACCTGACTTAACGTGAATTGATTAATCCATTAGCCGATGAGTAACCAGAACATGGACTGTGGATAAACTAAGGAATTTATAAAAAACCGAAAGTGTTTATGTAGTTACCAAAACTCACCGTATTGAATTTGCTTTTTAAGTTATTTTAACTGCATCGCGTCATTTTCAAATTATGCGATGGTGAATGGAATCAGTGTACCAACACTCCATAGAAAAGTTTTTTTTGGTAATATTAAAAGGTTGGGCTAAAATGCATCAGTCATGCTTACTAGGGAGAAAGACATACCAAAAAGAGACCCTTACATAGAAAAATAATCTGTTTGCCCACGATACAAGGCATAAAATACTATTCTAAGAATTTGAGTTGAATTGGTTTGTCCAACTAAATGCGCCGTTCTTCCACTGATTACCTGCCGCTGCGTAGCGGGTCAAGAAGTGTAAAGTGATTCATCCATTAGCCAGTGAGCACTCAGTCTGCACTGCAGGCACACTAAGGGAAGGCATATTTACCTTCTTAATCAAGGCCGGTTTTTGTTCCAGTGACTATTTTATTCGGTGTACGCCCATCGCATCCTAATAATTAATGTGCAATGCGAGGTGGAAGGTCAAGCGCCTGTGGTCAGGACCTGGAAGATACAGCACGATAAGGATGCTTCCGTTAAAACAGGCATTCCAATGCCAGAGGAGGAAGAAGGTGACTAAAATAAGTGCTCCTCCCTTTTCATCTAATACATTTGTCTCAAATCGATCCTTTAACGTACAAACTGCATCATACTTTCTGGATGTTAGATACCATCTTATTATTACTGGCATTTTATGACACTTGGGGAGCTATTAAGACCACCCAATGTAGAGTCCCATTTGAATGGAAAGTTATTTTGTGCATACAGACCATTTGGATGCACTGTAGTGGAGCAGGAGGTATCATGAAATCAAACGCGTGTTTAGCTGTAAACAACGTTTCCGTTCAACTACTGAATGGTGATTGTGGCCAGCCAAGTACAGGGCTGGCGCTCTGGTCTGTTACCGTATTGGAACACCCATTCACCCACCACACATTACTACGCTCAACACCAAGCTTATTCTCCATGTCAACCAGCCACTTTCGCAAATTGCAACTTAGCCTGCAAGCATTCTCAAACACACACCAAAATATTTCTCTTGCCTTGTGATTCTGTTGGCATGTACCTTAGCGCAGACAGCTGTTCCAACTCATAGATATCTTCGGTGTAAATCCACATTGGTAGAACATTGTGGGGGATAGGAACTAATTTGATTGACCTCTTCAGTCCAACTGGCATTCCACTACCGGTATTACGCATTGCCATATTCAGACCAGTTATTAAAGTACCTGCTCAAATCATAACGAATACTAGGATTCAACATATCGAAATTGATTTCAAGGTGTTTAACGCCGAAGTGATGTTCCATTGCTGCTTCAATGGAGGTAGCGTAAAATGATCCTGGATCAGTTGATTAGAGTACCAACTTATCTAATTAGCAGGAGGCTACTATTCAATCCGTTTAAGATCATGGAAATGAAAAACCAAGGTGAGTGTCTTTTGCTTTGAACGATGACTGCAATGTCCAAGTGGTGCGGTCAAACTTCAACGCCATATTTATTTCGAGGTGCATGATTTATGAATATGGTGGGAATCTTGCGGTGCCTTTTACAAGAATTTGCACTGCGTACACTATGCTTTGTGGCAACACCTCTGAAATGTGCAAATTAGCATACTGCCCTTGCCTCACCATACCTCAGGCAACATGTCTTTCCAGACTGCATCAAATGATGGCAGCATTAAACTATCGTGAGAAGGGGATCACTCTCTTCATTTGCCAACTTCTGCACACCTTTGCTAAAGCACATCTACACCAGCTATTTCCACCAGCTAAAGCTATTTTCAGGGTTCAAATACGCCTTAAGAGAATCACTGGGAAACCAGTTGCTTTTCTCTGCACCCGAGTTTAATGATGTAGCACTTTTCAAATTGTCGTATCTGACCCAAGTGTGGCTGTCCCTTTTCTTAGGTTCCGTTAGTTACTGTAAACTCAAAGCGCACATAGTGGCATCACAGCTGTGCGTGGTTATGCTGCTAGAGCTAAACACCTCAGCTTTGATCTAAATCGTTCGTCGGTAAGCAACACTGAAAGGGACTACCTACTTGCTAGAATTTGCATGCATACACTTATTACAACAACTCTAGTCAACTTGGCTTTGTAATGTGATCAAAGGTTTGAGGAGGCTGGCCGTCCAATCGCGCTACTAGTGCTGACACTAACTCCCAGCCAATCGTATCATTTAGCGCATGACATCAAACAGAGCTACTCTTTCTGATTGGTCTGCGCAGTTACGCACGGCAGCCATGCTTCTCAGTGCACCAGTAAAAGGACACGACTTACTGATTCGTCAATGCAGACAGTGCCTCATCAAACAAACAGCAGATAATGAGATCCTATTAATGGAAGCTTGGGAAGCAGAAGGGAGATCTGGTTAGAGTCAGTAGTCACCGCTGTAATCAGATCACTGGAAGCTGTATCGGAGCCATGTATTTTTTGATATCCCATCAAATAGGAGAACTGCCTTCTGTACTATTACTTGTAAGATCTCATGTCAGATCAGGGCCGGGGCTCTCCAGCCTTAATATAGGGCGAGTCTCAAAAACAAATTTGGGGGACAAAACAGCCCAAGTAGAAACTCGCAACTGCTTCTACTTCTTGTGCTTCTTATAATGCAATGTCAATGACAGGAATAACAATTAATCTTAAGTCATGATTGATGAATTACTTACCGCAACGATCAGACATCATTCCTCCGTGACGTCGTCCATTACGCATCATCGCCCACATCATTAGGAAGGAGGCAAGCTGAGTTGAGATGAGGAATTGTTAGTACAAAATTGCTTCTCTTCTACTGACGAATGTTGAGGGAAGGAGCTAATAAAGTGCTTGAAGCACATTAAGCAAAGAATGTCCACATGTCTCCATCGAGTCTTTTTAGTGAGATGTCTTCTAGAGTCAAATGTTCTGAAACTAAGTTTCTCTCTTTGACCAATCAAAAATGGTCATTCTCAAGTTGACGATGCTCTGACCGCGCTGGTACTAGGCTAATTCACTTCGTCTTCACGCATTCGCATCTGCAGAGAGGAACTTAATGCTATGCTGACCTTTAAAAGGAACGTTTTGACAGGCACTTGCAGAATTAAATCACATTTTTGCCGGAATTTCCTACCTATGACAATTTAGTTGAGTCCTATTCTCTGTGCTGTCGTTTCACCCTCCAGGCATCCATTCACTATGTGGCAGTCGGTCTCTACTTTTCGCTTTGTAACCTCCATCCGAGCAGCTGGAAGTGTATCCAACATGGCTAGGCATGAGTTACTCAAAATGTTCATTCACTGTCTAAAGATGGACTTGACAGTATTGTTTGCAAATAATTTCTGACTCGCGCAGCAATTCGCTTCTAAATCCGCCTCCACCGTGTCCACGTCTGCCCCAACTTTTAATCTAGTGACAAATATTCTAGTTTAGCTACTCACATTCCACGCTTGTTCTGCTACCCCGTCAAGTGGAGAGCTAATGTCAGCTGTAGCTTATCATGCACAGCAAAGGATCATTTGAGAAATTATCATATTGATAAAGGAGAAAATGACCTCCTTCTCGTGATTTGGGTCACTGCTACAACTCTGAACTAGGGGATGGTTGGAAACATTTTCTGGCCTACTGATGCTGGTAGAGTAGGCTTCTTGCAAGTACGGCACTAAAGTAAAACATACCAGCCGAACATAGCCAGTACACAGTTGGTTACTCTACCCATGTTTGAGTTGGTTATAATCTGTGCTGTAGTGGCTACTTGATGCTCCTGCTCACGAGTATGGTTCTGTCGACAAGGAATATGACGTTCGGAATTGAGCCAAACCAGTAAAATCGCAGGGGAAGTGTATGGGTAAAAAGGCATAGGTGAGCCGACAAACGATTGTCAGCATCGCGAGGACCATAAAGGCTTTCACTAGCGCACAGCTGTATACTTGCACCAGACTCGCCAAGCATTCAGTCAGCACTGGAGATGCAGACGCTAGGACTTAATTTGCACTGCCAATGGCACAAATGGAATGAGTAAACTGAATCCACATTTGTGCACCACCTTTCATCTCCTCCGTCGATGAGGTCTCTCACTTCAACATTCGTGTCTGCCGTTGCAGTTACTGCCATTGGTAGAAGCTGCCAACGGCTGCCATCAAGGATTAATGGGCTCCCACCAAAGTTGGGAGCAGTGATAATGTCGTCAACGAAGTGCAGGTTTTGTGTAGCCAAAGGTCCCAGTAGTTGGGCCCAGAAAGAAGGCATTGCCTTTCTAAAATCTCACTCCAAGTCCGGATTATTCAGCATATCTCAAGCATGGGTGCCCATAGCCACTCGAGGCAGTGCGTCCTTTTAAATTGATTTGCCGATTTTCTACAGGCATGAGATAGGTACTATAGAAAAGCCTCTCCTCCACTGGAGGTTGACCCGAAGCGACACTATTTCCTTGCACTTCCTATCGGTAGCACACACTAATTAATCACCTAATTCTTCCATTCCGCGTCAGTTGGAGACGGACAGTCGATCACGGCTTAGGTACGAAGGTCATAAGAGGAGGCGCAAGCAAACATATTCATAATATTTTACTGTTACTCTTACCTAAAGCCATAAAAGGCATCTAAATGTAGAAGGGAAAAAGACAACACTAAGTAAACTTTGAATGTCAGATCAGGGAAATCAGTTAAAGCGGAAGAGCAATCAATGAACAATGTAAGGGAATGTGACAGGATGTGCTCACTAAAACATAGCGCCTCTCGGTCTCAAGCATTGTTTGTTTTGCCATTAACCAATGAGTCGTCGGTGGCAGAACCAATAAAATGCAGGTATGGGATATAAAAAGGAGAAAGGTGATCCAAGTCCTGTCCTCCGAAATCTTCCCAAACATGAGAAATGGTGAGATTCACTTTCATTTGTACTTTAACTACATTCGCGCTACTATTGTGACGATCAGGAACTGATTCGTCAAATACTTTACACTATTATGAGCTAGCTATTTTCTTGCATCAGTATTAGAACTTATTCCAATTTATTTAGGCTTTTCCATTGAAGGCTTACTAAAGCCGTCACCCACAAAACGAGTGCTCCCAAAGCCATCCCTTTCAGATACTGAGGGCAAAGTTGTACATAATTCTGAACCCGGAAGCACGAACTCATTTGATACAACTTCGATATTCTCATTACCGGCATCTGCCACTGCCGGCGATTCTACCCACTTTTCCTCCACTTCTTCGTCAATGTCACAACTTGAGTGCGGATACAATGAACAGATCCCAGTGACAAATTCGTCCACGCCCCTTCCCTCTCAATCCTTGGTCTCATCGTCCGTGTCCTCAGTCAACCAAATCGTAGCTCTTCCACAGCCTTGTAGTCTCACCCATCAATTCGGGTACCATGATGCCTCTCCAGATCCATCAGCACTCTCCTCCACTGCAGTCTCATGAATTCGGTGTAGAAGCCTCCAATTACCTGTTTTGGTGTCACTACGTGCTTTTATCAAAGCTGTTTAACCTGCTAAACATAACCATACCCACAAGCGTTGTCAGTCATACTGATAATGCCAATGATGCTACGAATGAGAGGGACATGCATAATAACTGTGTCTGTTCTACCACAATTCCTAGTGATGCAAATGATGAAGGATTGGACAGGGAAGAGCGACCAATATGGAAATGCCGAGAGTGTGGCAAGACATACAACAGCTCTGCTTCTCTGCGAATGCATGAGCAGAGTCACTCACGCCAGTGGAAGTGTCGCTTCTGTGCTAAGGCGTTCTCACGCAAATGGCTACTTGAGGGTCACGAGCGCACGCACACAGGCGAAAAGCCCTTCATCTGTCCCGTCTGCAGACGTGGCTTTGCCGATCGGTCGAACATGCGGACTCACATGCAGACACACATGGAGGTGAAGCACTGTCGCTGTCCTCACTGTCCACGATCATTCATCCGTCGTGATCTGCTCATCCGAAACTGAAGAAGTGTCCATTCTCCACTCCTGCTACGGCCAATGCTACCAATATGCTCCCACCACCCGGATCGTCAACAAAAATGTGATTCGACTCCGTCAACTTTACTGCTTGAGGTAAAGGGCTGGACTTACGTCCATACCATATATAGGCATTAATCACATCTAAGAGTTTGTGCAATATTTCTACCTGTATCCATTCCATGTTTGTCCACTTTCTGGTGAATTCTCGGGCATAAATATATGACACATTTTGCTCAGTCCGTCTTTCTACTTTTCGGCTAAACAGTGACTAATGATCATTTGAGCACCCACGAAGTATGCCGCAGGGTGTGAGAGTGTAGAACCAGTAGGGAATTATACCTGTTCATAGTTATTACCATTCTCACTTGCAGTCAGATGATGTGGGGCATGCTGAAAGCCGTTTGAAATGGAAGGGGATTGTAAACCACACCTATGACGCTGAAAGGAGTAAATGCTTCGCACGATATCAGCATTCGCCCATAGCATAGACTATATCATGAGGGAAAATAAGCGATTGTAACAAAGGCTCAATTCAGCCGGGACCTAATGCTATTTACGGCTAAGGACAGCAATATCAGAGAAGCTTGATTTTTAGCGGTAAGTTGCAGGTAGCTTCGTCCTTTGTCGATGCTGAGTAGTAGGCCAAATAATTATTATGCATCGGATTTGACGACTTATTGCTGACAAGGGCTACCACTTTAAGAGGGGTTTGGTATTGCTTTTTTAGCTTTCTATCGCATCTAATTGTTACTTGTGGTACCTTGTTAACATGGTCGGCTAATGAATACCTTTGCATTAACTCGCTTTGCACCCTTGCAACTCGCGTTATGCTCTGCAATAAGGAATTCGGTCTACCAGTACACAACTGAGGGCTGAAAGCGTCGAAGCTATGAACTGAGGTAGACTCTGCTCAGCACTCTCATTACGATATTAAAACAGATTTCTATTTTAAATCCATCACCTACTCACTGAATAAGTGACGTTCTAGAGGAGTTAGAGCAGAATGGTAATGGTGCTTCGGTGGGTTTCTACATCAGTATTCAGCTTTCGTTGCTATCTTGACATGATCGTTGTTGGTCTCGGTGATTTGAAAGAGGACTGAAGGTGACATGCAACCCATACATGTCCCGCTGCCAATTTCTCTGTCCGCAGTATGAGTGGGTGTCGAATCGAATTCAGGCGTGAGATAACGTCTCGCCGTTACCCAAAGGGGGGCGCCTTGGCTGTTAACTGGCAGGCTGAAGGTTGCCAGGTCAGATAAGGGGGCAAATAACCTAGCCTTGGTGAACGCTTGAAAAGCCGCATTTGTACATTCCAGCCCAGTTAGCATCTTTACAGCACAGTATGATGCTTTGCAATGAATCCTCACCCCCAAGATTTAAAGCGTACCAAACCAAAGTGAAGATCAACCCAGCTATACTTAGCCAACCTGACTACTCTGCTTGACAGCCGTTCTCCTCGTGAATGCTTCTAATCACAACACAGTAAGTACAATCATAGCATGCATGTAAGTTGCCGTGGATATGGCTAGACCGACCATGTCAAAGTATGCATGCACGACAGCAGACTACCCTGCATCACCACAGCAGAGCGCGACAATATGGCATGTCGCTTGAAATAATACCACGAGAGCATCGCTATGAGCTCCACTAATCAAATGCACTGCTTGTCAGAGCAAACGAATTGACCACGTGACTGCGTCCGCAGTGAGGCAAGACAAGCAAGCCGCTTTGTTTTCGCGGGTCAGAACCACCTACCCACTGTGTGTCTAGGACACTTTCCAAAATTGCATCCAGTGCATGCTAAGTGGTATTTTAACCTTCTTTAATTCGATTTTAGTCTAGCATCCTAAAGTGCATTAAATCAAAAAATGATATCCTCATATCCATAAGCTGTCTCGATATCTCTAGCCATCTACTCCGTAGAGGCAATGGCATTTTAAACTGCTGCTCACCTTATGAAGCCAGTCCAAGTACGCTCTTGCCACATTTTAGTTTAGCTGCGACAAAATGCTATCCTGACCAAACCGTTGATGTGCGTGAACGTCCCATCCTCCTCCAAGGTCGACACGCATGAGGCCAAGTCGTGACTTAGCACGTGTTTTCACTCCCAACACCCCTTCCACCCGCGGGTGCTGACATACTGATGTTTGGGAGTGGCGACGTCACAACTGTTACCCCCTTCACTGGTTGGTTCCCTGTGCCAGATGTTTACGCATCTGACTCCTCCTCATTCATAGTCCGAACAACGCTTTTGTGGTGTTCTGCTTTATTATGCCGTGGTACACTTGACCTGCGCAAACACATCTCAAGCCCAGTGTTACTTTCCTGCATCTCCGTGCAACAAAGTCTGGTCTAAAGTTAATGCATGTCTGCAAAATTTGTCATCTCATTTTGGATGCGCTCACCAACTTGTGTTTCAGTAAAAAATGACAAACAACGAAGTAATTAAAATCTGGCATGGTTAGAAATTGAGACGAGACGTCAAGGAAGCCTTACTATGCACAAATGTTTAGCCGGGTCAGCTTAGAAAGTGGGAAGAAATGTGAGAGGCAAGCCACAAAAAGGCAACAGACGCAAATTCAACACTGCAAAGGAGGTCCTGGTAGAATACGAGTGCTTATTTCTCATAGTAAAACATCTAACGCGATGACGGATATGAGTTGAACGAGATGCGCAAGATTAAATGTTGCAGTTACCGTACTGCTGTCTGCGAATCGCTGACGCAGAACGGAGCTCATGCAGTGGTTCCAAGTTTTGTTTGCAGGCACTTCATGTGCAGGAAAGGAAGATCGGTTGCCACCTACGGATTGTTAAGCATTGCATTCCACTTGATCACAAAGACAAAGCTGGCCAACACCAGATAAACGCCTTTTTGCCTGTACACTTATTGCCCAATATGTACTATAAAGTCTAATGCACACTAGGCAGTCTCTGCCTTTTTGTTTGACCCCTCTTTCTCTATATCTACAATTTACTCGAGGAGACACAATATGGGATTTTTGGCAGTAAGCAGAATAATTCCATCTCACATGCACAGAAATCTTCACTCCCTGTAGCGCTTAGACGCGGTCTTGGCACATCAAATCCAGGAGTCCGTAGCATGTGGGCTTAATTCGTTTATAATTGTGAGTGAAGTCATCCCAATGGATGTGGGACGATGAACCAGCACGAAAGAATTTCTACCAAGAGGCACCGTTGGATAGGTAAGCAAAAGATGTGGGTCAACCGTTGATGACTCCGAAACCATACCTAGATCAGCAAATGCTAAAAGGTCTGCCCATGAAATATTCGATTGGCCTATCAAATGTTTTTCTGGAGATGCAGAGAGTAAGTATGCTTCTTTCGATTCAGAGGAATCTCCAAAGTGGGCCCCTCCACGATCTGCATACGTTTCACATTGGCGCCTGAAATACTGGCCAATAATAGATTAACCATGTTTTACTTCAAGACACCTTGGCTAATGACGTGTGCAGCAAGCACGCTTTAGTCCCAACCATGTGTAAGAAATGGCTTTATTTATGCTGATATATAAAGTAAGAATTTAGCTGTGATCGTTACTCCGCATATGATTGTGCTCAAAGTTTGCCCGAGGCCAATCAACTCAAGTGCTTCTAAATCGTGCATATTCCCCCTAGCAAGAACTCCACTTTACACGATGACAACTTCTCTCAGCTCAACAACATCAGCAGAGTTCGACAATTGCATAAACCCACACTTTGCAATTGGCATGGCCTTTGTGCCACACCACCAGCCTCAGCTCTTCTGTCCGTTAGTCACATATTTTCTGTCATACTACTCTGACCTCTTAAGGATTCCGTGTACATGCGTAGCACCACTTATAAGGAAATGGTTTGCTTCCAAATTATTAATGCCTTCTTCTGGCGAGTGCAAGGTGAATTTACTGATGCATCAGAAAACCTAAGTGGAAAGGAGGAAAATCATTCTTTGCAATTTTTACTTAATTTTCAGTGAATAAGCTACACTTCTTTTCGGTGGATCTCGCTAAATAATACATATGCCTTATTATTAAGGTAAGTAATTACAATTTTACATTTTAGCACAATCGAATCAAATGGACGTGCAAATATTTAACATTCTGTGCTCAGAGATTACCCAAAAGTGACTTGATTTGATAAGGCTTCATTCAAACGTGCACCGTCTCGGAAGGCTATTTTAGGCTTTAAAATATTTCCACAGCTGCCACCAGATCAGTTTATAAAACTGAAATAGTTAAGGAAGTAGAGAAAAAGAGACGAAGACCTTTTCATTACTCACTCAATTCTGTAGGTAATCATGCTCTTGCAGCTCTTTGGCAAATCAAATTCCACTTTAAGGTATCATTTAACGTTTAATAATAGAATTACTCCTAATAACAATAAGAGAGAATATACTTTACAAACGAGGAGAAGCTATAATGGCGAGCCGTAAAACGCCTGGCCTATTAGATTATCAGTTGACTCACGCAAGAACAATAAAATGAGAGGAAAAATTAGTATGAACTACAGCAGATTGCCTTCGCAGAACGATAGCCCTGACACATTTGGGTAAGAAAGATAAATAAGCGGTTTCTTTGGTGAAAGCACTTGCCTATGAGATTCATTAACTACGCGAACGGCAAATATGTGTCAACTGCCTTCTACGTAATAATGCTCGATATGCCAATTTCAATGATTATTTGGAGTCATTCTGTTTCGTCGAGGATGCAAGGGTAATGGATTTGCGAAATTGTGAAGGGTGGGGCAAATAAAGCTGGGAGCAGATAGAGTTAGTGGAAATTAGAAAAAGTAGCAGTGACGGCAAGACTTTGTGAGCAACAAAAAGGAGACTTTGGAGTGAAAGCTACAGGAGAATTAACAAAAGGGCTGACGAAAGTAATTTCTGAGTAAATCTTGTAGCATTTGGAGTTCGGTGAAGGAGAGAAGGGAGAATAGGAAGGGCAGAAGTAACACCTATGAACAAATGAGGGTGAGAAGACAAGATATTGAAGAGACTGAGTACAGAAGAAAGTTCAAAGAAGAGCGATGAGAAGTGGTTGGTGTGGAGGGGGATGTGGAGGAACATCTCTTAATTTAATGCAATATTTTTTACTAATAAATTGATGGAAGTTAAATTAACTGAAGCATTAGTATAATTACTAAGAACATGAATGAAAGCAATGACTGCCGTCACCAGATCACAGGAAAATATTTCACCATTACAAATTCGTCATTAAACATATTCTTGTTATGCTTAAATCAGGAGTAAATTTATAACTTGTTAATTATGGTCCTGACAGAATGATGTATTTAGAGTTTGGCAGTGTTTATTAGTATCATGTGGTGAGCCTCTCGCTCCAATCATCTAGGTTGAGGCCCAACGTTCGAAATACTTCTTCTTCTCCAAGGTTGGAACTCTACACGAAATGTCGTCAAATATGAGCAGACTAAAATAAATCGTAGATATTAATTGCACAAATCATTGCGCAATTGTTAAATTACCTATCTCATTCAAGCCTACCAAGATTGTTTAACATCAAAGTAGACAAAATAACATACAATCATGCTTGTGTTTGCATTTGAGAAAACGAAGTTAATAACGATAACGATTCCACTCGTCAACACCTTCCTTAAGCCCAACGTGATCCTCAGTTTTCCATTCGTGAAGTCAAAGAAACGGTCAAGAGATGTGCTTCAGTTTTCCGTCTATTGACGCTTAAAACCATTTTACAAATTTAGATTTCGAACACGGGTAAACATAGGGAATTTTGGACAAAGATCTGGTTGGATACAGTGGAAGAACCGAAATTATTTGCAGATTATACTTATGAGAAATAATTTTTAAAGTTTCTTTGCATGACTATTGGGATCATGAGATGAAATTAAGAGCGTATAATTGTGTGAGGAATCATGGAATGCGGATGTCTGTTTAAAGCAAACTTCAATATTTTCCCATGAAAAGTAAAAATGAATGATCGGATTAAAGCTGTATTGTAGATGTCTGACCGCGAATTATTGAGCAACAAAAATCAAAGTATAGCAGCTGATGGTACTGCTAGCATAACCCCACTTAGTTGAATTTGGGGTTGGGATTTGAAATGTCGAGAAATTGTTGGTGTAGCGTAAGTCGATGCGAGATTTGTGCAGACACAACAATGGCTCTGGCTTTTGCGGTGGGATCAAACTGGAAAGCTTAAAGTGATGCTGTTTGCTTCGCAAAGGCAGTGGACTGGTACCAACATGGGTCAAATTCTCATTACCTCGTAAAAGGCATCTATGGCCACGGTCGCGTTGTTGGTGGATGATGCAGCATTGCCGTTTATAGTGGGAGCGTGTTTCGGCCCTATTTTGGAACAAGTTTGTGTTGACCAATGAAAACGGGAACTGCGAGGTGTTTTACGAATGAAAAACTATTTAGTAAGTAACCGTTTTAACGGATTCGGCAAGTTGATAGTTAATACACTGAGGCCATCTCTCTAATTTCGTACCATTAGTTTTCTTCAGAACAAAGGTGTTGCAGCGAAAATCGCTCCTTTGCTACTACAATAAAGGAAGGTCAAGATATTCTGACATAGTACAGAGGGTAGATGATAAAGGCAGGGAGTACGAATGCAATACCTTCCCAATGTTGAGGTTAGAGAAATGGGTTTTGCTGCGGTTTGCCATTGATGCTCTTCTTCCACATCAGCCTGAGCTATAAGCTAATTCTGTTACCTTCACATTCCACTTCTGACCTGCTATGAAGTACGACAGACTAAATAAGTCCAAATAGTAATTAGGATGGTGGACGATGAAATGTGGAGATATCAGAAGATAGAAATTAGTGATATTCTTCAATTGTTGAGATGATTGTGACTAATCTCTCGGAGATGAGTATGCATCTTCACCTCAAATGCAACCACCTTCGAGGCTGTTGGTACCGCAGCCATCGCTCTCACTGCGACGAGGCAATATTGAAAGACCTTTCTTTGATTCCATACGACGTCGCACACCCACTGGTCCGATAGCTATCTGCACTCTCTGTCACCTTGTCATTCATCGACATCCCAACATCAACGGTGTGGGACACAGTACTTAACAAAATGTCATCATCAAATGTCAACATCTTTGCCAGTTGTAGCTCTAGTGTCCCTATTACAATGGATGCCACATTAGCAATAGTAGTTGCACTACCACCATTATCCATATCTTCATGATTACCACAGGTACAATTATCCAAGCCAGTGCCAAGTGCACCATCTGTTACACGATACACGACTTCAAATGTAATGGGGTGAGACACCCTAGAACTAAAGACGACTTCTCTCGCATCCACTCACCCGTATGCCTCTTCTTTTCTCGGTGCTCTATGATGCTTGCTCTTTTTCCCCTTCCACTTCGTTCCTTGCTCTCATTTGCCGAATGTCGCCTAAGAAATATGATATATGTCAAATGTTACTTCCAACCTCCCTGCTCTTCATCCACTACACACATTTCTGCCAAATGATTTTTGTCAGTTTGCACAATGTCAGCGAATCTCTTCTGAAAACAGAAGGATAGACTCCCTATTGTGCAGAAGTAGCGGTGAATCTACACATGAAATATCTCATTCAGATCTTTAAGATAAAGTATAAAAAATGAAACATTGGGATAAGCGAGCTGTTTTTAACGTTGAAACGTCTTGTTGAGGTGTAGGTCGGGCAGTATTACAACTCATAGTTCGATAATGATCACACCAGTGAGCTTCGTGCTGCTTGTCATAATGAACTAAGCGGATATCTTGATACCGATTTCCACCCGTCAGGTGAAGCAACACGGTGAGTGAGAAATTATGCCTTCGATATCATTACTATTATGCTGCCGACTTCCACTTATTTATGCTTATATAGACCAAATTCAAGTAAATCAAAATACAATGACACGCTGTGCTCAAATGGAGCAAAACTACACCACATGGTATAGAAAGCACAACATCGGCTGTCATTCTGCTCATACAAGCACAAGATGACACCACCATATCATTCACAGGACGAACTTAAAATCAGAAAATTCACATGCCAATCATAATATAGTAGTTTGTCTATGCTTAGCATCTCACTAATTAAAAATTTGACAATGCATTCTGCGAATAAAACTGCCGAGTTCCCATTCATTGATCGTCATATAGTTCACTAAGTGGACTAGCAATGATAAGGCATTTACTGATCACTCCATAACAAACCAGAAATCTCGAGTTACGAGTTTTGAGATCGGACTAAACACATACAGTACCGCGCGAGCATACGTGACATCTTCTGGAAGCACCTGAAACACCGAATTTTTTCACTATCTGTGCTCTAATCAATTTCTTTCTTAGCTTGCTTCCATTGCAAAAGACGATGGTCACATCTTTTGCAGTGAAAACATTCTGCTGCATCGAGTGCATTTCCTAGGGAAATGGGTCTAAAAATAATCAAAAATGTCTTACTTTAAGTGGTTATTATTATCACCTCGCATATTTGGAACGAAATCACCGCGTAACAGCAACTAGTTTAAGGCAAACACATTACGGAATGGGACGTCCTTTGACGTTTCCTTGTAAGCCCACAGAAACGGACTTTGCGGAACATGCACTGAATTAATCAAGGGATGTCATCGAAATTCCGCATGTCAGATGAAGTTCAAGTCCATAAACCACTTTTAAGCAGAAGTCAAGATGTCTGCCTAACATAATCAGAGTAGCAAGTGGCGAAAACAAAAACTGAGCACTTTGCGAAGTACATGAAAAGTGCCCGTAAAAAGCTTACTTACAAGCTTCCTTTCCGTTTTTACCGATAGTGCTTCAGTTAGTCTGTACCATATTTACTCAAATAAGCTGATACAATCCATAAACGGACCTCTCTTTAGCCTGCCTTGATAAACAAATTATGGTAATAAAATCGTAAATTAAAGCACCACTTCTACTTCTAATTATTTAGTCATAAAATATTAACGTCTGAAGTTCACCAGAACAAACTGTCAGGAGTCAGATGTCAGTTACCTTATTTCCATTAAATGAGAATGAGTTCTACGGAGCAGTCATTAGGTCAGCCATATAAAAGTGTCACTTTTTCCATATTCAAAAATCGCACCTTGCAATCTTGTGCCGTAAGAAAATAAGGACTATAATAGTTAGTTGGGAGCATAATAAAAGGTGGGTTATTAGGAAATTTGTCTCGCTACATCTTCAAATATATTTATTAATTGTCGAAGTCTTTTTTGATGGATATATTTGCCTTTTGAAAATGTCAAAAAAGTGTACTTTATCGGTCTTAAGGACACAATTTAGTTAGTAATGAGAAATGATTGTACCAAGGGCAAGAAACTGGACAAATGGCCAAAATGGGAATCAGAGTGACTTTTGCCTACAAGAATATAGCCTTTTAGTGAAAGGTGCCTTGTGCTGAAACAGGAGGATCATTACCGACAGCTCTTCATTCCCATTAATGAGGGTATTTAACCTATCTTTAGTGCTAGGATGTCACAGGCACAAATGGTATTACATAGACAAATTTATGCACCTTTCGCTTAGTAATCCTGTCAACTTTCATGTTCTATCTAGCGCTGCCCACAGGAATGAAAGCGAGTGATTCCCTTTCAATTGTTTGCGTGATACCCTAGTTGTGTGTTTGTGTTAAGGGTCATCATTTCAACGGGATTTTTAGTGCTGGAAAATGTGATATCCTTTTGTGGACTGATCTAAAGACTGCTCTGTGGGATGCGATCCCACTTGGTGGAAAGTAGGCAACTGACGGCAGATAACTAATTGTTTTTCTAGAGGATTTCAAATATTACTAGTCCATGAATAATTAGTAGACCGTTTGGCGTAGATTTGATCTATTTACAACATTATTTGCTTATTACCTAATATGTAGAGGAAGAGGGAGTGTTTGCTGACGAGAATGGATCAAAGCACTGTTTCTATGCTCAACTGCCTTGGATCTCCTTGCAGAAGACTGAAATTGTAACGTTTAACACTGCAATTTGAAACTGTACATATGACAAAGAAATATAAAGCATTTGCGGAGTTCTCCGATTCCATGCCTACATACTGACACATTCGCAAACTCCGGCTGTTAGGATGATCTGTGGCTTGAATCAGAGGACACAGTCTTATTCAATGCTGCACCCATTATAGCAGTAACAAGATAGTGCTATGGATGACACAGCCTGGAAATCAAATTGATTGAGCCACTTTGCTCATTTCGGTGAACCGTACTCTACTCTTTAGTTTTATCACCCATTCCATTTTCATAACATGGATCTAGGACATTGGTTCTTACGATGCCTTGTCAGAAACATAAGGCAAAGCATATCATCTAGTGTGTGCTTGAGTTTAGCGATGTTACCTTCTACTTTTAACGTACGTGGTTATTCCAAATGTATCTGTCACTTTCACCAATCCTCAAAGAGCACAAATTGTAGTTGCAGAAATGCATATTTACGTTGCTAAAATAAACATCTCACAGTTTAGCTGAACCGTTAGAAATTCGCATCACCTACGGCATTGTTCTATGCACCAGATACAGCTATTATTAGCATTCACTGCCTAAGCTGGGCACCAATTACTGTGGACATTTTTGGTAATGGACACTGAGATTCTTTTAAATCCCTTATTAAACGCATTCCTATGGGGCTGCAGCTCGCCATTGAATGAGTGTGAAGACGTAGTTGGCAGTCAGCTCGGACATGATCATGCTTCCCTAGGATGGGGACAGTAGATAACAATGATGACTTTTGCGATGCTCGTGTTGCCCAATCCTAGAACATATTTTGCTTTCTTATTACAATCAGGTAAAACGAAAACGCTAACTCAATTAAATAGTGGACAAACAGAAAGTGAGTTTCGTTTGCGTTCAATTGGTGCATATGGTCATCTAGACACGTAGGTTCGTACATTGGTTTTGACGTTGCATCTACTTGCTAAGCTATCTTGTGTCTTCACAGATGACGCTTAATCGGTGTGTAGTGGCCATCAAACTAGCATACTGACCGTTTGGATGTCGTGCAGCAGGAGGTAGCATGAACACAAATGCGTGTTTCGATGTAAGTAACGTTGTCGTTCGACTGTTGAATGGTGATTGTGGACGGTAAAGCACACGGTTAACGTATGGTCTGTTACCGTATTAGGACATCCATTCATCCACCACACATTACCACGCTCAATATCAAGCATATTCCCCATGTCAATCAGCTACTTTCGTAATTTGCAACTTTCCCTACAGGCATTCTCAAACACATGCCAAAATATTTTATTTGACCTGCGAATCTGTCAGCATATACCTTAGAATAAACAATCATTTCGAATCTTCGAAGCCACTGGAATAAATCCACATTGGTGAAACATTACGAAAGATAAGAACTGATTAGATTGAGCCCTTGGGTTCTACAGGCGTTTCACGACCAGTGTTGGGCATTGCCGCCTTTTGAGCAATGGTTAAATTACCTGCTTAAATCACTAGGAAAAGTGTATTAAAGAATAAGAATTTCGTTTTTAGATAAAGCACGCCAAAGTACCATACTGTTGCTACTTTGATTGAGATGGCGTAAAATGATCCCAAATCATCTGATTAGAATGCCTACTAGCTGGAGGCTACGATTGTGTCAAAGAGCAGGGAAACCAAAAACTAGGTAGTCGCTTTTCGTAATCAGTCATGACTGCCCTGGCTAAATGTTAGCACAATGTCCCTTCCTCACCATTTTTTAGGAAACACGTATTTTTGGTCTTAATCAAACGGTAATAATATCAAACCATCGTAAAAAGGGCCCAGTTGATGCGGAAGGGTTCAATCTCTTCATTTTCCACATTTCGTATTCCTTTAGCAAAGTACATTTACAACATCTGTAATTACGTATTAAAGCGAAATTTTTGAGTTAAAGTACATATTTGCCTGTGTTAAAGGATTTTATGCTCTTATTTAATGTTCGTAGCTGACTCAAATGTGCCTGCCCCTTTTTCTGGGTTTTGCTAGTTATGCTGATCCCAAAGCACAAGTAACATTATAACTATGTGTGGCCACGCTGTGTGAGGATTGCGCTTCAGATTTAATTTAAAATGAACGGCAACTGGCAATATTTGAAGAGCCTACCTGTTTCTACGATTCACTTCTCCTTTTTAGTGCAACAACTCTAGTCAACAAATTTGCATTGTGATTAAATGTTGGAAAATCGAATACTGAGGGGACGGTTTTATGCACAATGTTAATTTATTTAAGATTTTGCCCCTGTGGTGAATAAAAAACTCAGAAAACATAGCATTTGACAGGTTCTTGAAGTGACTTCGGGTTAATAGAATATGATTTTCAATTTATAAGTCAGCATTTATACATTTTCATTTAACAAACAAGCATTTAGCATGCATGATTTGCCCATACTTAGTAAATTACTGGTGGAATTTAATTGCAAAAAGATAACCACTTCCGGTATAATCGAGAATCAGAGGCAAACACGATTGAAGGTTCAAATCGCCTGGATTTGTTTTACTTGCAACTATGATTATGCACCCGCTGTGCTGCTACTGAGGGCTTACCGTCCAATCAAGCTACTGATGCTGATACCAACCTCTTAGCCAATCGTATCATTTAGCGCTACACATCGGGCAAGACACCTCTTTTTGATTGGCCCGTGGTGTCACGCAGGCGAATCACGCTCCTCGATGCACCAACCAATGGACATGGTATGCTGCATTGTCATGGTAACCTGAACCTAATCAAGCAACCAACCCTTTAAGGTGAGGAAATAAATCAAACAACGCGAAAGCCGATGATGTCCTAGCCTTCCTATAGCACGAATTATGGCTTAAGACGAAAAGCAGCCAATGAGACTATTAACTTATACTTGGGATTATGAATGGAAAAGTGGTTACAGTCGTGCTATTCAGATTGATGGGATCTCATATTCCCAAGAAGTATTTTCACTAGACATTAGAGAAGATAAAAAAAACTATCCACTGCTACGATTGGGACAATTACAGCTGTTATAAATCTTTCCATTTCCTTCACCTCATCAAATTAGTGCGTTTATTTCTGCGCTGTTACATTAGATCTTGTGTCACCACAGGGCCCGAATCTCTGAAGCTGTAACAGAAGATGCGATCAGGAAACAGAACTGAGCAGCAAAACGATCTTTATAATCCGCGTGGCCGATGTGGCAGCGAGTAAGACGAAGTCAAGAGAGATGGAGAATTTGAGTGTTGCAGAATGCAACTAAATGAGCACTGTTTTGATAAGTTCACAAACTAAACTCCACCTACTTCTTTCTCTCTCTCCCTCTCCATCTATGCTCCAACTTTCGCCTCTTCTCCCATCACCGCTGCCATCACTGCTATCGGAAGAATTTGCCAACAGCTGCAATTAAGAGTGGATGGACTCCTGCCAAGGTAGAAGCAATGGCAATGCTGTCAACGAAGAGCTGAGATCTCTAACAGCAGGCCTGATTAGTCAGGCCTAGAAAAGACACCGCAAATTCAAAAGCTTATTATGAATGTACGCTATGCAACACCTCTCAACCGCGGATTCTCCTGAACCTCTTAAGATGGCGCAATTTTTAATTTTCCTTTAAGCATGGGATGAGTGCCACAATAGAGGTTTCACTTAGTTGAGATTCACCTCAAGGCATGACTATTGCCTTGTCTCTATCATCCTAATCACCTAAGTCTGCGTTTCCATGCAATTAAGAGGCGAACATTTGACTATGGTGTTACTCTGCAAATGCTAGAATTGATAAAGCAAAAAAGCGGTGTAAAGACCTGAAAAATAAGCCAAATATATAAGTGGAATTTCCTGTGACGACAATTAAATCTGTTATATCTAGGCCAAGGTATCAATAGAATATGAATCGGAATTGCTCAAATCACGAGGGAATGTGAGAAGGTTCCCTTATTAAAAAGCAGCACCTCTCGATCTTTACCATTCCTCGTGTTTGCTAATCTCTTTTGCTCACTATTGACCAATGAGTCGTAGGAGCCTTAGCCAATGAGATTAGGGTATGCATTATAAAAGGTCAGTTAATGATTCACAGCTGGTTGTCTGAGGTCCCTTTAACCATGAAATACGGTGAGATGTACTTTCATTTGCACTTAACCGACATTTATTCTGCTTTCGTGTCGATCAAGAGCATATTTCTTGCATTAATAATATTAAAATTTATTCCCTCTCTCAGACTTTTCCATAGCACACATACTGAAGCTGTCACCTACAACACAGGTATTTCCAAAGCTATCCAGTTCAAACACTAAGGATGAAACTATATATAATTGCGGATCGAGACACTCCAAGTCCTTTGACATGGCTTCGATACTCTCATCATCATCGTCTGCTGCAGCAGTGAATTCTTCCAGCATTTCTTCCACTAATTCAAAAGATCGTTTTGACGCATCGTCAATATTACAACTTGAGTGTGGATGTAGTGAAAAATTCCTCCTGGCAGATTGGTCCACTCTTCCCGCCGTCCAATCTTTGACCACATCTTGCGGTTCTTCAGTTAACCGAATGGAAACGTTACCGCCGCTATGTAGTCCACCCATCAATTACGGTACAATACTACCTCCCCAAATCCAGCCTTATTCCCTGCCGCTGCAGCCTGGTGGAATATATCTGGAAACCTCCAATTACCTTTCTTGGTGCAATTACTTGCTTTCAGAAACCTCTTTTAATACGCTAAGCCCAGTCACAAACACAAGTATTGTCAATGCTCCTGATAATGCTTTAAATTTTTCTTCTATCAAAGTCGTAGAATACACTACCAATGGTGAGAGGAATGACAGTGTCAGCTGTATCACAAGTACTAGTGAGGTGAAAGATGTAGGAGTGGATGAGGAAGAGCTACCGAAATGGAAATGTCAGGAGTGTGGAAAGATGTACAACAGCTCTGCCTGTCTGCGAATGCATAAGCGAAGTCATTTGCACCAGTGGAGATGCCACTTCTGTGACAAGGCGTTCTCACGCAAGTGGCTACTTGAGGGTCACGAGCGCACGCACACAGGCGAAAAGCCCTTCATCTGTCCCGTCTGCAGACGTGGCTTTGCCGATCGGTCAAACATGCGGATGCACATGCAGACACATATGGCTGAGAAGCGCTGTCGCTGTCCTCACTGTCTCCGATCATTTACCCGCCGCAGTTTGCTCATTCGACACATGGAAAAGTGCCCATTTTCCACTACTGCTGCAGCCGCCGTTACGAATGATGCCCCCACCACGTCTACCTTGAACAGAGCATAGGACCTCAACATCATCGAGTCAGTCTTTTAAGATGAAGAGCTGGAGTTACTTTTGTGCCAAATTTAGGACTCAACCGACTCAAAGATTTCGTTATATATTTTTAAAGTATCTGTTTCCCACTCGTCTACTTCATAGTGCATGTCTGGCTTAAATATATGCATCTTTTGCGCAATCTTTCCACTTTTTAAATAAGAAGAGTGTTATCTGTCATTTGCGTGTCGGCCACTTGATAAATTGACATCAGATAACCTTTTAGAACGTTAAACTGGCTGATGCAAATAAATAATTTTATGGGATCAAAGTTGCTTGTGTTTTAACTCGGAGCTAGAACATGTGGAGATCGCTACAATTCTTCTGGCGTGATTCAAGATTGTAAAATGTGACTGTGACTTTGAATGTACTAGGTGGTCAATGTGGTATCAACATTTACTCACCGTATAGACAAGAGCATAAGAAAAAGGCCACGATTATTGTGGAAAATGAGTAATTTATTAGAAATCTATCTACTTTTAGATCCAGAGGTAGCGATTGAAGTGAGAATGGAATTTCGATCGCCATTTGAGAGTGACTTCATGCCTTATCCTTACCATTTTCTCCAAATCCTCAAACAACAAATCTATCAAGTTGTAAGTCCAACCCTTCTAGTTTTTAGTCTAATAACTTATTCTTGATACAGGCTACCACCTTTAGAATGGGTTTTACAGCTGATGCTGAAATTTCATTGCATTCGGTTGGTAGTTTTGATACCGTTACATTAAATGAATTCACATCCTTGCAACTTTAATTACATCTTTTCATGATAATCTGACCTACTAGTAGACATTCGGGAGAGGTCGACTTCACATCTAAGACCTTATTTTGGCTGTTTAGCACTTGAAATAGAGCATGTCAAATAGATTTTTGTTTTACCATACCATAAACTCGTTAAGTGAGTGACATTTCTGACGAGATGGCGTCAGAGAGAAGGACGCTTTGATTATTATTTGCCTTAGTGGAAAGGCTTTTTTGCCGTCTGTTTCACTACTGTAGTTATGTCTTTGGCGCCTTCACAAGGGAATTGAACGTAACATCAAGACTAAATATGTCCGTAGCACGAGTGAGTGTCAAGTCGTATCCAGGTGTGAGGCAACGGTATGTGGCTACCCAAAAGGGGAAAGCCACAGATGTTAACTGGCACTCTGATGTTTTCTCAGGTCAGGCTGGGGTGTAAACAATTCATCGCAGTTGGCTGCTCCTAGGGTCATCTTTGTTTAATTCAACCCAGCTAGCACAATCCGAAGCCAAGTAATTGAACTTCGTGAAAAAGAATTGCCCTTAAGATTTTAAAACATATCAGACTAAAGCGGGGATCAACTAATTAATATTTAGCCAACTGGACTACACTTCTTAAAAGAAATTTCCTTTGCAGATGCATTAAATTACAACAAAGTTTAAATTTAATCACAGCAAGCGAGTGAGCAAATACGGTCAACTCACTTTGTATGAATGGGAGATGCCGTGAACAGGATCCGACCATGAAGAGGCATGGACACACGACGGCAGGTTGCCCAAAATAAAATAACGGGGGCATCACTTTGAGCTTCGCCATTTATATACAATGCTCCTCAGCGTAAAACATTGAAGCACAAAATTTTCTTCCATGCGGCAAAATGAGCAAATGGGTTTGTTTTTACAGGCCTAAGCCACCTACCCAAAGCGAATGCAGCCAAAACTTCAAGGCCTACATCAGCACACACTTTGCCTAGTACTTTACCAATCCTTCAAATCATTTAAATTTCAGCCCCTTCAGAGTCCACCAAATATGGGCATGGTGTTTTGATATCCAAAATCCATCTTGATGTCTGCCGCTTTCTGTTGGCTAAAGGCACTGCCATCATGGCTAGATTACGTAGATACAACACCGGGACGATTATTTCATGAAAACGTTCCGAATGCGATCTCACCACACTTTTCATTTAAAAGGTGTCAGGCCCATTTTAATGCAGTCGTGCGCGTCCATCTCTGTTTTGTTTCAAAGTACACTTCCCTAAGTCAAAAAATTACTCCACTATTCTCGCCAAAGTAGCATATGAAGGTGAAATCAATTGAGGGAGTCATGGATCTGGCTATTTCGATCCACGGAAATCAAAATCCACTTCATCACTGTACTGGAGTTGTCCACCTGCTTTGTTAGATTGTGAAACTTCCTCTGATACCGGAGAGTCTCTAGCATTAACACACAGCAGTCCATGCAAATTCAAATACACCTGATTTTTTGAGGTTTGTCGGAGTAAGTATCTGATCCTCCTTTGAAAATTACTACTGTGCACTAACCGGAATTTAGGCCGCTGCTCCCCTTATCCGTCTGCACACTTCGTTCGGGGCAGGCTGTTTCTGTTTAATGTCTCTGATGAACACCTTTTCCTGTGTATCGAGAACATTCAGTTTGCAACAAAGCTCCAAAAACTACAATTCTAATAAATAAATTCAAACTACTACTGGAGGCATAACATTGTGCCGTGAAACTCCCCACCCTAACTCACTTAAATCAAGTCCATAGCTGTGGCAAAAAGTTATCCTAACCAAACCGTTGATGTGCGTGACCGTTTCATTTTCGAACAGGGTCAACACACATGGGGGGTCAAGTCATGGCTTCGCACGTGTTTTCGCTCCCAGCGCCTCTCCCACCTGGCATGCCGTCCAAGTGACAGCACGAAGTTGTGACGTCATAACTGTTACCTCCACCACTCGTCCGTTCTCCGTGCCAGATGTTTTTGCATCTGAACATTACATCCCCACTTATGATTGTCATCTCCTTTTACAACACGACCCCAGTACTACTTTGCTATTTTGGTTTATTATGTCGTGGTACGCTTGCTCTGGGCATACCACATTTTAAATCTAGTGTTTTTTTCTGCACCTCAATCAAATCAAAGTAAAATACGCGATCTGTGCTCACCTGTAACATAATGCCAGCTTACCTAATTGCATTTATGTAAAAAGAAATGCCACGAAAGGGGAAAGAATGTGGTCCTGAAAGTTGAGTAATTAAACTTCTCTTCAATCGTGTAATGTGTGGAGCCGTATGGATAAAATCAACTCTCGTCCGGACTAAGGATGGTTGTATGTGACAAGCTAAGCATTTCCGAATTAATTAAAATTGCTTTTTAATGCAAAATGTTATAATATTTTACTTCTTCTGCATAGCCAAGTTCAGTTGCTCATTGTTATTCTTAAAGTAAAACTTACGAGAATTGAGATGAGACTTAAAAAAGCTTAGGTGTGCGCAAGTTGAGAGGTAACCCATGATTAAACCACCAACATAACATTTGCAATGCATAAGAGACACAATAAAAGGCGTTGCTTCGTCTTTAAAATTATCGTATATAAAATAGGGAAGGGTTTGACTGGAATGAGAAGAAAAGGAAGAAGAGGAAGTTGGAAGGATGTGGTTACAGAAACACAGTCTACAAAACACTAGAGTTTTCGAGCGCTTAAGAGGTGGGATTTGTGGCAGACATATAGAAGTGCATTTGAAGCTGATCACAAATTTTTTTCGCAAATATTTATTGAGCAGGATGAGAAAGTCACTTGTCGTCAACTGATTGTTTGAAGTAGTTTTCCCTTGACCATTAAGCCAAAGCTACTTAACATGACATTAAAGCCTCGTCTATTTGACATCTATTACACATGTTTTACTGAGGACGATGATATCTACTACTATCACTCTGCATTTAATTACTCTTGCTTTCCGAATATTTTTAAATATTACTAAAAAGCCAGAATCAGAGATTTTTAGATACAAAGTTAAAGTAAATGTATTTCACACAGAGGCACCTTTAGGTTCTTATCACCAAACAACTGGTGGTTAAATGTCTGAATGCGACCTTTACATTCTGTTAGGCTTCGATTTAGCATTTGTACATGGAAGCCGAGAGAACTGAGCACCTTAAACTGGTTTTTTATCTATTGTGATCAAGTCATCCTTGAGAATGCGGTGCGATAAACCACTAAAAAAGAAGCTCTAAAAATTAATGTATAGTTACAGTAGGGGCAACAGACGTAAGCCTGATGTCAGTAACACCAAGATAATGACCAAACATGCGAATTCTAGCAAACCTGTCCTTAAAGTGCATAATTATGACAACGAATACTTTTCTGTTTATTAACCATCAGCTTACATCACACATAGGCAATTAAAATACTTGCTGGTAATTAAGTAGTGAGAGTTTATTTCAAAGTATCTTAGGGAATGATGCAAGATGAGCAAATAAGTTATCCAAAATCATGTGTAGGAAATAGCATTAATCATGCGGACAAAGTAAGAAAAAATTCAGCTGCTTTAGCTATTTTACCTATCATCATACTCGAAGGCTGCCTAATATCAATCCCTCCGAGTTTTCCAAGGCCACGTGACATCCTCACAAATAGCGGTCCCTTTTTATAATAATTTTACTTTAAAAGAAGACAACTTCATCCAGCTCTAACGACATCAGCTAAGGTCAATGAGCACAATAAACTTACAATCTACAAATGATTACACAGACATTTGGTTCTTCACAGATTTTATCCCTGACAAACAGCGTGGTCTCTGAGCCATACAGGTAGCCACAGCGCTTCTGTACGCTAGTCACATATTTTCTGCCATCCAGCAGTGACCGACTAAGAATGCCAAAAAGCCAGGGTACTGTTTATACGGTGAAAAATTTGTTACCTAAATTATCAAAGGCAGCAGATAATAAATGCAATGAGAAATGAATGCTGCACCAGAAGAGCTAAGCAGAAGTAAGCAATATTATTGTTTGCAATTATTGAGCAATTTTTCAGATAAATAAGCTACACGGCTTTTGATGGTGCCAGATAAACAGTAAACATGCCCTATTAGCAAGGTCAGTTACTACAGCTTACACCTATGCCCAATCGAGTCCTTGATAACTTTGTTTTACAAACGTGTAAAAATTTAAGAGTCTGTGCTCAGAAATTCCCAAAGTGGCCTGTTTTGATTTTACTTAAAAAGAATGCGTTTTCACTCGTAAAGTCATTTTACGCTTTAAACAATATTGTCTGCTACTATCTAACCACTTTAAAAAAGGAAAACTTGTGAGCGGGTAGAAAAAAGAAGATGAGGTCTATTTCATCCCTAACTCACTATTGTAGGTGATCATGCCTTTCAATTCTCTGTCAAATCGAATCTCACTTTAAGGCATCATTTCAAATTTTAGTAAATGTACCACTTTGGAGGTAACCAAATGGCAAGAGATTTCGTGACTGCAAGAAAATGCTCTACGTAATTCGCAGCTTTGGACAATCAACAATGTAATAAAGGACTACATTATAGTGCTTATACTTTGGAGAGACCTTCCTGACAATAGTCACCGATGTGGACGAAGGTACGTCTTATGTGGCTATCAACCGCAAAAGGTGTCTGCCACAGACAGAACCAGATTTACAAGCTATCAAGCATGGTAAGTTTTGGTTATTTTGCTCTTCTTCCTTTCTGTAAGCAGTTCAGAGTCAGACATCTAGCAATGAAGTTGAATTCTTTGGAAGGAATGAATGTATCAACCCACAGCCTACTTCATTTGACTACCTGCCAAGTTTAATAGGCCCACTTATTGGCTAAGCAAAGCATTTTCAGTCTAAAGATCATTGGCTAATTCTCGCGGTGGAAGCGCTGTAATACTGTGTGCAGACGAGGAGCGATTCCCCTCATTTTCCGCATAGATATGCAGGAGAACCACCAAGTAAAGGGTAATTTTGAGCAAGCACTTGACCCTAGTAACCATGTCATACAACGCACGGAGCCTTCAGCCTTAGGTTCCGAGAGGTTTTGTCCAGTGTTACACATTTTTGGCCTTTAAATAGCCAGACGGATGATTCAAACAAGAAAATGATGCTGCTTTCTATTACCTAGAAAAGCTACACCTAAAAATGGGTAAAACTAAGGATGAAAGCACTGAGGGAAGAAGCAACTTCTGATTAATTTGACAAGGGATTATGGGTTGAAACTGTACTTTTTACAACGAAGTTGCTCCTAATTTTATAGTCTAGATTTAAAACATAAATATGGAAGAAGTGTGCAAGATAACTCTATTTAAACTGAGCCGTAAAGGTAAATTTTCTAGCTTTACTATATTTCATTCGCAAAATCAAATTAGGAAACATATTATAAATTAAAAAATGTGATTAAAATGATGTTACCAGTTTGAAAGGAAGGAGGAAGTTAACAATATTTTAAAGTGAAAACACACTCAACTTAACAGTTAGAAGCCACGATTGTTCTGCTTAGAGCACGAAACAATGAACCATTCGGGTTCTTTACTTTTAGTTTTCACACCTGCAACATCTGATTGGTGCAGTCAAATTTCTGGCCATGTCGTCATTTGTGATGGAGATATACTTTTGAATAGGGTCCTTTTCTTGGCATCGAGAATCAGATGGGATGTGCTCATCAATGACTAGCATTAGCATAATTTGAGCAAGACTTGAAATGCCTGATGAAACGCATGCGAGCAAAAACGTTTGTCGTGGTTCCCAAAATTGGCTGAGGAAGGTCAATACGTCTAAAACAGGAACTAAAGCTGTTCCTCGTGGTTTTGGTCTTAAATGTGCTAAAAAACTAAAATCATGTAGTATTTTTCTGGTTGTATCTACTCGCAAAACGGCAGGAAATGGCGTTGGCATTGAAGGCAAAAGGCCTTAATCCTAGGGTCTGTAAACACATGGGAGCTATTATCACTACAACTTCTGTGGGTATTTAAAGGCGCCCACTATTTTATACTGTCAGTGAGGCTGAAAGATTGTCCTACTTGAAAATCTATATTAGGAAGATCAGTTAAATGTAGGTATCCCATGGCCTATTTTGCTATTCCGTTTCGTCAGATTATGCTATGTTACATTCGAAAGACCGACGCCTTTTTGACGAACATTTCAATGTTAATCATCTTGTCTTAGATAAAAGGGCGCTTAAAATGGTCTTAAGAGCTGGCAGAAAGGAGATAATGTCCACTAAGACCGGGCAGCTTCCCGGTTCTTATGGTGTCTAAAGAACTTTCGAATACGCCATCTTGAAGTCAAAATAGGTACAAAACAAGATCTACCACAGAAACATTAAAAAGTTGTAGGTAAAAGGAAAGAATGCTTGGAATTCGTGACATCAGCAGAACGTAAAACAGCATGTTAGTTGAGAGTCATCTCAGACTTGTCAACATAAAGCATGGTGAAAATGTCGTAGATTCCCACAAAAGATTCCCACAGCAAGAAAAGACCGCACTCAAAAATAAGCCGCCGAGACTGATGATAAAGTGTACAAAAATTTGATGACTCCAGATGGAAATGGTAAACACAAAAAGAAATGCCATGACAATTCGTTCGTTACAGTGTTAACGTAATAATACTTTAGACTAAGGTCTAAAGCTAGTCTTCATGTGCTTTTATGCATTCGCTTTGGTGTGGTTTGAACCGAGCTTGTTGAATGATGGGCGAATCAGTACACCAGAGAATTAGTTGTTTGAGCAACCGAAGGCAACAAAACCTATTTATCAACCTAGTTCAAGTTTTGTTAGTTATGACGGTACTCAAAGAGCCTAAATTGGCACATATGCATTCAAAAATCCTAATCTTGCGGTCCGTGGCTTAATTAACGATGAAGGAACAAGTGGTTTATGCAAAAGAAAATGATTTCAAGAGGACAGTTATTCAAGTTTCCAAAATCCATTGATCTGTGCCACAAACTGAGAAATTTTGTAAGAAAACTTACGAATTGAGAAAGCAATTGATAGACGTGGGGAATTTGCTCACTGCATAACTCTGCTCAAAGTGGGGTTGAAGAATACATGATACGATTTGCATTTGTTAATGAGAATGGGTCAGAATGCGGATTCTCTGTACTATCTTCCTTATTCTCCATCTGAAAGATTGAGATGGCAACGATGGTTACGGCAAAGCGCACATTTGGGTTTTTGCTACCTCCTTCTTTACGAGAGTGGGTACAAATAATAAATGCGCTTGTATGATGGCCTCTATACACTGGCGTAGGGTCCATATTAATCAACAAAGACAAAAGGTGGCTTCATGTGCGGTTTGGTAACCAAATAAAATACTTACGTGCCTTTGTAGTTAAATGTTCTGGAACATTCTTAAAGCTCATGAAAAACATTCGTGATCCGATCGGGTTAGTCGCTCTGTCTCATTTGAGTGATACCAATGAAAAGAACTGGAAAGTTAAAGATGGCACCATAATTTTGCCTGTTTAGGCCTTGTTTATAAGAACAGCAGTCCAGGCGCACCTATACGATTAAAGAGGATAAAATAACAGCAACATCGACTTCTGTTGATGTGAAGGATTGAATACAATGATTAGGCTGTGTTATACGCAGATTGAGTGGCATGACTTTCCTTTATTAAATGTTTACCTCAATACAAAATCCATTGGCAAGGCTTAACTAAGGCGTCAAGAGTTCGATTTGGGACCATCTCCGTGGTTCGAGGTCATGCAGCGTCACGCCACAATGGGATAATGGCTATCCTTTCGCCTACGTTAACGTGAAGTCCCAATGTTTTAAAGTCAATGCAACGGTGTAGGTAGCAAAACTGTTCAACTTTTGTAGGGCATAATTCAAACTAGAACCATGAGGAAGAGTGGTTAATCACTATTTTTTATCTTAACGACCTTGCTCGGTATAATTTTGTAAAAAATGATAGTTTTCCCTTCATCTGATTATGGAGTTCAAACCTTACTTAAATGATAACAGTAGTAAACAATGATGAGCTAGTGCCCTTTGGCCTGAAAGGATACAAATCGAACGTCATAGACATGATGATGTAATGCAAAGGGCCCACGATTTGCATCATTCAAATGCTCTCGAAAGGACACAGTTGCAGCCACCGGGCGTCGAGATGAGCTGAGGATCTGGTCAGGTGAAGGACTGCGTCAAATATGCCAGCAGAAATAATGCTGCACTCCGTGAAGCTAGATTGCATGAGCTTTCATAGATATTTAGTGATTATGTGGCGTATTACAAGAGGTTGGATACCAGGCAAATTGTTGCACCTTCTTTATCGGTTAGTTGTGATCAAATAATGGAAAGATTGCTTGATGATTTAGAATAAGGATTCTTTTCCGTTACCAACAGAGGTTCAAGGTTGTTCGAGAATGCAAAGTAGAAAGGTCTGTTTTGATCACAAAGTTGTCTTAAAGTGGGTAGGTTTGTCTTGCTCTGCAGCAGTGTTAAAGTGCTGTCTATCAGTTGAGATACTATCGCATAGTTTTGAAGCGTAGAAACTAGCTTACGATGGAGTGTGGACAGTAGGAGGGACATAATATTTTGTCCTAATAGTCTCTTGAGAGTTACATAGTTGCATGGACAGGTTACATGAAGGGTATGACCTTATGCAATTTCCCTAGGCGCGGATAAACAGTAACGTGAATGTTGATAGTAAAATCTACTGCTGATGGTGACAAGATGAGTAGGAACCGAGGGGAATGATGCTACAACTCTATTAGAAATCATATTGCATCACTACACCTACCAATAATGGTTAGATTTCAATGTTAAAATCATGACTTGCAAATTGGTGTTTTATTTCTTTTAAAGCTATTATGTCACCCGAAACGATTTTCCCTTAGGCAGCCGAAATGGCTGGCCATCAAGGCGAACAATGACGTACAAATGGTGACCAAGTGTAATCTTGGAAGACTTTACAATGCCGTTTACATTACAAGCTTCATTTGCCTCGCTATTTCTTGTCCCTTGACTAACAGCGGTTAGCATTAAGTTTGGAAATGAGGAATTGATAGTACACGATCATTGTAATTAAAACGCTTTCCCTGGAAAAATCAACCGTTTCTGCAATGACAGAGCATAGAAAAATGATTCGCCTTGCATTGCTGGCCAAGAGGAGGGGAAGATAGCGCATTCTTAGTACCAGGGCGCTAGCTATTGTCATAAGGAACACAATTGGAAAAACTATATCCTCCAGAATTGCATTCCAAAGTCTCATTTTCGTCATTGAAACATTCTTATTATCACTGCTACTTTTTCGATTTTCTTCACTATTTCTACCCGCTTCCCCACTTCCCCTACCCTTTCCTTTACAATGTCTTGAATCCATTACTCACCTATCGTCGATGAAACAAAATTACCTTGAATAATCATTGAAAAAGACATTGAGAGTTATTGCGTAAAAGTCAGTTAATCCATTTGCCGGTAACATGGTCAATGGATCTCACAGGCAAGTGTATTCACCAAGGGAACTGTTTATTCATCTTTCTTAGTCGAATATATCAAGGCTATCGTTTTGTAAACGTAATCTACTGTAGTTTCTACCGATTGTTTTCTCTCCGTCAACTGCTAATCAAATTGGGTAGGCATTCTACAGCTCTTCATTTTGGTTTCTCTTCTCAAAAAATCAGGAGCTGGTACAGATGTTTATCGTTTAGAATGTTTATTCTCCCCTATTTTTATTTTTTGTAATGATGTTGCAAAAAATTTTAAATGATCCTTCAAAGTGGAATTTGATTTGCCAAAGAGCTGTAATAGCACGATTACCTACAGAATTGAGTGGTTAATGCAAGGGTCCTCATCTCCTTTTCACTACTCCTTTAACTATTTCAATTTTCTTAACTAATCTTGTGGTAGCTAATGGACTATCTTAAAGCCAAAAATGGCTTTGTCAAAGCAGGTCCCTACTGAGTAATCTCAGAGCATAAAATGTTAAACATTGGAACGTCTATTTGAAAAGTTATAAGCGATTCGATTGTGCTAAAATGCAAAATTGTAATTACTTACCTTAATAATAAGGCATATGTATTATTTAGCGAGATCCACCGAAAAGAAGTGTAGCTTATTCACTGAAAATTAAGTAAAAATTGCAAAGAATGATTTTCCTCCTTTCCACTTAGGTTTTCTGATGCATCAGTAAATTCACCTTGCACTCGCCAGAAGAAGGCATTAATAATTTGGAAGCAAACCATTTCCTTATAAGTGGTGCTACGCATGTACACGGAATCCTTAAGAGGTCAGAGTAGTATGACAGAAAATATGTGACTAACGGACAGAAGAGCTGAGGCTGGTGGTGTGGCACAAAGGCCATGCCAATTGCAAAGTGTGGGTTTATTGCAATTGTCGAACTCTGCTGATGTTGTTTGAGCTGAGAGAAGTTGTCATCGTGTAAAGTGGAGTTCTTGCTAGGGGAATATGCACGATTTAGAAGCACTTGAGTTGATTGGCCTCGGGCAAACTTTGAGCACAATCATATGCGGAGTAACGATCACAGCTAAATTCTTACTTTATATATCAGCATAAATAAAGCCATTTCTTACACATGGTTGGGACTAAAGCGTGCTTGCTGCACACGTCATTAGCCAAGGTGTCTTGAAGTAAAACATGGTTAATCTATTATTGGCCAGTATTTCAGGCGCCAATGTGAAACGTATGCAGATCGTGGAGGGGCCCACTTTGGAGATTCCTCTGAATCGAAAGAAGCATACTTACTCTCTGCATCTCCAGAAAAACATTTGATAGGCCAATCGAATATTTCATGGGCAGACCTTTTAGCATTTGCTGATCTAGGTATGGTTTCGGAGTCATCAACGGTTGACCCACATCTTTTGCTTACCTATCCAACGGTGCCTCTTGGTAGAAATTCTTTCGTGCTGGTTCATCGTCCCACATCCATTGGGATGACTTCACTCACAATTATAAACGAATTAAGCCCACATGCTACGGACTCCTGGATTTGATGTGCCAAGACCGCGTCTAAGCGCTACAGGGAGTGAAGATTTCTGTGCATGTGAGATGGAATTATTCTGCTTACTGCCAAAAATCCCATATTGTGTCTCCTCGAGTAAATTGTAGATATAGAGAAAGAGGGGTCAAACAAAAAGGCAGAGACTGCCTAGTGTGCATTAGACTTTATAGTACATATTGGGCAATAAGTGTACAGGCAAAAAGGCGTTTATCTGGTGTTGGCCAGCTTTGTCTTTGTGATCAAGTGGAATGCAATGCTTAACAATCCGTAGGTGGCAACCGATCTTCCTTTCCTGCACATGAAGTGCCTGCAAACAAAACTTGGAACCACTGCATGAGCTCCGTTCTGCGTCAGCGATTCGCAGACAGCAGTACGGTAACTGCAACATTTAATCTTGCGCATCTCGTTCAACTCATATCCGTCATCGCGTTAGATGTTTTACTATGAGAAATAAGCACTCGTATTCTACCAGGACCTCCTTTGCAGTGTTGAATTTGCGTCTGTTGCCTTTTTGTGGCTTGCCTCTCACATTTCTTCCCACTTTCTAAGCTGACCCGGCTAAACATTTGTGCATAGTAAGGCTTCCTTGACGTCTCGTCTCAATTTCTAACCATGCCAGATTTTAATTACTTCGTTGTTTGTCATTTTTTACTGAAACACAAGTTGGTGAGCGCATCCAAAATGAGATGACAAATTTTGCAGACATGCATTAACTTTAGACCAGACTTTGTTGCACGGAGATGCAGGAAAGTAACACTGGGCTTGAGATGTGTTTGCGCAGGTCAAGTGTACCACGGCATAATAAAGCAGAACACCACAAAAGCGTTGTTCGGACTATGAATGAGGAGGAGTCAGATGCGTAAACATCTGGCACAGGGAACCAACCAGTGAAGGGGGTAACAGTTGTGACGTCGCCACTCCCAAACATCAGTATGTCAGCACCCGCGGGTGGAAGGGGTGTTGGGAGTGAAAACACGTGCTAAGTCACGACTTGGCCTCATGCGTGTCGACCTTGGAGGAGGATGGGACGTTCACGCACATCAACGGTTTGGTCAGGATAGCATTTTGTCGCAGCTAAACTAAAATGTGGCAAGAGCGTACTTGGACTGGCTTCATAAGGTGAGCAGCAGTTTAAAATGCCATTGCCTCTACGGAGTAGATGGCTAGAGATATCGAGACAGCTTATGGATATGAGGATATCATTTTTTGATTTAATGCACTTTAGGATGCTAGACTAAAATCGAATTAAAGAAGGTTAAAATACCACTTAGCATGCACTGGATGCAATTTTGGAAAGTGTCCTAGACACACAGTGGGTAGGTGGTTCTGACCCGCGAAAACAAAGCGGCTTGCTTGTCTTGCCTCACTGCGGACGCAGTCACGTGGTCAATTCGTTTGCTCTGACAAGCAGTGCATTTGATTAGTGGAGCTCATAGCGATGCTCTCGTGGTATTATTTCAAGCGACATGCCATATTGTCGCGCTCTGCTGTGGTGATGCAGGGTAGTCTGCTGTCGTGCATGCATACTTTGACATGGTCGGTCTAGCCATATCCACGGCAACTTACATGCATGCTATGATTGTACTTACTGTGTTGTGATTAGAAGCATTCACGAGGAGAACGGCTGTCAAGCAGAGTAGTCAGGTTGGCTAAGTATAGCTGGGTTGATCTTCACTTTGGTTTGGTACGCTTTAAATCTTGGGGGTGAGGATTCATTGCAAAGCATCATACTGTGCTGTAAAGATGCTAACTGGGCTGGAATGTACAAATGCGGCTTTTCAAGCGTTCACCAAGGCTAGGTTATTTGCCCCCTTATCTGACCTGGCAACCTTCAGCCTGCCAGTTAACAGCCAAGGCGCCCCCCTTTGGGTAACGGCGAGACGTTATCTCACGCCTGAATTCGATTCGACACCCACTCATACTGCGGACAGAGAAATTGGCAGCGGGACATGTATGGGTTGCATGTCACCTTCAGTCCTCTTTCAAATCACCGAGACCAACAACGATCATGTCAAGATAGCAACGAAAGCTGAATACTGATGTAGAAACCCACCGAAGCACCATTACCATTCTGCTCTAACTCCTCTAGAACGTCACTTATTCAGTGAGTAGGTGATGGATTTAAAATAGAAATCTGTTTTAATATCGTAATGAGAGTGCTGAGCAGAGTCTACCTCAGTTCATAGCTTCGACGCTTTCAGCCCTCAGTTGTGTACTGGTAGACCGAATTCCTTATTGCAGAGCATAACGCGAGTTGCAAGGGTGCAAAGCGAGTTAATGCAAAGGTATTCATTAGCCGACCATGTTAACAAGGTACCACAAGTAACAATTAGATGCGATAGAAAGCTAAAAAAGCAATACCAAACCCCTCTTAAAGTGGTAGCCCTTGTCAGCAATAAGTCGTCAAATCCGATGCATAATAATTATTTGGCCTACTACTCAGCATCGACAAAGGACGAAGCTACCTGCAACTTACCGCTAAAAATCAAGCTTCTCTGATATTGCTGTCCTTAGCCGTAAATAGCATTAGGTCCCGGCTGAATTGAGCCTTTGTTACAATCGCTTATTTTCCCTCATGATATAGTCTATGCTATGGGCGAATGCTGATATCGTGCGAAGCATTTACTCCTTTCAGCGTCATAGGTGTGGTTTACAATCCCCTTCCATTTCAAACGGCTTTCAGCATGCCCCACATCATCTGACTGCAAGTGAGAATGGTAATAACTATGAACAGGTATAATTCCCTACTGGTTCTACACTCTCACACCCTGCGGCATACTTCGTGGGTGCTCAAATGATCATTAGTCACTGTTTAGCCGAAAAGTAGAAAGACGGACTGAGCAAAATGTGTCATATATTTATGCCCGAGAATTCACCAGAAAGTGGACAAACATGGAATGGATACAGGTAGAAATATTGCACAAACTCTTAGATGTGATTAATGCCTATATTTGGTATGGACGTAAGTCCAGCCCTTTACCTCAAGCAGTAAAGTTGACGGAGTCGAGATCGCATGCTGTGTTGACGATGCGGGTGGTGGGAGCATTATTGGTAGCAGTGGCCGTAGCAGGAGTGGAGAATGGACACTTCTTCAAGTGTCGGATGAGCAGATCACGACGGATGAATGATCGTGGACAGTGAGGACAGCGACAGTGCTTCACCGCCATGTGTGTCTGCATGTGAGTCCGCATGTTCGACCGATCGGCAAAGCCACGTCTGCAGACGGGACAGATGAAGGGCTTTTCGCCTGTGTGCGTGCGCTCGTGACCCTCAAGTAGCCATTTGCGTGAGAACGCCTTAGCACAGAAGCGACACTTCCACTGGCGTGAGTGACTCTGCTCATGCATTCGCAGAGAAGCAGAGCTGTTGTATGTCTTGCCACACTCTCGGCATTTCCATATTGGTCGCTCTTCCCTGTCCAATCCTTCATCATTTGCATCACTAGGAATTGTGGTAGAACAGACACAGTTATTATGCATGTCCCTCTCATTCGTAGCATCATTGGCATTATCAGTATGACTGACAACGCTTGTGGGTATGGTTATGTTTAGCAGGTTAAACAGCTTTGATAAAAGCACGTAGTGACACCAAAACAGGTAATTGGAGGCTTCTACACCGAATTCATGAGACTGCAGTGGAGGAGAGTGCTGATGGATCTGGAGAGGCATCATGGTACCCGAATTGATGGGTAGACTACAAGGCTGTGGAAGAGCTACGATTTGGTTGACTGAGGACACGGACGATGAGACCAAGGATTGAGAGGGAAGGGGCGTGGACGAATTTGTCACTGGGATCTGTTCATTGTATCCGCACTCAAGTTGTGACATTGACGAAGAAGTGGAGGAAAAGTGGGTAGAATCGCCGGCAGTGGCAGATGCCGGTAATGAGAATATCGAAGTTGTATCAAATGAGTTCGTGCTTCCGGGTTCAGAATTATGTACAACTTTGCCCTCAGTATCTGAAAGGGATGGCTTTGGGAGCACTCGTTTTGTGGGTGACGGCTTTAGTAAGCCTTCAATGGAAAAGCCTAAATAAATTGGAATAAGTTCTAATACTGATGCAAGAAAATAGCTAGCTCATAATAGTGTAAAGTATTTGACGAATCAGTTCCTGATCGTCACAATAGTAGCGCGAATGTAGTTAAAGTACAAATGAAAGTGAATCTCACCATTTCTCATGTTTGGGAAGATTTCGGAGGACAGGACTTGGATCACCTTTCTCCTTTTTATATCCCATACCTGCATTTTATTGGTTCTGCCACCGACGACTCATTGGTTAATGGCAAAACAAACAATGCTTGAGACCGAGAGGCGCTATGTTTTAGTGAGCACATCCTGTCACATTCCCTTACATTGTTCATTGATTGCTCTTCCGCTTTAACTGATTTCCCTGATCTGACATTCAAAGTTTACTTAGTGTTGTCTTTTTCCCTTCTACATTTAGATGCCTTTTATGGCTTTAGGTAAGAGTAACAGTAAAATATTATGAATATGTTTGCTTGCGCCTCCTCTTATGACCTTCGTACCTAAGCCGTGATCGACTGTCCGTCTCCAACTGACGCGGAATGGAAGAATTAGGTGATTAATTAGTGTGTGCTACCGATAGGAAGTGCAAGGAAATAGTGTCGCTTCGGGTCAACCTCCAGTGGAGGAGAGGCTTTTCTATAGTACCTATCTCATGCCTGTAGAAAATCGGCAAATCAATTTAAAAGGACGCACTGCCTCGAGTGGCTATGGGCACCCATGCTTGAGATATGCTGAATAATCCGGACTTGGAGTGAGATTTTAGAAAGGCAATGCCTTCTTTCTGGGCCCAACTACTGGGACCTTTGGCTACACAAAACCTGCACTTCGTTGACGACATTATCACTGCTCCCAACTTTGGTGGGAGCCCATTAATCCTTGATGGCAGCCGTTGGCAGCTTCTACCAATGGCAGTAACTGCAACGGCAGACACGAATGTTGAAGTGAGAGACCTCATCGACGGAGGAGATGAAAGGTGGTGCACAAATGTGGATTCAGTTTACTCATTCCATTTGTGCCATTGGCAGTGCAAATTAAGTCCTAGCGTCTGCATCTCCAGTGCTGACTGAATGCTTGGCGAGTCTGGTGCAAGTATACAGCTGTGCGCTAGTGAAAGCCTTTATGGTCCTCGCGATGCTGACAATCGTTTGTCGGCTCACCTATGCCTTTTTACCCATACACTTCCCCTGCGATTTTACTGGTTTGGCTCAATTCCGAACGTCATATTCCTTGTCGACAGAACCATACTCGTGAGCAGGAGCATCAAGTAGCCACTACAGCACAGATTATAACCAACTCAAACATGGGTAGAGTAACCAACTGTGTACTGGCTATGTTCGGCTGGTATGTTTTACTTTAGTGCCGTACTTGCAAGAAGCCTACTCTACCAGCATCAGTAGGCCAGAAAATGTTTCCAACCATCCCCTAGTTCAGAGTTGTAGCAGTGACCCAAATCACGAGAAGGAGGTCATTTTCTCCTTTATCAATATGATAATTTCTCAAATGATCCTTTGCTGTGCATGATAAGCTACAGCTGACATTAGCTCTCCACTTGACGGGGTAGCAGAACAAGCGTGGAATGTGAGTAGCTAAACTAGAATATTTGTCACTAGATTAAAAGTTGGGGCAGACGTGGACACGGTGGAGGCGGATTTAGAAGCGAATTGCTGCGCGGAGTCAGAAATTATTTTGCAAACCAAAACTGTCAAGTCCATCTTTAGACAGTGAATGAAACATTTGAGTAACTCATGGCCAGCCATTTTGGATACACTTCCAGCTGCTCGGAAGGAGGTTACAAAGCGAAAAGTAGAGACCGACTGCCACATAGTGAAAGGATGCCTGGGGGGTGAAACGACAGCACAGAGAATAGGACTCAACTAAATTGTCATAGGTAGGAAATTCCGGCAAAAATGTGATTTAATTCTGCAAGTGCCTGTCAAAACGTTCCTTTTAAAGGTCAGCATAGCATTAAGTTCCTCTCTGCAGATGCGAATGCGTGAAGACGAAGTGAATTAGCCTAGTACCAGCGCGGTCAGAGCATCGTCAACTTGAGAATGACCATTTTTGATTGGTCAAAGAGAGAAACTTAGTTTCAGAACATTTGACTCTAAAGACATCTCCAAAAAACTCATGGAGACAGTGGACATTCTTTGCTTAATGTGCTTCAAGCACTTTATTAGCCCCTTCCCTCAACATTCGTCAGTAGAAGAGAAGCAATTTTGTACTAACAATTCCTCATCTCAACTCAGCTTGCCTCCTTCCTAATGATGTGGGCGATGATGCGTAATGGACGACGTCATGGAGGAATGATGTCTGATCGTTGCGGTAAGTAATTCATCAATCATGACTTAAGATTAATTGTTATTCCTGTCATTGACATTGCATTATAAGAAGCACAAGAAGTAGAAGCAGTTGCGAGTTTCTACTTGGGCTGTTTTGTCCCCCAAATTTGTTTTTGAGACTCGCCCTATATTAAGGCTGGAGAGCCCCGGCCCTGATCTGACATGAGATCTTACAAGTAATAGTACAGAAGGCAGTTCTCCTATTTGATGGGATATCAAAAAATACATGGCTCCGATACAGCTTCCAGTGATCTGATTACAGCGGTGACTACTGACTCTAACCAGATCTCCCTTCTGCTTCCCAAGCTTCCATTAATAGGATCTCATTATCTGCTGTTTGTTTGATG
This sequence comes from Echinococcus multilocularis, assembly GCA_000469725.3. NCBI lineage: Eukaryota > Metazoa > Platyhelminthes > Cestoda > Cyclophyllidea > Taeniidae > Echinococcus > Echinococcus multilocularis. The sequence goes on along the minus strand of LN902842.1, from coordinate 1,811,924 downwards.
AGGCACTGTCTGCATTGACGAATCAGTAAGTCGTGTCCTTTTACTGGTGCACTGAGAAGCATGGCTGCCGTGCGTAACTGCGCAGACCAATCAGAAAGAGTAGCTCTGTTTGATGTCATGCGCTAAATGATACGATTGGCTGGGAGTTAGTGTCAGCACTAGTAGCGCGATTGGACGGCCAGCCTCCTCAAACCTTTGATCACATTACAAAGCCAAGTTGACTAGAGTTGTTGTAATAAGTGTATGCATGCAAATTCTAGCAAGTAGGTAGTCCCTTTCAGTGTTGCTTACCGACGAACGATTTAGATCAAAGCTGAGGTGTTTAGCTCTAGCAGCATAACCACGCACAGCTGTGATGCCACTATGTGCGCTTTGAGTTTACAGTAACTAACGGAACCTAAGAAAAGGGACAGCCACACTTGGGTCAGATACGACAATTTGAAAAGTGCTACATCATTAAACTCGGGTGCAGAGAAAAGCAACTGGTTTCCCAGTGATTCTCTTAAGGCGTATTTGAACCCTGAAAATAGCTTTAGCTGGTGGAAATAGCTGGTGTAGATGTGCTTTAGCAAAGGTGTGCAGAAGTTGGCAAATGAAGAGAGTGATCCCCTTCTCACGATAGTTTAATGCTGCCATCATTTGATGCAGTCTGGAAAGACATGTTGCCTGAGGTATGGTGAGGCAAGGGCAGTATGCTAATTTGCACATTTCAGAGGTGTTGCCACAAAGCATAGTGTACGCAGTGCAAATTCTTGTAAAAGGCACCGCAAGATTCCCACCATATTCATAAATCATGCACCTCGAAATAAATATGGCGTTGAAGTTTGACCGCACCACTTGGACATTGCAGTCATCGTTCAAAGCAAAAGACACTCACCTTGGTTTTTCATTTCCATGATCTTAAACGGATTGAATAGTAGCCTCCTGCTAATTAGATAAGTTGGTACTCTAATCAACTGATCCAGGATCATTTTACGCTACCTCCATTGAAGCAGCAATGGAACATCACTTCGGCGTTAAACACCTTGAAATCAATTTCGATATGTTGAATCCTAGTATTCGTTATGATTTGAGCAGGTACTTTAATAACTGGTCTGAATATGGCAATGCGTAATACCGGTAGTGGAATGCCAGTTGGACTGAAGAGGTCAATCAAATTAGTTCCTATCCCCCACAATGTTCTACCAATGTGGATTTACACCGAAGATATCTATGAGTTGGAACAGCTGTCTGCGCTAAGGTACATGCCAACAGAATCACAAGGCAAGAGAAATATTTTGGTGTGTGTTTGAGAATGCTTGCAGGCTAAGTTGCAATTTGCGAAAGTGGCTGGTTGACATGGAGAATAAGCTTGTTGTTGAGCGTAGTAATGTGTGGTGGGTGAATGGGTGTTCCAATACGGTAACAGACCAGAGCGCCAGCCCTGTACTTGGCTGGCCACAATCACCATTCAGTAGTTGAACGGAAACGTTGTTTACAGCTAAACACGCGTTTGATTTCATGATACCTCCTGCTCCACTACAGTGCATCCAAATGGTCTGTATGCTCGTTATAACTTTCCATTCAAATGGGACTATACATTATCGGTCTTAATAGCTCGGCAAGTGTCATAAAATGCCAGTAATAATAAGATGGTATCTAACATCCAGAAAGTATGATGCAGTTTGTGCGTTAAAGGATCGATTTGAGACTCAATTATTGATGAAAAGGGAGAATAATGTAAAAAGTAAATTAGTCTTAAAATGGTACTTTGGATTATTTCCCTTAAGGTGTGCTTTAAAGCATGTGTATTCCAAACTCAGGATCTGAATCAATTTCCGTAGATATCCTCGAAGTCGTAAAATTTATCAATGTAATTTACTTTCTTTGTCTTAGTGAGGCAGGAGCAAGTCCCACCTGAATATTGATCATGCTTTAGAGCGCAATCATCGACGAATTGCAACCCTACGGAAATGCAAAGGACAGTGCCTTAGGTGATGCCGAATTCCAGCTGTTCGGCTTAGTTTTGGTGTTTTCCTCCCACTGCGTAACTAAGCATAGCTGTAATGGCAATTTGTGCACTCTGGGAATGATGCAGCTAACAATGCTTTTAAGTAAACCGCGAAAATTGAAAGTAGAATGTAGCATCAATCAACCCAAGCCCATAAAAAATGATTTGCCCTGCTTCATGGCCCTGACATCAATTCTTAAAACAGACGTCACAGGTCTATTTCATGAAAATAGAATGCATTTTGAGAATCAAAGGATAGAATAGGGAACCACCGAAAAGGGCACATAAGCCATGGCACTTTTATTTTAGGCTTTCTCGTTCGTAATATTATTTTGCTATTACTATAAGGAATGTAGTATAGAAGGAACTTGGGTCTTCTGATCAGGGTTCTAGCTTATCTCAACAACCGGATTTTGCAGATATATCTAAGTAAGTTTCTGAATAGTAATGTCAAATTTTGTGGACGCTTTGACATTTATGTAGGTGGCATGCTCTTTGATAATAGTCCCAATTTCATGGTGAATTCCGCAGCATACCTCAACAGATGTTGCTGATGTCGTTACTTGTATCTTCTTTCGTTGTAATATATGTTTTAAGTGCCTTTGGACTGTCATTACTGCAAACAGAACCCAACAAGTAAAAACTCCTAGTGTCATCCTCAAATTTCCAAATCTTTTCTCCCAAGTCTTTCAGATAATGCAAATAAACTGATTTGATGAGTGAATGCAATTTAATTGGACTTCAATAGCTTTCTATTTGCTTAAATATCATATAAACTTGGAGGCGTGTAAATTGATCTGGTTTACTGCATTATCGGCGTGAAGTTGGAGTCATGTGTGAAACCGCCACTAGTCGTCATGGATGATTTTACACCCTTTGTCTAGACCCTTGATCGATGTGCAGTGACCGTTTGAATGCACTGCCGTAGAGCATGAGGTAGCATGAATACAAACGTACGTTTAGCTGCGATTATTGTTGCCTTTTCAATCTTTTGAACGGCGATTGAGTATGATTAAACATAGGAACAGCGTTTTGACTCCTTTTCATCCACAAATACTCACTCATTCTCCACACATCAGTACATAAACCAACGATATCATATATGGTTTTAATTCCGCTTCGAGTGGTGTTTTATAGCGGGCGTAGTCTCCATGTTAATCGGCTATTTTTGTGACTTGCAAATTTCCATACAGACTTTGATTTCAGTCAGTTATAGTAGGAATTATTATTTTGTTGCTGCTGAAATTGATTCAGTCACAAATGGTCTGAATCTACTGAGCAAGGAAGCAGCGCAGATTTGTGTCAGTTAAAGAGCATGGAAAGGAAAAGCTATGCTAGTACTCTTTATTTCCTTATCATGCATGCAACTTCAAATTTTAAACAAAGCGCTATTTGTATTGGCGGCCTGCTTTTTTAATATGGGCGAAATCTTACTGAACCTTTTATGGAAATTTGCAAAGTAGAAGCCGTGATGAGCACCAACATCGCCTAAATGAGTGAGTTGGATGTTATGTCGCTTCCTTGGCATCCTTCAGGAAACATGTTTCAAGCCTAAGTAGAAGGGTATCAAAACCAAACACTAACAGGCGTAGCCCATTTGGTCCAAAAGGAAGTCATTTTTATAATTTCGTCTTCGCAGTGCTTTACTGAAGTACGTCTACTGCTGCTGTTTCTACGCGTTAGGATGACTGCCATCGTCAAACAGTATGTCGGCAGAGTCACAACGCAAAGCAAATATTTTGGTATGTGATTGAGTCCGTTAGTGGCATATTTTAAACTCAATGTTTACGGCTGAACAAAAGGTGCTTGTTTCTACTTTTAGTTTGCGTTGTTTATGGCAACCACCAATGTGAACAAGGTGCCATCGCAGCTGGGACTGGTTAAACAGTGGCAGGAAAAACCAAAGAAATGTGTTGAAACTGAGGAATTCAGTCAGCACCCAGATTCCGCAATTGTTTTACATCACGTGTCTATCTCTCGTTTTAATGACTTCTCAAAGTCTCAGCTTCCGCAATGCGATTAAACGTTTTAACTGTGAATAAAGAGAAGTTGTCCACCCTATTTTAAATTATGCACAACTGTACACCGATGGTGATAATTCTTAAAACAAAAATATCTAAATCAGAAATCAAGTTTCTTTTTTCTAAAAGAACATTTTGTACATTAATTATCTACTCGAGTGATTTTACATCTGCTTGCGTCACCTAGTGACAGCGTTAACCTCTAGGTTGTTGAATGTTACTGGCGAGGTTATTTATCTGCTTGTTGCATGCTAAAATTACTGTAATATAACTAAGTTTCTAAACGGACCAACAAACGCCAGGAAGAGTATTTTCCTCATTATTCCCAAATAGCTACTACGCCACCGAAGCAAAGAACTATGGCTTTCCACGGTTCAGTAGGCTTGTCATTAACTGCCATACAATGCGTGAATTACAAAGGTATTAAACTTAATGAAGTCTAGCGGAGCGTATCATCCCTCCATTGTTTTCAGTAGAAAAATCGACTTGTCAGGTCTTAACAGCGACTATTTTATGAATGTTTCATTCCACAGTCTAAGAAAGAGGCAATATGGAGGCAAAACGTGTTTTGCATCACTCTATAATATCACATAGCACATAAGAATAAAGGTGAGGTGTGTTACAAGAGACGATTTTAGAAACTAGTTTTTACGACTGCCTTTTGCTTAGTAACCCCTCTTCCGCTTATCAGGGTGGTGAAAAATGTGCTGAACTACTGTTCTTCTGCACAAAATGGTAAGGCACCTCTGCTAAGAGAGCGAAATGATGATCTTCAATGTGAGATGTTGCACGTTGATACGGGGGAATGCAAAAGCATGGTTTTACACAGCAGTCCGGGAAGTAAAATATGCATTGTGATGCAAGGGTCCCTTCCAGCAGACTACACCCCGTAAAAACAGATGGTGTGAGTCCACTAAAAATCATTAAAGAAATATACAGAGTATCGGTTTCAACGCGGTTCTTGTATACGAGGTGTTACTTACTTCCTCTTACAAATTCACAAATCAAGAGATGACCTTATCAAAAAAAGCGAATGGGTAGCTGTGGCAGAAATGTTTGATTATACTTCTAAAAGAATGAGATGGTCTTAGTGTCCCAGACTCGTTGGCACAAACAGTGCCCTGAGAGTAACACTAGCATCCAGACTATGTAGGAGAAAAGAAAATGCCGAGTTTTTGAACAGAAGGTTCTGATGGTCTTTGCTTGCCTTAGAAGTACTTGATTTCTGCCAAATATGCGTTGCTTGCAGTGCTTACAAAAGGCCTCACTTCATGGCGATTGCACCGCTTCTAGGAGAAAGGGTAGGTATCGACACCATAAATCCTGTCCTACCTACCAAGAGGCCAAAACTGTCTATTCTATCTATGGCAGACTATTTCATGAATGTAGCTGAGACCACCGATGGAGACACGAGACGCAGAAACAGACACTTGGGTTTTTGATTAGCTGAATTAGTTAACACGGAGTTCCTGAAACGGTGCACAGTGGTAAAATGAACTTATCCTATTCTGAGTAGACTTATGAAAGTTTTACATAAGGATACACAACTGAAGGGCTGGAATTGAGCTTTGGTTGGTACCGCCTTGAGAAATGATCACAGCAAATGGCATATGCAAAGACCAGACATTAGGGGAGCATCAGAGGTGGTGCAGCAAGAGACGGGGCGACAAATATACTTCACACATGTATGAATGCATCTTTTCGGAGGGAACGGTCAGTAAACACGAATCTCATTCTGGAAATGAGGTCCAATACATCTGAAGGGAAGTGCACTCTGAACACTTATGACTCTGATATCCGTGCCCGATTTACAACGCTGCCATTTATGAATCCACTTATTTAATCAGCTTAACCATTTCTAATAAATGAAGGTTGAGGCGAAAGGGATAAACGTTGGTCCTATTGAAATTATCGACCGCATATAATACACGGAGAACATACTGGCGTAATTCAGTTTTGATCACGATCTCGTTATCTTTTAAATTTTCAAACATTGCGGTTTAGTGCTTAAGCGTTCAATGCAATCTACGTAGAGGCGGAATATGAGGTATCTAAAATTCCAGCATTTCAGAAACTGCAAATCGCCACACTGCCAGATGTCAGAAAAGATCTTAGGCATGTAGTTCTGTAGTTTTACGGAGAACAGCGGCCTGCTGCACCCGAGTGTGAGTACAAGCACAATCTCTTTGAAAGTGATCACTCTTGCTAGTTGATGCCTCTGCATCCGAGTTTGCGACCAAGGAGATGATCTAGGACTACTACCAATACGTCTGATAGGTTAGCAATCACAACAAACTCAGTTTCTATACACTCGTAGTGCAGTTGGATGAGCGCTTTCATCTAAACAAAGTAGTCAGGCAAAAAGCAAACTTTTCGTCCTTCTGTTACCATCGGTTGTAGGCACTCTTTTATGACATACCATTCCTACCACTGCCACTTTACAAAATGTGTCTCAAGCTACTGGGTAATAGTGTTTGTCCAAATCCCCTCAAATATACCCTTCCAAACGATTCCGCTTTGCTTGCAGAAACGTGCTAATTTGCAGTCATTTAAGCTCATATTTTGATGTGGTTAGACAAACGCATTTGTTAAACACAATTATATTCGTCGAGTAGGGAGGGTGACACATTGACGTCTTTTGCAACTCTGATAAGATACCCTATTAATCTTGCAAACAGTAGAGATACTTGGTCTAAAATGCTCCGTGCACGCAAGTAGTATCCCTATTACACCACTTATATGTAGTTGAGGAGTGTTATTTTTTAAGCAAATCTGCTCTTCCTTTCACTTTATTGCCTTCTTAGTGATGTGGACGGTGATAAAGGTGGCGATGGAGTGTGAATGTCAAATGGACAGCGCCATGGAGAAATGATGGCTGATCATTGTGGTAATTAAGTCATCATTGGTAACCAGCCTCTGGTCTTTGCTTGCATCGTTGTGTGCATTGAAGACTCCTTTGACTAGATGCACAGACGCAAATGTCACTCCTATAGGTGATAGTCTCCTATCGCTTTAAGTAGGTATTGCTACTGTGCCCCTTGGTTGTCTTTGTCGTTCGCCATGCACCATGTTATGGTTCCACCAAAGGCTAAATATTACTTTATTTACTTAAGGGATTAACAAAGGTGTAAATAATTACCGCAGCCTAATGCGCATTCCAGTGTGATTTCACTTAAATTTTTACCGGCTACTGTGACTAAAACTTGTCTCAACCACAGGGCAACATTCACCCCATTACTATTCCTTTACCAAAATATGTGTACCTGCCTGGTTTGGGATGTTTAGTTGACATTTACCATTGCGCAATTGATGTATCACTTGAACTAAAAGAATGGGAAGATTCCGCATACTCTCTCTTCCATTGTTTTGCTCCACGAATTCTCGATCTATCCCCTTGAACCAATCAAGCTATAAAGGCCTAAATCCTAGTCTGGAATAGTATCTTAATAGTAATACCACAAAAAGCAGCATTTAGTTTAACAAGGTGGTGGCAAATATGTTGATTTGATACAACCTCAAATATTCTAATTGTGGTGCTGATCATTTTCTCACGGAAACTTGCCAGTCAGCTAGCAAGTGCTCTCCATGATGCTAATGGAGGATCCATTAACTTGGATTCTTTTCCTTCACTTAGGTCTCCCAACTCGGACCCAAGACATAACAAATAGTTTTCTAAATGAGACCAGTTTTAGTTTTTGGAAATAGAGAAACAAATTAGAACTGTTTTTCGTCCCATGTCCAAATTCAAGCCATACATAAACTTAAACAACAGATGTCTTTCTCACCGACAACTTTCCTTCCCTTCCTTGAAAGCAATTCAAACGTGGAGGTAAAGCTAAGAAGACGGCTTTTTGTCAAAGCACTGCTTGCTATGACACTACAGTATGCCGTGTTCATGCGTTGATGCGCTGTACATTGAGGAGCGCGGATTTTCCGCGCCACATTACAGGCCATCCGACGTCATCGCCTTTAGTTACATTTACGCGCACCATCAAGTAAACCCAGGGATGAAATAATGTAAGACAATTTTAAGTCTGCAAATGTGCTTAGACTGATAGTCAAAAAAATCATAAAAAGCGACGACTTCTAGTGAGTAAATGAGACTACGTCAGTATTTTAGTGAATCCTAGTATTTTTAGCCAGAAAAAATGCAAGCGAATTTAAAAAATTTCCGTTCTCCGTAAAATTGAAATAATGTTCTTCCAGAGAGGAATTAATGAAAGACTGCTGTCGATATCCTTAATTCAGGGCTTATTGTCATTACAAGCGTATACTTGTACACAATTCAACATGCCGTAGAACGCCAGAGTTGCAATGTTTAATGTTCCCACTTTTAAAAGCATTGCAAAGATAAATCCGATTTATGCATAAGAATCCAAACTGGATGGGTTGGTCTATGCAGTGCTTCCCTTTTTCGTCCTTTTCAACTCAATTCTGAGGCCTTTATTCGCCTACAACGTAGCCAAGCGTGGCCGCAGTCGCACCTGTGGGCTCTAAGAACTCTCGTGACTGAGGAAATGTAGAAATAGAGACAGGCATATTTGGGCTATTTACGAACATAGAAACCGAAATATGACGTCAATCAAGTTAATCATACACCAAAACGCTAAACTTCACTCCAACACGTGAATTCCGGTGCGGAAGTTGGAAAATAAAGAGATTTTTAACTTCCAATCCAACGGGGCTTTTTCTTTAGTGTTTGATTTGCTCCCTATTAAGTAAGCCCTAAACAACGAGTTTCCAGAAAAATGCTGAATTCATTTATTTCAAAGGGGTTGCCATAAACCGGGGTATGCATATTGTGGATCCCTATAAAAGGCACAATAAATTTACAATCATATTCAAAAAGTAATCAGTATACACAAATTACGATGCGTTTGCAAATTTGACCACGTTAATTGGGCATTCCGTTAATGATAGAGAAATGTAAAGAACTCACATAGATTTCTGTTTCAATTTCCTTGAGCTGACCCAACCATAGCCTCTGGCTGTTAGGATAGTGATGAGAGAATGATCAGATGATTCGGATCCATTTGGCACTGCCTTCATTGAATCAGTGATAAAAGAGTACTTTAGGTAAAAAATACCCTAAATTCTTACTCATTGGGCTTTAATACACCTTCGCACATGGTTTGCTCTGTCCAAATAAAAGCGATCTCTTTGTTTTCCATCACAGCTAAACATGACTGTGACGTGGCAGTAAAGAATCTCAGAGTTGACTGGAAAAGTGCAACAATTAAGGATTAACCCTATATTGCAAATGCTGGTAAGGGAATTTACAAGCCACAAAACTCAAGCGAAGTGGAGATTGCGCTCACTGTCAACCTTCGTTCAAAGCGTTATCAAATCACTTGTCGTATAATTTACTTATATAGAGATGTGTGATGGATGCATGAGCATTCGTTGATGGGACCAGGCCAGAATGCTGGTTCTGTATTCAACTGCCTACGATCTACTTTCGGGTGACCGGAAAGGCAACGTTGATTACGGTTACGTTTGTGTTTGTACTCATGCAACCTTCTGCTTCACGAGATTGTATCCAAACAGTTGGTGTACATGTTTTATGTCCATCACACACAGACGTAGGATCCACATTCATTTACGAAGAAGAAAGATGGCTGTAAAGGTGGCCACACCACCATATAATTAACGCCGTATGGTAGCACAACCCCATTCCAGTGCTTCTTGTGGTTGATAGCATATGAAACTAATGGATAGCTACTAAAATGCAGTTAAGGTGTATTCACCATTGAATTAAGTCAGTCACTTCATCTCGTTTAAATAATGTGAGGAAAATGAACTGAATGTTTAAAGATGATGCTGTGAATTCTCCCTGTATAGACATGGGGAATGGAAACAGCTCTTCGAGCATACGTAAAGGATAAAATACAATGAAGGAGGACAAAATAACAACAACTAGAGCTTTTCCATGCCACTGGAACATAAGTATCCATATGGCTAGATTGTCTTGATAGAATGACTTAGTAATTCTTCTTGAAACTCCTATCGCAATTAAAGTTACGCTTGGGTAAAAACGGACTAGCTTAAAGCTTAAATAATCTAACTTAAGTGGACAAGGGGAATAGTAAAATGTTTATAAGTATAAAGGTAAGTAGATTCAAGTTTTTATTAGAAGGGTTTTAAAGGTTCCAACATTACTTGACAACAATTACTTGTTTCCAAGTAGATTCATAATTTGTCTAGGCGCAAAGTCTAATGGGTCATACTAAAAGTATAGAAAATGTCTGTCTAGTTTGATGCTTCCTTATGCGTCTAATTTCGGTATTGAAGGTTGTTCTCGAAGGCACCCCCACTCTTTTTGCGCTGAGTGGTACCACACCATCAGAAAACAGCAAGAGTAGCTGACATGTTAAAATGATACGTTCTGATAGAAATTAATGCCAAATAATCTATGGTTGCTAAATTCGGGAGAATTAATACAATTATTTCACCCTTCCTTGATATCTCAATTTCTTCTTTTTCGTAGAGTGAAGTACTACTTGGTTTTGTGAGTAGCAACAATGATGCTCTAACGTAACATTTGCATAAGGATAATGGAAAGGGTTTAGTAAGTCAGTCTGCTAGCGGATTCCGCAGTCGTTTTTAAATAGAGAGATATGACAAGGTAAATCGTAGAATAGCTGCTACGAAAATGGCCCTTCTTAAAAGTTGCGCACAACTGCAGAAAGTATACCTCAATGTTAGATCCTGATAAGGGTTGATCCTTTCAACCACTAGTTGGGGTACTGCCTTCCGGAAGTGGAAATACCTTGTCAGTACATTTGTAGAATGGGGTGACTTCGATGACATCCACGAATCATCTCAACTTGATTAGAACCTAAAACATGTGCTAACTTTCTTGCATAGTTTTATTAGTTCTCCCTCAAAATCACCTGAAAATTGTAATACTTATTTGCGATGAGGAATACAATGTAATTAGTCACTGAATCCTATATTATATGGTGGATTAGAGAAAGAAAAGAGAAAATTGCAGATTGCGTAATTTACCAGTTAAATTGTTTCACTTTACTTTCGTATTCCCTTTTTTATCCCCATTTTCGAAGCAGTCAAGTCTGGAAAACAGTTCGGGGGGAGTTGCTTTGCACTGCTTACCATTAAAAGTCCCTGCATTATCAAAGTGTTGAAAGACGATAAGAGTTTTACTCCTCATTGAGAACCGGTGCCATCCACCCAACCATGCAGTCAGTATATTCTGGCCGACTCTCAGCTAAAAGACGGTCAATAATGGGAATAACTCCAAGTTAAATCCAAAAACAAAAAGCTTCCTCTAGTTTGAATCGAAGTGGTCTGCTGCGCAATAGTGTCGGTGCCGAAAAAGGGTGGCTGAGAATGGAGAACAAACTGCTTTTGAGGTTATGTTAACGCAGAGACTAGTAGCTTTATAATAAAAAATTAAAAAAAAACTCAATATAAGTAAAGTCGTAAATGGTTTTGAAATGTCTTTCACTTTTCACCCTTCCTCAAGTTATACCTAAGTCGTTGGCAGTATCAAAGGCACTTTTCAAGGTCAACGCTCCCACTTAATGAAACAAATGTTGCACTAACCCTGGAGCCAAAGTAGAAGAATGCCTTTTTGTGTTATGCACCGTTCATAAGAAGTGCCAATTGTATGACAACTTGTTTAAGATCACTGAGTCAACACCAAATCAACTAGCAAACCGAATGATTAATGCGATCCCATTAATCGCATGCCAAAGTTGCTTGAGAGCATCACCATTCCCACTGGTAAAACCCAGTAATACTTTTCTTAACGGATAGGGGGAATTGGAACCTTAATATCGGTAACCTAACTAAACCCAATACGTTCCTAATGGTATTGGACTCTGCTCACCTTTTTCCCTTTATCTTCTAGGTTTTAATCCACTCTAGCTAAGCTAGATTCTTTTGACTTACTGCAGTCCAACTGTATCACAGGAGGACATAAATTGGAAGGATTGGGGGAAAAAAAATAAGGCATTCCATTGTCATGTAATTCAACTGAAATGGAGCACTTGCTGCACTGCCATTAAAAAGTGTTCCTGTTAAGGTTACATTGTACTCTTTCCTTGCAATATCCAATTAAAGTGCGCGTAGACCGCTTTTTGTAAATTTTTACCAATAGGGCACAATTGCACATGCTACAAACAGAAAGCTACGACAAGGTGTCCGAGACAAATTATTTTAACCGGCTACGTACAATAAAGAAAAACTTTGCTCGCATTTGTGCATGACCGTGAGTAAACGGGTAAATAAAGTAAATTAAAATCATATGGGATCTCCAATCGCGTCCGAAAGCGGCAAGGCTTCCAGCAAATGAAGAAATTACAAGTGGGGCTTTGTCGACATTTTACTTGTTATATCAAATCATCTATTCTAAAACTTTTTTCCAGAAATGTATGAAATTATTTGGAGACTTGATGCTAATTAATGGAAGTGTAGTAATGTTCTCTTAGCAAGAGGTCGATTGAAGGTCGTTGTCAATAGCTTTAGTTTTGATGTATTGTCATCACCGAAGTACACTTGTGCATATTTCGACATGGGTTGGAACATCGACGTCTCCACATTCAATGTTCAGATGTTTGGTCACAGTGCGGGAATAAATGCTTTAACAATGGTGGGATCTGGGACATACGACGGTCCTTTATATGCTGCACGTTGCCGTCTGCTTAGGCATAAACCTAAACCACACTCCTCCCACTGTGTGTTCCTACCGAGTTGTGATATCTTCGGTGAATAATACAGATTCGGCGGGAATCTGGGTCGTCTGGGGTGAGGGAAAGCCATCAGCATCTATTCCCCGAGATATCTAGCACCTTCTTTTCGCTCACGTAGCCCAGATGTTCGTGTAAATCTTGGAGAATCGTTGGTTCAAATGAGCCTGATGCTAATAGACGCTTAAGAGACCCAATGTCTCCTCGATTCCATAAAGCCCTATTTTCTAGAGAGAGTGCCGACCATTCTTTCCGCATCCGTCTGGTCGCCATGTTTAACATTGTCGCCTATTCAAGCACAATCCTAAACCATATTCCTCCCACTGCGTAGCCGTGCAAAGCTGCGATAGCAGAGCGCTCTTGGGTGGCTGTAATAGCTAACGAAAGCCAAATATAGAGACGACACATTTGGGCCAGCTACGAACACTAGAAATAGAATGTGTCATCAATCAACCCAAACACATGCCAAATGATCTGCTTTGCTTTCTGATTCCCTTAACCTGCGACTCACAACATGGATACCTCGTGCATCCGACTTCGGAAATATGTGGAGAAAAGTTGCCCAAGGCCATTAATGTTGCACTTGAGGACCACTCCCATGAGGTATGCATGGAAGACAATATAAGTTGGATTGCAGTTCAGCCAGTTTAGCCTCGTCAATTAATGAAGAAGCATGGAAGACAGCCTCCACGCGGTCAAGCGGGCAATTTTTGCCAACCACGCGACTGGGCGTGCAACATCCACCCGATCCTCCTCAAACCTTATTCATTTGTATAACTTGGCCATGATTCTCGAACAAAAGACGTATGCCTCTAACCAGTCTCCCCTTTCCAGGGGTAGACAAGCAAAATGAGCATCCTCTTGTGCAATCAACTTACCGCTTCTTAGGGCGCGATTCTTCTCAAAGCTTGCTGCTCCGCCAAGAAGGTGTTTGGATACTCTCCCACAGGGACCATTGCCTAAAGCACTAACTGGGCTCACATTCATTACCTCGAAAAGCTCATTAGACCTTAGCAACAATTCAATCATACTCTGATTACAATTCAGAACTAAATATGCATACTTCTGTAATAAAAACATAAATGCAATATTTTGCAATGAATTGGATCAGCAATTGGGTACCACCTGTGTTTTATGGCACATTGGTGAACTATTAGTGCCAATTTACAGCCAACGTAAGCACTTGTAGAAAAACTTTGAAATTCCCACACCTGTGCAAGGAATATGGGAGCCTTCGCTCCTATCTAGGCAGATCACGTTCTCTGCCCTTGCAGCCAAACAAAGTGACGCGCGCCTAAGAGTGAGGATTGTAAGGCGGTTTAGGGATTACTTCATAGGAAGCACAAGCACCTCTCCGTCACAGTATCCAGTACCCTGGTTACCTTGTCTCGTAGTTGTGTACGTAAGTAGATTAATTGTCCATAAAACAGCAGTTGCATAGCAGTTCTAAGTTGAACTGTGCCACCGTCTGCTGACTACATAAAATGCCTTATTTGATCGAGTTCTTGTTGTTGACCATGTACCAGTGAATAACAATAAAAGCAGTGCAACCAGAGATGCAGCGAGGTCATTTAGAACCTGTCAGTTCGAGGCAGATTCAATTCAACTCCAAATTATTCGTCCAAATTATTCGAGTATCTCGTTTGTGCCCTTTGATATCAATAGTAAGACTCCCGTTTTTAAGCCTTCAACTGAAGCGAGATTTTCAGCAAGGAGTAGCTGAGCTGTTACATTGATTCATATAGGTGCATTCCAAATTAACGGTCAAGGCAATGTGCATTCCTCTGACGAACATATTCTATTCGCCGATCTAAGGGGTTGATTGGAGTGGGCCACAGTTGACTACTCACATGTTCATAAAATTATAGGTTGTGCAGACAGGATAGCACGGTCTCCATGGAATATGCATAAATAAGCACCAATAATTTTCAATTTTTATAGCAGACTTTGGTGTTCGCAGGTTGCAGGTCCGTTTGGCGGCATGGCCTTCAGAACAGAATGATAGTCCCCCAACCCTTCAGTACAATAATAAGTAGTAAATTCCTCCAAATTGCTTTAATCTATTGCTACCTTTGAAAGGATTCCAAACGCAACAAATTAGTTTCCTTCACGTTACAGAAAACTAAACACTTAACGCTGGCCGTTTTCCTCTAAAATCTGATTGCTTTAGGCATCACAACTGCCAAATTTGACATTGGGGAGAAAATGGAAAATTTGGCCACCCAGTATATGTCTTATTGGATAGAACTACATCCAGTAGTAAAGGAACTGCAGTGTAAAAAGTAATAGAAATTGTAGTAAAGTGAGTTAATGATCAGCGAGGAATAAATGAGAGGTTAGGATTATCGTAGCATGAGTTATAGCTTTTTTCCTTAAGGAAATTAAAGTGCATCAAAGTATGGAGAACTAAACACTGGTATGAAGCTATTCCCATTGACAGCATTTTTCAAACTAAACTTGTAGCTATTTTGAGACAGTATATTGTTGACTTCTACCCCTTTTTTTAAAACTAAGCCTTGCTATTTGAGCACTTTCTGGGACCGTGATGAAGGGGTACAAGTCCAAAGTAGCAATCCGGATTCGATGCGTAAAGGAAAACTATAGCATAAATAGAAAATTCGCATCAAAAAATCACTTCAGAGGGAATTATTTTTGTGAATTTATACATGTCTACGTTTGTTTTAATCTGTATAGAAGACTTTGAAGTGGTTTTCCTAGCAAAACTCACACTTCTGACTCTTATTCCCTTGTAAAACTAATCAGCTGTTGGTCGTCCACTCAGTGCTTTCGAGTATCTGGTAGCTTACCGAAGCGGTAAGTGAAGCATTCAAAAATGCCTACTGATAATGTCTGATTTACTTTAGTAAAGAAAGAAATAGCATCAATTTATTTATTGGAGCGTCTACATGTCGCAGCACAGCACTGGATCTGGCAGTAGCAACAGGCGGCCCCGTTCCCGCTCAGAGGGAACAATGGACCCAAATCCTGGTGAACAGAATCCCTTACAAAGAGCATCAACATTAGCAAATGTTCAACAGCCAACAATCCAGGAGCAAATACAAATAGACGAATCTAAAGTAAATCCACCTAGCAATGCACCAACTGAAGAACCATCAATTCAACAGACTGAAACAACCGCGGCTTCATCTAGTCAACAGAAGAGAGGACACATGAGTCCCTCAAGTCGCACCACACCAAAACCAATTACTACGGTTGAAGAAAGTAGCTCCGGCTCTGGTATTTAACCCCTACGTATTATTTATGCTTTTGCTCATCGGTTAACCTCATCCACCGTTGTTCGAGCTTTAGACAGATTAGAGGACTTATGTTTTCCCTCCTCTTCCCATTTTCTTAGAACATTTAATCTAATAAAAATTATCGTAGTTGGCGCCAGTGAGGATTGGAGGACAAAAGAACTGGTTTAATGGAATAAAAATGTCAGTAACCTTCTCAGAGACACGAAGGAAAGGAGGCTTTGTGTCAAGATTATTATAGACTTGGCAACTGTTAAAATTAAGTGCAATTGTAATTATTTCCCTAATGCAAATAAATAATTGGTTTGAAAAGATTGTGGGAGATTCTGGACACCGAAAGTATTACAATGTACAGTCTTTATTTACATAAAACCTGGAGAATATATTAGCGTCATTTGAAGTAAAATACGGTCTCCTCCCCTTTCAATTTTACAGTGCAGCACAATACAATGCAATACCTGAGGGTTGCACACCATCTAAGCAGAGCATAAATGTTAGATGTCTGGATTACTTTCATCCCGTCAACTGCAGGTTGCTACTAGGCTAGTCGTTGGCCAAGGTCAAAGGCCTCGACATTCATAGTCCGTGGCTTCTGAGGGGGAATAGCAGTCAGTTGTATTTGGGCACGAACACAGTTTCTATACAAGTGAGTTCATTCTTGCCTGTGAGTTGCCTCTGCCTCAAAACACCAATGCTCTTGCCTGCATCTCATCTACTTTAACAGCTCCCACTCTGATTGTGTGGCCCTGACCTAGGCGCAAAGGAGAGGGCTGATTTAGGCAAGACAGCTTTTGTTAATAACCTTACTTTCATCAAATTCTTAAGGTTTTTTGGGCCCATGTCTAAGGCTTTCCTTGGTTCTTCTTCTTTTACAGATAAATGCGTGTAAAAGATGTGTGCATATTCAATGGTTAGGGGACAAAATAACAACACAATGCAATTTAACTATGTTGAAGGAAGGTTTCACGAATCACTTTCGCCTAATTGATGAAATCGTACTTCTGGCTGAGCATTAACTTTTAACAGTGGTATGGGAGTTTGCGAGTAGGGATAATAACAGGGGAAAGCTTCAAGCGCATCAGGTAAACTAGTTAAACAACTCCCAAAAGCTCTTTGGGCAGTTAGGCAAAGGGGTTTACCTGAATAGATTGGTCAGGTCAGAAGCATACTGTTAATCGTTCTGTGCTCCGACTATCCATCTCACTTTCAGTTGGGAGCATTCCACTTGTACTGTTAACAAAGTGATTAATATTTGGTTGCCTTAAGCTCAAAAAATTGCTATTTTAACCCATCATCTGATGATGTATCCAAAAAGAATGTCAAAATGGGTGGTTAGAAACTCACAGTAAGCACCACCTTCTACAACAAAGCTCCCCCTGTGACTAGTTCGTGACTATCCTAGCAGCTTGGAAATATGGATGCCTCTGTGCGTCTGCAGAAATTCCACCGGTAATAGCGCCTCTGCTGAGATCAGCCTGCTTCCATACGTCAACAGACCAGTCGTGACATCATACACTACTTTCGAGGTCATATGATGGCAAGACACAAGTTGAGTGCATTCATCCACCCACGCACCAAGCATTGCCTCCCTTCAACAAAATTGAAGTCGAAATCCCGAGTGGCAGAAGGTAGTTCCTCAAATCATTCAACTTACAACAAATACGGTCCATGTGACAATGACGTCTGCGGGGATAGCTGTTGCTCCTCCCATTCCTGCTATTTGATCTGACACTATTGCCAATGCACTGATCCCGTGAGCTGATGAGCGTTTCTGCGATGCTCTACAACTCTGTCACCCTTCACCAATAGTGGTGGGATTCAAAGCAGATCACAGCGGTGGTAGTGACAGGAGGTTCGTTGGATTGCATCCTATTATGAAGAAGTGGTGCGACAATCAGATTGTGGGGTTGTAGAACGACCACGGATAATATTGAACTTTTCTGTCCAGATGTTCAGGCATTGTAGTAGTCCCTCATGTGCACTAGCCTCATGAAGACGCTTGACAAGCAAACTTGCAGTAAGACGATCACTAGGTGGATGGGTGGGTGGGATCGGTGAATACCTTGACTGGAAGGGACGCAATGTCCAACGAAGGCTTCCTCTCACATGGAAATGCGGTGAGTAGGGAGGGATGGATCATCTTGAATGGAGGCTAAGCTGCCGCAGACTCATGTGTCACATGAATCTCATTCAATTAACCGTGGAGTAGCGGTAGATTGCTTTACGAAAGCTGACTTCGCATGCCAACTTATTAGGAGATTTCACTGTAGTGCGAACACCCTAATGTGCTTTTCGTTTTTTGTTGCCTAACCATCCAAGTCTTTAATCCTCCACTCACCACATGAAAAGAGTAGGTTTAGGAAAGTAGTTTTTCCTCTGCAAAATTCGGAAAACCTGACCAACATTTCCTCCTTCGGATTTGAGCAAGATGAATGTTAGTTGGTCCAGAAGGGGACAGCGTCTTTATTTTCCGCCTTCTACACAACTCCAATGAAGCACATTAGCACTAATTATTTTCTCGCTTTGGGCTGATTGTCAGCTCTCAGATACCTGTTGACAGTGTCACAAGACAAAGCAACTCCTTTGGTATGTGTTTGGGTTGATTGATAATACATTCTATTTCCAAGGTTCGTAGCTGCCCAAATGTGTCTGTCCCTCTGTTTCAGTTTCTATGCTGAGATAATTTCCAGGGCGTACAAAGGGCCATCACGAATAATTTGGAGTTGAATTGAATCTGCCTCGAACTGACAGGTTCTAAATGACCTCGCTGCATCTCTGGTTGCACTGCTTTTATTGTTATTCACTGGTACATGGTCAACAACAAGAACTCGATCAAATAAGGCATTTTATGTAGTCAGCAGACGGTGGCACAGTTCAACTTAGAACTGCTATGCAACTGCTGTTTTATGGACAATTAATCTACTTACGTACACAACTACGAGACAAGGTAACCAGGGTACTGGATACTGTGACGGAGAGGTGCTTGTGCTTCCTATGAAGTAATCCCTAAACCGCCTTACAATCCTCACTCTTAGGCGCGCGTCACTTTGTTTGGCTGCAAGGGCAGAGAACGTGATCTGCCTAGATAGGAGCGAAGGCTCCCATATTCCTTGCACAGGTGTGGGAATTTCAAAGTTTTTCTACAAGTGCTTACGTTGGCTGTAAATTGGCACTAATAGTTCACCAATGTGCCATAAAACACAGGTGGTACCCAATTGCTGATCCAATTCATTGCAAAATATTGCATTTATGTTTTTATTACAGAAGTATGCATATTTAGTTCTGAATTGTAATCAGAGTATGATTGAATTGTTGCTAAGGTCTAATGAGCTTTTCGAGGTAATGAATGTGAGCCCAGTTAGTGCTTTAGGCAATGGTCCCTGTGGGAGAGTATCCAAACACCTTCTTGGCGGAGCAGCAAGCTTTGAGAAGAATCGCGCCCTAAGAAGCGGTAAGTTGATTGCACAAGAGGATGCTCATTTTGCTTGTCTACCCCTGGAAAGGGGAGACTGGTTAGAGGCATACGTCTTTTGTTCGAGAATCATGGCCAAGTTATACAAATGAATAAGGTTTGAGGAGGATCGGGTGGATGTTGCACGCCCAGTCGCGTGGTTGGCAAAAATTGCCCGCTTGACCGCGTGGAGGCTGTCTTCCATGCTTCTTCATTAATTGACGAGGCTAAACTGGCTGAACTGCAATCCAACTTATATTGTCTTCCATGCATACCTCATGGGAGTGGTCCTCAAGTGCAACATTAATGGCCTTGGGCAACTTTTCTCCACATATTTCCGAAGTCGGATGCACGAGGTATCCATGTTGTGAGTCGCAGGTTAAGGGAATCAGAAAGCAAAGCAGATCATTTGGCATGTGTTTGGGTTGATTGATGACACATTCTATTTCTAGTGTTCGTAGCTGGCCCAAATGTGTCGTCTCTATATTTGGCTTTCGTTAGCTATTACAGCCACCCAAGAGCGCTCTGCTATCGCAGCTTTGCACGGCTACGCAGTGGGAGGAATATGGTTTAGGATTGTGCTTGAATAGGCGACAATGTTAAACATGGCGACCAGACGGATGCGGAAAGAATGGTCGGCACTCTCTCTAGAAAATAGGGCTTTATGGAATCGAGGAGACATTGGGTCTCTTAAGCGTCTATTAGCATCAGGCTCATTTGAACCAACGATTCTCCAAGATTTACACGAACATCTGGGCTACGTGAGCGAAAAGAAGGTGCTAGATATCTCGGGGAATAGATGCTGATGGCTTTCCCTCACCCCAGACGACCCAGATTCCCGCCGAATCTGTATTATTCACCGAAGATATCACAACTCGGTAGGAACACACAGTGGGAGGAGTGTGGTTTAGGTTTATGCCTAAGCAGACGGCAACGTGCAGCATATAAAGGACCGTCGTATGTCCCAGATCCCACCATTGTTAAAGCATTTATTCCCGCACTGTGACCAAACATCTGAACATTGAATGTGGAGACGTCGATGTTCCAACCCATGTCGAAATATGCACAAGTGTACTTCGGTGATGACAATACATCAAAACTAAAGCTATTGACAACGACCTTCAATCGACCTCTTGCTAAGAGAACATTACTACACTTCCATTAATTAGCATCAAGTCTCCAAATAATTTCATACATTTCTGGAAAAAAGTTTTAGAATAGATGATTTGATATAACAAGTAAAATGTCGACAAAGCCCCACTTGTAATTTCTTCATTTGCTGGAAGCCTTGCCGCTTTCGGACGCGATTGGAGATCCCATGATTTTAATTTACTTTATTTACCCGTTTACTCACGGTCATGCACAAATGCGGGCAAAGGCTTGCCGTTGGATGACACGACTACCTATGACACCAACCCCAAGCCAATCGTACTATTTAGCACATGACATTGGATAAATATCCTCCTTCCGGCTTACTTGTGATAGTACGCGCGGGCTTTGCGTCCAAAAGGAAAAGATTTAATGAATTGGCATAATAAGCAGCTCCTTATCGAAAAAAGAGCCTTCTTGAAGCTAATCGCACACCTGAAATACTGTTAAGGGAATCAATTCATCAACGAGAAAGCCAACAATAACCAAAGTCATCCTTCACCATAAATTTGATCATGGGACGGGAAACAATTCTGATCTGTTGCGGTCAACTCCAAAGTGAAAATGACTATTCTGGCTAAGCTATTTATCAAAACTTGGGAACAGAAAGGGAAACCAAGGTGAAAGAATAGAATCCAAGCTGCTGGCTCCTCCCTCGTAGTCACTAGAATCACTTGCTACTGGGCGCTGACGAGATTCCGCGAGGCGATAGCCATAACAATGATTGAAATATTTGAGGTCGTCTCAAATCTATGTGGCTACCACTGAAACAGAACACTGCCTTCAACAGAAGAGGGGTTAGAAAACGAAATGGAGAAGCGAAGCAACTCGGGTAGGAAGTAGTGCATTTTCCCTATTTCTAACTTAATGAAGGCAAACAGCTCATCCAAAACCGGGAAAGCATTCCAATTCTGCGATATAAGTGCCACCCAGCGACGGAGTTGACAGTAATTCAAACCACGGAAGCAAATAGAAAGGAACAAAACAAAGCAAGAATGTGCCTGTATTACCATTGGTAACTTACATCTTTGTTGATGTGTGGAGAAAAGAACGTTACTGTTAGCTTTCAATGAAAACAACTTTCCATATTTATGTAATGTGATCAAAATATGAAGGCAGTGAGACAAGTTATTTGATGAAGCGATCAATTCAGCTGGCCGTACAGACTCAACGCCATGGGATAGCGAACCACGAAGGCCAGGCAGGAGCACAATATCTACAACAGACAATAAAACAGCAGAGTCGACGGTAGACAGTACAGTAGCGCAAAAACTAGCAGTAATTTATGGTTGATGAATGAATTATCACAAAAACCACCCAACGTTCCGACATGGCCTCGTCTATCTTGCATCCACACCTCACCAGCATCATGCACATCACTGAGAAGGACTCAAACCGAAAAGATAAGCACAATCTCCTGAAGAAAACCACTTTTCGTCGACATACAGATAGTGTAGTAGGGACGCTACTGATGTATCTTGACCATTTTAGACCAAGGAGGTCGATTGTTTGCAAGAGTTCCCCGGCAACCTACCAAAGTCTCAACCGTTTTGAGGGTGAGTTAATCTCTTCGACCCGGTAAAACACTATCGCGTCCAAGCTAGCAAATGTGCCTTTTCTATCCATACGGAATTGTGAGCTTAACTGACCGCGTCTTTACATGTTTGCACCGAAAAGGTGCATTCCGAAGGGACAAATTTGGATGAATTCTACTAACCAGTACTGCATTTTGCCAACTGACAGTAATAAGAATGGCGCATCATAAGTAGAACGCTCACAAACGAGAGACAGATGGTTGGAGCGCAGATGGAGTAACAATACGCTTTTCACCTGACTACTCTATGTAGGCGACCACGTTCACCTACAAAAAGTTTGTAGAAAATTAATGGTGGTGCGATTAACCTACCCCTCGCACTAGCCCTGCCTTAGATTACCCCATGGTTTACGAACTCCCATGCCAAAAATAGCTATCCCTATGCTGAGAGTTCATGCTCAGTTAGAAGACTGAGCCCGTAAAGGTAGAAAAGCTAATTAGTGGAACCTATCTTCGAGAGACTAAACCTACATTATGCTGCTATCTTGCCTGTCAACTACTACAAGTGCATACGCTACTCAAATTAGCATTGGGAGTACTCACCTGAATGCCAAGAAGAGTGACTGTGGTACGAGCCTCGGAGATGGGCCCAGAGAAGCGTAAGAAGAGGTTTATGAGAGTCAGGTTGTCTATAGTGACTGTCTCGCCTAAATCAGCCTCCTCCTTTGCGTCTAAATCTACGCAGTCAGGATCTGGACTGCTGCGGTGGGTGAAACCCACGCACAACAGTGTTCGTAGGCAGAGGCGTCCCACTGGCGAGAGAGAACTCACGTGCAACGAGACTGTGCTCGGGTACAGCAGACCGCTTTGTTCGCAGAATCTGCAGGTAACAAAAGTCAAGGCCACAACTGGCCAAGTGGCGTTTCATTTGCCTAGCATTCAACCTCTACTTAGGTTGCGTGCATCTTTTAGGCAAAACGATCCTTAGTTCATTCGTTTTTTAAATAAGTCAACCATTTTTAGTGACAAGAGTCAAACCACATTACAAAAGGAGAATATCGATGGGGTAAAGTAGACGACGGAGTCGAATGTACATTCAGATGGCTACGTGCGAAATGGACGTATTTTACGGAAGAACATCCCACTAACTGATTTGTAAGCGAAAAGTTTAAGATTAATCAATGAAACGTACCTCGGGAGGCGATGTCGTGGACAGGGAATGAGTCGAAAGAGCTGCGGTAGACTGAGGATGAAGTTGAAAACTTGCGGAATAAAGAAAAGCATAAGGGTCTTGCTGAAGTGACCAAGGATGCATACCACTGAGAAGGTCATCCCCGCAAAGTAGCAGAAGGTGTCGCCGACAAACAACTGAGCCGGATACCTGTGAAGTTAGTTGATGAGGCATAGCTTCAGTTAATCAACTAGTTAATCAGTAAAAGGACAAAAATATTTACTACGGCACTAATAAGATGAAACACAATGCAATTTATGCCAATATAAGCTGAACAGTAGACTATCTCTACATATACAGAGTTTTGGAGAACTATTGGTACCACTCATTAATTTCATTTGCATGACTTACAGCAAAATTGGGTAGTACGAGGAAACCCTCAAAAAGTACGTGAGAAAGCGGTGTAGTAAGTTTAGATTTAAAACAATTAGTCAAACGTTTTAAGGGAATAGTTTAATGATTTACCAATTTCTCTGTAAAAGGGCCAGAGTGACCCCCGTGAAAGGTAGCAAAAAGTAGAGGGAGAATAAGTGGGCCTTCCACTCTGAACCTGAAAAAAGCACGAAGCCGCGTGCGAAATCGCATCAACCTTATTCATATTTCCAAACACAAGAAACCATAGCAAAAGTAGTTGATTTTAAACAGAACAAAATCTAGCCACTACGTTTACAAGAAAAGAGTAACTGCACTATAGAACATCCTCAAATACTGGCTTGAATTTAAATTTTGAGAGAATCAAAGTGAAGACAGATAAAGAAATGGCCTTATTAAAGCTAGACATAGAAATTCCAACACAGACTTTACCTTTTGGAACACCAAAGTAAACGCTAATGAAGCATAACAACAAAATCAGAAGGCAAAAATTTGAGAACCAAACCGACAACAAAAAATCCGAAGGTATGGCCGAACGAAAGTATTGGAAGAGAAGTAAAAGCAAGTAAGTTGAGAACGTTTATTTAGAGCTTTTAACCCATCTTTTCACCAGATAACACTCAGACTCTCTAGCTGAAATGACATGAAATTTATTTCCTAAAAGCGAAGAAAAAACTCACCACTGAGCTCGACTATATTGAAGCAGATGACGGAGAGAGCAATAACGATACTTTGTCCAGCCTCCAAACCATTGATTCCGGCATAAATATTAATTGCATTGGTGCAGAAGACGGCGAGCATTCCCATATAGACATAGTACAGAAAACCTGTCTTAAAAAATATAACCGTAGCTCAGGGTTTAATTGAATGTTTACTTACTCAAATATGAGATGGAGGGACAAAACACACCTATATCGACACTAGTACCGAGAAAGCGCTGAAGAACCAAAGGAACGGCAATATGTGTCGTTCCAAGATTTGCGATATGGACCATTAGAAGCGGGAGACTGGATAAAGTCGGCAATATTAGCTTGTGACGCCAACGTAGATTTAAGACATCATCTGCGAATCCAAGGAAAACCATGCAGCAAATCGAAAGAAGAGCAGCTAGGAATGGGATGAGCTATAAGTAAAAATCGGAACGTAGAAAAAGACTTACTCTAGTTTTAAACAAAACGGCTTGCTCTGCAATAATGTCGGTGTCGGACAAAGACGGTTGAGCAAAAATGAATAAACTGCTTTTGGGGTTATACCAACGCAGGGACTGAAGAATGTGGAGACGAAATGGCAGCGGGATGAAAAGAAACATACAGTTAATGTACACAGTTGCTGCAATAACGCCTTGAGCTTCTGGCCTAAATATATGAAATAGGTGAAACTTTTGCGTACAAAAGAGGTTTGTTTGGTTTGCTCATATCAACCCCATGCAGACCAGCCCTAATAAATACTTGCCCAAACGAATTTAGCAAAGACTTTGTGATGAAAAAGCCCGCAAGAGATAGGAGACTGATAACACAAAGTTCCAGTGCATATTTATCCAAGGGGAATTCTTCCACAGACATCAGGCCTGACTTGAAGCATCAACGCAAACGAAATAATCAGCTTAGTTTAGCCAAACATTGGAGAGCTGTGTTTAGTGCATAGCTGCAGATATTCTGTCCAAACCCATTAAAACTTTTGTAGTTATTTGTATTTAAAACAAAAAAAGAAATCGGTTAAAAAATGGAAAGGAATAGGCAGAAATACCAAAGACTTTTCAAACGTACTGGCATCATATAGTGATTCGGATATTTACCATCTTGCCATTGGGTAATATCGTGAGATTTTCAAGGCCACTAATGGGTATTTTGTGTCAATGGTATGTCTGGGTCATGCACCCTGGGGCACGTATATTTACGTAGCATTTGTGCCAAGTGTTTGTACGTTTCTGAAGACTAACTATTGCAATCTTTGCAGTCACACTGCATCAGGAATAGGCATGACTTGCTTGTTGATTCCGTGTCAAAAAATCTGTTACTTCGATGGTATATTGTTCACTCACTCGCCACATCCATAGTCTCCTGTATATGCATTTATTCTCTTGTATTTTCCTTGTCACCGGTTTCTTTCATGTGGCTTATCTCATAATCACCTCATCACATGCCTTGTACATCAACTCGATTGTTAGGCCGCCTTGTCTTTCTTCACTGCCTTGTTTCCTATTTATCGTGGTTTGCCACATTCCATTTGACTTTTGAAAAGCACTTATTTTGTTGTTTTTTTCTGTATGCAGAAGCGTTCAAAGGATGATTCTGATGTCTCCCCTCTGTCGGAGGATGATGACTATGTGCCGTATGTGCCATTGAAAGAGAGGAGAAAGCAAAAGGTAATTGTTTACCTTGGGTGAAGATATTAGGTAAATCTTATTGCAAGCTCTTCATCTACTTACATTTTTTAAGGATGAAGCACTTGACCTTTTGGCTTACTGCCGTGAAGTAGCATCGCTGACTAAGAATTAACACTTACTAGCCTACAACACCTTTAATCACTCTCGGGCTGTTTGCGACCAGACTGTAAATATTTCTGCCAACACCCGTTCCTAGGTTTGAGTAGTTAATATTCTGTTAGATGCGGTGTTTGGGTTTATTCTCAATTCCTTTAGTCTCATTCATCCACTTCTAGTTTTACCTGGTGTACCCTACCTTACTAGCTTTAGCTTAACCGCGATTCTCACAGCTCAGTCACTACATTGAATGAGCATGTGTTCTCGCGTATCGCGAATCGTTTACTTCTTATCTCCATCCGAGTAATTTGTACTTTATTCAGGGTACTTTCTTTTTCGACTTTTTGAGGCGCATTTGACTGCATACACTCCAATAATGATAAACCTTGGTTCATTCATAATTGACTTAACGTACTTGTTTACATCTATACAGTTTATCAGGTTCCGAGTATTTTGGCTAAAAATGCGCTGTACAACCAGTTCTTTGTGCTCTTAGCACTTGAATTCATTCCTGAAGACATGAGGCGTACTGGGATGGAAGAAGGTTCATTGTTGACATACTGAAGGACAAGAAGACTATTGGGCGTGGATGAATATCCATGCCACCACACTGTTGTTTGGAGCCATAAAGACCGAGAAATTCACGTAGCTGGGTGAACTATTGAGACAAATGTCGTTTTGCGCTATGCATGCATGCATTTCCAGCTCTACGCAATACGTCAGGCCCTCGGGAATCTAGCCTACTCTGAACCCACGGAGTCAGATCACGAAGACGCTACGGCGACTGTCGACAACACAACTGAGAAGAAGACTCCCGATGGTCCCGCTTTGTCCTCCTCGACCTTGGGCCAGACCAATGGGGAGGCAGATGGACAGGAGACTGCTGGTCCCAAGGCTAAGGGTAGCCTCTTTGACACCATGTGGGAGCTCAAGAAACAGGCTGAAGGTGAGTTTTATGTCTATATAAATCTGTGCCACGCAAATTGTAATTACAAGGCTCTCTGTGTTTAACTATCTCTCTTCCCTCTTGGCATAACCATTTATCTTTGACTTTAGACAGCTAAGTTATGCACCAAAAGCAAACACAAAGTAGGTCATGGAGCGTTTTTCTTTCTGATTTCATTTACTTGTATACGCGTGCACTGAGTGCATACTATATGATGAAGTTAATACCTATCGCTGGGGCTGTCGAGATAGGTTCTGACTTTTAACTTGATTCGCCTCTCAAGCGTTACCTATGTTTCCATAGAACTTACAGTTGATTGTACTTTTTAAATCGATTGAAATTGTTGGCAGTGTTGTGGAAAGTGCATCAAAAAAGTGGACGAATTGCGTTAAATTAATAATGTGATGCTTGTTTGATGTTGAATTGTAGCTTCAATAGAAGCCAGGGCGATGTGGTCGAATTCATGGCTGTTATACAAAATTATTGAGCCTTCTCAAGTTACTATGCTTCATGGAGTTGAGTTAATACCGGTTTTTGACGGCACAGATTTGTTTCGTGGTGTAAAGCACAAACACTCTGAAGGGTAACGACTGTCAGAATCCTACTCGAAGTGTTTATTCACAAATGGAGTTGCACATTTATACCTGATACTGGAATAAACTATCCGCTAGCATTTTTCCTTCTCATTATTTACCGAAGAATAGGAAAACTGCTTATTTTGCTGCAGTATTTTAACATTGTAGGCCTACCAGGCCTGACTTACACTTTATAGTGGCAGAGGTGACAATTTTCGCCTATTATTTGATTATGGGTAGGTTTTTTGTGGATACGAAGTAGAATCTTGAAGAATTTAGGAATTTGTTTATATTTTTTGATTTAGAATGATCTTGTAAGGAAATTACAGCGAGCTTGTACAGTTGCTCATATTCTCATGAAAACGACTTCAAACATGCTTCAGAGGCTGTTACAATGTTGATCTTTGAGATATCGACTTTGACAAGCAATTTTAAATAATTCTCTAGCAGAACAATATTATGCGTCTGGGATTCATCCACTGAGCTTGGAATGCTCGAGTGCTACCCCAAGATAATTTGGGGGCGGTATTGTGCTAATAGTGTATATGTAATTGTCCATCCAATACACAGTAACGTTGGATTTCCTCTGTAATTAAGCATGAATTTCCAGTGCAGATGTTCCTTGCTCTAATGGCATTGTTTGCTGCGCATCACTGTCCATTCCTGAGCTGTTAACACATATTATTGGGACGATCTGTGTTGAGACCTATTTGCTGAGCTTCCTCAGCAGCCTTGGCAGTTGATGAAGGGGTAAACGATCTGTTGTATTACCTACGTCAAGCGTTACCTGAACTTGCCCATGGCGTGGTAACTCGAGATTGGCGATACGTACTTCTCTATAATAAGCGAAAGTTTTCGAATAATCTGTCTGTCTGAATGGTTCATCACCCGAGTCAGACCGTTCTAACCGTTCGATTCTAGACGGTACGTTCTACTACCGCATTGTTAACGCCTTATCTAGGTACTACGTAGCAAGTTTGGTGAAAAACTTGTGCAGCTTTAGAGCTGAGTTAAATTCGTTTCTTAAAGTAAACGTGCTGGATTTACATCGATCAGGTTCAACTCTTTTTCATAGTATAAGTGAGGTTAAAAATAAAAGGAGAGAACCAAATGCATCCCTAAAGTTCCTACAAGTCACAGGATGTTATAAGAGCGTCCTATATTAAAAATCACCAGTTTATTCAGTTGCCTGATAAAATAGAGACCCTTGCTGCAATGATTTTCTCGCAAAACTCCATTTCGGGAATCCCGATGGAATTATTCCCGAGCCCATTGGATATCTCGCCTTGGTGTGAGACCCGTTAGTTACTTTACTACCATCAAATCCGTTTCGAATACTTTGCATGTGTTAACGCTGTAAAACTTAAGTGATTATTTATCGCTTAAAATTTGACTAGTCAAATGATATTTTTCCTTTCGGGAGAAAAAACGCGTCTAGCCCGATGAAGGGAATGCACGAGCACCTTCTACTAACGAATGAAAGCGGTTATTAACACATTGGTTAACGAAGATCGCTAGGGAGAAGTGTTTTTCTTACAGCCACGCAAATTAGATGGACCTTTAAATAACTAAATTGGTTTTGTCTTGGCTTCGTCTTCTCCATATTTTAAAAAAGGTTATGGTTCCTTGGTAATGGTTGAATTTCTTTTGAAGTGAAGTAGTTATCTTTGATTCAGTTTAATTTAACAGTTCTTGTCAAATCAGCCTTTAGAATTTAGGAATATTTTTGTTGCATTTCAGACTAAACTACTGAGCCATATACCTTATTGACTTATCTTAAATGTTTTAGAAGAGCTAGCCTTTTTTAAGGATCGAGGTGTATTTGTCCCGTCTTTTCTTCCTTTTTTGCCTAGAAAAGAGGGAGACAGAACGCGACAAGAAATTGAAGGAGGAGGCCCTCATTCTCAACAGTGTCACCGAAAAGACTGCCCTCAAGGGCGTTGGTGAAATTGCAATGGGTATCCACTATGACAAGCCCATCCAAACTGGGTAATTCTGCCTCTATTTATGTACTTTCTGATACAGCTTTGATAGCTAGACATTCAGCGTTTCTTACTATTAGTCTCAAATAGCCAACATGCTTAGTATTATCTTTTGTCTTCGCTTGTGTTGACATTCGATTCGTCACCAGTTTCCTTTCCTTGTATCATGGTAGAGTTCCTAAGGCCAACTATTTGGGCTGTGCTGGTGGCTTATGAGTAGGCTAGCGTCATATTCTCTCCTTGATTAATCTCTGTTTTCAATTGTGGACCTGCTGTCGCCCAAATTTGTGGTATTTCGGGCTAGCACCGTTAAGTGCTACAACTTTACCTGTGTTGACAATTTGGTTCAACATAAATCCTCTGATCGATTCATGGTTTAATTCTCTTGATGGTTAGCTAAACAGGTCGAAGTATTTGGGTTAAAATAGCGTGGGGTCGGTTTTTTAAAAATTTCTGTTGGATTATCTCCACACTTTGATTTGGTGTCTCAGCTTTTGACATCACTTGCTGATACACTCAAATATGTAGCAAATGCAAATTTATGCTCATGTACAATTCATGTTTGCTTACTTATCAATTCACGATTGCTTAAGAAGTGGGTTAGGTCATATTTGCTTGATCTTTGCTAAGTTTTGCGTTCAGCTTTTGGACATGTCTTACTATGTTCTTATTATTTAATGTTCATTGAAACGAGTTTGTAGATCTCCACTTTAAATGACCACGTACTTTAAAATTCAAGTGATTGGGCCTGATTTTGTCAACAAGCAAAAGTGTAATGTTGCAACGGTCCCGTAGATGATTTGTTTACAGCCCAAGTTAGGCGAGCAAACCTTTGATGCAAATGGATGACTTCGTCGCAGCGTTTCACAAAAGGAGCTCTCTCTGTGTATTCGGTGGCTAAAAAGCTTGTACAGCTTTCAACATAACCCAATCCAATGGCTTGCTGCTTGCTTGCAGATATGCACCATTCTATCAGTGCAACGCACTTTATTGGGGTCTTCTTTTTTTTCTCTTTTTTGAGCTCTCTTGTCAGATGTGATTTGAAATTTCCTGCTTTTCAAACACAGTTTAACCTGCATTCAAAGCTTTACATGCTTTTCGGCAGAAGCACTCCATAGTATTTGAGTAGAGTGCTGTATGGGCTAGTGAAATGCACCATCCAGAATCAAACCATCCAAACAGTTTGATTCTAGTAAAGCGGGGTTCAAAGATAGATGCTCTATTATTGCTCAAGGAGACTCTCTATTTCTACTTAAAATAGAAAAGTACGTGTTGTTGATCTCGAAATGTCATGATCACTTAAGTAATACTTGACATAAGTAGTGCAGCCATTCATCTACACCTTCGTCAACTCAGTCGCGCAAAGAAGCTGAACAAATGGGTCTCAGCTGTTTGCGTTGACAGGTGCTAACAAGAATTTCGGATGGTTTGTTCGCTAGTTTACCGTGAAACTAACTTGTGACGTTAAATGACTTTTGTGTCTGCATATTACAACTTTCATTAATTGAAAGACCATATCTTTGGCCATGTTCAAGCGATTCGCTCATCACTTCCCAAACCGCACTTTTAAGGCATTCGTCACCACACTTTGTACGTGGTTGTGCGTGCTGTAGACAGGATTGGTCACTACAACTCGTTCATTTGCTGAAGTTTATCAACTCAACGGGTTACATTTCGAGGATGGAAAAAATGAACGCCTTTTTGAAAGCAGTCAGGACTAGTTAATCAGTTGGATGTCCTATTCCTACAAGGCAATGCAGGGCCTCATGCTGATGCAAAACGTATCTGTAGAAGGCCTCACTGCAATTTAAGATGGGATGGGAGGGAGGTAGTGCATCATCATCACCCGCATTCACCTGGTGTTATTTTTCAAAACTGCAAGTAATTGCTACCTTATGTTAGCATCAGTATTAGGCAGTCTTGTGCCATAGAGAGAGAAAAGGAAAGCGAGGTCGAAATGGGGATAATTAGGACTAGCTTTTTTCTTGAATTCAAAGTTTTTAAAAAACATGAAAACTTGAACATGTTTGTACTTTGTGGAGAGAGTCATGCATTATAAAACCATTATAAAAACCATTCAACTGATTTCGATATATTTTACCTATTTTTTGCATCTGAAGCCAAGAAATTACATTTTGGGTGGAGATTCGGGTCGTTTTGGACCCTGATAGTACTCTCCTATTTACGTGCATGTTCAGGTGGCGACCAGCCCCATGGCTTGAAAATCAATCAGAAGAGAAGTCGGAGCAAATTCGGAAGCGCTACCGCATACTTGTAGAGGGTGAAGCGGTGCCCCCACCAATTCGCTCTTTTGCAGAGATGTGCCTCCCTCGAGTGGTGGTGGAAGAATTGCGTTCTCGTGGCATCGTCAAACCCACTCCCATTCAGATGCAGGGTCTACCTGCGGTTCTCTCGGGCCGTGATATGATTGGTATCGCCTTCACCGGCTCGGGCAAAACCATGGTCTTTGCTCTCCCCATCCTCATGTTCGCTCTGGACCAAGAGTCCAAAATCCCCTTCCTTCCCAGTGAGGGGCCCTATGGCCTCATTCTTGGGCCCTCCGTAAGTTTTTATTCCTTTATTATTATTATTACGATTAGGATGTATTAGTAATATTTCTAGTCTGTATTTAATGGTACCAATTTCTGGGAGCGACTTTTTCAGTTTCTTTAGAAGTATCAATTCTAAATTCATTTCCACTCTACTTTTTTCGTTTTTTTTTCCCAAAATTCTTTCATACTTCCTTGTTTGCAGCTGCTTATGGCGCTGTAGTGTTTTTATCATTCTTATTGAGAAGCGTTCGCAACAATGCTTCAAAAGTCACTCCTCTACCTTTTTCGATCATATTTCCGAAACTGGCTTTCCTGCCTTTTATTTGCAGATCTTTCTGATTGAATGCAACTACAGCTCCGACCAATAGGCATGGTAAAATTTCACTATATCAATGCATCTAGGTTCGTTTTCTCTTCTTCAGTAGTCTATTACGACTAGCTATAGCTTTCCAATCGCTTGATTTTACATTCATTTTTTGCCATGAGTATTTTTATTTTGCAATTGGTTAATCTTTCACAGCTTTAACTCGCTGTTAGAGTATGCTATTCCCTTCACATTCGATCCAATTCGTGTTAATGAAATACTTTAGCTCAGCTATTTATTCAGAAAAAATTAATGACTGTGTAAGACCTCTTCAAGTTCGTCTACACACAAGTCATACCCCTCAGAATTATTGAGTGATTGACGATTAGATCGTTTAGGATGGCCAACGATATTTACTTTCGCTTAACGAACGCAGCGATGCACAGGCATAAAGCCCTTTCTCATCACATTGTTGTCAGTCAGAAAGTCAGCGAGCAAAGGATCTAAAGTGGTCCGAGAGTTTTCATAGCGTACTTGAGAGGAGTGAAAAAAAACAAATGACTAGTTTTTGAACCGTATTATCGTCTGCAAATGTGTGTAGGTAGTATTCACTTGTTCAGGTTCCACCGCCACTTTCCCATCTCCAATCGACGTAGGTGCGAATGAACTGTTTCATCGCTCACGTTAAGCATTACTTGGGGATGTTCTTGTAACGTTAGTTTACGATTGATGGCACGCACCTTTCTAATATAAGCAAGAATGGAGGGCCTTCTTGGACACGATGCAGCATCTATTTGAATGATCCATCACCGAAATCAAAGCCTGTGAAGCTTTGGATCCAATGCGTCAAACTTAAACCACTTCTGTCAGGTGGACTTAAAATAAGAAAACAATAGATCACAATAAGCCCTGTCATATCGATAGATTGGTATATCTACTCATGCTTTATTAGTATACAAATGAGCTATTTCACGCATTTCACCGGTCACAGAAATGATGGAAGCTAGGTGCGCGGTGAAGGTGCAATAACTTTTTTGTTACCGGATACATCAAAGCTTTTGACCGATGAATGGCATAGTGCTCAGAATTCTGAAATGGAGAAATGTAGTGCACTCTTTACCTACGGTCTATCAGTAACCTCGGGTGGTGCTCATGAGGTCAAAATTATACTTTGAAATCGAGTGAAAAAGTAATTTTTTTATTAATTTTTCTTACTGTTTGCTACCGAGTTCTGACAGTGTTCAAAATGGTTCCATGAGTTGCTGACTACCAAAGTAATTCCTTTAATCTGCACCTTGCTTTTGTCGTTGAATTCCCTTCAATCTTACAGTGAAAGTAGATCATTCAGCATGCTAATCTGATCACTTTTATATGCCTCCAATTAAACTATCGTGATTAAATTTTTTGCGTCCTTAGTCTTCCCCAAAGTCATGATAAGCTAGTGAGATGTAGGATTCATTAGTTAACATGTAGAAGGGGTGGGAGGTAATGGGTCATGCCACCAAGGAGGAGGACAAAGTGGGGAGACTGCAATCACCTCCATGTTATGCTAGTGCCATATTAACTGTCACTCTTTATTGCTGGTACTACCTTGATGATTTGTGGGAATCATTCACCTCACCTGTATGCCTTTCATCCTCTTTTTTCCTTTGACCTCAAATTTTTCCCTGATGCCGTTGACTTCTTTCTTCAAGTGTGTTTTGAACTGTGAATGCTGTACTGTCAATATGGGATATTTTGAACACTTTTCTGTTTGTAAAATAGTTTGATTTTAAGGGGAGGTAGTTCGTTAGTTGCGCGTTACCTTATTTCAAACTGTGTCTTCATTCTTCGACAGCTTTGATAATTTACTTTAGCTATTCTCTGCAGCTGAATTTGTCCGGCTTGTCATGCAGTTTGCTAATTGGTCTCTATTCGATTGGCATGTTTGACTTTAAGACATTCATTGAAGGTAGAAGCTGCTCTTCCATTTACAAATATATCAGATTTGTGTGGCCTTTTGGTGAATTTGTTGCAATTTGCTCCGACTTCTCTTCTGATTGATTTTCAAGCCATGGGGCTGGTCGCCACCTGAACATGCACGTAAATAGGAGAGTACTATCAGGGTCCAAAACGACCCGAATCGCCACCCAAAATGTAATTTCTTGGCTTCAGATGCAAAAAATAGGTAAAATATATCGAAATCAGTTGAATGGTTTTTATAATGGTTTTATAATGCATGACTCTCTCCACAAAGTACAAACATGTTCAAGTTTCCATGTTTTTTAAAAACTTTGAATTCAAGAAAAAAGCTAGTGAAATAGATTTGAGTTTTTATGTACTTGCATTGTAAACCATGGATGGGTCTGCAGCAGTCTATCATTGCAGTATCTTTCACTATATTCTCTGTTTTCCCCTTATTTTTTAAACCACTCTCTTATAGTAATAGGCTGGTTTGTCCTGATGAATGTGTTTAAAGTTTGTCCTGTTTACAAATCTACTTCAAAGCGGTTCTAAACCAGTCCGAGCTTCTCGTCGAATTTTCTGTCTCACATTTGGAAAAGGTGCGATGGTGGAAAGCACGGCGTGTTTTATTTTGGTTGCTGACTGACCTACGATGAGAAATGGGTTTTGAACTGCAAAATTAGTAAAGCAAACAAGCAAATCATCTGTTTTCTCTAAGTAATCTACCCATTGCCAATTTCATACATATGAGAAACTCACCACCTCATCCCTAGAAGACTTCATTCATGCGTGTGTGTTGGACTGCACATTAAAAGGAATCACTCTTGAGAGATTCACCCACTTCATATGACAACTTGAAGGTGTGCAAGGCAAGAAAAGCCTCAATGAAGACTGAAAGAATGATCAGGACCAGCCAGTTGGTTGAAAGTAGGTCCCATTCTTTTCAAGGCAACGCAAAGTTCACTTATGAGAATACTTCTACCCTGCTACGGAATGGGATGGGATTGGATGTAATAAGGGGAGATATGGCCTCATCCTCTTAATCCCGCTTCTTTTCCCCGCATTCCTTCATGCGCTAATCATCAAGCTTTCTTCCATATAGGAGTTTGGAGTGTAAAAGTTGGTAGAAACGGAGGTAGTTTAGGACATAGCGTTCTGTAAAAATTGGGCTTGCAGCAGACGCATCTTGTTGGAAAAGGACTGGATGGTAATGCTGATTACTTCACTGAGCAAAACATTTTATGAACGCAAAAACCTACTTGGCCATCCAGCACGCATTTCTCTTACGCATTCCGTTTTCTATTCTAGCCTCGTGCGCCCAGATTTTACACTTCCTAATGGCTGTATTGTATACAGAAAAGTTTGTTGACGATACGTGTTTGTTGGACATTCCTAAATTGAATCCTATATTGGTAAAACATCATTGTAATGAGATTATGTTTAAATACTGACAATGGGTCCTGTTGAATATGTTTGAACATCGTTTTAACCACTTGTTATTGGCACCGGCATTCTTAATAAAATTGTTTTACATCAAGGTCCACGTCTCTTGCTACTTCATTTTGAGTTGCGGGGTTTATGTTGGTACATTTCTCTCCGTTGTGGTCCCCGCACTGTCTTTTTATCACATGTGCAAAAACCATCTATCTTCTTAAGCGGAACTGTATCTCAATATGGTAACATAGATGTGAGTAAGACTTCCACTCATATTGTCCACTAATCCTTTTGTCAGCGCGAGTTGGCACGTCAGACGCAGGATGTTTTGACACATTTGGCCTTCAAGCTAGCCCGCGCCGGCTACCCCGAAGTCCGTATAGGCCTTTGTATCGGTGGCATGGCAGTTAAGGATCAGGTGGACAGCTTTCGTCGCTCCGGTGTTCATATTCTCGTCGCCACCCTGGTCGCCTCATCGATCTGCTAGAGAAGAAGATTTTCAATTTGGAGATCTGTCGGTACCTTGTGCTAGACGAAGCTGATCGCATGATCGATATGGGCTTTGAAGAGGAGGTCCGAACTATTTTCTCCTACTTCAGGGTATTGTGAGGATTATGGCTATCATGCTTAGATTGTTTTAGTAACTGTGCTTACTGAACTGTGTCGTGTTTCAGGGTCAACGACAGACTCTCTTGTTCTCTGCCACAATGCCAAAAAAGATTCAAAATTTTGCCAAGTCGGCGCTGGTGAAACCAGTTACTGTGAATGTTGGCCGAGCAGGCGCTGCGAGTTTGAATGTTATTCAGGAGGTTTGCTACGTGAAACATGAGACAAAGATTCCGGAATTACTGGAAGCTCTTCAGAAGACTCCTCCACCGGTGAGATGCTTTTAACGGATCAGTTGCCCCTGTTCATTACCTGACTGCGATATTTACCAACGGGGAGATCTTTACTTATCATCGATATTTTAAGGACCAATTGGTCTAATGTGTTCACAATTAAGCTAAATTTGAAGTTTCATCTTAAATTATCACTTAGTTCATGGGTTTATGAAGCCCTTTTTGGATCTAATATGCTGATTAAATTCGTCGAGAAGCCAAGCGTTAGGACCAAGGTAATAGTTTTAGATTCCAAGATTTGTTCGATTAGGAGCGAATCAAGTGCCTTTATTGTTTTAATATTGTTGATTTTTCGTATGCGACATAAGTCTTTATTATTGTGATTTTTTCATCCAGTTTTACTGTTTACATTATCAAGCGTGTATTGCCGGTACACGTGGGCTGAAAAGTAAAATATGAATCCCTCTTGAGAATCTTTTGAAGTGTGCACGCCGAAACGTGGAGTTGATGCAGAGAATAAGTGTTGGGAGGGTCTGGCCCCTTCTACTTTAGTTTGAAGTCACTTCGTGCCAAATTTCACACGTTCGCTACCACCGTTGCGCATATGTGACATTAATATATTCCTGCAAATACGTAATTTGTTATTTATTATTTCATGAAAACTTCAAACTGCAGGTTGGTTGATTGATTGCATAGATAAAATCTGTGTAGGCTGGCTTAGCTGGTAGCCAATGTGTCAACCGCCTATAATCCAAACTTCTTCACACATAAAATGTCATTTTTTTTGCGAATTTAATCGGGCTCTACTGAAACGGTTTTTTCGTTAATGTATATAAGTCAGTCAAAACAATGTTCTTTGGGCAACGAAGACATCATTGTTTTCATTAAAGCGGTGTTTTTAACGGCTTTTCTACAAGCAGTAGACCAGTAAAAATTTTAAATGCGATTTGCATTTTTTGGACAAGATAGTAAAAAGCACGCCTCCTTAGTCGTACAAGAAAAATCCTATGTGGTCCTTATTTTTGTGATTTTTTTACTAGGTAGTAGAGCTTACGATGGCTTTAGGTGCGTGCGGCTGCTTCTACCCACTATTGAGATGTGATGTGAAATAGTGGAATGCTTTTGTCATGAGCTAACTCAATTGCAACGTGGCACAAGTATATTCGATAAGTTTTGCTAACCCAGGGCTGATGTTTGGATCTTCTTAACAAAAACTGAGTAAGACACTAATTACAATTACTTCAAGTGCCCTTCAAATCTAAGTCATTCTCTGTGAGATGGTTAGACATTTGAGCTCCAGCCGCCATATCATATTCATTCATTTAGAATACTTTCTGGAGTGCTTGCACTATTGCGACAGTCCATTTTGGCTAAAAAGGAGCTGAGACATTAGGGGCCCATAGCTAGTTCTATTATCAAAGGTATGATTATAACTACGCATAATTTATAAATCAGAGAAATTTGGAGGTTACACTATCGTCAGTGCATGTAGTAGCCTTGCATTGCCGTCGTCTAGGCCGGTTTCACGGGCGTTACTGCCGTTTAAGCTAAACCAGATCTGTCAGATTTCTTGAAGAAAGAAGATAAATTTCCGTGAATTAAAGCTGTATTTGCTTCTCCTGCTACACTTATTTACCCATCACCGATCACTTAGCCAATACTTTGAAAGGAACTTAGGTATGGGAAGATTTGTTGGTACAGTTGGACAGCTTGCTTCTCTCCGCCGCTGATCTTGCAATGGTTATGCTCGTTTAAATCCTGACGTGAAATTGTGTAGCCAGTTTTTTGTTATCTATAATGAAACAGTCTAGAAGATTTTGTGTTTTCTCGGGGTGCTTTTCCAAATGTACTGTGTAGACCAAAAGGAAATCTTACGCTCTCCTTACCGGCCGATTGTTCAAAGGAGTAAGTGATGCGGTGGACTGAGATTGTCATTCATGGTCGTCTTTGAAACGTTTACCGTATTGTACAGTGTTCGTATTCTTTCGTAAATATTCACGGACTTCACGCTCTTGTTTACTAGGCGCTTTTTTATTCCATGATGCTTCATGAACGCACCACCGCGTTTGCTTGCAATCGTGATTAACGGTGTTTAAACTGAACTTGCTCAAGCTGTGTGCTCCAGCTATCGGAAAATGCTTACCGCGTATTACTTGATTTACTATTGCCATGGAGGCACCATTTTTATATCCTGCCTGTAAAATTAAAAAATTCTATTGGGGTTGAACGATCCTTGTAAGTGTCTGGCCAGAGGCTTCAAAAATTTTATATGTTTTTGTCCTTAGGTAATAATTTTTGCGGAGCGGAAGCAAGACGTTGACGCGATTCACGAGTATCTTCTGCTGAAGGGTGTGGATGCGGTGTCGATTCACGGTGGCAAGGACCAGGAGGAGCGTGTGACGGCTGTTAAGATGTTCCGCGAACGTCAGCGTGATGTCCTTGTTGCCACGGACGTGGCAAGCAAAGGTCTTGACTTTCCCGAGATCATGCATGTTATCAACTACGACATGCCGGAAGACATCGAAAACTATGGTGCGTAATTTTTCCGTCTGATTGAAATGTCTTATTTTGTAGTGGTGTAGATTGGGAAACTGAAAATTTGATGGTTCGCTTTCTTGCAAGTCCTCCTTTTCCTTAAGTTTTTGTTTCCTCTATACGGCTTCTTCGACTTGCGGAGGCATAGTTAAGTGGAAGTTTCTGGCATAACTAGATGCTTTTTGAACTACTAAAAGTTCTTTCCCCTCATCTATTAAACGGGTTTTAAAGAATTTCCTTATTCAAGTGGTGGTTGCCTCCCGTCGTGCTTTTATGCAAATTCTCTTTGCACCAGATTTTAACTTGCTTTAAAGAAATGTATTTTACCAAAGTTTCATTCAGGCTAAGGTTGTCCTCCCATGTTTCCCCCTCCCCCTCATTCTTGCTCTGTTTCTCTGTTTTTATTAATTGCGTCAATTGTTTATGCAGTTGAAGGTTTATTTTTGGACTTAGAGGACTTGCAGACTAGCTAGCAGGAAGAAGTCATATGTACATATGTAAAAAAACGTGAGAAGCGATAATAGTTGTCTTTTTTTCCAAATCATATATTGTGGCATCGACAATGAATGTGTCACCTGATTCTGCATCATTATAGTACACTGCTAGCCAACTTTGCTAGGGTGTTTTGTGGAAAAATATCACTTATCTAGTGTTTAGCGTCTGGGCCACCCCGTGGGCATTATGTCACATTTACGTCTACAAAAGCATACAAAGTGGTAAAACCTCTTAAAGCATGGTAGCCACTTTTCACCCCTACCTCCTCATTATATCGTGAAATCCTGCAAAATACTCCAAGCATAAGCGATGCAATGCAACTTGGAGTGGTTGCCTCTTCGTGATATATTTTTTCATAAACTGTGGCAAAGCAATGTAAGATTATTAAGTAAGTTCATGGGTTTCTTACAGCGCAGTTTTGGTTTATGCGTTGAAACATTCACTAGTAAAATCAACTGGCAATGCCTATCAAGGCAAAAGCGAAACGTTATTTCCACTTCTATTAAACGTTTAGTCGTTAGAGATCAAGAAAAGTGAGGATGAGGCACAGTCTCCCTCCCATACATTTCTAACATAAAACTCTTTTTACCGGTTGGCATTGCGGCGGGATGAGGTCTCACAGTGCATTGCAAGCATTCTGATTTACTTGTCATAGCTGCTTTCGAAACACAAAAGGTGCAGCTGAAAAATTTGAACTGTAGACTGCCACACTCAGACGCACAAAACAAGCATAACCTGCTGTGAATGAAGTGCTGCGTGCTTAAAAGTGTGGGGTGGGGTAGGTGGTTTAGTATACAAAAACCATTTCTCATCGTAATTCA
Source organism: Echinococcus multilocularis (assembly GCA_000469725.3). NCBI lineage: Eukaryota > Metazoa > Platyhelminthes > Cestoda > Cyclophyllidea > Taeniidae > Echinococcus > Echinococcus multilocularis. Next base: position 1,771,302 of record LN902842.1, on the reverse strand, counting down.
GTCGGTAAACAATCCATGATTCGAGGCCTTTTTATAACTTATGTAGAAGAAGTGAATATCATACTGTCTTTGAAGGCTATTGCCATTTCAGATCTATTATCTCATCTTCCTTTTTGCGACTTTGTTAGCCAAAGTAAGTGTAAACGAATAGTTTTACAAATCGCGCTAAACGTTACTGGAGCTTGTGCGTCTCTTTTCAAATCAAGAATAGATTATCTTCCTGAACATGACGCGACATCTGTCAATGGATTTGAACTGTTTGCCCAGTAAGACATGCTCTATCGACATACTAATGCACATCCCTCCAAATTTTATAATGCTCTCGAATAAACAGTTACATGTCCTTTACTAGTGGGGTGTCTCACAAACTTTTTTTTCTGATAATTCATTTACTAATCGAAGTAGTTGATCCTGAAGTGGATTGTCTATTCCTTAATAGGGAACGCCTTTGAAAATGTGTTTTCGAGTGGTTTAACGGTACGGAATAATAATCGTGAGAAATTACGATGTTACCTCTTTTTCTATGCGCGCTTGTTTTATCACAAGTTATCTGTTGCTACTGTAATCTATCTGAACAGGTTGATTGAAGTCGACTGACCGATCCAAATGTCTCTAAAAAATGATAGCGTGTTAGTTATCGTTTTCGGTATGGCTGGGCCTCAAGGAGAAGTTGTCCTCCTTTCTTAAATTTCGAGCTCTTGGGTAGCATAAACATGGTATATTGGAAATAAATAACTTTAAACTGATAGTAGTTATACTGCAAAAATGATTATTTTAATTTTGCCAAATAATTTGAGGTAGGTTTTTTGGGAGTGCTTTTTTGACTTGCATTGGTCTTTTTCACCCGTTCCCAGCGTCACCATTATATAACAACTAGTTTTGCAACTGTCGGTACAGTCAAATTGTGTCTTATTAAGTGTAAAGTAATTATGCAGATGTAGGATGTTCTCAACCTGTGGAACTAATTTGGTGAATCTCGGTCTGTAGTGGTTGACTTTCCTTTGGGACTAGCTGGGAAAGTGTTTGGGTTCGTTGAAACGAATTTATGAAAGACCCTTGTCTTTTAAATATTTGTTTAATCTCAATCTATGCGGGATATCACTCTGCTTTTTTAAAATGCGTTATAAATTCGGGTATGCGAAAATCCTTTCGACAAACATGTGGCAAGCTGTTTGTGCTTTAAGGGTTGTCATTTCCTGGCAGTAGGAATGTTCGTAAAGCTGAAATCAAGTCAATGCTCTATAGTGCGCTTTTTGTGGGTAGTCGTTTTACTGAGTGCATTACTTTACCTCTAGCTGTTTGCTTAGTGCAGAGGTTTTCCAGGATCATATTTTTGGAAGTTCAAAAATGATCACTGATTCGATAGGTGCGGATGATTCTAGACGCCCAACTATAGTCACAAACACGAGGGTTTGGGTAGGTCTGTGACCGTTTCATGCGAAGCGAAAACTAGGAGTTAATGCGGCAGCGAAACGTAAGTTCGCTCTTACGAGCTCAAAAATATTCACAATCTCAGATAGCGAATAAATTAAGGAGGCTACTGTTGGCAATAAATTCGATTTTGAGAGTTTTTCGGGACCGAAATCTATCTGAAATGTGCAATACCTTCTGACATGCTTCATATGGAATTGAAACTCGCGCTTCTCTCCACAATATGCTGACATGTGCTAAAGCTTTTCTCCTATGCAACTTAGCCACACACGGAATGGCGTCATTAATTGAAGAAGTGGTTGGATCTCTCATTTTTAAGTTCAATTTAAATTTGATATTTTTTTGAACAGTTGCGTGTTTCGGGGTTAGCAACACTCTTCAAAAAGGGCATTTCTGCATATTACATCAAAGGGTTGATATATCTCCAAGACGCTGCTTACTTAACAAAATCATAAACTCTGTCATCACACCTATTACATTTTACAAATTAAAAGTGCTTTCTGAAGGTTTCTGTAACTTCATAATTTGATGATATGGTCATCCTCTTGATGTCTCGGTATCGCGTGTTCCTTTGCAAAATAGATTTGTTCACTATGATAGTAGAAAAGGAATCTGTTGACTTTTGAAAAATTGTTAGTGAGAACTTTGCATTGGCAATGAAGGTGGACTGTTTTGCTACTGTGAAAATACTCTTTTCTAAACCTATCCTGACATTGCATTTATGTTCAATGGGGGTGGAAATAGTTTTGTTTATTTAAATTGCAGACTACGTCTCTGGGAGATTTTGCTTAGTCTATGGTCGAGAGTTCATGGGGTCGGGATACCTTGCCCACACTCTATGCACATAGAACAGGCTTCTATAAATTAGGGCTCAGATTTGGAGATAAATTACTAATAGTAGCTATTTCTGCTGCATTTTGAATGACATTTTGGACAAATGTGGGCTACAGCTTAAATGAATCATTTTTGGTACGCTTTGATCTTAGTGGTAAATTTGGCCCCAGATTGCTTAACTGGAAAGGTTGGTAACATTTACAAAAGTCGAATCAACGCTATTCCGCATAATCGTGACTCCAGCTTTGGTTGAGAGTGAAAGTAAGGTAATGGGTAACTTAATCTCTGCGTATTTGATGACGGGGAAGTATGCTACAAGCGTATTCTTGTCAAATTCAAAACTTTTTGAACACATAAAATGTAGGAAAAATTTTTGATAAGTGCTAATTTGTACTTTCTTTTTTTATTGCACAAGTGCACGCAATCCAGCTTTTAAAGTAATGCAGGTGTGGTTGACAAGGCTCTAATCTGGAGGTCACTACAGACGGGGTCGTTATTTACTTCATTCAGATTTCTTAGTGCTGCTGTATTTCATGGTTAAACTGTACTGCACTTGAAGTCGTGTAGGTTTTGCGTCTCCGTTAAAAAATAACTTAATTACCGCACACTTCTGTGCACTCAGTCTATTGTCTACCATCTTGCTCTGGCTTAATACTAGGGCGTACTTGGCGTTTACTTCAAAATGTGGTGTCACCACAGTGGCACATCTTATTAAACGCCGAAAAATTCGGGTCTCGGTTTGAGTTGAACACCAATGCATGGCGAACCATTCTCTGGAGGTTTTAGTTACATTGGTTAATGGAACGGTAAATTTTTCAACAATGGTAAATGGTATTGCTTATCAATGGCGAGGAAGGGACAGTGGCATCTCTGCTTTTGTCGCTTTGATTGCAATACGTTGTCCGTGGTGTGATGATAAAAGCATTTCTTTTTTTTCTTATCCTCCCGTTAGTGCACAGGATTGGTCGTACAGGCCGAGGCAAGCAGAAAGGTTTGGCGACTACTTTTATCAATAAGAGTGTGAACGAGTCGACCCTGCTGGACTTAAAGCACCTGCTCATAGAGGCGCGACAGCCGGTGCCAGACTTCCTGCTGGAGCTCTCTGCTGATCATGTGGACGAGCACTTGGCGGGCGTGAGCGGTGACGAGGTGGGCTGTGCTTACTGCGGTGGCCTCGGACATCGCATCACACATTGTCCCAAGCTGGAGGCCGAACAAAATAAGGCCGCTGTGGGAATGAGTCGCAAGGACTACCTTTCCTTCGCCGATTACTAAATTTCCCTTCATGTTCTCTATTTCTAAATTTTCTTGTATATATGTGCGTATCTCATCCTACAATCTGCCATTTCATTTTCACAATCGGCTAAGTCCTGCAAATTTGTCCTTGAAGCGAATTTCGCTACTTTTAGAAGATAATTAGCGTAATGACCGATCGGCAGACGCATTGTTTCCCAATGAAGTAGTCTCCCAAACAATGGAAAGGCTATAGATTTCGGCATTCATTGACTGGGAAATATTTTTCGTGTACTTTGTTATCAAAATGTAGCAAAGCCGCTTACTACTAAGGATCGACTGATATTCTGTTCGGTGAGGTAACCGGCATTACAGTCTACATGCCTTTTTCACCGAGACAAATCTGCCACAAATTTCACTTTTACAGGCCTTTAAGTCGCGTTTCTGTCAAACTTTTGCATCCCAGCTCCCAGTGTGGCATGGGATTATCGAAAGTTAATGTCAAGGTGTGATGATGAGCGCTTGGAGGAATGGGAGGAAAACAAGCAGGATATTGAGGATGAGGTCAAACCCCTCCCTCTCTCTCATGAGTAAGTTTTTTACGGTCTTAAGAAGAATGGAACTTGCCTCCAACTGGCTGACAGGCCCTGACCGTTTTTTTGCGTTTTCATTAAAGCTTTTCTTACTTTGCACACCTTCAAGCTGTCGTATGGAGTAGATGAATCTCCCAAGCGTGAGTGTTTGTATGGGCAATTCATCATACCTACTTGTCTAAGCTAAATGCAGTCTTATGGTAAGATGATGAACGCCTTCCAAATGTGAAGTGGATGATGGGTGGGTCGTTTGGAAGAATCCAATGACTCAGTCGTTTGCTTGAAGAATTCAGCAACGCAAAATTATTTCTTATTAAAGGTCGCTTATTTTATTAGTCAGCTAATAAGCCAAAAATATAAAACGCACAAACTGACAGGCTGTGAAAGCTCTTGTCATCTTTCAATGTGTGCGTAGGTGTTAATAGACCCACGCTTGACTTCCACCACGGTACTTTTGGCATCACTGGAAGTTGGAGTTGAAGCATAAATCTCATCAAATAAACCCTTTAACCGGCACTGTCATATGGGGCTTCAAAATCCAGGAAAATGGCGGAGAGTGTTGATGCAGTGATGTGCATATCTGTTCTTCATAATGTAAACACGTGAGCCATCGCAGGCTTTTTTTGACATAATAACACGTCATGGTAGTGACCTACGCAGAAAATGTCAAACGTTTTTTTGTTTCATGTAAGGTGTGGCCTAAGTGTGTTACATCCACGTCTCTCATTGTAATTTTGATGGCATAATATGTTATAAACAAATTTTTAACTGTGCTGGTCTATTTATTATTTTTCCTACTACTTTCTGTTGATAGTTCATAAGCCCTTTCTGTACGTGTATAAATTATGCCCCAACTCGTACACCGCCTTCTGGAAAGACGGAGGTGATGCAGAATTATGATGCGGGGATTGAAACTATTCTGTTTTTTCTGTTTTTGGTTTGACCTCTGCAGACTTAGTGTAAAAGAGCCTCTTCCCACTGTCAAATTTACCAACTTCACATTGGTACCCAGAGTTATAACTCCCTCAGTGGATAAAATGGCAGACTGCATTGCTGAAAGTTGATTCGCCTGTAAAGGTCATTAGACTTAATGGGGTACTTATCTTTTGGTGAGGAGGCGGGTTGGAACTTTACCAGAGCCCACTCAGGCCTTTCAGATTCACGCTATTGAACACTACATTAAGGTGCCAGGTAAAATGGTCACAAGCTTATCAAAAAATGTTAATTTGACACCCCTTGTCAAACCCTAAAATCTTCATTTCAACAGGCGTTTTTCTGTAGTGGTGAAAACCTGTCCGCATCTGGTGCTACGATTTTTACGAGGGATTTGTTTTCTCTTTTTTTCTTAACTTGCTTAGTATCATTTAAATGGTTAAGTGGATGCTGCTTCCCTTTTTTTTCTTCCTCTAATTATGCATTATTTACTCACCCATGTTACTGCGCCTGAAAAATGCAACTCAACTTTTGCTCCTTATGTTCATCCATGACTTTTTTCAAAAAATTTTGCTCAACTATACTCATTTCTTTTTTACGAGGAGAAGGATATTAGCTGATACTCTTTGCTTTGGGTTTTTGCTCCTGTTTCATTTTCAGTACAAGATCAGGCTCTCGTTAGAAATCCAACTACATTGTTAGTGTTCCCAATTGGAGTGTTTAGGAATATAGAGAGTAACTGCGTTTGTCCTTTTGTCAAATCACGGTACATTTTTCTGCTTGAAAGAAGGCAAATTCTCAAATTCCTTTGAAATGCTTTCTATCTTCTGAGTAGTTGGAATGCTTGATAAATGTTTAGTGTTAAGTGGATTTACCAGCTTAACGCCGCACTTCTCGGCACCACCTTGTAGGCACTTATCGCGCAGTCCAAGTTGTCTGTTTCATTACGATCGCTTTGCACACACTTGAGCGAGAGAGGGAAAGAGAGCATAACACATCTTTGGATTTACGACAAAGTTTTTTTCTCTGATCTGTTTATACTAGGCCTTAGAGATCAATAGGTGGGCTTCACTCCGTCAACATGATCGCCTGCTGAATTACAGGCGATCAAAAAGTGATTGTCACAATAGCTTCAATTCTCAGTATCATTCAACGTGGTGAAGTGTTAGATTAACACGTTTCGCTCTCGATCCAGATTATATTCCGTTGTAAAGTAAACTTATCATTAATCGCTGGGGTATAATCCTTCTCCTCCAAAACTTTGTGAAATACAGAATTTCATGTGTTGAACTTTTTAGTCGGAGCAATTGTGATGAAATATTAGGTAATTAAATGGGGTTAATGGGATTTTTGGCCCAGTCTGTTGCAGTGACTTAGTGTAACATGCAGGAACCCGAAAAACATTTATGTTGATACAATATAGAACAAATATGGTTCGTGGAAGTCGAATTTCGCCGCGGTTCGCTTCACCATGCTCTCACACATCCAATTCAACGTGGTAGCACAGCGGCACAACCTGTAAAATTTGTTGCTGAGCCTTTGAAGAATGTGAGGTGACACAAGTCACCGCCTAGAATCAAAAGATTTGCACAATGTGCTTCTGGAGATGAAGCAGTGAATAATGAGTGCCGTATCACTCAAGACTCTTTGTACCACTGAAGATTTATGCGCCAAGAAGAGCTTTCTGGTGTGTCGAATGGGGGTGATGCAAAAACTCCTTCACGTTTGCATTACTTGAGAATCGAAATCGTGTTGGCGTCAGCTGCCAAGTGGACTCCCGTTGCATGGATTTCGTGAACATCAATGTGTAAAGTTAAAAACATTATCAGAAGGATGTCGTAATTCGACAATAGGGATTCTTCTCTCATCCTGGTTTCAGTCACCATTCTGAATGGTGTAGCGCACCGCTCACGCCCAGCGCTGCATAAGGCTGGGGTATTCTTGCAATTGCCTGCAGCATCACATAGATTCTTTAATTCCTGTTCTAAGGAGTGATTAAATTTAAATCACCCTTTTGAAACGGAAGAAATCCAAGTTAACCCTAGAGAAATTTCGGTGTTATCCATATTAAAAATGGCGAATTTTAAGCAGAATTTGAACATTTAATCCACCCAATTCTTGCGGGACTGAGATTAATGGATAGCAAAAAATGGAGCACCGAGGAAAATCTGATTATAAGCCACTGGTGTAATAAATGGTGTGGATATCAACAATTCGCAGGTCGTAAGTAATACCTCCGAATTCTGTCGCTCCAGTACACTTCGCCGAATGAACCCCAAACACCTACAGTTGAATTCGGGTACTTTCTAGCTGTCATTGTTATGTCTGTCTTTCGGTTAATTGCATTTTACTCAAAGGCTCAGAAAAGTAAGAAGTGATGCAGGAGAAGGCATAAAAACCCTCAAAATGTCGAGCGCTTATCCCTTTATCCACTTGTAGGGCTCCTAGATTACCCTAATGTGTGGGCGAAATTTCCTTGTTTCCAATGAATTCTTTCGAAATATTTCTAGGTTACTTCCAACTAAGGTTTAAAACTAGACCATTCTGGAAATTTTACAGATTTCTTTTGCTTAATTGCCACGGACTCTACATTGTTGATCTATCATAAGTTGTCAAGCAGTGTTGTCTTTAGATTTTACAGCTTTGCACATGTTTGCCTTAAGCACTTGTTTGCCTTTATCCATTAATACTTAAAGGTAAAAGAGTCAGTTTAAAAAGTGTACCATCATACACAAATTTGCTCTAAATTTTAAATGAGACCCTGTGTGCCGAGTTTACAAGTGAACTTTTATGCATGCGGTAGAAACTTTTTCCCCTATTTGGCCTGAAGATTCCAAGAAATCCGCAATCTGTCAGGAACGCCCCAAAAATCTTCCCTAAGTTACTTTATAAATCATGTAAACTTTAATAACTTAACTAAGGGAGGAGTATTAAATGACAACTATTTATCCAGGAAACTGTGGTATTGTAGGTGGTCTTCCACAGCTTTAAACATCTGCTTCTATTGGGTTATTTCCAGGTGTGAGAACAAAAGAGAAGACTTATCGGAAAAACTCCAGGCATATATCTCCATTGCCTACTCATTCAGAATTTTACCCCACTGTTTGCATTCGTTCCTGATATCAGATATGGAGATATGCGCTTTAGCAGTTATAAGTAGTATGTGCGTCCACTGTGACCGAAACCCCTTCGATGAAAGTGTAGATTTCCTTTCTTTTTCTACTTTAATCGTTTTTAATTAGGTTATTTTGATATGATTCTCAAATGGAAGAGAATGCTACTCTCTGATGCTTGAAGTCACCTAAAAGCAGTGATTTCAAAGTATCGTTATGTTGCGAAGCTCGCATCTTGTTGCAAATACCCTCCTCATCTCTAACAATTACCATATTTCTGCATTCAGACGATCACTGTCACCGCACTTTAATGCAAGACAACAAGAAAACACTGTGCACATTAGAAACAACTTCAGGCAGTGTGAGCTTTATTTGAAAGAAGAGTGCTGAAGTTGCTTAGGTGAGTGTTTGCAGTGCTTAGGACATTCTGTACAGATCGTTGCAATTGCTTGTTTCAACGTGTGAGAACTTGCACATTATGGGTGACAGTCCGCATGCAAGCATTATTAAGCATAGGTAGACGTGCAGTCGTCTACCTCCACTATTACTCTTTATTTGTGCTCTCTACCATTTGCCTTCCATTTGGAACCCATTTGATAGACGTGAGTCGAGCTGGTCCATCTCACGAGCCAGATTAAAGTCGGTTTCAGACCTGGGGAAGGCAGCACCTTGTAACATTTGTTGTATAGCATTCAAAGAAGGTATGGTAGGTTAAGATAGTGCTCATTAATTTAGTTCGGGTGATGATCCACTAAAAGTAGGAAACATTATGGTCAATACTTTCACAGCTACTTTAATCCTGGAAGGTTGACCTTCACCGCAGATCTACAGTTTGCCTGCAGTTTTTTTGCTTATTGAGATCTCCTCTGTGCCACTTTCTTCAGCACGTCTTCCTCATAGTCACTAATTAGAACACATCACTCAAGTCTTTGTTGAAGGAACACCATAGTATGATCTAGTAGGCAGTGAGTGATGAGACGTGAAGGTAGTAGCAACGCGAAAGATATAAAAACACTATTTCATTGCTTGTATACGATTAAACCGATTTTAGCTTTACTTTTTGGTCTTAAAATGGAATGATTCAGGCTGATTGATATGCATCTAAAAATGAGTCCACTTCGTCTTTACTACTTATATGTAATACATCAAATGTAATTGGTCCCTTGTGATTCTTAATATTGCACTTTTCTGATCCCCATCCATATTTGACCTTTTGGTATTATGACCTCAAATCGTCAAGGATCCAATCAGCTGCAAGCCTTAGTACGTATGCCAAAATTTATTGCATTTGAGAATAATTTTGTCAGTTAATCTGTCAACCCATCATGTTACGGCCTCTATATGTGTTGCGTGGAGGTTGGATTGAGTCACCCCTTAGTCTTACTTTGTGTTGTTGCCACTACTAGGATCATCACATTGCATCAGCAGACAGAGGCAAATCATGCTGTAATGGTGTCTTATTGTATTGCAATCACTTGTTAATGTAAACTCGATCCACTAAACCACTTTGAAGTATTAGTCTAAAGGTGACAAACACGGTGAATAAACTCGACACAAAAGAAGAGGTGAGTGATGTTTCCGGGGCTGAGGATCTGAGCAGATTATCTTTATAGGGAAAAATTTTGTGCATTGTAGTAGTCAATTTCCCCTGAGTTCCTAACAGACAAAATTATTTATTTCTAACAAAAAGATAAGAAATGCAAATTGAGCTAAATGCATAGTCACAGCTGTCGTTTACAGCGTCTACTTTTGGTAGGAAGTTGTACTAGCTATGTAATTCCTTATAAGATTGACTGACTGATTGTTGCATCGGATCATCACCATTAAGGCACGCAGATGCATGTTGAAAGTCATTTCTTCCACACAAAATGTCACATCTCTCAATCAGAAACGCTGTCCGTGTTTATTAGTCAAGCACCATTCATCATGTTGCAGTCATGTGCAGCTAGAGCCAGTGTTCCGTCCTACTAATCGGTGTTGGCAGGACATTGACGCCTGGATCGAATATCTTGGTTCCGGTGTGACGCATTCAGCATAAACTATGAACCTGTTAAGGCATAAATTTGCGTGTCTGAGCACTTTACTTCCAACTCTTCTTTGGATAAATTTAAGGTATTTGTAAACTTAATCTTGCTGTCACAGGTCACATTTGAATCCTTTTTTTCACAACAAGGAAGAAACATGACTGCGGGTGCTTGCAGGTAGTGTGACATGTTTGTTAACAGAGTCACAGATGGGTAAATTCGCGATTTTCTTTTCTAAAGCCTAAAGTTATATATATGCAACATGTGTCAGTTATTATTTTATTTTTGGAATTTTCCCTGATCGCGAATCAAAATAAAACTATGATTATTCGTGATTTGTGCGACAGGTTTGCTAACGGGGTCACAAATGTGCAAATTCCTAATTAACTGTTCTATACCCGGTATCACAAATACGTGGCAGGTATTCTCTATCAGTTATTTGTCAATGTTGATTATTTACGCATTAAAAACAGTACAAAATATGGTCATTCCTACTGGTAATTATTTTGTCTAAAAAATAATTAATCTCAGTTGACTTTCACATTGGAACACTAAAACATGAGGACTTGTGACCGAGTGGCCTTAGAGATGGTGGTACGCGGCGGTGTTCAAGGTATTATATTTTTAAGAATCGTTGCATTGGTGCATTCTATTTATACCTAAACAATCCTAAGGCCTAAACAATAGACACAATCTGGAGTACGCATTAATCACGAAGTCGCGTGAAGCAACGTGTAAATTTAATGGAGTACGCGCCTCTCAGGCATAGCTTTTGACGTCAGTTGGAGGTATATCGACCTTAACTTCCATGCCCCACTTTGATGATCTATGCATCTGTGGACAGCAGGAAGAGTAAGGTGGTTTGCATAGGTGCCTCTAGGTGTGGCTACGTAAACACTCAAAAGTCCAATCAAGTAGTTCAACCATACTGATATATTTATCTAAAAAGATGGAAGTTTTGTTTAAGACATGAATAGTGTATAAAAAAGCAAAATTTTGTATGAGGATATGCAAAAAAGAGGCTCAATAAAGAAGCCAAATACGTCTGACTCACCGACAGAGTGTTTCCAAAAATTGTGAGAATTTAGCTGGTGCGGCAATATTTTCATGAGTTGTAAAGCCTATGAATCCGGTGAGAGGTCAAATCAACAGGCTGGAGGGAGAGTGGCGGATGACTGTAAAAACAACACTTGTGAGGCATAATTCATAGAAATGACTGCCCTGGTGTAACTAGCAGAGGGTGGTCATATGAATGGTGTACAAAGGCAAAGGCAGAAATATGCGCCAATCTGTTGCCACTTTGAAATTCCTTAATATTAATTGTGTAAGTTAAACCTGTGGAGGGTGATTTATACTCGCCTTTTGTAAGAACTGAGCCGCACAAATTCCCACCACATTTGCCCCCTATCATTTGGAAAAGTTTAAGTGGCAAAAACACTGCATAAAAATAGCCCAAATCAGTAACATATGCATTGGAGGATGGCAGTACGGTTCAAGAGGTGTCAGTTAATTATTCACGTCGTTTGGGTGTGCATTAAAACGTACAATACACTTAATGACTGAGTAAGTGAGTAAAAAGTAACGGAAAGTGATTTTGTGCCCCTACATTTTCACATTTCATTACTTGTCTCTAAAGTCCCACCCAATATCCACCCATCCGACTAAGGCGCATTTCACTTGGGCCACCAAAAGATTATGTTTGCAGTGCTATTTCATAAACTGCAGTCGCAGTTTCCAAATAGATGATGGCCAAATAGTGATTAAAGGGACCTTGGCAGTGCAAAAAACCATCTCTGTCTTCCTTAGATAGAGCAAGGATTGGTGAATGAGTAGGGAAATAGTCCCAAGACAAGGTCTTACTGGGGAACAGGGAACTATATGCCACCAAAACATATACTAGTGAGAAAATTGGCTTGTCAGTTAGAATAATAGGAAGGTTGATGCTGCTTCACCTTCCACATACCTCTGATGCTATTACTCCAAGTTATGGCTATCATCTAATCCAAGCATTTAAAATCCCACAGTCATAAGCCAAGCAGGTAGCTATGGACAACTTGAAGTGGTATGAAAACGAAGGTAAGTAGTGCTGCATTTCTTCTTTGAGCTGGCGAATAGATTGTATCTCTCTGCAACAGGCTAATTAATTACTGGTTTAATTATTCTCGCAATTAGAAAAGTCTCTCCTTGTACATACTTTAAAAGACGCAGAAAACTAATCACTGCCATTCACCAGCACAACTATGCCTTTATATGAGCGACAGGTTCTGCGCTTTTTAATGTTTACCCTCATTGATGTATCTCGGTAAATTTGATCCAGTTCAAGTGTTATCTACGCAATCCTTTGAATAAAAAGTGGAAGTCTTAAGAATTGAAACAAATGTATAAACTTCATTGAGAGTACCTATGCAGCGCTCCAAGACTTCCCTTAAGGCGAAAAAAGTCGTAATGCTCCCGCAGTAATTAAATTTCTATGCAAGTGAGGTAATAACCACAAGTCACTGATTCCTCTTGGCAATTGTACTGGATCTGGAGTTTCGTCCTAAGTAGGAAATGGATTCGGGATAAGAAATTGTACTAGCCACCACGCATGTCCATGACGAGACGGCGGAACACAGACCTAAAAACAGATTTATGTAAGAAAGGCCGGAATTTGGCACAGTTGCGAAGAGATGGAACCTTGCGTTTGTTTCTCCTTGCCCCTTTTTTCACTTCAGAGCTAGAATTTCATACCTATCTGGGTTTTATCCGGCTAGTAGAGAAGTGGAGCAGGTATCGCGTGATCTCATCATCAATATCTTTGTGCAGATACGGTAGTCATCTCTGTAACGAAACTTTTCCAGTTGGTTTCCATTTGGCATCGCTTCCGTTATTAACAGTATTCCCGCAGAACACAGGACTAGAGTAATTTTCAACCCTTCTGTTTGGGGCCGTCAACGATTCCCCAATTCATAGCATATGCATTACTTCCACCCCGGTGGGGTTTGTCATTTGGCAGAAGGGAACCAAGCCAGATGTCCTTTAGGATTGTGTTTGCTTTCCGTTGCCACTATTGTAGCGCTCCGAGACTTCTCTGAAGACGAAAGAGGACATAATACTCGGGCAGATGGGGATTGGGGCTACTGGCATGGCCCAGAGGCCAGGCCATTCGGTAAAGGTTCAATAGCCTGCACACAAAGTAACCCTTTAACAAAACCGACAGTTAAACAAACAACCTACGTGTAGCACTTATTTTGAATGCCCTTTGTAGAGGTTTACAGAGGCTGGCATGTATGGTTTCTAAGGTGTTTTACTACATAATCACAGAATGCGCTTTGAGGTGTCTTATCCATTGAAATACTTACAATGGCGGCCTACTGTCCCCTACCAATGAAAAAAATTAATAGCTGGATTTAATTTACCATGCGTTTTGTTTATAGAAGCCAAGATGAAGAAAAAGAAGAAGGGGAAGAAGAAGGACCACACTTTTATTTAACCTTTAGTTACTACCTATTTATAAAAATTGCGATCAAGGGGTTGGTTAGTATTGATGTCAAGAAAAGGTGATGAGTGACGGTGGGAGTGGGTCAGTGTCGACGTTCTCCCAATTAAACTAAAATGCAAATCTTCGCACGAGTACATTATGTGGTAATATTTAGCTCTGTGTTGACACGTAAGTACCAAGACGCCACTTTCCTTTCACTTTTTTACCAGTCCTAACTCTATCAGCAGTAGTAGGAGAAGCAGAAGGAAAAGCATCAGAGGAAGTGGAAGAGGGCGCTGGCGACTTTGAATTGTATTATGTACTGTGGCATGGAGACACCAGAAATGGTTGGTTAGCCTTTGGGAGGTAAGGAATTGTGTCTATGGCCTACCTTGCACACACATACACACAAGCACGGGAGATGTAGGCGTAGTCTGCCTTCTGGTGACCAAGTGATGTGTGCCTTAGACGCATGGAGTGAGTATTAAATGGGCAGCTCGAGATAGTTCGAGCAATGCTAGTACACCCAAGGGAGGCTGGAAGACAGACACAGATTTTCGTTTCCAACCACAAGTCAGTCAGTCAATCAGCCAGTGAATAAATGCTCTAGAATGCTTGGCCAGTTTCTACAACATAAGAAGTCGATGGTCCAACAAATTTTCCACCATCTCTTAATATATGAGATCCGTTTACAAAGCTATCCAGTCTTTACGCTTTTTTTCTTCTTAAGGACTGTTGGGGTAAAGGAAAAGTTCCATCACTCACGCCATACATCAGAGAAATCCTTTTTCGGTCACTTTAATAGTCGTTTATTTTATTAATAACCCACAGGTCTTCGATACTGTCGTAGAAAGGATATCTCGAAACGTGATGTAGCAGCTTTGGTTCTAAGAAAGTTATTATTGGAACCATTCCTTTCCAATTTTCTAATGCTATAAAATAAAATTGTTAAAGAGCCTCTGTTGTTGTGATATCATGCTCGTGAATGGAAGCTCAAAAGGGGAGAAAAATAATAGGGAGCAAAATAAAGGACGTTGTAACTCATGCGCTTTACACTTTACTTAACTCCTTGAATGATTTTTGAGTCTACGAGTCAGCAGTAGGAAGTTGGGGAAAGTTCACGGTTGTTGGGCAACAGGAGTAAATTTCAAATTGTAAATGGCAGGGTAGTCTCATATTAATATTTTGTGCATAGCATATGATATGAAAAGGGAATTCAACTATTGTCCTGTAATTTAATACACAAAAAGATCCTTAAAAAAGGGCGCCAAGTTTTGCTTGCTACCAAAGTGCAGGTCTTCGGTTGCCTTTTCCTCGTGCTGATCATAACAACCTTACTAACGAACATTAGGGATGTGCTAATCGTTGACCCTCCCAGTGATCTTCTAAGCACACCAAATACCTACAAGAGGCGCCAATGCTATGGCGTGGGGGCTGCATAGGGGGAAGGAAGCCGTGATGCCATTAATCTGAAAATTGGAAATTGTCTCAGTGGCAAGGAATGCTATTTGATTTTTGTGCATGTTGCACCACGACTCAACTACCAGCAGGTGTGACCTTTGTTGTTAATAATTGCTAGGGGAGAATTGAAGTAAACAAGTAACAATCACTCCCGTACCATACCTAGGGAATACAAGAGAAAGACCTTGGCTGTGATTGGCTGAAGGGCTATCAAGGTCGTGTTGAATTGTGACAATTACCCTGGTCATGAGATATGCACAGCAACCAACAATAGCGACTTATGCCTTTGCCTGCAGTCAATGCGCCACGAACGACATCCTGCAGTGTTTAAAGTTAGTAGTGACGTAACTTTCATTTGTCTTCACTAAAAGAGGTCGAAGGGTATTTAAAGCTGAGGCTGGGCAAATAAGACCCACCCACTTGTACTGTCGGATAACAAAAATTTCTTCAGTTCTTTTACGCGTGTTTTAAAAACTAATCACTCATGTTTGAGCCTTTGTTCACTGGCTGGCTAACTGACTTGTAGTTGGAAATGAAAATTCGTGTCTTTCCAACATTGGTTGACCTATCTCGAACCATCCATCTAAAACCCACTCCAAGCTCCCAAAGCACACACAGAAGAAAAACCACGTTTGCGGTTTTGTGCATTCATGTAATGTATGTATCTTTGTCACGCCACATGGTGCACCTCAAGATCGCTTCCGCTTCTTCTACTTCCACTGTTACCACTTCAGATACGACCAGGAATAGTGAACTAGTAGAAGGAAAGTTGTGTTCTGGTTCTTAAATGTCCTTACCAAACGCAACTGCAGGAAGAGTGGAATGGAATGGAGACATTGCACTGCCTCAAGCCCACACACCCACTTGCACCCTCCTTATCCACTCTGATGATTATTGCCATGTTTTCTTGGCATCAATACTAGCCAATCGCTTAGTCAAACGTGAAATGGGGCGCCGGGATCCAAAAGTAGGGTGGGAGTGGAATGCCTCTCCTTGGCTTTTAGAGGCAAAAACATACGACAGAGTGGAAAGAGCTGTCCACCACTTCGTCATCGTGATCACTTCAATGAATAGCCACCTTGAGGAGCTTTCTATGCTGATGTCGTTCCCATTGGTAGATACGCAGAACGCCTCACCCACCATTCGAGTGAGGATCGAATCGTAACCGAGTCCTGGCAATGCTCACCACACACCAGAATTTGCAATTTTACCACCGCGTGAAATACTGGAAAGCAGCCCTCTTGAAGCACCGACCGCACGTCATCCTTCCCCCTTTTTTGGACGCGCATTTACAGTTGCCCGCTTTTCTCAAATTATGCAAATTTATGCACCGCACCTACACACCGGGTCAAGAAACGACGAATAATTGGCTGAAGAATTAAGTCTGCGGTGACCACTTGAGAACTGAGTCTCTTGATGCCAGCACAGCCAGTCTACGCCTCTTTCCGCATCATTATGCATACATGTATTCGTGTAACTCGTCACTAAGTAAAACATCTTATAACAAGAGGACAGAGGGGTGAGAAGCAAGGACGCAAAATAGAGTGAGGGAAGGAGGATAGAGAAGGTTAGAGAATAAAATAGAGAAGATGAAAGTGGAGCGGGGAGCAACATCAGTTAGGCACGCGCAAGCGCATACATACTCCCCTGCCCTGTCCTAGGGCGCACTCACCCTACCAAGGCGTAGCGGACGGAATATGTACAAACAAGAGCAAATGTCTTGTTCAGGGGTTAGTGGTGGACCAGCCAGGTGAATGGGGGAGGTCAAGGAAGCCCCCCTCGGGATGCCGGGGGTCACCCTGACGGGGAGGAGAGGAGGAGTGATTGGAGTGGGCACGGGGAGGCGAGGAAGAAGCACCGTAGGGGCCCGACGATCGGCTCTGGTGACAGACTGCGCAGGAGGGTGCCACGGTGCTAAAGTTGGTGACACCGGTATCAGCAGTAGCCGGACCGGATGGGGAGGACCAAAAGTCCATAACAGAGGTTGAGGCACCTCCTGTGAAGAGGGAGGGGGAAGAGACGGTGGTGGTGTGCGTTCGCCATTGCTGCGATGTAAGTGGGGACAAGTTAGTGTGGGCTGGACTGGGGGGTAAAAAGCAGCGACGCGATTGTGACAGCGAGGGGCTATTCTGATGTGCTGCCTTGGGAGGAGGAGGGAGAAGATGGGAAGAATGCATATGGCAGTTATGTCCATGCTAAAGGAAAGAATGAGACAAAAAATAAGTATCTTGCAAGCAATACCCCAACAAAGAATTTCTGCGTCTGGAAACAGACGAAATAACACTGTTTTTACCTTTTAGATACTAGAATAACTTCAAATTGGATCAAGCAGCAATGTCACTCCAAATTTCACCATACACCAAAACGCCTTTCTTGTGCGCTTTTTCCCTCTCAAAACCAAAAATGCACAGAGTTGCAACCATTCCTCTAAGTGGTTCGACTTGTTTAAGGTTAGTAAAAATAGAACGTGGTAAAAAAACGATGAATTGGAATACTTCAAAAACTTTCGAGTTATGCATTCATTACTCCCAGATACAATTTCATAGATCACGTTTACATTGGCAGTGAGAAATTTGTTGCCACTTGTCAAAAATACTAATTATCAGAAAGAAAGCCTAACGACCAATTAAGTGGTTTAGCCTAAGTTGTGGTGCAGCAAAACAATTTAACTGCCGTGACTTTAGCAAAGGTAAATTGCACTCAACCCTGTCCTATGACTAAATAGACACCGATGTCTTTATCATTCCATTATAATACCGAAATAGTTGGAAAAATTCAAAAGATTTATCAAGACTGAACTAGATGAGATTACGATAGTTGATCAGACGACAATATAACTAGTCTATCCACCAACAACACCAATTTTTCCATCACTTGCACCCAAACAGGATCAGTGTGCCTATTCCCATTTTCTTACCATCTTCAGTGTGGCTACCGTCTCTGCAATTTGCTGAGACGTGAACTGTGGGTAGAGGGTGGCCATTTTGAGGAAGAACTCCCTGGGTGTGAGCGGATTGATGGCCGGATGGGAGGCGGCAGGAGTAGGGAAGAGATTTGTATTTGCTGCTGCTCCCGCCGATGTTGGAGACTGCAGAGGTATGGGTTTCGCAGCAGCACTGACAACGGCGGGGGCGTAGCCCAAAGATTGGGGCGTGCAGGGACTCGGTGTAGCTGAATGCGAGCAAGGCCGAGGGGCAGGAATAGGGTGGGAGGATTGTAAAGATGACAGGCAGACCCGCCGTGGATCGGGCTTTGCGTCCACCAAGTAGGGGGCGCTTGATGGCATCGAGGTGAGGGAGATGGAATGTGCATATCTCATTGGATTACTGCTGGCCGGAGCTGCATTAGAAAGCAAGGAAAGAGACACAGCGAACGTCAAATTGGGCGTGCATGAATCAACCTTCCCCAGAAGTGAGGAGACACTAAACGCATAGAAGACCTCCAAAAACTGTCATTTAGTATGTGTAACAAAAAATGGGTTGAATGGAGAAAACCTAGGCGTCTGTTTGATTTTTTAAAAAGTTGTAACTTATAATTGGCGTAGTCATGGAAACATGAATCATATTTGAGTCGACATCATGATCGTCCTGATCAGATCAGATTGCATGATCCTCGGCTCTTCGACTTCACACAAGTTGGTTTTTCCTCCAATAGCCGAAGAAATGGAGAGGCTCTGCTCCTAGAGTAAGTCCATTTAAATAAGCGTACACACTAATGAAACGTAATGAATACCAGTTAATCAACAGGAAACATCAGCAAGGAGTAGTAGAGCTTGACTGAGGTTAGAGACTACAACCAGGGTTTGTCTGTGATATCAACCACCGATATGTGGGTGAAGCATTACAGACTAAGTAGTTCAAAATAGACCAAACGACGTAGGGTATTTTCACTCACAAAACCAATCAAAGCCCAGAAATAGCTACAATACACTGTTGGATAACCTGAAGACATTAACGATTTTCAAACAAATCATGACTAGGAACCATCGAATGAACCTGGACCATTTGCATCAACTACCAGCATAAGGGATCGTAGCATACCTCCAGATAAGCGGCCCATACTCTAAATCTTTACTTGGGGATGAATTGAAATGATAATGAATGACGGATTCAGGTCACGGATGAATGATCAGGCGGATAAACAATGCATTAGGGGAAGGCTGGGCTCAAATAGCGTTGTTTGCAGAAGTACCAGAAACAGAGGCAACTCGAACTAATACCACTTCGGGATGGTTAGCAAACGTATCTCAGGAGTTCCATCACAAACCACAACTTCAGCACAGCGATGATAGCTAGAGGTAAAAGCCCAACGAACCGGATTCAAGTTTCAACTTCTTATTTGTGAATATATTTCGCTGTACATGCTCGCAAGCACACACAAGGTAGGGGAGGGAGAACGGAGAGCGTAAGAGGAGAAGAGGAAGCGTTAAAATTTTATAAAAAGGGAAAGTGTTAGTAGGCCTCAAAAGATGGTGGAAATCTTCAGACACTGTGTATGTGACCTGGTAATCTCGCTCTTTTTGCACATTCACTTTCGATGGCCTACAACACAAAAACGGAATGATGACCATCACATGTACGCTACGCCGTTGGTGTGTTCAACGGTGTCGCAAACAAGCAGAAAACTCGCAAAAAGGCTGCACTTGGGGGTTATGGAAAGAACATCAATTACATTCATCCAAAATCAATCCTCCACAACAGAACCACCATTTTGAAACACAATCAGCATACAAAACTTCACACGTTAATCCGGTAAAGACCAATTAAAACCTATTCTGTGACAGTAAATACAGCTAAAGTCCAAATGGGTATAAATGCATCGCCCAACTGTTACGAATGAAAATTACAAACGCACGACAAAACGCAAGTGTATCTTAACCTATAATTAACCAATCCAACTTCAGCCTTTCAAAAGAAAATATGGAACATTTAACAAACACCAAGACCTGTGTAACTTGGTTTATCAACATGGTGCCTAAAAGTATAAACGTGAACATCACTGATCGGGATAAAATCAAGGGAAATAAGATGAAACTAAAGGCCTTCTACAAGACCAATAGCTGTGTTCAGGGTAATGCGTTCTCGGGCCCCTATTTTGCACTTTTTAAAACCGCACGACTACGCAATGCTTGCTATTTTCGTATAATTATGGGAAATTTAACGAAAAGCACGTTGGATGAAGTCACATGACCAGTAAGAGGGATAGATAAAAAACATCACACACGGAGCCACAAAGCAACATCAGTAGGAGCCATACTTAGGCCTGTCTTGACAGCACAGGCGCGGAAAAATATGAATCCCCATGTGTTAGCAGGAGACGAATTAGTTCAGCTGCGCTGATGAACGCACAGAGGAGGGGAGAAAAAAGTCGGTATCGAAATATATGGAAGCCAGCTTCAGAAACGGATACGCGGAAGCCTAAAGGTTCGTCAAGTGTTGCACTAGTATATATGTTCCGATGCAGGCACACGAAAAGTGAACTTTCCTTGATACAACTAAACCAGAAAATACACTAATTATTTTTTTAGTGTACAGTCAACTGTAAAATCACACATCCCAGTTAGCTGACAACGGGTAACTTCTGGAAATTTAATATCGGCCGAATAAGTTCAATTGGCGTAAAAAAAGCCATAAGTGATACCGGACTCCCATGTGGTAGTTGTAAGGTCGTAAATACTCAAGAATCCTGGACAAATTCAGATCCGCAACTCGTAGGTCAGCCCATGCAACACCATGATCCCACAAGTGTTACACCAGTAGGTTAGCACAAAACCAGACACCTCACCCGCATCTACACACCTACGATAGTATTGTGACGAGTAAACAATAGTCTGCAAGGTAAAAGATGTATGCTAATTTGGCACCATTCCCCTTTTAATTTCAACATATGCTGATTTAATACAAACTAAGAAATGGGAGGAGACAGATAGATACATAAGCAAACCGAGTTAAATCGACGCAAAGCCGACAAGGGGATGAAGGTAGCAGCACATAAATGCGCATCAAACTTCTACTAACCTGCCCGATGTTGCTGCTGGCTGGGGTAGTGATGTTGCGTAGGAACATTGTGCTGGGCTGAAAGACTATCGTGACACGTCAGAGAGACAGAAGACACTTGTTGTATCGAGGGGACCTGCGATGATAGCGGCGGTGGAAGCGACGACGATGAGGGTGGCGGCGGTGGAAGAGAAGGGAGTGGTTGACGCTTTGCTGTCGGTTCGTCCTCATCATCAGACTCCGTCAGGTCGATCATCACTTCCATATCGCCAGCGTTCTACGCAAAACACGTTTGAAAACTTTTCAAAAAGGCGGCGTATTACTGACACCACCTAGTAAAGATGCATGCCCCAATCGTTGCTAATTAATTTATTACTTGGGAAAATAAAGGCGTGAAATTTAGCAGTCATCTAGGCAGGAACAGCATGGAAAAAACCAGACACCACATTCGCAAAGTTTATAGGAGCACGGCTCCGATGTTGACGCAATCCCTGAGTGACATAATTCGGAGCAGAAAAAAGCTTCCTCTCATTAAAAAAGTCACACGAAGGCGAATAAGTCACTCAATCGTCAATGCACAATTCCAATGCAACTTTCAGGAAGGCGCAACAAGTACAGCAACGCGTGACATCACAACGCAAAAGGAAAATTGTCCAAATATGATACTAGTTGTGATAAACGTATGAGTCTTAAAAGCAATCCATGGCAGAAAAAATTCATATTGGTAAATACAATCCCAAACCCGCATTCCCACAACGCCCATTGCTAGGTTAGAAAAAAAAGAAATACTTTGACATCGTGAAATACAAGCGAGTCACGGGGACAAGCCTTAAAAATGGGGTATGCTAGGTACCTCATTGCATGCGACAGCATTGGCACTTCCTGCAGAACCTCTCTTCAAACCAGACGAGGATTGATTAAGACAAGCAGCGTCACCGTTCAAAACAGAGGAGGGAGATGATGGCCCATCCGATTTGCAAGAGACCCCGCTGGTACAAGCGGGCCTCATCGTGGTCCAGGACCCGTTCTCGTTGAAGACTATCTCTTCCACGTCTTGCGACTCTCTTGTCGCCAGTATATCCATAAGAAGGCTGAAAAGGTTAACAGTGGTTCCAGCATGCAGCTAATCAAATAGCTTAGATCAATCTACAACCGCATCAGGGTCCCAAAAAGATCAACAAGATCAATCCACGAAAGCTGTCCCACTTAGGTGCGCCGCTCATAAAGCCGGAGTGTAATCATCATCCGGCAAAGGGTCACTTTACATATTTTATTGTTCGAAATCCAATTGTGGTAATTGTAAGGTGATAAGGAGCAGATCACGCCGCTGGTGACGAATGTAAAATGGGTGACAGTTATAATTAAATCAAACAAGTAATAAATATAACACACCGGACCTGAATTCACGGCTCTATTTGAAGTGAAAACGAATGAGTATGAAACGGGTGATTTTTTGGGTCCCAACAATAAAAATCAAGGGTGATTTTAGGATTACTTCAATTAACATGGTTTGCCTTGCCACGATGGCATTCTGTCGCCATCAGCTGGAGGCGCCATCAATGAGCCGTGGGGGAAAAACACTACAAAAGTTTGAACAGGCCTCAGTGGTACAGAGGTGAGCATGAAGTGCAGAAGCACCTAGTAGGATACAAAATAGTTTTCATTGGAAGATTTGCCGTCAAAACAGGAAAACAACTCGTTATCATAGCATAGATGAAAAAAATTAAAGCAACGCCTTTCTAAAAAAAATAACAAAGCGGCGAGGTGACTGAAAACAGCTTAAAGTGGATCACGTGACTGAACACAAAGGCGCACGGAACTACCTACTCGAGAAAAGAGCGAGAAAACGGATTTAGAAGCACTTCGACACTTTTTTACCACATCAATGCCATGGTAGCACACTCTGAGCGTAGTTTGGACAGCATCGTCATGAAATCTGCCTGTACGTACCAAATCAAAAAAGATTGTAACCGGAACCAGACTCATCAATCCAGAAAACAAACTTCTCTTTTTCCTACTTTGATCAACCAGCTACATAAATCTTCACACAGTCTAAAGGACAAATACGCCCAACTTCCCTTCCTAGCAGATCTGACGGAGAAATTTAGGACTGCGTACTCACCCATCGACAAACAGCTCATGGAAGGGAGCCGGTGAGTCACAAACGGGGCACTTCCAAGCAGGTTTTCGTTCATTAATGAGGAGATAGGTGTCAGCGTCGTAACACTGGATATGCTGGCACCTTTGACCTCTCACAGGCAACTTGATGCGACACTTAGAGAGAGGACAGAGTAGTTGCACGGGCAAGGTGTTTTGAATTTGCAGGTCATCGTCATCGCTCTCGTCCACCACCCCATTGCCGCTACCACCACCACAGGATGTCACAGTAGAAGCAAGCTTGTCCACTATTTGCCTCTACAAAAGAACAGGTGAATAAGAGGTCAGTGGAATTTTTGTAACAGAAATGACGTAGACAAATTAAAATATTAAATAAATAATACGACAGTGGGAGTGAAATAGAGCAAAATACACTACTCATTATCAGATGTCCTATGAAACCACCCCGTACCTGGACAACCGGAGCAGGCCGGTACGCATGCGTTCGAAGGGCCTCGCATAGTTCTTTGGTTGAGTGCTTTTGAACGAGGTATATTGCAAAAAAGTTGTAGGAAAAGGTTGAGTAATCGTGCGACCAAGACAGTTTCACATGGTTGGATACAGCCGGGGAAACACGTAGCTAAATGGAAATGTGGTTCATGTATACGACGTACGTGCTTTGGCATGGGAAAACAATATTACTAAAGCACTCTAGTGGGAAAAAATTCAGCAATCAACCTCTAATGTAATTATGATGTTAATTGGCTACATTTCCAACTCCAGAAATCGCAAACGCTGAAATAAGGCATAAACTAGACGTGTGCCACCGTATACAAAAGGGTCGGATTACTGAAGATGGGTTTCAGTGTGTTACAACTTAGTACTTTATACCACGTAAACACAGTATAAAATAAGTGCTATCAAAAGAATAGCTAGCTAGAGGATGGGTATTCAATGAGCGTGGAAGGTAGCATACCAAGGGTGTAATGTTAACCGGTCGGGCATAGCGTCGACCATCCATATTAGGTCTACAGGTTGGGAGCAACGGTGGAAGCATGGCTTGCTTTACATTCACAAAAATATTGAGATGAATAGGCATGCTATCGGCAAATGGTGCAAGGACAGGTTCGCTTGAGTCCGGAGTCGAGGCTGCAACAACCTCCGGTAGTAAAGAAGGCTCAAGTTTACCGAAACGCATTAGCACCTGCACGCCGAAATCCCGGCGGTTGCCATCCAGTCGGTGGCTTAAATCAAAATTCAAAAACATCAAATGGGACTCAACCTATCTCAAAATAACAGCCACTAACGATTCATTGCCCATTTAGATGAACTTAAAAAATACTGTGCCATTACAACCTAATAGCAGATACAAAAATCATTTTGATATTGGATATAACCGGTCAGCTTTAGTGGGACAAAATTCCATCTACGAATGCACGAAAACGCTTTGGATAGATTCATCAGGGCAGCCTAGTAAATCCATAACTTGCGTCTTTCTCCATTGTAACCAGTGTCTAGGTGCCTTAGGTTCTATGCGACAAAAGTTCTAAACTACGTTTAGATGAATCATTACTTTCCAGGACAGTTTAAACCTCCTTCCAAAACCTGTCAATCAAAACGTGCTGCAAATGCACTTTTTTAAGAATCAAAACTGACTCCTGCTTGTGAAGACCAAAATTGGAAATTTCGAAACTAGCCACGACTACAAGAGCTGACAATGTTTAAGCTGAAAAGTTGTGAAAGTAGAATATGACGGTACCTATGGTAAGTGATGGTTTCAGCCTGATCCGAATTGATACGGAAATCAAGCAGACGTTCGTAAGTTCGCTTGCCAGGAGTGAAGTTGTATGCGGAAGGCGTCATTATGGTAGGAGGAATAATCACATCCAGAATTTTGTAGAACGGAGATTCCTCGAAACGCAACAGGGGACAAAGTGGAAGCCGCAAAACCCCATCAGCTAACAAGAATGTAGGAAAATCATGGTCAAACCTAGTAACAGTAAACCAATGCACAAAATAATTCACATAGGAGCTAAATTGCATGGGGTGATCATCGTGGGCATGGATATATCCCAAAATCTATGGAGCCAAGCTTGGATATCATGAGGAACAAATAAAAACTTACGCATTGGCAGCGTTATAAATCCTCCGTTGGTCTGCATGTTTGCTCGAGATTGTTCACGATTATTCTGACTGGTGGTGATCCAATTATGAGGATCCATGGGAGGGCCAGTAAGCCTCATATGGCCAGAACGCAAGTTTGGCTGGGCTAACTGATGTTGATGAGGTAATTGCAGTGGAGGAATCCGAAGAGAATTCGCATTTTGTTGCATTCGTATTAGTTGTTGCTTATTCACAGTGTCGACATTCGGTTGAGTTCCAGAGGTGATTTCGGACATTGATGCTCCTAACATAACAAGACGAATAAGCAGCAGCAAACAAGATACCGCAAAGGCGATACAAGAAGGTAACCATACCGTTAAGAGCAAAAGTTTGGATATCGCCTTGACGAAGACCATATCGAGACATAGTTGTTTGCATCATTAAATTAACTTTCGAAATAAACTCGTCAGACGGACCAACGTCAATGTAATTGAGGAGCCTGACAATAAGTGAATCCTTCAATCCGCTTGTGGGTAAACCAGCGATCTTAAGTAGACTTTCAAGGGTTTTTCTTTTGCATGAATGAATGTACTCCTACGGAAAAAATAGATCGACGCTGAAAACAAACAACCTTTAAGTTAGTCTTAGAAATCATCCAAAGTGGCGCCGCAGGTTAACTAAGACATTAAAAACAAATTCCCTGTCAACTAAAATTTTGTGGTATTGGCAATCTGAATTTTTAGTTTTTGTTGTGCTAAATTTATGAAAAATTTGAAAAGACCAATTTTGTATGGGTTAATTGACCGGTAGTAATTTACAAAGGAAGTCTCAACTAATGTTCCAGGTACTCCCCTTTCTAGGAAATGATTAAAACGACAGTACAAAGAATGTATGAGTAGATATTCTAGCCGCAAAGCCTTTTTAATTGCTTTTATGCTTTATACTAGGATTATCCATTACAGGGAACAACTTTAATATGATTCGTTGGATTTCCTAGACCTTTGTCCAATGTTAGAGGAACCTTTTCCATCCAATACACAATGATGTTCGTTAACATCGTAAAATACGCAATAAAGGGTTAGGCAAAACTCATTATAACGTTGGAAGCCTAATAAGACCAAATGGATCAATCCATCACGAGTCTTTAAATTCAGTGACTTTTACCCCTCTTAAGCTAAAACGGTGCCTCACACTCGATCGCCATTGATAGGACTTGACATTTTCCGTGTAATGCGTTGGCTATTTAGCGGTCAGTTCTGGTGAAGAGACACTTTGATTTGGCCGTTATGCCTCGATGGGTGGGCTGGCGTTTGAGCTGTGCCATTAGCCCCAGTAGCTTCTACATGTCGAAAGCACATATTGCAGCACCTTGAGACTACCCTGAAGACAAAAAAAGATATAAGACTAGGGCAGAATACATGTATAATCGACACAGAGAAGGTAGTTGGGCTACTGGTCTGGCCCAAAGGCCAGCCCACCCGGCTTGATACAAAGGCCAAGTCAAAGGTGGCTCCACACCAATACCAAGAGATAAACTTCTGCGTATTATATATCCCCTCCCCTTTCTTGAGCGTCTTCCCAGCCCCCCCTCTCTGATCACCCTCACGCGCCAACCAGCAAAAATTAGTCGGTGCTGTAAAGAAATACCCGCGACCCGGCCGTGCCAGTCACCAAATCTTCTTGCAACTGAGGAGATACTTGATGTCAACGTCACCAATCCCTCTTGGCAATTTAATTGGATGTGGAGTTTTGTCTGGTTTGGGAACTTGATTCGGGAACAGGGAGTTGCGCTGACCAGCGTTCGTGTCCATGGATAGATGTAGGAACACTGGCTTACAGGCAGATTTGTGTATGAAAGGACGGGATTTAATACAGGTCCATGAGGGAGGAGCTTCGCGGCCATTCCTTCTTGTCACGTTGTTCTAACTTTGGAGCTGCCTACCATCTATTCAGCTGGTAAGGTGATGGAGGATGGTGATGAACGCCAGGATCGAGTTCGCTTTTGGTTGCCACCAATGTAGCGTCCCAAGACTTCTCTGAAGACAAAAGAAGACATGCTACTCGGGCAGAATATATATGTTTGGCACAGAAAAGGTGCGTGGGCTATTGGCATGGCCCGAAAGCCGGCTTACTCGTCTCCTCGCCAATACCGTGAGATAAACAACCAATGTGTTGCATTATTGTGGCCTAGTATTATGTCTTCTTCCATCTTCTGGGAAGTCTCGGAGCACTTCACTTACAATTCACACTATTCTCTTTAAATCCGTTTAAACCACCGCCACTGATGGGACGTGGCTACTAAAGGTTCGGTAGAGGTTGCCTTTTCTTTCACAGAGGAATGATTCGATAACAAACAACCAAATTTGTAGCTGGCTAGCGTTTTAAAGTTTCTGTTAGGATAAAGTGCAAAAGGTTCCGAAAAGCATATAAGTATACGAGTGATGAATACTCATTCTTGCGTTTTGATAAAAAAATAGTCTTTTGAGTCCAAAGAAGCAAAACAATGCCGCACGCTGATTTTTAACATATTCTGTCATATTGCACTATTTCCGTTTTTAAAAAAGTAAATACATTTGCCTAAAGAAATAACAATTCCTTTTGAGCCACATTGATTAGCAATGAGTGTGTTATTTCCACAGGAATAAAGTTGTTTTAAGCCCTTTTAATAAAAAAGGAGGAGAAGTGTTAGCTTCTGATTATTGCATTTGTAGCTACTTGAAGTACCAGGCATATCGAAGTTTGTTTATACCAGTGACGTAAATCGAAATCCTCATATCCAGTAATTATCAGCACAAATCAAAATTTAAGATGAAGGATAAGTCTAAGCCGAAGCGGGCTCTCTCTCCCTACGCCGTTTTTGTGCAATCAATGCGTGATGAGCATAAGAAGAAGAACCCGTCAGCATCGATTGATTTTTCGACGTTTTCGAAGGAATGCTCTGCCAAGTGGAAGGTAAGACTTTGCATGTTACTATTTTGGTAGGCTCTATCTGCCAAGGAAAAGAAAAAATATGAAGATATCGCGGCAAAGGACAAGGAACGGTATCAAAAGGCCATGAAGAACTACACACCGCCCTCTAGTGATGACAAGAAAAAGAAGAAGAAGGATCCTAATGCTCCGAAGAAGCCTATGTCCGCTTTCTTCCTATTCTGTCAAGATGAACGTCCTAAGGTCCGAGAGGCTCATCCAGATTGGTCTGTTGGTCAATGCGCAAAGGAACTCGCTTCTCGGTGGGAGCAATGCAAGAATAGGTCGAAATATGAAACTCAGGCTTCTCAGGAGAAGGCCAAGTATCAAAAGGCAATGGAAAAGTACAATGCAAAGAAGGGCGATGACAGTTCGTAAACTATCGAGGCCAGGCGCTACGTTTTCCGATGCATTTTCTAATAGGGTCTGATTGTCTCGGTTGATGTTCGATCAATTTTTACCCCGCGTGTTATGTATATTTGTCCAAAAGTACCTACCACTGTTACATGGACTTTTTATATGCATGTATTTTATCTGAAATATAATATCAAGTTTGTAAAAAAATATATGGTGATTTAGACGTTGGTTTGGTTCTCTCCAGTAGGTTTTGTAGTCTACCCTATGGGTTAGGTTCGTCGCCTGTGAATATTCAGCCTTGCAGAGGACTTGGGTGGTTCTGCCCAGCCAGGGGTGGAGGCCGCCCGAGTAGCTCTGCGGGTCTGTCTGCCGTCAGCGTCGGTTGGCCGTCATTCGTTCGCGAATCGTATTCTCCCTCGGGCTCCATACTATCCTAAGATTTTGATGTGTAAATGGGCGTATTTCTGACTTGTGTTAATCTCGTGTACATTGTAGATTATTCTGACCGTGAGGGTCATTCCCCAAGTCGGGACGCACTGTCATAGGAATTGCAACAAGGTGATGGGAGTTGGTCATGCCAAACTGGTAAAGGGACGGTTTGACCCAAACGTTTCCGGTATTTCTTTGCTGCGGTGCTGGCTCTGTCTTCTCTCGTGCAGTTCCTTGTTCTCATGTTGGCCTCTCTTTCATCGCGTAAGCGCTCTCAGAACTGAACTGAACTGAAGCAGATTTGCGGCACTTTTCGTATCTTGCGGTAGCCCATTTTTCCTAAATTAGTCGTAATCGGTTTTTTTAATAAGAGGCAATCAAGTTAGTGCTTTTTATGCTTTGATTGTTAACATGACTAGGACTCACTTTATCGTCCTCAATGTATGGAAAGTTTGTAATCTCTGGATAGCCTCCTTGGGCTAGTCCACATCGTCGTGTCGCCAGTCGTGGGTTAACTCCACTTTGGCCGTATTTTGAGGCATTGTCATTCCCATTTCCGCCCGATCAAATGTCATATATTTTCCTTTTCATCATCTTCGACCATTTAGGTAGTTGATGTTTACAGGAGCAGTTCATCCTTTCCTGACTAGGTGGGTAAAGTGCATTGTACTAACGTCAGTTTATTGTGTATCGACTTGGTACTAAATAATTTTTACAGGGCAGAACATTTTCGATCGCTATCCAATGAAAGGGACTCACAACTTAGATGTAAAAAGTGCAGGGATTAAATGCTACGCCCCGAAAGGCTGAGTAAACAAATTAAATTCACCCATCCGTATACTTTGTGATATAAGGTATACTGTGCCTAGCTTGAAGAAAATGTGGAGTGTTTCTACTATCAAGGGGAAAAAAGAGCTCGCATGTAGAGACAGACCATCATTCTATCCGGCGGCAACCTTACTGTTGCGGATCCCTTTGCATTATCTAGTTGAAATGCAACTTCGGTGCCGAAAAACCCAACGCCCAGTGATTGCTAGTAGGGGACAATGCTTGCGTACTGAATCAGGAGTTAGTGCAGGCTGCTTTGAAAATCCACAATGCAGTATGACTCTGCACTATCACTCAAAGTGGACTAATATTTTTAACTGAACGGGTATGGCTGGCAAACAAAATTAACTCTCATCTACCTCCAGCTGGCCCAGAGAACATCTATTTGGTGCTTTCTTCCAACCATCAGACTGGCTTATTGTTAGCTTTAAAGCGCCTCTTTGGTCAAGGCCATATGTCATTCTGTAAGTGGAGCTCTTTAACCTCGAGAAATGCACTTCTTTTCCATTCCATTTTAACAGTTAGTCTGCGTGATTTCTGACTACAGTCCAATGCCTGAATGTGCTAGGCTCTGAATGCTTAAAGCAGGCAATGAGACAGGCAGCCGTCATTACTACCTGGAGGTGGGCATGCGCGTTCTACGGCCTATGCCGCTGCTGCTGCTGCTACCACTGCCACTGCCATTGCTGCCTGCTTCGCTTCGCGTGTACCTACGCGTTTTCGCCTAGCCTCCATTATAATCAATGCAATTCACTGTTGCCATAGGAAATAAACGCATGGATAGCCTCGTAGTTCTGTATACGCATACATTTGTCCTAGTGACTCATATATTCAAAGAAATGGGACTCCTCAATACCACCAATTTTGTAGGTAATCTGTTATTTCGATGGAATAAATCTGTCTCACCACTTGATTGTATGCAGTAGCGCAATTAGAACAAGCCGATTTGCATCGGACAGATGTTACTCGGTCCCCTTTGTAATAAGTCCACGGTTTACTCCTTACTGAAATCATTTAATGGGAACTTGTAGGCCAAAGTGTTAAAGGCAGTTGTCTGGTCTTTATGGTGACAAACTCTCCTTCCTCATCCATGCAGCTTGTGAACCAACTACTCAAAGAGCAAATGCATGAGAAGTCTTTGAATCCAAAATTGTGGGAGCTGGGAAGTGTGACGCAGTTAATTGTAATGGAGGTTGAACCACATCCATCCGTGTCCCCACACTTGCGTACATACGTGTACTCGCAGCGCAGGGATTCAGCCCGACCATGGAGAGAAGTTATTCAGCATGAATCACGGCGGTGCGTCCCGCCGACTCCCGTGCTAACATGTGGCTCGGAGGGCGAGAGAGGCGAGGACGTCGGGCAGAGGAGATGAAGTCAGGCCCCCCGGCACCTCCCTTTGGATGAGTCACCAGACCTCGAGATTATGGGTGTATGTCTATGGCCTCATTCAACACAACACAAGTATCGCGTGGCACTAGAAGGTGCTCATTGGCCTCCGGCTACGCATTCACCCACATCACCAACTCAGGTCCCCTGGCCCAAGCCATACCGCCTTATATTGACTGTACAGCCAATAAAATTGCGGGCGATTGGTTTTCACATGACATACATCGTTTACATGTGAACCATGTGTCGTTAGGTTTTGCTATTCAACGATGTCTTGGCCTTATCTCAAGTCATGACTAAGACTAATCTGGTTTATCTTTAGTCGTAGGTAAAAATTTGGTCGAACGGGAGGAAACGAGGTAGCCACCTACAAGGGAAGGAGAATAAGGGTGAATGCGTTCACAGAATAAAACAACAACAAAGCCCTTAGTTGATTAAAAATTGGCCCTGAAAACAACTTCACTCAACAATGGCATGAAAAGAGGGACTTATGAGTAAAATTTGGTTATATAATACCCACCTGCACCACAAGAACTTGTGAGGGATGCAAAATAAGGTGCTTGGATAAGTACGTACACAAACCTAGTCAGCTAATTTAGATCTCAAATGCCTATTCCATTTTCTGATTCCTATTTGCAAAGCAATAATGTAATCATCTACCATTATGACCGAGAAATGGTCCTAGCCATTTCCAGCCTACAAAAATATCACTAGAAGAGGAGGCAAAAGAGGCTGCTGATGAAGGTGAGGGTGACCAAGTGGGGTTGCGACGATTTCCACCTCACATCATATCACATTACATCCGATTCGAAAGTACAAGCTCTCACACATTCTAATCAGTTTTGTGGCATGTGATTTGGAGGCCTATGGTATGCGCAGTTCTGTGTCGTCAAGAGCAGCACCCTCCATTCACACACCTCCCTCTCTGTGCTGCTTGTTTCTCGAGCTCGTGCTTTGCACACCCTCATGCTCCATCCCATCCACTTGCATCCAGTGACTGCCGATCTCAATCGCATTTATTTCATCAACCACAAGCAATTCACTGTGAATAATTGAAATTACGCTCACCACATACACTTGTCACACACACACACACACACACACACACACACACACAAAGGCAGCATAGTCCAATGAGGATGAAGTGACAGTGATGGTAATGCTGCTGGTGACCTGTGCCTTCCAAATGTGGAATCAATGGTGAGGGTGTCGTTGTATTAGGTCACAACCACTGGATCATGTGTGTTGCGAGACAGGAGCATGAGAGGGCAAGAGCCAAGAAGCACAAGAGCATAAAAGGA
This sequence comes from Echinococcus multilocularis, assembly GCA_000469725.3. Lineage (NCBI taxonomy): Eukaryota > Metazoa > Platyhelminthes > Cestoda > Cyclophyllidea > Taeniidae > Echinococcus > Echinococcus multilocularis. The sequence continues at coordinate 1,738,753 of LN902842.1, read as the reverse complement.
GAATGCCACAAATGTCATTACGCGCCACAAATCATTCAGTGCGTAAAACCCTTCAAAATGCGTACCACCTCGCAACATTTTCATTTCCATGCTTGAGCTGGACTCGGCGAGTAAGACACACAACCTAGAATCACACCCATCAGGTTCAACAAATTCATCGGAAAGCTTTTAAGGCCGCGAGATCAAATAGTAACTCGTGATCCACCATCCCCGAATACTGCATGGACTTTTACTACTCGTTTGACGAATTTTGTGGGATTACTGCCATTACCTTATAATAAATTTCCAAGCCAACTAAATATTTTGACAAACTTGTTAATTGTTAAAACAGAATTGAAAATCTGGCGGTGAATCATGTAAATAGCCGCAAGTCTAGACAACGCTGATATCCAATTTCAAGCGTAATCACAAATGATCAAGTCATGTTTGTCAGTCAGAGGCATCATCAGAGAGTAAAGAAATAAAATTCAGGTAAACAGACTGCTAACTTTTATTTACCAACAAAGACTGCAGCTGGCTGCACTCCTTTCTTCACATCTCTGATCATGTGGTCTCCTTACACCGCCAAAGCCAAGTTTACCTTCACACTAATAACACGAAGAGGAGTGGAATGCTTTCCGTTGAGAATAAAAGAGGCACTTGAATGTTGAAATTCCAACTACCACCTCCTAATGACACATATTACTTGTTAACACTTTTTTCGCCTTTGCGAACCCTAAAATTCACATGACTAAATTTCCACAACAGAGAGAAGACACTTGTAACACAATGGCAGTGGCACACCGCCTAGAATTTAGCGACTTTTCCATTAAAGGACTCTGTGAGATAAGATTAATATTATGCCGGATTGATGGTGCTTCCCTTTGAGCACAGTCTGGAAGTTAGTCATTCCTTTGAGAGGTGACAGACATCGAAACCACTTACTTTCTGCCAATTTGATCCCGGTTAAAAGGAGACTATCTAATATACAATTACGTTTTTGTCCCTGTTGAAGAACCCATTTTAATTAAGTTGACATTGTTGTATGAGGCGAATAAAAAAATTAGGTGCTTTTCAGTCTGGCTTGTCGGAACCACCTGTTCAAATTTGTACAGACTTGGAAAAGGCATGTGATCATTTATGTGGGACGGTGCATTACTACCGTAGTGTTTGCGTTCTCCACTATTTTCCATATATTTGGAGCCCTCTAGCCTGAAAAAAAGTATGACAAATAGGATCGGGGCAATTCATTTTACCGTAGCTAAGTGTACCCTCGAGAATCAGAGTATTCTTTCTTACACTTTGAGTCCAGTAATGAATCTCTCCATGACAGGCACATTACTGTGGGGGGAACAAGCGCTCCTCCCCATTCTCTGACTATAAAGGGCTAATAAGCGTTACTTGTGGAATTTACGTGTCAAAGACAACCCACGGTCCTGAGAACCACCTACATCAAGTAAGGCAAGGAAAGGTAACCACATGATCTATCAGCACCCACTCGCTCCACTTGCACCTCTTCGCCCCCCCATTCTTCGCACCAATCATCCACGTTGCATAGAGGTGGTACGCATTTTGAAGGGTTTTACGCACTGAATGATTTGTGGCGCGTAATGACATTTGTGGCATTCTCCTTTTATGCTCTTGTGCTTCTTGGCTCTTGCCCTCTCATGCTCCTGTCTCGCAACACACATGATCCAGTGGTTGTGACCTAATACAACGACACCCTCACCATTGATTCCACATTTGGAAGGCACAGGTCACCAGCAGCATTACCATCACTGTCACTTCATCCTCATTGGACTATGCTGCCTTTGTGTGTGTGTGTGTGTGTGTGTGTGTGTGTGTGTGACAAGTGTATGTGGTGAGCGTAATTTCAATTATTCACAGTGAATTGCTTGTGGTTGATGAAATAAATGCGATTGAGATCGGCAGTCACTGGATGCAAGTGGATGGGATGGAGCATGAGGGTGTGCAAAGCACGAGCTCGAGAAACAAGCAGCACAGAGAGGGAGGTGTGTGAATGGAGGGTGCTGCTCTTGACGACACAGAACTGCGCATACCATAGGCCTCCAAATCACATGCCACAAAACTGATTAGAATGTGTGAGAGCTTGTACTTTCGAATCGGATGTAATGTGATATGATGTGAGGTGGAAATCGTCGCAACCCCACTTGGTCACCCTCACCTTCATCAGCAGCCTCTTTTGCCTCCTCTTCTAGTGATATTTCTTTCATCTGAAAGCGACCACTACCCAGTACTAGACAACTATGTGATCACTTGGAAATGGGAAATTTGGAACTAGAACATTCATTTAAAAGATAAAACTGAGAGCTAAATACTTATGACCAAGATTAAAAATATCAAAATGCTTTATGTAATTATTTTTTACAGTTTTTTTATATCTACTCGGAAAAGGTTTTATTAGATTGCTTAGATGATTATTTTAAAGACAAACAATTTTTCGCAGTTTTTCATTAATCATTATGATAAATGTCTAAACCGATTTGGCTCCCTCTTTCTTGGCAGCATACCCTTCTGGCCTCCTAACTATAGTTAATAAATCTTCCTCCATATTTCTACCGCCTTTAGAGAATTCAGAGAGGATTGCAGACGAGTTGGTCTGTATAATCTCGATGCAGCAGTTTGAACTTAACAGAATTTTTGGATACGCCTGACCTCTAGAAGCAAATAAAAGATAAAAAGAACAAAAAGCATTATTCACTAATCGCATTAGTGCCTACTTACCTACCTACCCTTCACAAAAGTGACAAAGTTGTCTACCAAGCTCAGTACATGAAGTGCCTTTGAGCTACCATTATCATACATACTAAACAAGGATGGAAGTGGGGGGATAACCTCCGCGACACATCCAAATCGGATGGATGTTGTCAATCCTGATATCCAAGTCGGAACTAATAATAGTAGAAAGCGTTTTCCACACTTCCATTGTCGACTCTTGGAGCTATCACAGTGGAGGAAATTGGTCCTTGATCCTGTCTAAGTGTTGACTGGATTTCATCTGTCTGATGAACCGAATGACCTCCTCAGTTGGATTTAGGAACTGACATTAAGGGAAATCTGTGTTAAAAAAACCTCTACTCTCTCTCATATTCACATTTATTTGCCTTTGTAGTTTTTACGTGAAAGATACCGACCCCTCCGGCTGTTTAGCTTCAATTAAAGACACGCGTAGAATGAAGAGTAAATCATGCAAACACACCAAAATAAACGCCAACAAGTGATGGCCAAAGAAACAACGATCCAGCGTGTAATTGAAAGCGATTTGTAAGGCGTGCAATGCCAAAGTAGAAATAACATTGCGAGGCGTTTAAGTCAAACCGGTAGCCTTAATTATGCAGAGCGAAAAGGAGGGGTACAGTGACGGTGTTTCATGTAATTCTGAGTGCCAGGTGTGATGGCAGTGGTACACTTTTTGTGGGCCAGTCAGTCAAATCCAGCACAAGACACGGGTAATCAAGGCTGCAGGCAACAGATGTAATGCGCCCGTTAAACCGTATGAAGTGACCGAATTTTCTCCTGCAAAATGCTGTATAATAGGATTGACACAGAGTTTGTGGTCAAATTGCATATCCTGCAAATGTTCATTTCATTTGAATGGCAAAAGCGACCAAGTGTCAAGAGAAAAGTTACCGTGGGCAGGTTTCCAGTGCGTGTGCAAGTGAAGGTTCCATGCATCATCAGTGCCTCAGATGCACGCTACTTCAGACGTTTTAGCTAGAGGACTGGAGAAGGGATTTAGCAACTAAGTCATAAAGGCTACAATAACAACAGAGACCTTTGATCCACAATTTGCCAAAGCACACAGGCTACTTTACATTTTCGTTCCCTTGACGCATTGGTCGTATGCATCATATGGCCTTGATAGGGGTAACTGAAGTGAGGTACTTTAAACCTGCCCTATGTGGACTGCGTTAGGGAATGTGTTCGCAAGATTTACCAGGGTGATCGAGTGTGTGCCAACATCCCTGGCGTTTATTAATTGGCTGTTTTTCCCATCTGGCCCAATCTGAAGGACAACTCAATCCATTAGTGAAAAAGAAGGGTAGTAAATGAGACAATAAATCATTGAAGTGTTATTAAGTACTGGTAGCAAAAAACACCATAGAAACTTTCTATCCTCAGTGTAATGAGATCCCTTTCCAATTTTCTAACCATCAGTAGGTAGGTTGTTTGAAACCCTGTAAGGTCAAGAGAATGAGGACAAGTTAGAGGGCGCAATCTATGCAACGCTTTATTAGACCGTAGCTCTCTAAGATTATGCAAAAAGACCAGCATATTTAGTACCGGAAAGCCACAAGTTTATTTGTAAAATCGGTTGCCGATTACAAAAAGGCAACCTTGGATGCTAAACAGGAAATCGGTTTGAAGTAGCAGCACTATAGGTCTTGTTGTTTTTAAACTATAAAATGCAATTAGATAAAATTTTTGGTCTTTGAACTTTGTTCTCTTAGAGTAAAGTACATGACCCCATTTATTCTTCAAAGATAAAATTTCACTGAATGGAGTTGTTCATTTCAAAGAGGATTGAAGAGTTTGCTATTGCGCTCTGTAAAACAAATTTTTAAACAACTTGCACAGAACCGTTACAAGCGAATCAACCTCAGTGCCCATAACCGAATAATACCGTAAATCGCGATATGACGAACCGTTTTTAAAACAAACGAATAGGATCTAATATGCATAGTGAATACGTGTGAATATACACGCTACTTATTAATTATAAGTAAAAGAAACAACGACAGAATAACAAATTTTCCTAAAACTCGATTGCTAAATAGTTATGTAGCGAGGCAACGAACCATATGGTTTATTTTAAGTATTTTATTACAAAGTTAAAGGCATAAGATGGCGTGGATCATCATCAATGAAATCCCTTCAAATTATTAGAATATTACGCATATAAATTGATGTTGAGGCTTTTTTGTGTAAAAAATTATTCAAACGTAAGCGTTTTGTCCGTTTTTTAGAAGAAAAGAGTAAACTAACTTTATGACTACGAGGGCATTGTCAATCCATGGGAAGACGGGGATTTCTGAGTTCCTGTCTGTAAAATTCATTTTTTCACGGTGTCCGATGCGCTCTTCTAACTACTCCTCTCGAATCAGGCGTCTGAAGCCGAAGTTGAAATGAAATCACAACAAAAGGAAGCACACCAGACCGCAAGAGGTAATTTTCTTACAATTTTATGATCAAGTTAGAGTTTGAATTTCCCATGCACGGAGCAATGGCAAAGCTTAAGGAGAAGATGTTTTCAAAGCCTAAAACGCCAAATTTGGTCAGCCAAATCGTCCATTTAGACCAACTGATTTGCTAGAGCTGGTTTAATAATATTGACTTGGAAATCAACATTCCCTTCAACATGTGAGGCACATCTATATAACTTGTGTTTCTCGACAGGTCTCCCCATAAGACCCAAGCGTTATTTCTCCTTAAATCAGAATAAAATATTCCCCATTAAGGACCACAATAAAATGTTATTTATCTGTATTAATCCTAGGGATGGGCCGTCTAAAGGTCTCACAAACGGTGCTAAGAATTATTCTATAGAGGGCCTTAATTTTGATCCAAATCGACCAAGGAATTCGTGCCTGCGATGTTTAGTTAATTCATGCACCTAAGTAGTAATATTTTTCCTCTAACCATCTAGGCTATTGGGATTTTTCAGCTCAATGCTTAGCTTTTTTCATATGCAATGAAACCCTTGATCCGAGAACTTTTTCCTAAATTTTTATTGCTTGCTATCAGTCAGCAGTGCCTTCTGTATCTCTTACGGACCCACATTTTTACTCCCGCTTCAAGCTCGTTTAGACAGCGAACTGGTTACAAAGCTGTAAAAAATCCACCTCAATCTCCTATCAACACTTTGTGCTCACACTGATGGGTTTTAGATGGCGCAGTGTGATGACTGAGAGGTCCTTTGTAGTTTGAGTGACTCCGCTTATTAGGGGCTACTTGATGCGAAAAGCGGTAGATTTTTTGGCACCCAAGACATTAGCGTCATACTTGTGACAACCACATCACCCTTCTTAAAACCTGACGAGGGCGAAGCTATCAGTCAAAAGGGGTTATGGCATAACAGTTGGTTTTTTTTTGCAGTAATGATGAGACATTTTCATATCCTAGGAGTGTATTCTAAAGAGAAAGCGTTACATCCACCACTGAACCCCATTCTAACTTGCTATGAGGCATTGGGGTTGAGAAGCAATTTCACACAATTCAATCGGAATCACAAACTATTATAAGGAGGACAAGAATTGTACAATTGAAACATCACTAAGTTACAAAAGTGAATTCAGTTTATGCAGTTTTGTCGGTGGTTAGCAGGGTGTCTTGTAGAGCATCACACTGACATTTCCCACCTGAACAAGTAGGTACGTGCTGACCTCGTGGGTGACATAACTAAAAAACGGGAAGAATGCCTCATACGGTGAGAATAAGTGATTTTTAAAAAGCTGATTTGATGTCATGAGACAGAAATCCCCAATATGACCACTGTTGTGCAAGAGTACAGTCAAACCAAGTTAGCTAGGCCATGCTTACTAGTTAACGACAAAAGTGCCGGTTAATAACATAAAAAGCAGAAACGAATTTGGTGGCCTAAAATTCACCTGCCTTAGATAAAAAAATTAAATTGGTAAGGATTTCCTTAAATTTGCTAAAATAAGTATCCAGTATGACAGAGATAAACGAAGCGGTGAATGCGAAAGAATTTGCAGTACGAACCAAAGAGAATTGTCTTATTGGAAGTACGAGAGATTTGTGGCATAAGATTATTGAATCAGAGACAAAAATGTACTTGAGAATTGCCAGTTTAATACCATGTATAGAGCCGAAATGTGACCCAGTATAATTTGATAAGAAGTGTGTAATTTTTGATTTGTTTGAAAGATTATGGAAAACAGTCATATTCTGTCTTCGAAGTAAGAAGATGCTATCTGCGATATTCACTGAATGCAACTCTTAGAAAAAGTCGTGATGTGAAACATTATTTACAATCAAGAAATAAAACGCAAAAATTGTGCCTTGTTTTTTTGTTTTAATTTGTCATAACTTTGGGGTTTTGGAGATGCACAATTTTAACAATTTTCGGGTATTTCAGTGAACAGTTCCAAACATTGGGACAAATAAAAGCACTTTTCCCACCAAAGCGCTAATGGCGAATAACTGAAATTAATCCTCGTGGAAAATGCATCATAGATTCCGCGTAACTCTTGTGTGAAAACGGTTCAAAACTGCGTTTACTTTCAGAAGCCTCAGAAAGAATCTTAGCTGCCGAAAATGAGAGAGTGGGAAAGATGACAACATCGCCCCATAATGAAATTGAGTAAATTTGCCAGGCCTCCTGCATACTAATAAAACTGCTTTAAATAAGTCAAAACAAAACTTGCCTCGTTGTTAGATACACAGTAGAAGTTTATGCAAGCTATGAAACACGATTTAAGCTGTTTGATGAACTCTTGTCCATGAAACATCTTTTGTAATTAACCTGCTAATGTCAATTAAATAAGTAATAAAATTATTGGGACAGATGACTGGCAGTTACAGCAAATGCTATCACGTCCTTATAACTAAAAAGGGACCTTCTATGATGAATTTGCCTTTTTTTGTTCTACCAAACCAACCAACGAGTCTAAACGCGACCTTGCTGTCATGGGCAAGGTAGTCAGGACAACATTCTAATGACATTTTAAAGCTATGAACTTGGAAACCTGAACAGAACCATTTCGCTTTTGCTCAAGGCTTATTACATTATTTGCGGAAAACTAAGTCGGACAGCTAGGGGAAAGTAAAAAGTATTTTGCAAATGATGAAAGCACACAATTGCGTGAGTGTTTTATGGGAAGAATGACATAATGGCTAAATATTTCTGTTATTAATATGACCTGTCTAGTGTAACTCCAATGAATTCCTCTTTGAAAAAAACACAAGCTAAAAGATAACCACTTTGAACTCGAGTAATTTTTTAAAAAATTTTGGAATATGTGTAGCTTCTTCGAGTAATTTGGGGTGAAGAGGTGCCCGCAAATGCAAATCACTAGCAAATTTCGGAATGCATTAAAATATTAAAATCATTTAAAAAACCTAGTTTCTACCATGCGTAGACTTTTTAAACTTGAAAACCCAAATTTACACCAAAACAATCGCAAAATGGATATATACACTTGAAGATAATTAGGTAGGACATACCTTGCAAAGTGTTTTCCAACAATACACTGCCAAGCCCGTCCACATTTGGCATCAAAGTGGGCTTTGACCATTTTGGCCACCTGTGCCTCTTTGTAATGAATGGAAAGTGCCTCCGCGATGACATTGGCGGCCTCTTTTTGCTGGGCTTCGCTCATATCGGTGGATCGCACGACCAGCTGGATGTTATGATCATCCATTTTCGCGATCTCATCGAATACATTCTCTTTCCTGTTCATGCCGTAGCCTGTCTTTTGCTTCAGGTATCTGCCTGGTGTTAGTGTATATGAGGCAGTGAGAGTGTGCGTGTGAGCACGGTGAGGTGATGTGATGTTATCGCTGCCAGCGTTCCACTCATGTGAATCACTGAATCATCGCTATCATTCTCACCGTCATCACACCGTACCCTCCTCCCTCAGTATGCAAGTCAGCAGGCTTGTGTGACTCTCAATAGCCAGATATATGCTTGGAATTCGTACCCTGTGGATTATTTTGGCGAATTTCTGGCGTGTGTGTGTAGAAACCCAGACGTAAACATTTTCCCTCAACTATTAAATGCTTCTTAAGCCAGAAAAAGTGCCCAAAGAGGTAACAAAAATATCAAATATTTACCTTAAATAAAAGTTTGAATTATGGGCCTTTAGAAAGAAGTTCTCAGTTTCCGCCAATCTCAGCATTCAATAATGTTGAGTGATGGCATCATCTGCCTACTAGTTGCCATGCCTCTCACTGGCAATAAGCTTTTTGCAAATTTCATTTAGAGATGCATGTAAGCCTTTCTTGTGACTAATGTGTGCGCACACAATACCCCACCTGTAACAAACAACGGGACAGTCTATCAAAAACAAAGAAAATTTTGAAAAATTCCCAGATTATTTATCCACCATTTACTTGAAAAGTCCACGAGAATTGTGACAGATTAACAGGTCATCTAAAGGCCCGCCTCCACTGCTTTCACCATGAGGAATGCTTGGCCAAGGAAGCAAATAATTGGAAGTTGGTTACCAGTGTCATTTTTTAACTAATGCAAGAAGTTTTTAAGTGAGGCATCAGGAATCAAACTGCCCACTACAATTAGCCCATTTCCATGCCTGACTGGAATTGAAAAGTTCAACTGTCACAGACACGTCGCGTCATAAAACAGTGTAAAAGAATGAAAAATAAGAAAGTATTTATTTGTGATGGTGGTGAGTTAGCCAGATTTGAAGAGCAGAATAGCCACTTGGCCCATGTAGAAGTAGATAAAATTCTTTGTTTCATGTGTCACGTAGCTAAAAGGAGAAAAAGATAGGTGAAAAAAAAATGTTAATTGAGGCTTTTTAATGCAATAATGCCACAAGGTGTGTCAGTACACACCTTCCGAAATTTCGACCAACAATGCAGTGCCAGGTGGGGCTGTAGAGTTTGTCAAACTCCTTTTTAAGATACGCCGCGATATCCTTCTCAATGGTGAACTGATTCATGGCATCTTTGGCGCAGTCGATAGCCCGTTGCTGCATCTCGTCTGACATGTCAGCATTCTTAATGATTGCCTTGCTGGCGCTCGTTGAAGTCATGGCAGTTAGTGTGTGAGTGTACTCATCCAAGTCACCGCCACTTTATACTCGCGGTTTAGTGCATAACCAAGTGGATGGTTCAGTAGCCTAGCCTCAGGCACCACCCTTAACACTTTTAGCGAAATGCGTTAAGGTAAAAATTTGCCGAAAATGACTGCACCTTTTCTAATATCTACGGTGACTCTACAATAGGCTAGCAGTTTTGCCTGCCCCCTTGACCTGATGCTGTAATCTTTGACCAGCCATTTTCATGGTTGCATATCACCTCACCATTCTCTGTCCGTCAAGTATAAGTCGAGTCAAGCCTCGATGGTCAAGTAAGGCCACACTGATCGCCTTTGCGGAGTCAGAATCGCTACAGTACACAATGTAAAGGCACCTTTAGGGAAAAGATTGCTAGAAAAGTTATGCAATTTCTTTTTTATGAAACGGTCCTAAGAATTGCTCAAAAAATACTAAGAGAGAGGGTAAGTAATTACTATCAATACCTTATAAGACAACCCCTCTTTGTGTGGCAGGCGGTCAGATTGGGCTGAACTCATCACTAAGCAGCTGTCATTCATTCCCAAGGACTAAAAATGGAAGGAGGAAACAAACACTAATTTTTGCATGATCCCACATTGCCACAATGCAGGATCTCTATCTCTGGACAATCTTCTCGATCCAAGACTGTGAAGCTGGAGGCTGACCTAAACGAGACAGTGACAAGATCAAACAATACTTATTTCCAAACTGATCTCAAATTTGAGTAAAATTTGCTTAAAGCAAAACAATGCTAGGCATTTGGTGGACGGATACAGAGGGACTAAAGGACATTTGTCCTAAATCATTCATTTAATTGACCTTGTTTTGTAAACCAGTATTTACCACCACATTCCTAAAAATAAAAGTAAAAAAATGAATTTTCTTCAAGTGTTTGTCGCGTTCACTAACCCAATTGAGGTTTTTGAAGTGGAGCGTGGATGTAAACACAGCCTGCTAAGATACCTTCCAGCAGACTCGGTTGGGCCTATTGTGTGCTGAAATTACGAGCATCTTGACTGGATTCATGCGCTTTTGTGTCTCGATAAGAAAACTAAAATACCCAAGGAGAGATTACTAAACACTATAGGGATCAAGACTCACCCTGGAACCAAATGAAAAAATGGATTACCGGAGGGTACTGAAAGGGATAAAAGGAAGGCTCAAGTATTTGCAAGGGGGAAAAACGAGGCATAAAGGAGGGTCTTGCCTAGAGGTTATTAGAGAATTCACGTGCTTAACCCTGCATCCAAAACACACAGACAGACAGGGTAGGGCACACATTTGAGGCTAAGCTACTGTATAAATTGACCCATGTGGCTAATATAAAACCAGAGTATTTTGGTGACTCCTGCGAAATTTGCTCGAGGTGACGTCGGTCATGCAGAGCTACGGTTCCACCATGAAGGCTGCCATTAAGAATGCCGATATGAGTGAAGACATGCAAGGGAGAGCTGTCGACTGCGCTCAGGAGGCCATGTCAAGGTATAACGTCGAGAAGGATATCGCTGCATACATCAAAACGGAATTTGACAAGACATACACATCAAAGTGGCATTGTATTGTGTGGCGTAATTCTGGCAGGTGAGACATCTTATAAAACGCCGTTTTTTACCACCGGTCTGAATATTCACCAAGTAAATTGCATTTTTTTAGCTATGTGACCTACGAAATGAGGCACTTCATCTACTTCTACATGAATAAGACAGGTTGCCATTCTCCTTTTCAAATCTTGTTAAATAACATTTTTTTAATAAAAGTTCTCTGCTGTGTTTTGCACTTCATGTTACACAAGGAATTTTCACTTTTATCATTCCTCGGAATAGCATGACTTTTAAGTGGTTTGAATGAACCACGTCGGGTGGATGTTCAATTGTCACCCTTATTCATAAGGTAGACAAGCGGATTCGTACCGAGGGCTCCTCCGATGAATTGATCCTTCGAGACAATCTATAATTCTTTGCCTCTGAGGCAAGGCTTGCGGTAAATTTTCCTCTGATTAGCTGTTTTGTCTTCAAATGTGAGAAAAACTCGGGGTCTTGTGACCTCTGCTTAGATCGCTGTTCTACTTCTCGGCTCTTTATTGTCTATTCTGTATGCCACCATGCGAGTGGCAAAAAACAGCTACTAGCATCTGCTGATTAGGAAAATTAAACCAGAGAAAATATGGAATGTTAAAATGCGGTTAAGGCAATGCTTATCCTGTAGCAGAGACCCCCTTACTACTGGGCTTTTCAGTTGAGTGAGTTGAGGGAGTTATCGAAGAAAATAAAGGAACTACAAAGCAGGGATTTACCCCCAGGTTATAACAAACTCAGGTGAAATAGCATACCTTCATGCTCGTGCACGTATGCAGGTTGGAGTGCAGATTTGAGGGGAAGCTACCGCATAAAGTGACCCATTTGACAATCATAAAACCAGTCATGTGGCAACCATTGTGAATTTGACTTGAGGTAACGTTGGTGGTAAGGAGCTGGCATTAGGGGGGCAGAGGTTATCAAAAAACAAGGGACTATGCTCAGAGGAATATACCAGGCTGGGTCGAAGTAGAGCAAACATACTTCCCCTCTTGTCCTAAAGTTCCGACCTTCTCATTAATAGACTTTGAGGTGGTTTGATGCCTTCGGTGATCTTGCAAGAGTAGGGATAGAACTTTGCCTTGATTGTTTAGGCCCACTTGTTCCGGTAGTTTCTCAAACAGCTCTTCTACCATTCAGTTTTATTGTGTCAAGCCTTTAGAGGGAAAACAACCTGTCCATTAGGTATATATACGCACACACGCAACAAGCACCGACTTCTGGAGATGAAGGGATCCCTGCATTAGAGGCATGGGGTAGCTAGTATTAAGTCTATCAATAGGAGATAACCACTTGCACGTTCGTTTGCTTAATAAACCTTAAAATGGAAAAGCCATAAATGCAATTTTTCACTACAACGCCCTAAATCATTGCAATTTATTTTCATCTGTTAATGCCTACTCTACGAGAGTTATCATTTCTATGACCTTTAAATCAATCCATCAATCAATTCAGTACTCATTGCAAAACACAAGTGAAAGTTAATCCTGTCGCTGTCAGTATTACTAGAATGAGAGCCAAACGGGTTAAATCGCTTGTGTTTGAGTTGCTTCTCACTAGAATTACACTTTTAAAACAATGATTACATAGCTTATTTCGCTAAACCAACTTCTTTAAATGTTGTATCAATAAATTTTATGAGAAGTTTAAGCACCTATGCCACAGGGTTAAAGCCCATCCGTGGACTAGACAGGCTCAAGTCACATCAGTCAGATTTTATAGACAAGCATAATGTGATGTTGCGAGCAGACTGAGCAGTTCTGTGCTAATTAACTTACACATATCTATCTAGGCACAATCGTACACCCCTATAGACAACTGTGTGCCATCCAAAGGTCCTCTTCACAGGTTACACTACATCGTTTTCGAGAACTATGCTAAAACAACACTGCCGTGTTTTTGTGCAATAGAGGTACAGAGCAATTTATTTGCTGAGTTAAATTGAAGATAATGATTTGGTTGATGCAAAAAAAAACTATCTTTGAAAACTTTTTTGGTGATAACAGATTGCAGCATTAAGGGAAAATGATCAAAGAAGTGCTACTGTGGTCATGCCTCTTCATTGCTACCATCCCCTCAGTCGTTATGAATAGGTGCAGTGAAGGAAAGTCTACAAAAGAAAACCAAAAACTCTTTGTGAGAAAAAACTGTTTTTCCTAAAAGGTGGACGTTTATTCAGCATATTTAAGTCAATCTTTTTATTTTATTCAAAAAAAACCATCGACTTAGCATCGAGACAACTATTAAGGAATCTTAAACAACTAGTCTCCTCTTTATTAAAAATTATTCAATAAATGCGTCAAGATGAGGGATTTAATTTATAAAAAAAGGCTACATGTTTTATGAGCAAATACTGATTGAAAGTAAATTCTTCATCGAGGCATTAAACGCGCAAAGTGTATAAGACTCTACTGATATTAATCTAGTAGCCACGCGTAAATATTTGTTGGGCAAGGTTCTTGAGTGAAAAACAAATCGAGACATGCTGAGATTAAATAGTCAGGGATATTAGAGTTACACGTGGTCTATTTAAAGTAAGCAATTTGGGCAAAAGGGTAACAAAAATTGTGGCGCATAGCGGTTAAGCATTCAAAGTAGTTTTAGCTCTAGTTCACGGATGAAAAAGGAAACTGTGCTAAAGATATGTTTTTTATACAGTTTTATTTGTTAACCTGAAAAGTAAGCGAGCCAAAACTAGTTGTCTCAAATATGTTCATAAAATACCAATTGGTACCCTTGGTCTGGAGTAATGGAAAACCTCCTGGGTTGGGACTACTTAGATGAAGCTACCATCTGTATATGAAACACGTGGAAGGAACAAATGCATATTTAACATAGGAAGAAGTACGGATGCCGTGTTGCAGTAGGAAGACCTCTAATAACCCTTAGTATTTTACCTAAAACCTACAATGATATGCGGTGCTAAACTTTTCATACACACACATGTGTATACACGCACACACTTCACTTGACAATTGAGGCTAGGCTACTGAAGCAGTCGACTCATTCAGTGAATGTATATATACACCCGTTATTTCATTGGAGGTGTTGTGAAGATTTTCTCAGATTTACATTAGCCATGCAAAGTTACGGTTCATCACAGAAGGCTGTCATCAAGAATGCTGACATGAGTGAAGAGATGCAACAAAAGGCGGTTGATTGCGCTCAAGACGCTATGGAAAAATTTAACATTGAGAAAGACATCGCTGCACACATCAAGAAGGAATTTGACAGACTGTTTAATCCAACATGGCACTGCATTGTGGGCCGCAACTTTGGCAGGTATATTGATGCTTGCGATATATTTTCCTGCCCATAACTCTTTGATTATCTTATTTAAAAGTCCTCTCATACTGTTGCATTTATCACTTCAGCTATGTGACTCACGAGACAAAGCACTTTATCTACTTCTACATGGGTCAGGTTGCCATTCTCCTCTTTAAGTCTGGCTAGAGCTCTGAGGAAAAAATAAATCTCTTGGTAGCTAATCCTCCTTTTCTTTGGCTTTCCAGTTATTGGGCACAAATTAGGACAAAATCTGCACAACCGTGCGCTTAATAAGTGTTTACATAGACAAAAGAGACGACGGATCTTGGCCATATCAACACTGTGGCTGACTTGTCACCTTTTATTTATTTATTTCATTTTTATTTATACATTTCATAGGACCAATTGTTTGAGTTAATGAAGTATGTTATTGCGATAGTCAAGTGCAAACTGCAGCAAATGTAGTGAAATGCAAACGATAATATGTCATGATTATTTTTCTGTCAACCAAAAAGACTTGCACAACTAAGGACCCAGCTAATTAATTAATTAATGTCAACTTCTTGAAGAGAAGCAGGACGCTTCAAAGGCAGAATCACTCGTTCTACTTTGGTATTAATGGCGCTACTCCTTAAAGACCACTTTAAGTTGGATACAAAGGTAGGCAAAGTTAAGGACCTATCAAAGATGTTAAAATTTCACAAAAGTATGACGCGCTGCTCTTTGGCAATATGATCCAAAGTTAACGTGCCAAGTACATTTTTCGGTAGCGCTTGATGAAACAAGTTCCTCACATATTTTTAATCAGTAAGAAAAATCATGAAAGCCAAGCCAATTGTTTTCACTCACATGCATCAGTAAAAGACAACGGGCCTTGGAGCAATACTTACTTTCTTCGCTCATTATAAAAAAGGGGCAGATCATTTTTGGTGGTTTGAAAATCGACTGACTGGCTTATGATGATAAATGGTTGGTGTCATTTTGATCGTTTTAAGCAATCTGTTAAGTCCGCACTTTACACTTCTAATGCATGTACAATTCCCTAAGCTTAATGGATTGTGCACCCGACTCGGTGGCATGGATTTCGTTTTGATATCCGAATAATGGTTGTCAATGAAATTAATTTACTTGATATGTAATAACTTACTGTTGCTTAAAGGTGTTTAAGGACAAATCCCCATACTTCTCCCTCCTGAACAGTCAGAAGTTCATACAAATATGTGCTGTTCAGTAACCTTACCGTCTAAGAACGCTCTAAATTTCAGTCATTATAATTAGTGCGTCGAAACCTATTTTATGTTAAGTAGGGGTAACGCCTGTTATTGTTAGAAAACCCAAATCCACTGTTATGTCTTTACGCGCAACAAACATTGGTTATTAAATATTTGTAGTACATTACCGTTAGGCTAATTGATAAACCTATAAATCAGTTTTATCTAGTGAGTTTAGACAGTATGCATGCCTATTTATGCAATTCTACTGATAACAATTTAGTAGCATTGTTGTGTAACGAAAATATGGCAGTGAAAAACTGAATGTGATTTTTCCCTGTCATGGTAGGCATTCTGACTCGTGCAATATCATCCACTTTGCAATTTTAACAAAAAGAAATAGAGACCTTTTACTATGCGCATTGATCCTCTGAAGAAAATAAGTTCAGAGGCTAAATTTGAGCGTGTTTTTCGCTTAAACATTCCCAATTTTTTGAATAATGGAAAGGTGCTAATGATAACATGAATTTTAAAGTAGGCAACAGCTTAACCGTTAACATAAATCAAATGTAATTTAGAAAATAGGAATAAAAACCACAAAATTGCCTCAAAATAAGTCGTTTAGGTGTTTATAGTAAAGCTTAAAAGCTGAATAAAGTTGTAAAAAAAGCCATGAAATACCTGGAATACCAAGCGTTTATACATGGAATTTAAAACACGAGAAGTTAGTGGAAATATCAAAATGCTACAGAGCCAATGCCGATGCTACATTAGGCACAGGTAAGGCAGGTATTAAATCCTTCATAAATTCTATCACACCAAAATACATACATAAAATTGAGGCTAGGCTACTGAAGCAGTCGATGAATTTCGTATATATGCATATATATAATTAGAGTTTCTTTAATGACACTGGGAAAATGCCTGTGGGATAAAGTAGGTCATGCACAGCTTCAGTTCACACAGCAAGGCAGTTATCAAGAATGCCGACATGGTTGAAGACATGCAGTAGCTGGCAGTTGACTGTGCTCAAGTTGCTATGGCAAAATACAACATTGAGAAGGACGTCGCCACCCACATTAAAAAGGAATTTGATGGGCTGTACGCTCCCACTTGACACTGTGTCGTCGGTTGTAACTTTGGCAGGTAAGATCTCATACCCACTATTCCTTCAATGCTTTTTATTACATCCAATTAACATACTCCTTTCTCCAAATGCCTCACTCCTCTTCCTTCATTGTTTTAGCTATGTAACTCACGAGAGCAAGCACTTCATCTGCTTCTATATGGGTCAGGTCGCGATTCTTCTCTTCAAATCTGGTTAAAATACGTCTGGAAGAAATAAACCCTCCAATTAGGATAAAATGTACCTTTGCTTCTGTAATCTTCTCATCAAAAAGCAATTTTGTGAGAATTGTTGTTGAAGGTTTTGTGGGTTACGCATCTGTATTGTGTAATTAAACGGGAAAGGATTCTTTTTACCATAAAATAATAAACCCGAGGTAACCAAATATTGCTCTATTGTATCCTTTATTCACCCGTTAGCTCACCTGGAGTGATTTCATGTGACACCTCAAAGAAATCAGCTCTGGACTAATGAGGAGGTCCCAATATCAGTGTATTAGGTAAAAGTGATTAAGGATTTAAGGTCAAGCAGGTAAAGCAAAAGGACCACTTAAAATTTCGTGACTCTAAATAGGTGAATTAAGAGGTTTTAATATTCTCCCAATATTCACCTTTATTGGGGAAGACATGGCCAAACGGATGATCCCCTCTTACAGAGGCGCTTCATAAAAAAAGAACAACTTCCTCACTCATCCGTTCTGCACATCCGTAAGAAGAAAAATTTGAAGACCCACTGAAAAATTTGCCCAAGTGATCGCTATTGAAGGGACAAAGGTGCTAGTCTTAAAGATATTTCTTCCTTTTTTTAATTTGTAACGTAAGCAAACTTATTTAAGAGAAAAAAGAGTCGGCCTTGGAGAGGCAACTCAAAGACGGACTTCATACGATTTTAAAGGGTTTAAAATCATGCAATTTACTTTGGAAATTTAATGAAAACACTGATGCAATGCAGTAATTTTCACATGCTTTCCACCAGTGCCTCACCTAGTCCCATAATCCTCAATCAACTTCTGAGGCTAAGCTACTGACACAATTGCCTCATTTGACACAGCATCCAACTGTATATATATATATGTATGTGGGGATGGAATCACCTCTTTGATGCGGTAGTTGGTGGAGAAACTGAGGTCATGAGCTACGGTTCACAGACTAAGGCTGTCGTTAAGAATGCCGATATGGCAGAGGATATGCAGCAACGGGCAGTTGACTGCGCCCAGGATGCCATGAACAAGTACAGCGTGGAGAAGGACATTGCTGCCCACATAAAGAAGGAATTTGACAGATTGTACAGTCCCACATGGCACTGTATTGTTGGCCGAAATTTTGGAAGGTAAGGTCTCACTTTTGCCCCTTCTTTTGTTTACTAAGCCCACCTTCTCATCATCATGTTTTCCATTTTCAGCTATGTGACCCACGAGACAAAACACTTTATCTACTTCTACATGGGTCAAGTAGCTATTTTGCTTTTCAAATCTGGCTAAACCATCTCTCTAAATGATAAATTCTACGTTATACAAAAACTTTACTTTCATTGACTTTTTGGTTCGAGGAAAGACTGTGAGTCCCTGGGAAATGAAAGCGACTCGAGTAGTTGAACAACGTTTTAATAATTTGTAAAAATTGTGAAGATTGATAATGATTTGGATAGGGTAAAGAAAGTGTGAATAAATTGCCTAACGCATGGGTTGCTACTTAAAATGAAGTAAGTACTATCATGCTGTTGGTTGACAGGACACAGCAAAACGCAGTGATGAAAATCAAGCCATGGCGTAGAGAATGAAGAAATAGCTCATTTGAGCATTTAGCTGAAGCGAACTTGGTCTGGCCTCTGTCAAATTGTATTTCTGCCAGAACTTCATGACTGACTGCAGTTGTTGACAGCCAATCAAATTGTGCCATTTACTAAATTAAAATCCTTCCATTATCTAACAGAATAAGCATGCTTGAGTAAGTCAGCTCTCATTTAATAGGCACAAAAATTTATTTTTCTCCTTTAGATGCTCATCATTTATTTTAAACAAGCGTAGATCATTTTTATCCCATGAAAGATGATTGAGAGGTCATAATTTCAGGGCTGAGGCGTAGTATTAGGACCTAGTGATTGAAGCAGCTGGAGGAAATTCTTGTTATCTGAAAAATAACTGGGGTGCATTTTTATTATTGAATTAGTAACACACTTTAGTCTTTTTGCCTATCTGGTGGCGGGTTGGGCTTGAAAAAGGTAAAAAAGCGAGTGTAGACAAAATTATTACATACACAAGAGGGATGTATGACCCTTACCTATGGGAGGCCTCATTATAATCTGTTGGGGTGGGTGAGTATGAGGGTAGGAGAAACATCCACTCATTTACCAAAAATGGATTGCCACTGACAAACAAATTCAGTGGACTTGACTGGGAGTCGTTAAAGGTCAGACAATTGTGATTACAATGCAACAACTGCAGCGCTTTAACTATTTTGTTTAATTCTCGATTTTGGTAATGAACCAGTCAGGGCTCCTGTGTTGTGCCCCTATCGGAGCGTCTTGTCTTCAAACCATGCCAGTAGCTCCAAGCTCTGCTGAAGGACGTCAATTTTATGTTTTGCTTAACTATTACGTCTTTTTCCATCTTGAGGGAAGACCTGGGGCATTGCACAAAATGAACGGAAAAAAATGACAAATTCAAAGTGGAACGAGTAGCCAAATTGTGGGAAGGATATTAGCAATAAGCCAGTGGATTTCACCTACGATTGTTTACATTAGTCAAACACACACATAAACTGCAAGTAAGTACCGAGGCTAGGCTACTGTAGAAGCAAAACATTTTAGCGCAATATTGACTCCCCTTGTATATAAACTGTAGACAATCACAGTTTGATACACATCTTTTATTGTGGGAAAGCAGAGACCATGAGTTATGGATCACAAAATAAGGCTGTCATCAAGAATGTCGACATGGCCGAGGAGATGCAACAACGGGCAGTTGACTGCGCTCAAGACGCCATGAACAGGTACAGTGTGGAGAAGGATATTGCAGCACACATCAAGAAGGAATTTGACAAGGTGTATGGTCCCACTTGGCACTGTATTGTTGGCCGAAACTTTGGGAGGTAAAATCCCAATCTTACCTTTCTTTAAAACCACAGTGTCGTATTATTTGGTTCTAAAATTTCTCTTTTTATTAACTTTAGCTACGTGACTCACGAGACGAAAAACTTTATTTACTTTTATATGGGCGCAGTTGCCTTTTTACTTTTTAAATCTGGGTAGCAATACTCTTTTCTTTCTTTTTTACGAATTTGAAATATATTCTGTACTGCGCTTGCCTTTACTTGATTCGAATTTGTAAACCACTTGAAGCGTTCTGGGTGTCAATCAAGGAGATGAGCATTTTCATCT
The DNA here is from genome assembly GCA_000469725.3 of Echinococcus multilocularis. NCBI lineage: Eukaryota > Metazoa > Platyhelminthes > Cestoda > Cyclophyllidea > Taeniidae > Echinococcus > Echinococcus multilocularis. Next base: position 1,718,433 of record LN902842.1, on the reverse strand, counting down.
GTTTAAAATTTCACAAATTGGCTAAAACATACTTAAATTTAAAGATTCCAGAGCAAGTTATCAAATAAATCATTTCCTTGACCCTATCGTCAAGTAAACTTGTTGTGAATTGGCCAGTCGCTTAAGGAGCTCAAAGTAAGTCGTCGTTGGATTAGGTCAAAACCATCGTTGGACTACGAAATACCCAAGATCCCCGGAATTTTCTGGATCATCAAGTTATATTCCGTTTTGAATACCCTAAATGAAGGCAGAACTAATTGTTACTGATAGGTCGTTTATGGGCAAGCGAAAAGTCTAAGGAGTCTAAATGCTAAAAAGTGAACTGCAATTAAACGTTAGTAAAATAAGAAAAAAATATATAAATGAGTGTTTGATAAGGAAGAAAGAATGGTCGAATTAGAATGAACTCGTTTGATGTCCAGTGTGGGTTAATTATGGAAACCCTGGGACCATTTTAAAGGGTAGAACTGCCTAAATACTCGAGTCAAAGTAGGCAAAACATTGGGATGTACAGATCACGTAGGTAAAATGCAAAAGACAGAATAAGCTAGGCTGATCTCACGAGTGAAGTGGCCTTCAGATGGATGGAAGTGGTGTTAGCATCCACTTTTTATACTCGTCACCGGCAGTATGACATTAATAATAACAAGGTCAACACATATATATCCACTACTTGGTATTATAAAATTAGACTCAACCGAAGCTACCAACTCTTTCTCTACTTTCCATATACATGAAACCAAAACCAAGGAATCTTAATTGTCATTATAATCTCCCTCAGATGAGGCTGTTAACGAGAACGTAGACTGACCTAAGGACGTGCAGCATCGTGTCGTCAGTGGCCCCATCAAGAAAGAACTAGACAGGAGTTACACCTCACTATGGCAGCTCATTGTAGGCCATAGTTTCAGCAGTTTATGTGTGTACTTACAGCATTTTTATACTTACGGTGTTAGCTATGTGGCCCTTTCCTTCATGGGCTAATTTGCAATTGTGCTCGCCAAGTCTAGCTAAACATCTGAGTAAAAAGTGTGACTTCCTTTCCGCGTAAATTATTGCTTTTTTCTTAGTCTTACTAAATATCAGTTTTTTGATACCACCTTCTTCAGCTGCTGCGAGACAAATGAAAGAAAAGAGAGCTTTTGTCACTGTGTAATTGAGTTAAACTTGCTTCGTCATGTTCGTCAGCCAGACATGCGCCAAATATGTTGATCAAGTTCTAGCAAGATTTTATGGCATGAAGGTCGTAAAAAATTAATGAATAGCAGAGAATACAAAGAGGTCTACCTTTATGGTACACCATTGCACACTATTCCGCTGTACATAACAAATGAAGGGCAAAATGAAAGTCTCTACATGCCATGAAAATTGAGCAATTACTGAGGCACTACGAAAAAAAATTTCACCACCCAGTGTCTGAGCTCCAATCACTGGACTAAATTGAAAAGAGGCTTAAAAAGACTTCCTTGTGTTTTGAATGACCCTAATTCAGATCTAAAATGACTACAAATTGATGAGGAAACATTATGGGAAATCAAGTACAATTCTGATTTGCACAAAATATTCCGGCGATTAACAGCAACATCGCAGGTGATCCTACTTTACCGCCGTTTTTCTGATGGTATTAGTATATGTCCCTTTCGACCACTTGAGAATGAATGAACGAGTTGGAGGCTATGGAAAAGTAATGGCGCATTTATGTGCATTAACCTTTAAAGGATAGCTTTCCGCTGTAAAATGAAAAAAGATGCTTTTTCTGATTATTAAGTCTTTTCAACCGCAATTTTACTTTATACAATGCAAGGTCTAAGGGTCGAAAACCGCCTCACTCGTAAAAATAGAATAAAGGCTCTTAAGGAGAAAAATCTTGCCCTTTTTTAATTAAGAATACGGTGACAATATTAGCTATTTGTAAAAAAGAATCATTCGAAATAAAAACACTTTAGCACTACAAGACCTTACAAACATTATTTAGAGGTGACTTTAAAAAAGTGCACATTCAAGCATTTACATAGTGTGAATTTTAATGCGCCAAAACAAAGCAATAAAAAAAACGTCTGAAGAAAACCGTTGTAAAATAGCTCCATAAACCGGAAATAGACTTACCCTGGTAAATATTGTGCTTATAATTGGACAGAATCACTCCAAAACTAAGCACTTAAGCTGTTCATTTAAGTATCACATTCCGGTGAGTAATATTCACCCGTAAAAAATCCTAACATCCTAAACCAAAACTTGGGCATGGTCTACTAAGGAATGCCACAATTTTCCACCTTGCCTAGACACACTCCTTTGCGCATAAATTGTGGAACTCGTAATTTTACCTTGAGTAATGACGAAACAGGAGGCCAGGCTACTGTAAGACCTCTAGCTAATTCCTCATATGAGCCATCAATAGGCACAAGTGAGCATTTTTTTAAAGGCTTTAACTCACACCCAAAATAGTGGAAATTTTATAAACCCTTTCCAGGAGTGGTAAAATGTGTAGGCGAATATCGACCGCAACAAATAGCAGATAGTTGTAAACAGCTAGAGTAAAGGTTTAACAATCAAGCTCTCCTCGAGGCAGTCTTTACTTCATTGCGTGGGATATCTAAGCATTTATTGGCAGTAGGGACCCACGCAATCGCCCTTGGAAGTGTTCTGGACATCATTAACTCACAGAATTTGGCACCTTTCATGAATTTGTCCCCACATTCCTTGGACTGCATGAGAGGTCTTATACTCAATCAAATTTCTGTGATTTCTAGCTGTGTAGAATAAGGTCTTGTTAAATTCTTCCAAGTTCAGAATTAGTTACTAGGAGAGACAAACACCCAGTAAATGGCCATATTTTCTGCTGTAATTTACAAGGACAACAAGTATTCATGTGAAGTAATTGTCTACAGCAGCAAACAACTGGCTGCTACGATTAATACATGCATGGATTTTAATAACTTTATCAGAAGATAATGCTATTATCGCATTTCGGAAACGGATGCAGCCTCTGAGCTTTAGAAGCTTCTACGAGTTCCTTTTCTAGAACCACTGAAACCTTCCACGACTAGCGCTTTGCTGAGTCCAACCCTTTTGCAGTGGATATACTTTGATTGTGGCACCATCCGAAGCGCAAGGTCACAGCCAATCAAAACACCACGAGCACGCAAGAATAGGATCAACTTTTTGCCTATTTTGCGTGAAAGCGGGGTGCTGAGGCCCGCTGTACCTAAAGGCATTTTACCTCTTGATTACGTTAATCGGTCTCTAGCTAGCGCCCAAGCTCATACAAATTACCGCCAGTCCGTAACACTCCACGTTCATCCCAAGTTTTTCCCAGTAGAAAAAAGGAGTATTATGTTGCCAGCGGCATCTGAAACGCTTTTGTTTTGCAAACCGGTGTGTTTATTTTAAAGGCCTCCCTACACCCACTCAATTCTTCCAATGTCATGTGATCATGGCTCGTCAGCGCTCCATACTAATCCACTTCAGGTAACAACAGGCTAGACCACATTGAATTGCACGATTAGATGCATCACTTCACATAGGCACCCTTGTAGTGAAGCAACGCTACCAGCGCTCATTTTTTAATAAATATTGTCAGAATTTAATAAAACAATTTTACTGACTACAACATGAGCACAGGTAGGGCAGTTGTGAAGAACGGTGATATGCCTATTGAGATGCAGCAACATGCCTTGGCTTGTGCCAGAGATGCCATGAGTGAGTTTCACATTGAAAAAGACATCGCTATTTACATAAAAACTGAATTCGATAAGATGTACAAACCCACCTGGCACTGCATTGTTGGTAGTAGCTACGGCAGGTGAGTGCTCTTACAATATTGCGTCAATTAGAGTGAATTTTTGACTCATCACCCTCCTTTTTTGTTTTAGCTATGTGTCACACGAGAGTAAACACTTTATCAACTTCTATTTGGGTGAGGTTGGAATATTATTATTCAAATCCGGCTAATTACCTAGTTTAAAACAAGGAAGCCTTAATAAATTCTCATCGGATTTGAATATTTTGGAGTCTATCCTACTTTCTCAAGATGCTGCATTTGATCATGTAAAAAGATACATCAATACTGCTTGCGTGGGGATTAAATTCACTAGTTTTTTCCTACTTGGCAGCCAAAATCTTATACACCCATCTAGAAGTCGCTACTGAATTGACATGAGTAGGGTATGGTGGGGCTTAGAGCACACTACGCAATTTAAGTAGATTTTATCATATTTGGTCTCGCATTTCAAACCAATATTCTAGAGAATGTACGAACTAGACGAGTACCATTTAGTTTACAGTCAGGTTTACTATTAAAGCATTTGATTTATTTATTTACGCCTTTGCAAACTTACACAACTTTTATCAGATGGGCGAAATTGTTATGTTATGTCATACGGAAGCCCTCAGTGCCAATGATGTGGGGAGCTCGCCGCATGCGTAATGGCTGACCTTCTGGGGTCCCCATTTGGTTACTACTCTTACTTATTCAATAGCGTTTTGGTGGCCCCACCCTTACCGTGATTATTGTTATCCGTAGAGTGTATCCCCACGTCTCGTTGGTCAACTAAACAAAAATGCAGAATAAGCAGAAATTAGGCATAAAAGTGGGGAATTTAACTTCTGTGCCGATTCTTCTGGAATGTTAAAAAGGGGCATGTTCTATGGGATTGAAGATATCGCCAGTGATTTTTAGGCCGTTCGCAGCTTCTCGCCATTGGCTAAAATAAGTCTAAAGAATCAAATGGGGAGCAATTTTTCAAAATTTTTAAAGTGTGCAATTTAACGATTTGCTTTCTTTCAAGCCAATGAGGAGAAAGAGCGAAAATTGCCAAGCAAATGAGCTCCACCATATTTGTCATCCGATGACAATAAACCACGGTGTACAAATTTATTGTTCTCTACTCATCTCGCCAATGTCAAAAAAACGTGCCACTCATTTTATATGCTTTGTTAACTGACTGATTGATTGACTGACTAATGTGTGATGAAAAATGTCTTTTGTGCAAACGAGGATATGATTGGTTATCCAGAAACTGTCAACTACCCAATCCAAACTTCGAAGGTATTCACAACACCACCTGCAGATGACCCTGCTTGCTTTGTGTATGCATGTGGTGTACTACAGGCGAAATTAATTACTTGGACCTTGCCAAACAATTGTGGCAGAGGTATACCTACCCCATATGAGACACATGCCACGCCAAAAGGTTAGTCAGGTCTTTCGAGCCACTTAAGCTGTAGGGCTGTCAGGTAAACGCCACCTTCAAAGCAACGTACAATCTTGGTGCATTGTTTACCCACTTTTACTCAATTAGACTTAAGTAGGAAGAAGGCACCTGATTCATATAAGAATATGAGAAGTAATTAATCTCGAGAGGGCTAGCGGACAGATCAGAAAAACGAGGCGTATGAGAAGGGCGGAAGCGGAGGCTAAAGGTCCGCACTTGCTGAAATTATTACCAATCATGCGGGACCGATATCCTTCCCAACGGCAAATCTATGCCATTGCTGCATATTCTCTGATGCATAACAGATTCTACTCAGTCCCTTTGTCTTCGTTCACCATTGCAATTTTCCACTCGACTCCACGCCTTGGGAGGATGTAGTTTTAAAGGTGTGGAATTGGACGAAGCATCAGTAGCTTAACCACAAATGATGCGAAAAATTTCGGTCTTCCACAAATCGAAATACCTCTCCAATGATTTTTTGGTTTCCATAATAAGAAAACAATTCTTCACTTCCTTGTTTTCTAAGATGTGCCACTGTGGTTGATGGCTATTTAAGGTCTCCAACAGAGCCAACTTCAACAACTATAGGTTGGATGCTTTGATGGACTAGATCTAGCGCGTGGTGATTAAGCACGTGTAAGACATCTTTTTTAAATAAACCTGAATTTTATTCTCAAAGACAATCTCCAAACCTTTAAGAAGGCGCAAATTAAGGCCCCACTTTGCGGCAGGAGGAAGAGAAGAAAATATTTTTACTAATGAAGGGTTTCCTTGACATAATAAACAATTAACCAGCTTTGAAGATCAAAATTGCCATCTGGTTCATGTAGAAGAATATAAAGTGCCTCGCCTCATGGGTCAAATAGCTAAAAGGGAGGATAGAATGAGGAGAAGAAGTTGTAGCCTGGTGTACACAAATGATAGAAAAGAGTAGCATAGTCATCCAACCTTCCGAATTGACGGCCAACAACGCAGTGCCATATTGGACCATACGTGGAATCAAATTCCTTCTTAATGTAGGCAGCAATCTCCTTTGCAACGGTGAACTGGGTCATGGCATCTCGGGCGCAGTCAATTGACCTCTGTTGCGTGCCCTCCGACATATCCGCATTCTTGATAATCGCCTTGACTTCAGACATCCTAACTTTGAAATTTCATTACCCCTAGAGGAAATCTTGCTTTGTTTTGAGGGAGGAAATAAGCGTGGTTTTATAGTTGTGGGATTTAGTACTCTAAAGTGAAGTTTCAGTAGCCTGCCCTCAAACAGCATTGTGAGCATATGTAATGCAAAGAGATGTTGATAGCTGTGTGAAAATCTCTGAAAGTTCTTTTTTTTTGAAAATTTTCCCTTATTTACGAGGACTTTGTTCCCATGTGTCAATTCAATCAGTAAGGGCCGAGCAGGTGATCTGATTTCGACTGACAAAACCTCCTCCACCAAGTCGCCTTACTGGCCCACTTAGAGTTGAGAAGAATAGAACCAAATTCCACATCTTCGATACTCACCAAAGGATTGCAAGAGAATGTATTTGTATACCTTTTGTGGGAAATCCATTGGCAGGATTGCAAACATTTAACCTTCTACTCTTTGTTGAGGGTGAATTCGGGAAATATTCCTCATTTAATAAACAACAGTACCTTCAACAAGGGTGCCTGTGTTTCATTTTGTCTTCAATTTATCAAGAAAGGCGGAGGCATGCGGTCTTGTGGTGGTCTTAGCACACCAACACTTGTCTCGACTGATTCACTGATCCTAATTGTTTATCCAGAAGCTTTCTCTGCATACTTGGGGAGTTTCAGTATACTAAGTAGATTGATCTCACCTGTCACGTGTGCTTGAAAGTCAGACAGCCAGTGAATGATTATGTCTGTAGTTCACCACATATGTCACCACACTCAAGGCAAATGTGGCCTTCTGGTCATGAAGTGAAGTGCGCCTAGTAGATAGAGTTGCAAATGAATTATTTAATGGTGCCTCTTTATCGGTCTAATTAATGACCTGAGATGATAGTTCATTGCCATCAGTTGGCAAGAGTCCCCGTAAACGTCAGAATCACTTATTCTAAGGCCCTTTTTTTCTATCGCACACCTTACATTCTTCAACCATTTAAAGTAAACGCAGTTTGCGAGATAGGAAAGCGCCATTAAAATCCAACAAATTTAACTCACATTTTGTATAGTAAGGGGCAAAAATAACTAAGTAGTAGCATACGGCTCAACGAGGATGCCGAGCTGACGTGCTGACGCGTATCAACTTCCGTTATATTATACATGTCTATGAGCAATCGCACACATTTCACGAGTACCTGGAGATGACAGTTAGTCATGGACGCTTTGTCTTATAACAGTCTAGAAAGAAAGCGCTTGATTCTGTGATCTTATGGGACAAAAGACTACTCAAAATAAGAAAAAGTTCTGTAAAATGAATGACTTATCATAGAAATTACCAACCAGTAATACTGATACAATTTCTAGCAAACTGAATTCCCCTGTAGCTATGCCTTTCGAGTCGTCTCTACAGCCGTAGTACTACGGATCGATCTACAGGTAGCCATACTACTAATTAGAAGCGTGGTCAGAAGATCAGTAGTATAGATCCTAAGGCCATAAAAACGGGATCCACGCTCAGCATGAATTGCAAAATTAAAAGATTGCATTTAGCCAAAAATAAGGAGTAGAATAGCAATGGGACGCAAGTATATGTGCTGACTTTCTTTCAAAGCCACCATGCTCTAAGGGATCCAAGTGGAGGTGAAAATCATGCTTGAGAGAAGTAGAGAGCTACTTTTCAATTGTATAATGATTAATGCATCCTTAGCAGTATTAACCACAAACTATTCCATGTCTTTCAGTATATTAAGTTTTTCTGATGGAGGGCCAGTCATTATTCATATCTTTGGGAGTGTGCTGAAAAATCACGGTTTAATATTCGTGGGATTGTGCAAAACTGGATGAAATTTCAGTAGCTCGACCTTATGCGTCCATGAGATCATAAAAAAACGCCATATCTCATGGATGCACGAATGTACAAACATCCTAGAAAAGTGCCAGCCTTGAATTCTAGTGAATTGGAACACCACAGACACGATTCTTTAAGCTGTACTGCATCAAGATACAGCTGTACCAAGGCATTTGGTACCCCAACGACAGGCCTTTCTGTCTTCAAAATGGCTAAAACATACGGACGACTACAAGGAAGTAATTCTTCCCTCACACAGCAGAACTTTGAACGGACGGACGCCTAGGTTTGACGCTTGCCCAACTACAAGAACCTTGCGGTAAACAGCTAGCCAACAGTTGGCATTGTGTGGAGGTGCTAAACCTTCCGTTAAATTTCAAAGGTGACCCATTCGGCGGAAAGGGCCCGCTTCGTGAGAACTTCGGCCAAACCAAACGGCCGCCATACCTCCTCGGCTGATGCGATATTTCCAATCTTATATTCCCACTCCCCTACATACTAAGGTGCCTTTTTACTGCTACAAATAGAAAGTACTGCAGTTTTACCGTCGAGATTCTACTATTTAGCCGCGATTTCCAAATTAATCCTCTTTGACCGTCTGCAGGACCCAAGTCATCGTGACTTTACGATGGTTTTCTGAGAAAATTACAGGAGTGGTTCTTCAGCCTCAACACCACACTCATCATTTAATGTTAAATATCAATTTTTAGAGCAATAAACTACCCACAATCGGACCTCGTCCAAGTCTGCAATACGAAACTGGCCAAAGCCCAGTAAGCATGCGACTTCACAAGCAAGGCCTAACAGCAGTGCTTTTGGATGATTATAACAAATTAATAAGGAAAAATTCTTATTTGAACATTCTTTTCAGTTTAAGTGTATATTTTAACAACAAAAAATCGAGCAATTTTTCTTGATGAATCAATCTAAAATCACAAGTTGCGATTAGTGAATACGCCAACGATTAATTAAAATCCCCCACATAGCCTTATAATTCGCGCATTCGTTTGCTAAATAATGGTTAGAAAGTTGTCACTACAAGTCGGTTCATTGCTCTTTATAAAAACCAAATCTCACAACATAAAAGTCACCAGTTTATCGTTTCCCATTTCCCTACCTGCTTTTGTATCCCTGGACAGATCACTATTATTGACAAAACCGTACAAAAATTTGAGCTTCCTTTTTTATCCTTTGCCTGACGTAAACTTCGAGGAGAGTGTACTGTTCAGCACAAAGGAGCTACAAAGTTCTCAGTAGAAAAATTTCAAGCATTCCATTACTATTATTAGATAAATAAAACTTTGATGATAGTCTAAACGCACATATATTTATACAAGACTTAATTAACCAGATTTGTAGAGAAGAATTGCAACGTGGCCCATGTAGAAGTAGATAAAGTTGCGTGCCTCGTGTGTCACATAGCTAAGTAAAGAAGTGAAACAGCTGAGTGAATTTTCAAGTATATCAGGCATGAGTGAATGCAAAGTGATAGCTCTTACCTGCCAAAGTTGCGACCGACTATACAGTGCCAAGTGGGACTATACTCCCTGTCAAAGGTCTTCTTGAGGTGTGCAGCGATGTCTTTCTCAATGTTGTACTGATCCATAGCCTCTTTGGCACAGTCCACGGCTCTCTGCTGCATGCTCTCCGGCATGTCGGCATTCTTGACTACGGCCCTGTTTGTGCTCATAACGCTGTGTACAATGAACCACCTTTCTGGTGACTGAAACACCGTTTTATAGTGGTTTGTGGTGACCTTAGTAGCCTTGCCTCAGAGAGTGAGTGTGGGTGGGTTAGTCGGCGTACGTATGCACATTTCCACATCTGCATATGTGCAGTAGAATACTGCCAACCACGGTTTCTGCCTGTAAGAACAGCTTTATTTTTCCTCCTCTGGTGCCATAACACATGCCCAAAACAGTGATGAATGGTTGCCAAACTGCAGACTGGATCACCCACCCAAAGAACGATTCTGAGTTTCCTAATACCTTCTCCTACAAATACGCTGAAGCACCAATTCAACGTGTGTTTAAAAAAGTTTATCACAAAAGCGGTTCCGTTTAAGTGGCAGCTCAAAAGATCATTTATTAATTCTACCTGTACAGCTTATTGTCGTGCCCACAAGAGGCATCAAGGCTGAGAGAACCACAGCAGTCTTCACCTAAAAGGGGCTTAATCATCTGCCACCTTGTTTACTTTGTGTAAAAAAAGGGAAAAAGTGTGCTAGAGAGAGACCCAATGACATCAGAGGCTTTAGTCTAGACAGTTATTAGACCACAAGGGGCACACTCCATTCGCCATTAATACACGGTCCAAGCAACGGCTTCGTAATTGTAACGAAAATGGCTTAAAAAGTAAATTTTGTTAGCCTGGGGAATTTTATGGAGAATTGGGTACACATTTTAGTGAATAAAACATGGATGTTCTAGAACGGCTGATTTAAACTTAGGTAAGTAGAAAGGCAATGACATCCTTGCGATTGGGCACTTAAGAATTTTATTTTTTCACCTTACAAAATAGTTCTTATATATCTTATTTATTCGGCTGTACTTACCTTTTCATAATGTCAATACACTGCCTTCTGGAATGCTGGTAAATGGCGGTGGGTAAGTGGAAATGCTTGTCACTGATGAACTAGAAGATAAGAAATCATTTTAGGGAACTGCATGACTTTGCATTATTCCCCAGAGTTCATGTGGAGCACTCCAAGGCAATGTGTATGGTCAAATCTACTCTCTGTAGGCATTTGACTAGTAAAAATCATTTTCTCAGTTGAAATTGGAGATGAACTAAAAGTACGATTGACACTGATCATGCCACTTACCTTTAACCACACAAATTTTTTCAGTGAATAAAAAGACGCGGAAAAGGCGCAAAGAAATGGGTGAATAAATCACCAGACTCCTCATCATTCCATTTGGCAAGACCTAACTCACCACAATCACACTCGTTCTCTGTTCTCTTTTTGCATACACAATGCAGAAAATGAAACAATTTGGTCTCAGTAGACTGGCCTCAGAATATCCGATTACCCGATCTGGGTGAGTAAGCTGATACCCTTTGGTGCTCACCCCCTGAAATGGCAGAATGTGGGTGAATTTTTCTATGGCCACTCGTAAATGTGGAGCAGGTACAAACAGGACCCATAAATCAACAAGTTTTTCCCACTACCTCCTCACATTAGCTCATTTTTAGGGATTAATAGTGTCTCAATAAAATAGCCTTCATTTACAGCATTTGTGATAGACCAGTAATTTTGTTGGCGTTTAGCTACCCATAATCACAGTAAAGTAGAGATGTGTTAAATTAAAATGGAGAAATTTTTAAAATTGATTATTAAATGTGTAAACTTTAATAAATACTAGACTAGACAAAACCACCTTTAGGTATAACTAGCTGCCATAACTTGAGGACACTTCGAAAATGCATGCTACTATTTAAAGATAGACTCCGAGGTTGATGAAAAGGTAGTAATATTGAGACAGATGCAGAGATGGTGCGGTAGATAGAATGTCAGTAATAACAGCCTACTTTTGATTTTGCCGGCATGTTTCACTTCTTGTCAAAAATTTACCGTTTCGTTTTAATTATGTTCAACACGAAAAGGCTGGAGATTTCCTCGGTGAGAATCCGGGAAAACTTAACAACTAAGGCCGAAGTAGTTATCACCTCATCACACGCACTGATCACAACCACCCACTCACGTATCGCAATCGTGCATTTAGGGCAACAAGTCTGACATGCGGGTTATACATGTTCTCAGTCTCGATGCATAGCCATGCCAGACCACCCCACTCAATGTGGCCCATAAGATCCTTCTTAGAACCAATGCAAACTGATGTCCACCGACCCAGACGCCTGATGTTCAATAGCCTACTCTAAGAACACTAGAGCCATCCTATTGAAATAAAACAGTATATGACTTTCGAAGTTGTTCACCACATTAAAGTAGTAAGAAAGCAGGAGTGAATTTTAGATGAATTTACAGACCGATACATTATCTTTTTTAAATAAAAATTGACCGTGTTCATGTTATCAGTAAAATTGCATCCAAAATTGCAAAATTCGTTCTATTTTTAGGATTGGTATTTAACAGTAAACTCTCCATATAATGTGATGGTGTACTTATAAAAACGGTTGTGAATAACTTTAAATTACCCGTCGGCTAATAAGAGATTGTCTTATGCAACAACAAAGAAAATTATGCAAAAACGTTGAAATTTACTTTGAATTTTGCAATACCACAACTTTTTTTCCACAATATATTTCCATGCATGATGCACTGCGAATTTTAAGTTTCGCAATTCTGTACAAACTTTTATCATTTTAAAAAAACCACACAAAATTTTGTTGCCTTCAAAGTTTTATTTTTTAGCCCAAAACATCATTAGCTCTTAGTAACCTAGACACGCATTTATGTAAACCAATGCCTCGCCAAGGTAACCAAATTAACTTGGCGCGTCCTTTATACCCTGAATTAGAAGAGGAAAATAAAATCACTTGTCAAGATTAATTACTGTGCCACAATTAGAAAGATGGAACGTCGTAGTAAACTTTGTTTGCGTAACGCAAGATTGCGCCTAATTGCCTTTGTTTGCGTCTTCAAATTTCTTTTTCGCCTGTTCTGAAGCTGTATCGCAGCCATTTTAATCCGCAAAAGTAGTTGCGCGTTGTCTTCTGACTTTTGTAAAAGGTTATAAATAATAGAGATAAAAAGTCTTTTTTTGTAAGTTTGCACTTGGACTCTTGATCCATGCTTTTAATTGACCAAAGCAGACTTAATGTGATGGATGCTCTTGGCTTACCATTTGGTACTTCATGTCATCTGACGGTAGAACGATGATGAGGGTACTGTCTATTAAACATTTTTATCCTAAAGTTACCTACATGACATAAAGTGAATAAGAGAGGAATCGATACACCTCCCTGCTGTAATCCCTGCCACATGTTGCCCATTTATCATGGATATATGGATAAAGGAATAAGCTTACGTATGCCTAACTTGTTAAAGGAGAGCTTATATCTAGTTCTATTCACTTTTATGTAACTTTTGCTTTTCAACTGCTCTTTTGATGGGATTGTCTAATGGTAAGAAATGCAATATTCACCTGCATAACTATCACCTGATGAATATCGTGGATGAGAATGCTGATTTAGCAGAATATTTTTGTTTTCCTTTGAGGTTTGGTAGTGATGTGATAAAGATCTTGCATAATCTTGTAGGGACAGCGGTCTTTCGAATGACTTATAAGATATAGACGCAAATACGGCTATCATGGACGGAGCTGGTTGTGAAACGAATGTTCGCGGCAGATAGGTGATACAATGAAAAGGTATTCCCCTTTTTTGTCATTTTTACATTTAAAATATTTGAACTTTTTCCTTGATCCTTCAGACCATGTTCATGTAGGCTTATTTTAAAAGCAGCATCCCCCTTTTCTTTGGTATTGATAAGTGTACCCAGCTTTTGGTGTCGTAATGCAATGTCAAAATCCTCAAGCATACCACCTTCTAATTCGACGCAGACTAATTCAAATCCGTGCTTGACATTTTCCTGTAAGATTTAGGCATTTAGGCTTCATTAACTTATTCTCACTATTTGGATGGATTTCGGAGTCATTTGTGAGGGCAATTTGTAACGCAGTGCAAGCCGGCGTCATGGCATTTCATTATTCGACATTACACAATCTATTATCAATCCAATCTGAACGTTTTAATAATTTATTATTTCATCTTGTAAAATATTAACAGTTCGATAACTTTGACATTTGAAGGGCAGTTGTGATAAGCACAAGCGAACATGTGACAGGCGGCTGTCGACTAAAAGTGAGTAGTATTAAATTTTCTTCGTATGCTTTACTACTGCGCAAAGGGACATTAAGTTGGGTTCAGTCTATTTTCCCATCCAGTTTTCAATACCTCCTCCACTATAAGCTTCAGTGTCATTCCAAACATCCGTCACCCCTTAAGCTTGCCCATTTCTCTTCCTTATCCTCAAGCACTTGACGTCGGCATCCGCATTTCTACTAACTTCATTAATCGTCCTGACTGAGTTTAGGAGTCAGGGTGTTTACATCCATGCTGCATTTTTACTTTTCCATTTTCGGCTATCTTAATATTTATTCTATACCCTACTATCTGTCAAATATATCCTCAGAGTAGATAAATTATTTCATTCCATTGTTGATGACACGCGGACAAAACTCCATTCGAGTGGTGAAGATGGATTTTAGTACGTTCACAAATAATCATTAATTGCTAACGGAAAATCTCTTTTTGTTTAACATTATTTTAATCAAACCTTGATATCATCCATTTTTACTGGAAAGTCTAACAGGTTTAGAGGTAAGTGTTACGGATTTTGCCATCGAAACCCCGCACCGTTGGCATTAATGTTGCTAATTTCTTTTGATCATTTTCATTTTATGCCTTATCGTCCATGGGACTGGTATACAGGACTCTCGGTAGGCCATTAAAAAACCCCATAATAGTTTTCCTTTAGAAACAATTGCCGTATATAATGGAGGAAAGGGCAATTGAATTGCATTTTGGATTGGATGAGCACAGATTTGCCACGCGGTCTCTCGTAGAAAATCTCACAGAAGAATCCACCATATCCAAGTGCATTGCTTTCCATCCTTTGAGGATACACACTAGCATAATGTTGAGGGCCTGCTAACATTCCATTATCACCAAAGTTCCACATTAACTCTTTGATCTGCGTCTCGCCAATGAAGTTGATAAAATGTATCAGTGACTTTGGTATCTAATATCTTCTCAGTTGCATGCAGATTCGCGGATGGTTAAGTGGGTGGGTCTTATCTAAAGGTGACAAATATGTTGTGATTACCGATCTGAAATTGTCGGGGACGCCACTCAAAGGAATAGAGGGGGCCTATGCAATGCTTTCATAGTTTGGTTATTCTGCGTTTGACTGCGCGGGCACCTCAAGCCTTTGTAGATTGCAGAGAAGGAAAACCCAACAGAAATATTCCTCAATAACCTTTGTGTATATGCAGATAAAATGTCGCCTCTAATGCAGCTTCCACAAGTACCTTAATTATGTGCGTTTAAATGAGCAAAAAAAAACTCTTTACCTTGTTATCAGAAAAAGTTGATGATGCATTTTGTAATTTGTCTTTACCAAATTCGTATTAATTTATATCAGCGTAAGGGTAGACTTGAGTAAATAAGTTGTGTATATCAAGTGAAAAATTCATCGCGATTTCATTACCAAAAAACAACATCACTTATACTTTGCACGAGGTTATTTTGATTCTAAAGACTTTCCTTTTCGAATTCTTCGGCAAGCCGCATAAGAGGAAGGGACGATATTCGGCATTTGGAATTCGCACAATTTCTGAGTTGGGATGAAATTACACCTAGTCTGTTTTTATACTGATTTTTGTGACTAATTATGACTGCCAAAGTAAAAATTAAAGACACCAGCTTAATAGATTATAGGAAGGATAACTGAGTATAACTAAACTCTATTTGCTATAGTACTGAGTGAAGGTATAACCCCCGGAGATCGCGGTATTCAGGCGCTATGTGATCGCCTGAAAGTTAAGTGGTTAGCATTTATTCCTGATCATCCTCAGGTAGACGATGATGAGCACATTGCTGGACTGGAGCAAGAAGTTGAGCTCGTCACATGCCTGCGATGCAAGTAGTGGGCCTGTGCGCCGGTAGATCCTTTACATAAAACCACTTTAGGAGATTAAAAGTACTGCCTTGAGACAGTTATGTGACGTGAATTTGGTTTTCCATAAATTGCTGATATTGAATTTTCAACTAGCCTGGCGTAGTGAGATGCTTCACTACTTCCAACGCCATCGCGCTGTGGTTGAAGGCAGTGTCATTGTTACTGCCACTCATCCTTTTGTGGCACTTGAGTACAGGCGTTCGGCCACTCCAGCTAGGTGGTTCCTACAGATAAAGTAGATAAGGTCTCTTCCTCCGGAACATTTTTCTTGTCATGCATCCTCAACCATTCATTTCGAATCATTTGCCAGTTCGTTATCGTATAAAATGAACTAGAGGTGGCCCACAAGGAAATGTAGCTTTCCATTTTCTGTCACAGAAAATGGGAATAAATGTACGGGCTTGGGGCTATTTGATCAGTTTGAAATGGACAACCCTTCTGCCTTCATTACATTCGGAGGGCAAATATGATAAGTGCTTTGATTTGGATGTGCATAGTTAAATTCGACTGTATCCGTTGCATTTATACAACCATCCATACATTCATGTCCTATCTTGTATTGCCTATGAAAGGCAGACGTTAGCAATCCACTTCATATTTTGTGCGTTTTGAGCTGTTTTAGTTGCGACTTGTGCAAGCTTATGATCGAATTGCGCAACTAGTCAGTAGTTGAAAAATGGGATGCCTATGTACTTCTCTAATAAGTGGTAGTTGAAGTTACTTTTAGGGAGCGCTTCTAAAATAATGTACACGTTGGACTTTTTGCTTCTGTCACGTTTGAGAAGAGACTTTTGTGGAACCAAATCTTTCGCATACCAGAGAATAAGTCTGCAAAATTAATTCTTATTTCAAGTTCTGGTAAATATGTGCTGCCTACCCGCCTGCTTACCAACCTACCTACTTACCTGTCCATTCGGCTGCCTACGAACCTGCATACCGCACATTCTCAAGTGTCGTATAAGGCAACATTATCGGCGATTTCGCTGTATAACGTATAACTGACTTATGAGGAAAAGAGGGGTCTTGTGTTATCTTCAAAGATCACGCTTTTTAAGCAGACCAACTCTGTCAATTGACCTGGATGGCCCTTGTTTGCTGAATCCTCAGCCCATTTCTATTACACTAGCACCTACAATACCAAACTGACGCACTCACGAGTAGGTCAGCAGCCTAGAATGTTCTGCTTTACCTCTATCGAAAGATATGTTTCGCATTTTCACACCCTATTCTTCGTTTGCAACATCATTTGGTCCTCACCCGAACTGGAACCAAATCAAACCGATGGAGCACAAAGTGTGTGAATTCGAGCTTAAATTACACGCGATGCTGGTAACCAAGGGTATATGCAGAGAGTGTTATTAATTTACTCACTTACCGATCCACAAAATTACTGGTGTCGAGGCACCTCGTCCGTACTGCATTCACCGCCCTAGCCCACCACATCAAGGACAGTTGTCATACACCACTTCTGCAATACCGCCCTCCCATATACGAGTAAAAAGGCCAACGAAGGAACACCATCATCATCACTGCTACCTTGACCATTACTTATTATGCAGTTGGCTAAAAGATTACATCTCGCTAACACACTGGGCCCAACATAGAAGTCAGCGACGGTTCAAGAATTCTAAAAGTATGAGCCTTTCTCTAGGTCACTGCTGCGGGCTTGGAAATAATTTGTGCTTTTCTTACACTTTTAAATAACCCACTTAACCACTTCTCTGAGTACTCCTGCAAAGTGTCTTTCTCCTTCCAAGTCATATTTCACCATCCAGGAAAACCAGTATGAAACCTTCGGGAACAGTAAAGGAGTGACTTGGAAGCAATCCACAAATAACCAACACACGAAGATGCATGCTGAGTAACTTAATGCATGTGCGCAATTTCTGACGGGTATGGAAAGCTTTTAAAAATACCAGCACTTGCTTCCTCCTCCTTCCTCTCCTGATCCTTCGTATCGTCCTCAGTAGATTTTATTGGGTGGACAAAGGAGAAGAAGACGCTGACGTTGCTTGAAAATAAGCCGACGTGGATACGACCTAATTCGCATAGGACAGATTATGCGAATAGGCTGGTGCAGCGATGATTTTGCAGATGTCCCATCAGCGTGTTGGCCGAGACGTACGGGGTGGATCTATTTAGTCCATCGGTGCTGCTGCTGCTGCTACTGGCAGTATAAATGACCACCTTGATCAACACCCTGGAAATGTAGCAACAATGTGTAAGGGTCTCCATTGCTAAGACTCCTGCCAATGCGCCTTTTCAACCCTATTAACAATAGCTTAATCCTCCGGCTCAATGGTTTGCGATAGGTGATTTAATGTGCTTTTAGCCAAGCAGTTAGGTGGCGCGATCTTAATGCCTACACCAGGGAGATTGGATAATCGTTGACCTCCTTGACGGGCCAACTGCATCAACTTCCAATTTTTACTTTGTGCAAGCATAAAAAAATGAACAAACAAGATATTTTTCTGTTTCTTCATCAATTTTAACCTATCAGACTTTATTGATGTGTATCCGGAATTGTAAGATATGATCTAAGTTCTACCATTCCTTTGGTTTCCTAAAATTAATATGGCATTCAGAAGTTGCAGATGATACTCTCAATGATAAAGTGGAATTTCTCTACATTTTAATTAGCAATAAGACCAAAAAACACTAATCACTGAAATATATGCAAATTGAAAACCGTTGAGTCCTCTCTCCTGGTTGTTTAAAACAGTCTAAGGATGAAAATTATTGCCTTTAATTTATCCCAGTTATTGTCTTATGATCTAATTTTTAGTTAGCGAAGGTTACTCTCCATTGAGAGCACTCTTTAAAATGCTCTTGGTAGGATTAAATATGAAGAGTGAAGCCTATATCTTGCCAATTCAAAGACCTTCTTCTGAGCTGTTCTGAATGGCAGGAGATAACAGTGTGCTTCTTATACGCCAGAAACTGAAAATGGAACAGGCAGCTTGTAATGAGCGCTAGCCAGCTTGTTAGTACAAAGCTTGTTGTTTTTCGTGTCTTCACCGATTTCTTACTCTTCGTAACCTCAAGTTTTCTCGATGTCATTGACTGTGCCAAAGTAAACGCATCCGTATTTTAAGATTCTTGAATATCGCACCCACTTTCATGAATTTAGCCCCTCGTGGGCAAGGTAAACGATCTGTCGGCTAATGGAACCGCCCTTGTCTCCGCTGCTTAAAAAAAAGGTAAACCTGTTTGTCAGCCTCAACAAAACCACTAATCAGGTGGATGTGTATAAAGTGAATAGTGTTGACGCTGATAGCGACATTGTTGCTCTCTCTCTCTCTCTCTGTTGGTAAAGTTATTGAGATAGCAAGTCGATTCGCCTAGTACAGTTTTACCAATGCATTTTCAGCCCATGTAAGGTTTCTTGTAGTATGTTGACTACAGGAGATGAAGGGGGGGCTATGGACGATTCAAGGAGAATGTAGATGGTTGGGCAACAAGAATTGGTAGTTCAAGCCTCGATAGCTGGCGCTTTAAACCTATTTGGGACTTGTACTGTCCTAACTATTGCATCTGGGTCCATTGCTCTGCTTATTGGGTGAAGTGAATTGACATAAGAATGACTATCGTGACAGGAGGGAGGAACTTTTGTTTTACTTTAGTGCTGTCCTGTCGGACAGATAAAGGAACTGGCGATTGATTAACCTAGCCTGTGTGGAACAGACGATAGCTGATGGAACCCATCCTCTGATTGATTCTGAAGGAAGGAAGTTCCTCATCTTTAAACAAGGTGCTGAACTACTCATTTTGTAAAATTCTATCGTTGTAGATTTCCAGACAGAAAAGAGTGTTTTTGTAGAGTTGGAATCCCTTCTTTTCACCTTTTGTGCTGACTATATCATGCTGTGTGACAATCTAAATGGCCTACCTGCACCAAACGGATGTAGGAAATGAAGACTGTTCTTCCTAATTTTTGTGTTGCTTGTTAAAAAGACGTATCTTAATGATAATGTCATTCAATAAGGGCTGGATTTAGTGGATATTCCATTCAGAGGGTAGAATCGAAATACATTCATAGAAGTTCATTTACACCCTCTTCGAATTTGTTTACAACGCCCTCACGTAGTGGTGTGCAGCGAGACTGAATCCCAATGCTAACAGCGGTTAGCAAAAAACGATGATAGATTTGCCTGATTAAGAAAGGAACAATGTGTTCCTGTGCTGGAAAGCTCAAAACTTGCTCCTTTTTTGGTCGCTATTGTCACTCATCTAATGCGGATGCTTTCGCTGACTAACCTTTTAGTAGTTTAGAGTGGTATTAAGCCATTGCTAAACACTTTTTATGTAAATTTTTTGGCCCTAAAGAGATAATGAGTCTATTGAATCCACAGGCGAATTTATGGCGGGCCAACTTGAACTTCATGGAGTGTTCCTACTTCTGGCTCTATTGCAGCTAGCTTCTGTACTCCTCCGAAATTGCCATCAACGTTGGTACAAGTGCATCCTACTTACTTCCTGCTTCAGTGTTATCTGCCTACTTCTCCCATTTGAGTTGCGACCTCATGCCACTTATCCTGTCATTATCTTCTGAGCTTCTAGCCTACTCATTTACCTTTTCAGTAGTTTGATGAATATTTGGTAGGGTTGATGCCACTTATACAACCACGAAAACTTTGATGACCTTTTTTAGATAGCGCTGCAGAGTCAGTTGATTAATAAGTAATAACCTGTGCTGTTCCTGACTTGCTACTCTTTTATTCTATCCTCGGCAAGGAAATTCAATGCACTCAGTTCCAAGAGGTCCTACTCATTCTCCGAGTACTCCTGTTATGGCTATTAAGTGTGCGCATTTTTACCAGTAGTTATTGTCTGTTTATTGGTCTTTTTCTCTCATTTTCTCCCTTTTTCGACTTTGGTACTCTTTTAAACATTTGTTGACAATACTGCTGAAGGGCACATATTTGGGAGAAAATGCTGACTTTTTCATTTATCTAACTGTACTCGCTTCGTCAATATTGGTGTTGCTACCAATTTTTAGTAGGATCGGTTACTCATCTGCCTAAAACCTCTTATTATACAGCACAGCACAAAACAACGCGCGAAGGATAAATGGACGTGAATCCTTACCCAATGTGTTATAATAGCCGGTTCTGTTTTTTGACCTCGTAAGTTGAAGTCATTGATACTAAGCCAGTGCTGCTAAATAGTTTTTTTCTTGGTAGTACTGCCTGATGCTTTGCCTAGCGTTGGAAACTGAGACTGGAGCATAGACGAAGCAGAAGCTCCTTTCAATTCTATTGTCCTGTTTCTGAAAATAGTCCCTATATTCTACTTAATCCATGCAATCTTATTAACAATATGCCCATTTAATGTTTAAAACTGCTGCCCATTTGATTTGCATTATTTCTCTTTTCTAGTCAGTGTCATTTTGAATTAGGCACTGTGCTGTGCCGTTTGACTGACTTATTTTCAAGACTGGCAAACATCCACACGCTCAAAGTATTGCTTTTCTTATTATTTAGGTGCGTTCACAAACACCTGATAAATGGGTCTGTTTCAGAGAAGAATTGAACACCACACCTATTCCCGCTCCCAATTCTTCGTTTTTCCTTTAAAGTGACCCTACAAATGGACTACCGAAGTGGAGGGCTCAAGTGCCTCTCGCAAACGCAAAGCGAGGCAATTTAAAATGCACTTTTTGGTTGCTTTAAATTCGGCAAACTCATTTCAAAAATGACTTGCTGCACCAAATTGTTCTAAACTGATGAAGAAATGGTCACAATTATGTGACGTTGGTGGTGAAAGTCCTAGCAGATATGCTCTTCGAGTTGATGCTTCGCACTGTTCGCCTTAATTGCTCTATTTTTTCACCCTCAGGTTATTAAAGCTGTTTCTAAGAGGCCAAATATATCACCATGACGGTACTCCCAGGGCAATAATCATCAAGGCTGAATGCTGTAGGACCGACATTGCGGTCTACACCTAGTCGGACCCCATACGTAAACGAAAGTAGTGTGCAATGCAATCATCTCTCTTATGCTAACGAGATTTTGAATGTTTGAAAGGACATCAGTAAAAGCTTCCAACTATAAATAAGAAGACTGCTTAAAATTGGGAACATTTTATACTGGAGGAAGACTTACTTGTAGGGTAAGTAGTGCCTTTCTTCGCCGTTATTCTATTTGACAATTTTATCTGTCATTATTTTGCGGTTCCTTTACCGGAACTGTCAGAGGTGGAAGAATGAAAATGAGTTCGGTATAAATGAAGGAATGCTTGAATTCTAGTTTGAAAATCACAGTATGATCTGTTTTATTAACTCCATTATTTCATGCAAAGGCCAGTTCCTCCATTTCCATTTGGGTAAGTCCTGGAGGCGAAATGTATCAACGTCAAAAATAGTTTCTACCTAGCAAGTGATTCGATGTTGCTCGTAGTTTTAAGCTTCTCACTATTCATCGGCCTGTTGTCTGTTAAGGCCTTCCATGTAAGTGTCCAATTTGCAAAACTTTTCATCCAAACTATCATTTTCCTACATCCTCATTAAAGACACATCGTTTTCTCTTAAGACGCCAGATATTTTACTTCTTGCAGGAGGAAGCGTAGGACTGTTCCGATTTAATAAAGTCAAAAATAAAAGTGGTCCACCGACATAGATGAGGTGATGCAAGTATAGGGCGTTGTACTTGCCTCTCCGTTTAGATAAACACAATTTTCGGGTAAATTTCTTCTTCCTAGATGTAGATATAATCAAATAGATTTTGGTTGAGGGTCAGACAACAACAGGTAAGCGCAGCATCTTTAGTCTTCCGTGAAGTTAGAATAGTACGATAGAAAAGCATTACTGTCATGCAAAAGACCTGAGGTCAATGAAATGAGTCGGGTTCATGCCGCCTAGTGGATGTACAAACTACAGCGGCTTTGGGAGGGGCCTTATCGAATGCAGGATTAGAAACCTATTACAGCATTACCTAGACTCTTTATTATACTGTTAAGTCTGCCAATAGAATTCCCCTTGGTCAACCTTCAGTTTAGACATTGACAACGTGATCAGCGCTTTAATATAAAAAACCTCCGTGAACCCTCCACGCCAGTCATCGAATTTAGGTGCAGCTAAGAAGATATTTGCTTTCTTTACTCAAACATCCCAAAGTTTACAATGGGGAAATGCAATCCGGTTAATTAAAATTTAACTTTTGTAGAAGGTGAAGTGTAGTAGACCCTAGACGATCATGTGCGCTGGAGTGACCCCCCGAAAGACTTAAGGCAAAAAGCTTGAAAATGATGGATTGTCCTAGGACATATTCTGAAGAAACTTTTTTAAATCTGTACCCACCCAATCCGAAATGTAATGGATTTATACATTTTGTTCACGAGATACGAATTGTAAATCCACGGGCAAAACATTTTGATGCTTGCCATTGTTTCACCGACAGTCCTGCATACAACTCTATCCCGTAGATTTTAAGGATCCGATTGAGAGTAAGCAAAATGCAAAACAACGTGGCTGAATGGAATCCTCAGTCCAGAGTGGTCCATGATCAACACCAGATATGCCGGTTTCACGGCTGAATCTGTGGTATTTTATTATACATCGCCTAGACTGTTCGTGAAGTATTGGCAACATTAAGGAATAATATGACAAAATATAGAAAGGAGATTTTCTGTTAGGGTTTTCCTGTGGGTGAATTAGTGAAGCAAGGGGTAACTATGATCTTCCCAAAGCACTACTTTACTCCCTCAATTAAGAACCTCGTCCGCCTGCAGCAATGGAGTCTGGAGATTCCTGCACTCTAAATGTATTTGACGCATAGTAGAACGGAGGAAAAAACAATTTCGCTGATTTACGGTAGATACAATACAGGTAGATCAAAGCTGTAATTACATCGGTTACTAAGGAAAGAGTCAGGATATTTAATAAAGGTGCTGTAGATACTGACGCTGATACCACACTTGTTGGCGAGGAGGGAACGTAGTATGCAGGCACAAAAGTGAGGGACGTTGCGGAAGACGTTGAAGTTTACGCCGGAAATGGTAACAGAATCCAGATGGGATAATATACTGAATTAATTATGAGGTCAGCTCATGTTCCTTTGCAAAATAGTAAAATAAATGAAGAAAAGATAAAGCACTTGACTCACGCAAAACTGTCAATCTATAGTGGCTTATCCTGACCCCGTGCATATTAATAGCAGCCGCCCTTCCACTTGCAAATGTGTCGTAAATTATAAATCCTTTAAGATAAAAGGGTAAATAAATAAACGTTTGCATTGAATTACTAATAAGTGTAAAATGTAAAACACTGAAATACCATGACACCGGTTATCAATGCGTGCCATATTTGCATCCACAGAGCACTCCTCTATCCGTCCAAATGGTGCGAATAAGAAAAAGAGTTCTTCTGACGTAAATTGAGGAGGAAGGTTCCATACATAGACGCAGCTCTTATTTTGATCAACTAGCGTCGGTTCATAAGGCGACAAATTTGCAAGAATTGGTACCATCATACTTAACACTGATAAAGAAAATAATGATGCCACAATCATTGTGTGCAAATAACTTTATAAAGATGGAGAGGGATGTGACATGGAGGTAGCAAATAGGAGATACCTCTCTAAATTTGTTAACTACTTACTTGGGACAGCCGTGCTATTGGGATAGTCTCTCCAAGTAAAGTCATGTATGGTAATAGGCGGCAAATAACTAGGTGGTACTGCACCAAAACGCAGCAGTGCTGAGGCTATGTAAAGAGCGGTGTAATAAGGGCTGGACATAAAATCATTGTTTAGCCACATTGTTAAGTCATTCAATGCTTCTATAGGTGGGTTTTGTTCACCCCGCAATGGTCCAAGGCCTCGATGAGAACGATTGATTTGACTTAAAGTGGATGAAAAAGCACCAGCCTCTGGCGGTCTTTCAACGCTAAATAATAATTCAATCGATGTTTCCTCCACCGATACCGCTAGAGGGAGGTCTTCTTCTTCACCTTGCTCCTCCGGTGGTGTTATAGATCCTGCATGAGAATATGAAGGCACCATTACATCATGCTAAGCTCTCCACTTACCCCCATTCATAACTAAAATGTTAGTTGGATTTAATGAGCAGAGGCTAAAAATATGATTTAAACTATTAGGAATGAGAAATCAACAGCGTTCATTTCGCATGTGTTCAGAGTGAAATTCTTAAAAATGAGTCAATTTTATGGTATCTTAAAGTAATGGACTTTTAAGGTTTAAAAGAAATAATATGCAGATTTATTTTGACTTGCGAAGTAGAAGAAACTCACACTTGCATCAGGGGTAACGATATTGACTACTGGAGTTAATAGTACTTATGACTTTTAAGTAAACTGAATGAATGACAGAGCCAGGATTAAAATTTGCAAATGATGCCTCCCCTAGAGGAGGTATAACAAGTTAAAGCATGAAGTATTAATTGGAGGGCGCTATCACTTGAAGTGCATCAAATTGTGCACCGGTAGGGCAAATTGGAATCAGTCTCCTATCCATATTAAATGAAAAAGGTTGGTGTTCTGAGCCGTTAGACAGAAGAGGCTGGTTAAGCAAATCATTGGTCGTACGATAAGAATGAACGCAAGCACATTATTGAAAGTCAGTATAATTTGGCAGTCATACAGTCTTGCAAGGCACCTGGTAGAGGGGATATTCGCACCAGATAAACGTCAGTTCGGATGGGTAACGGAACTAGAAATTGAACAAATTTTGCCCACTTTGAGTCCTCAATCCCACTTAGATCGCTATTTTAACAGAATGTAGGAACGAGCCAAATGATGGACTTGGAACCTGATCAGTAATAATATCTGTGGAGACTGGACCTGATAACTAGAGTTGGCATGACCTTACAATAGATACATATGGCGCTTTCCACTAATCGCCAGGCAAAATTTTTCCTCCTTTCAGAATGTTCCAGTTCTGCCATCTGATTTTTGAGGCTTTTTTTGATGAAAGATTTAATTTCTCTTTTCAAAGTAGTATTTCTTACTTTATTTGATTGATATTTTACCGCTTAACCAAATGACTTAGAATAGGTTTTAAGATTCCCTTCCATCACAAATGAAGCATTTGAGACGACAAAGGACTTGAGTTGTTCGTTTGGGGAGCAGAACAACAGTAAGAAAGCTGACGAACTGTAGTTGCCGATTAAACAAAAGAAATTTGCATTGAAATGGGTGACATTGAAAGGAAGCACTTCTTTGTCCGGTAGGCTAGCAATTTTGCTATTTGACTCTACAAATTGGACAAAAAAAGAGAGGACACCTCGGGTACTTTGTACAAAAAATGTGCGTGAGGGGAAATTCTAAAAAAGTGTGCTTTGAATTAAGAGCCTAACTGTTTGATAACATTCATTTGTCGGAATAGCACGGAATTCTCCTATTCTGGAAGCCTCTCGTGTGAACTGGATGGACTCTTAAATCCAACTGCCCACCCTTCAGTGTGTAGACAACAACTATTGCCCTTCAGATCGTAGACAGCGTGTATGTGGCCCACGACTCTGAAGGCACGCTTGCTGAAGTAAGTTGGAGTGCCATGGACTAAAGTTGGTACATGTACCTAGACGGTTGTTTGCATGTCTTCTATGGCCCATCTAGATAGCCACGTTTGTCAGACTTAATGCCCAGTTCTAGTTATAGTTTACGGAAGTCATAAAATTCGATAATCTTTCAGATTTACGGCAAGACGCTGTCAACCCACACAAGCAAATCCTGTTGATATATTTCGTGGAGTCGATGCTTAAAATGGGCATAATCAGATTTCTTTGGGTTTGTGAAAACATGTGTTGAGACCTAGGAGTTGCAGCGATCTAAGTCTTTCCCGGAGTCGTAAGAAGTCACGGTAATTTAACAGAAAGTGTATCGTTATCTTGCAGAAGTCCGTATTTGCTTGACATTTGTTTTCCGACCTTCCAACCTGCCTGCCTTACCAGCTAAACTATTCCCTTTCCAAACCATTGCCATGGCAGTGCAATTTCACATCTGGTCACTTCTACTCTGTTGCCTCTCCACCTCTTGCACAGGTTTCCTTCATGCCCTGCTCCTGTGTAAACCATTTTGCAACTCCCTTAAGCACTTGTTTGAACGTTGGTGCAATAAGAGACAGTGACAAGACAGTTCTCATGTCTGGATGCCACTCCTAATGACGAAAAGCAATTTAACAAAAGCATAAGACGAATTTCTGGTTGTCTGTCTATTCAAATACTCGGCCCGGAGGTAATGAAGCCAGGAGGAAGTAAAATTTGAGGAGGCCTAAGTGCACGCTCAATGAAGCACAGTTAAACAACCTTTTAGGCATTAAATAGACCCCATCTATTCCTTTGAGCAACTTGTCTAACTCTCCCCTTGCCTTAACTTGCCATGTCGGTAATCATAACGCAGTCGGTGCTTCAAAATAAAAGTGCCCAAGGACAATCTGACATCAGTCATTGAATTGGAGCGGAAGTGAAAAGATATTTGCCACCATTTTGCAATGGGGAGACAAATATTAAACTAAACTTAAAGAATCAAAATTTATGTAAACTTTACAGGATCCGTTTTTTCAAAAACCTTATCAATTCACAAATCACCAGACATGCTCAGTCAAGAATCAAAGGGGACAGTACTTCCTCAACAAAATTTTTGATTCTAAATGCAGTTTCACACACAGGTGCTGACATGCCAAGAGCGAGAGAGATAACGTATCCCTGAGGCAGGAAAGGCAACATTCAGAGGCACCACGCCATCATGCGTAAGGAAGCCTCCCTGTCTACCGTCACTCTGATGATATGTGCATCCTCCACAGAAGAAAAGTTATTTAGGCGATTGAAAATTCCAACAGGGGAAGGAGTTCCCTAACTTCAAGACATCTCTTAAAGGGAGTGAGGTGAGACGAGGTGGGAATAGGTGTGTAGGTACTGAGATCGAACACAATAAGAAGCAAGGCAGATTCCTATCGCTGTTGCTAAAACTCAACAGGAAGGGAGTCTGAATGCATCAGTAAGTGGCCTACGAAATATTTTGACTCGCCGACTCAATTATCTCTACAGTAGACTAGAGAGAATAAGATGGGGTCGCTATACAAGCGGTTGTTTTGCCTCGGATGGCACTTCCGTAAAATTTAATTTGTGACCGGGCTTCTAAATTCGTAGAAGTAGAGATCAACAGTTGAGAAACTAGTAGAGTCATTTAAGCGGACACGCAGTTTTAGCAACTACTGCTCTATTTCACTGACCATCTAGCTCTTGGCGTAGGGATTCTTAGTGAAGCAAATGGGTTAATTGCTGCATCATAATGGCAAAAGTGGTGAAGGCTTGTTGCCCACTGCTGTCACAATTTCTGCTCTCATTATAGTAACAGAAAATGTTCCACGACTCCGTCTCTAATTGATTTGGAATGTTCTCACCACTTTCACTCTACATTGTTTTATATTGTTGTATTGCAGAGACAGCGAATGCAAACTACACACTGCAAAAACACTTCTATTAAGGTCGTGTAGGGCCTACAACCATTCAGTTGCTTTGGGATGTCGGGAAACCGGGTTTACTCTACGGCACCCGCCTTGTAATGATTACAGCGCAACTTTCTTCCACTGCCCCCTCCAAGCTCACAAATGCAGATTTTTCCAATGGAAGCATAACTCCCGAAGGAGTGCAGCCCAAAACATTGTACAATGTGATATAGGAATCTTAACCAAGCAGCAGCAATGAAATAGGCTAAAGCGGACCAAATCAAACACGCCTTACTGACAAGTCGGCAAGTTTGATGACAATAAACAGCAACCTGTCGAAGAGTAACATGTCCTTTTACATACAATTAAGAGAAAGTGTTGTCACGACCAGCGGTCCAGAGGGATCTATTTAAAACTTGCCCATTGGTAATCTAACAATTTCCTTTGAAATGATCATCTCCATATCAAAAGATAGCGTGTCTACTTACTTAGGGAAGCATCTCTGGTGTCCTATTTGCTTGCATCGCAGCAGTCCTTGCTTCAGCTCTCGATTAAGTCAGTGCAAATTAGCGGAAGTTTCAGCTACATCCAAATTCAAGGCCCATAACTTGCATTAGTCATGTCGGACATTTTCCATTTAAGGCTTACATGCGACAGACAACGCACCTCTATCATTCAATCGTGTTTCATCAACATTAGTGCAACTTCTGAGAATGGACAACTCATGAATGATAAGTGAAGGACACTGTTATGTTTACTTCAATCTTTTCATGCGTGCTTCATTTACACTGGCTCAGAAAATGGTTGACGCAATGGGATGAAATGGCAAAGCTTCCAGGCTTCAAATGGTCAAGCTTTACAGGACTCCTATTTTACATGCTAAGGAGGTTTAAAACCAACGCACACGTCTAGTTATGCCATTTGTGGATGGTTGAACCCTCAACCACATACACTATCCGTTCAGCATTTCATCAAATATTGCACTAATGGCAAAGCTCACTGCAGAGCCCGGAGTGGTATGCAAGCTTAGTTTTCTAACGGTTGGTAGAATTCCAGGCATCGTTTGGACATCGTAATAGCTGGCCCGATAATGACAAACAAACGGGTCACGAGAACATCATTCAGTGGTCGTACCAAGTCAGGGTTGGTTGGACTTTAGTGAAAAGAATACAATTTCTACCAACGAACAAAAGTCAGCGAAGGAAGCAGTAGATGTGGACCTCCTAAAATTCCGCTTCTAATTACCAAGTTGTGCATGTTAACTGTCAGCTACAACGGGGTCAGAATATTCCTCTACTGCTTAAATATGTATTTGAATCATGGTAAAGCAACAATAAATTACACGCATGGTGGATGGCGATGAATGCAGTAAAATTAAAACAAGCCTGCGTAGACATTGCCTGTCAAACAGTCAGGACAAACGCCAAACACTTNGACAACGGGGGAGGCAAGCGGGCCGAGAAATGGGGTGACGGGTGTTGAGGCTGACGCTGAAGTTTAAAGCTGAGGCGGCATCATAATCCATCTAGGATAATAGACTGAATTCAGAAGGAAGTCAACCCGTGTCGCTTTAAGGCGTAGGGAGATGAGAAACGATAGAGGTCTCGACTCACGCACAACTGTCACTCTACGTTCGTTTAACATATGACCGTCCATATTTACAACAGCATCCCTTGCACTCGCATAGGCATAATAGCGTATAATTGCTACAAGACAAAACGAGAAATAAAGTAAACATCAAATTTGATAGTAGGTGTGGAATGTGAAGTAAGGTAGCACCATAACGCCCGCCATCAAATCTAGCCAAATTGTCCTCCACATAGTACTCCGCCATCTCGCCATATGGTGCGAATAAGTAATGGAGCTCAAATTCCGAGAAGTCCGGTGGAAGATTCCATGCATACACACAGTTCATATTACCATCTCCTAGCACCGGGTCGGTGTGCGTCAAATCGCCCATCACAGGGATTGTCACTCTCGTGTCTAGCAAAGGAAAGCACGTTGCCGCTCTCATTGCAAGCACTTTACACGCATATATTGAAAAGTTAATACAAAGGCGGGAAAGAGAGGAGCAACGAATCACAAAAGGCCGCATTTCAGTGATTGGTGAGCAATTTACCTGCATTATTCTGATTGCTTGAAATTCCACCCGAAGTAACGGCACGACTAATACAGGATGGGAAACGAGTAGGTTGCATTGCACCAGAAAGCACTAATCCAGGGGCACTGAAATATGTTCTACGAAAAGGATTGCTCAGTATTTCTTGGTTGAGCAGCATTGTTAGGTTGGTCATTGCTTCCAAAGGCGGGTTTTGTTGGATTGGTGATGGTCCAAAGTCTTGATTAACAAGGAGTACTTTCACTGGAACTGGATGAAGCAACGATAGCCTCCAACCACTGCGTGAAATCGGAAAANTGGTTCAATTGTTGCCCCCTCCTCCTCCACCTCCTCCCCCACCTCCCACTCTTCTCCATGCTCCTCTGGCGATGCATGATTTCCCGCAGGCCTATCTAAAGATTTCAGCATAGCCTACCCACCATCCGTCTTACCACTATCCATAGCTGAAATGTTTGTCAACTTTACTGAGCACAAGCCACAAATTTGACTTGAACTACCAGGAAAGAGAACTCAGTAGTGCTCATCTTCCTTATATACAATGAATCATTCAATAAGATGGGTCAATTAAAANGTGATTCCTGATGAAGAAGCATTCATAGCCTAACTAATCAGCTCTACNTACTTTCANCTGACTTACACCTATTGTTAATGATGAAGAAATGGAAGGAGAAATCCACCCATGAATCATGAGTAGTCTGTAACTGCTGGGGATGATGCTACTTGCAACTTTGAAGTAGGCCTAAGCAATGCCAAATTTCAGATTGCATTTAGCCATTCAGGACCCGTTTGGTGGATGGCTGACAAGCTGAAGCAGAATAGAGAAGGTGAGGGTTGACTGCCACCCGCATGTCCAGTGAGGACCATAGCTTGAAACACTCCGAAGCATGCATCGCTCAGGCAGATTTAAAACAGTTCCCTATCCCAAATGGGTGAATAGGACTGGCTCATAAACTGATTTCAAGAAGTCTACAATAAAGCAGCATTGGTTGGACGGGGGTAGGAATGGTGGAGGCGACACCATTGAAAACCACTCCCATTTGTTGATGCTGCGCAATTTCGCCTGATTCACCACAGGCCTTCGAGTGAACTGAGAGACAAGTATGTCGACATCACACAATTGCCTAATTCTGTAGACAACAAGGCTAAGGCTTTCATATTACTGTCCCATTTGAGTGCCCCTTCATACTTGGATCATTACACAAGGGCGTACTGTTCAAGGTAAAGTTCGGACTTCATCAATACGAGTGTGGATGGAGTTTGCGTGCAAGTGGCGAAGGCGGTGTCATGCAACACTGAATCCAGCCGACCCTCTCCACATCACTCCAGTCTTATTACTTCCTCCTTGGAGAAAATAATAACACTAACCTCCCACTGCCGTGGCTTTGCTTTAATGAAACGGGTGCTTCCTGTTTTTCATCCTTCTGCCTCCCTCCCCAGTAGAGTGCTGCTTTGCCTCTAACCCACTAGAACATGGAATTGTCGCCATGGTCTTGCTTATCGCAAATAGAACATGCAAATGCAATCACAGCAAGAAATTTGGCGAGACGCAGTCGGTGAGGAAACATGCGAGATTTGAATATGAAAGTGTAATCTTGGCAGGAAGCACTTCAATGCTTGCATTAACGCACGTGATTCCACAAATCGTCTGCTTTCTCGCGAATTCTGAGCATGGGATGCATCTGCTAACTCCTTGCCAAAGTAACCAATTTGGAGTGGAGCTACGAAGAAAGTGAGAGCATAGTAGCTGATTGAATGATTCAAGTTTCATTATCTCAAGGCGATGTGAATGCATGATCGTTACAAACATACGAATTCTAGCATACGTTTCTGCCACAGCAAATGTAAATGGATGAGGATGCATTGGAGGCCTCAGTTTGATTGCACAGCTTCAGAAAGTGCTACATTTGTTCACCAACAGCGCTGTGTCTGTCTTTCTTTCCCTTCCCTTTACTTTGCTTCCTCCTGCACTACAACATTCTAGTCTTACTTTCTGCAGAAATAAACTAATGCGACCGGAGTGCGAAATGGGCCGTGTCAATAAGTCTTCCATCTGTCCAGTGCTCTATGCCTGCCCTGCTCCAGAAATTGCTCACTCCTCATCCAGTATTGCAATGAATTAGCTCCATGCCATTGAAAGCACCGCGTAATTAAGACGTGTCATTGTGGAGGGCACTTTGACGGGGACCAAAATGCAATACAGGCTTCCTACTCAATACACTAGATAATCCCCAGACAGAAAGTGAGCTACCAAGATATTTTTCAGTAACATATCGTGCAAAGTATTAGCATCTGAGCAAACCCAAACTGATCACGGGATATCACCGTATTTGTGGCTACTTTGCCACGTCTAGCCAAGCCTCCTCCCACTCCCAAACGCGAAGTCCTGTCCCAATAGAAAAAACACCAATGCGAGGCGTGGCTGAATTGTAAACCGTGCTGTGGATACCCTTTATGTCCCACTTCTGCTTCCTCAATGTTGCATCAAATCTCGGATGCAATTTCTGCCCAACTTTCCGTTGTCTAGCTTGCCGGAAAATATAAGGCGATGAATATTGCTTGTTGGTAGGTCCACATACTTCACTCGCCTTCGGCTACTGCTACTAGTGGTAGTAGTAGTAGCTTTTCATGCAGGATGGTGACAGATCTGGTGTCACATTCATTGTCCACTCACCGTTTTATTTTGCGGTGTACTGCAAGGCATTTGATATTCCGTGGCAATTGGCATTTCATGTGACGAACACTCAACAGAGTGTGGGCTGTTCGAGCACAGATATTGTTGTGGGGACGATTGGTCCGCATTTCTTCACACCCATTGCTGCAGCACATGCAGACAGCAGGTATTCTGCGGTCGAACCATTGCAGACAGGAACCTGGCCAATTCAACCCTATTTCCAAGCCTACTCACAGACGTACCGTTTCATGTTTTAAGCAAATCGAGACTGCCTCGGTAACTACTGTCTTTGGGCATGTCAATCTCGTTCCATTCCACGGTGGCAAAGGCTGCTGGTACGCTGTTGAGGATGGCACATGCAAATTGCACTAGGGTGTGACTCGAAGGTGGAAGAATCAGCGCAAATACAAACAGCCCACCTCCCTGGTTGCATATTCAATAGAAAAGGAGAGAGTACCGTCCTTTGCCAGTCAAGGTGTCGCGCTCGGAAACAAAGAACACGTACAAGTATCCGCCTGTTGGAATCCACGTGGGCCTGCTAGATGCCTACTTTCCCTCTTTTGACACCAAAATGCAGGTGCTGTGCTTTCTACTTGCGTCTTGCTCATCACCTCAAACAAAGCAGTACAGGAGAGGTCAAGCAGCTGTCATCACAATAATATACATTGAGTCACCATACAAACGGTTCCCACGCACTTGACTCCACATGCTGGGAATGGTTTTAACTCCATCCTCTTCACCCACAGCGTGTGTCGGTCTCCTCTGTACCACCCACCCATCTCAACTTTGCCTATCCTCGTAGTTCAACATTCCACAATTCGAATGCACTTTCATCCACACATCAGTCTGCCTCTCCATCATGAGCCGTATCAGTGATATTGAAAAGCCAGAAGATGACAACAACTTTGCCACCACAACTTGACCGCTACGATGCAGACTGTGTGGGAGGTTCAGCCTGACCTCCTTTCCTGCACATGACAGCATCCAAGCATTCAAGCGTGTCGTGTGCTTGCCGACAATGATGAGGGTCACATGCATTCGCCACCTTTTAACAAATTATTCTTCATCTTTTGCCGCCCTCTGTTTTCACTTGGGTGCAAATTGGAATTACCGCACACTCCGACACAATGTCAATTGGATCCTTCCGAGATTGTAAAATAGTGACATTGGCACTACCCTTACACTCTGCCTAACCTTTGCTCCTCTCAATATCTACAACTTGATTGTGAAAGGTGGATTGTGATAGGGAGTAATTGACGAGGAGAATTCCGCTGCAAACTACTACACCTCCCAACTCTGTGTAAACTTTGTCACACCAAACTGCCAATTGGATGCAGCGACTTGACTGCACTTGGCTGAGAGGTCAATCATAGGAGGTGGTGGCTATAACTGGCAGATTAGCATCGCCTCTCCTGCAGCCTGCGCTACTCGTGAGCAGAATGCCATGCACGCAGTCCCTCCATTGGCAGCAGCGGGAGCCTCCTCGCACATGCATCGCCTTTGCCACGACCACTGGTCTTCACAAGTGTTTGTCATTCTCCTGTCACTCTGTGTGCATTCAAGTTGGGTAAACCTGAGGCAACAGCATAGTGGAGTTGAATGCCCACTGCATTCCATGCAACAAACTAATGGTGTGGAAACAGAAGGAGGACTGATACCGGCATTTGTTGCCACTGCGTGGCGCCGGCAATGGAATGTATCCCATGTGCCTCACAGGCAGCAGATTTTGCGTGTGCAGTGATTCCACTCAGCCAGTTGCTTTCACCACCTCATTTTTCTGACTCCTCAACTACGCTCATCCTTGTAAATCCTCTCAATTGCAAGTTTGCCATTATAAAGTGCAGTGAAACTGGTGGGCATATCGTCCTGCAAATGTGAATTCTCGTGTGAAAATCTCCTTCACAACTCGATGTGTCTGTCCTGCGTTTTGTGTCCAAACCACCACAAATGTACAACGCGTTCCTTTAGCCGGAATCTCGGAAACAAGGAAACACTAACAGGCGTGGCTACTGACAGACACTCATTGTGACGTTGGGAGGAAACGAGTTAATTTAGACGGTTGCATACTTGGCAATGCAAGCCATTGCAGCAGGACACATCTCTACTACCAAACCTTGCCATGTGCATCGTCTGATGCTGTCTCATGAGAAACCAGCCTGCTTATTATAACCATACGCAGTTCAGTCGCCTGCTTATCCAATGTTTCCACGACTTTTCATGCTTGGCTGATACAATTGGCCAACGTGGCTTTCATCGCTCAAGTGGACCGCACCAAATGCCCACGTTTGGCTGTTGGCTTGACTAAATTGAGACAAACTATGGGGTAGATCGAATGCATGGGACGTGTGAATCCACCATTACGCCGATACATGAGGATGCTTTTAGCGGTATATCCCAGCGTGTCAATTCCACTTTTGTACCCAACTGCTAACTGAAGCACAAGAAATTGGAAGATGGTTTCTGTACAAACGATGGCCGATGGTATTTGCACCACAGCACAGAGTCATCACGCGCTCCGCCAAATGCCGTGCTCGACATTCTGCTCTCATTCGTGGCACACAGGCAGCAG
Organism: Echinococcus multilocularis; assembly: GCA_000469725.3. NCBI lineage: Eukaryota > Metazoa > Platyhelminthes > Cestoda > Cyclophyllidea > Taeniidae > Echinococcus > Echinococcus multilocularis. The sequence goes on along the minus strand of LN902842.1, from coordinate 1,682,796 downwards.
CATTGTTGTCACTCACGTCCCCTTTTGCCTGATTTTCATGAAAGCGCCTATCACAGACAGATGGATATGAGGCTGTTGGTGCATTTCCAATGGTACCATTTTGCATTGTGAGGGTTGCAAATGGAGGATTGATTTGGGGCATAATAAGCAATGTGTATTATGGTGATCCCAAACATGAGCATAAATGGATTCAGAAGGAGTAACTGTTGCAGGCGAGTCTGGAAGTGCCTTCAGATAAATGGCAAAAGGCGGGTGACATCGCGCAGCCGTTGCAGTCGGGTCCACAATTCATGTTTTAGTTGAGTTTCAATGCGTGTCATTGTGGTGGTGCTGCTACACCTGCTGCATTGCAATTGTTCCAGTGATGCTCAGTAAAAAGCGTGATTTGTGGCATCAGTACAAAAAGTGCGCTGGGACTCTGTCAACAAAAGTAGAACATTGAGCTGTGGCAGCTTTGTCATGCAGTCAAACGCGTCACTGGTAATGTACAAAGAAGAAAATTGCATATTCACACTGACATGCCGGACACTGGCCTATTGTCACAGGTCGTCCTTTCACCGAAACTCAAACAACTGCAATTTCGACGAGTGAACCTGAACAGAGCTTCTGTCTCCTCTGTCACGTGAAATGCAACAAGATTTTCTGGCTGAAGACAGCACTTATTTGACGGGACTGCAAGAAGATTGCATAGTGTCAATTAATGCGTTTCAAATAATTCAGGTTTCCAGCTTAAATTAAGGTGATGTTTCGTCTAAAATTGGCTCACAACAAATAGCATGCTGGCATGCACTAAGGCAATGGGGAGGCCGAAAGCCACCCCAGTCTCACCTACAACATTTCTGAGTGTACGTCAATGGAAGGTAGTTTGCACTGCATCATCTCATTGCAATGCTGACCATAGCATAATAACATAGTGAATCCACAATAAGGGTAAAATTACACCTGTACCCTCATTAATGTAAGCCCAACTCCCCAGAAGATCATTCATTTATGTGAGCCAACATTGTGGACCCATCAACGGCCAGTATCGCCCTTTCTTTGAACGACGTTTACACTGCCTATTAATCTCCCGTCAAATTTGCCCTAGCCCTTGCAACTACTACATCAGAGCATCTAGGACAAGGAGGTCCGAAATAAGCAGTGTCCTCATCACTGGTCCCGGTTCTTTTTTCTCCAAAACCATACAGTGCCTTCGTGCCTTCGCCAATAGAATGCCCATTTCACCACCACATCGATACATGGAGCCATAAGCGTATACATGCTCTTTAATCGGCAAGGAAGAGATTCCAAAATGAGAGGGTAATTTCCCGAAATGATACTAAATTCAAAGGCTGCTTCCTCACCGTAGCTTACGTGACTGTGACAGGCAATTGAACCCCATGGTTCAAGTCTTGAATCTGCCTTGTGCACCTTGATACTAACACGTGGGTGGTTGGATGCGTACAGACCAACATGAAACAACATGTCGTATCTTTCAATGAATGGATGCAGAAGCTTTCATTTAGGTGAGGCGCACAAGCCTCATGGGCTGATGTGATTGGACCACATTCCTATAAATATATGGTGAGTAGTATACGCAATTTATTGCTACAATGAAAATGTCCACTCCATTCCACCTTATGTTGTTGGCGATTTCAGTTTTGGCCGGTAGCCAAGGAGGAGTTGACGGTAAGATGCATTCCACCAGTTGACATACATCAGCATTCGTGCATTTGTTACATCCGTCAATCGCTTCCCTTGTTCTTATGCAGCGCTTCATACTTCTGTTATGAACAGCGACAATCCATTTGACTGCCTTTCCTTACTTAGATTCCATCTCATTTCTACATCGTGGAGCATGTTATGTATGCACACTAGTTAGCAGTAGTACTAGCGACAAAATGACTGTCTTATAGTACGCATTGAGTGCAGTGCAAGCACATCACTTGAAGCAGTAACCGGTTTTCATTTTGATTGACACATGCACTGATGATACTGCAAGTTTTAATATGAGTTTGATGCTTCAACCAGTGATCCATTCAAATCAACTCTTTGGCCCATTGTGTTTGAATAGGCAATGGATGGAAAAGTAAAATGCAACTACCATCTACTGGGCCGAATGGCGTGAGACATACAACTGCAGCCTAACACGTAGCACCTCCATCTATGTTTACATGACATACTTCTCCAACCACATATGTGATCATAATGCACACCACCAAGTCAAGTGCTGATATTCACTAACACTTATTCCTAGTGGAACATGTAAGTTAATTATCGCATCCTAAGGACAAAACGGCAAAGTCGTGCTGTTCACCACCTCTGCCATTACTATTAGGGTAGCAGTAAATATTCCACATTTCCATTCCCAATTCATTCGGCATGTCCGCAACATTTTACCAAACACCACGTTTTGCCTTTCTTTATTGCAGGGGAAAAGAAGGACATCAGTCAACTTCCGAAACACTTCCATTGGGGTGAGGTGGGGCCTCACACAATTGAGTTGGAATGGGAAGTCGAAAAATTGGGTTCAGACTACGCGGACTCAATTGCACTAATTGCAGAGCCAGCTTCTTCGCTTGCTTCACCCAAACGTAAAGAAGAGGATTTTAAGCTTGGGAAACTCGCTCTTGACGGTTTATATCCTAAGACATTATATAATGTGACTATGGAGGTACTCAGAAAACACGACCTTCTTACATCGTCAGAGGGACAAATTGAAACAAAGCCCACTGGTAAGCCTTTAGGCTTGATCATGATGTGCATCTTCATTTCGAAATTGATGACGTGTCCATTTACTTAGGAACGGAAAAAAGCGTTGACACAACTGGTGCATCTGCCTTAACCTCCGTAGTCTCTGTACTAGTGCTTGTTTGCATCGCGGTAGTCCTCGCTTGAGCAGTCGCGCAAGTCAGTGCATATTAGCAAATTCCCTACTTGCATCCAAAATCAGGGCCCATTGCTTGGTTGCAGCAAGTTTGTGCTTTCTTTATTATAGGCTTCCGTGGCACAGGCAAGGCAACATCAACACCAGTGTAACTTCTCTGATTTGGTGACTCCTGATAGAAAAACAAAGGAATTTGTTATGTTCATTTTATTTTTGTCACGCTTGCTTCAGCTATAATGACTCGAAAAATGGTTCATGAATTGGAGTGAAATGCGGCTATACTCTTGTGCTTCATAAAAAATTACCTTCACAAATCGCCTAGTTCTTATGCAAAAGGGGTTCCACTTTAACATAAAGTTTAGTTCTGTCATATGTGAAAGGGCAAAACCTCAACTAATCGGATCAGCTGGTTGGCATTTCATCAAATATTACACCGATGGCAAAACTCGTGCCGGAGCTTGCATTTGCATTCCAGTTTAGAGCAATCCTAGGCCTTAATTTTCGCGCGTAGTCGGTGGTCTATTAACCAGGAGGAAAAGAACCACGCATGCGCCATTTAATATCCACACCATGTGAATTTAATTGGCCTCTATTCCAATACATGGAATTTCTGCCGCTGGGTGCAGTTTCCACTCCTTTCTAAATTCACCTGTGCAACAAAAATCAGAAAGGTGTTGAATTCCTCAGTTCTATTTTGTGGTAGTAAAAGATGGCTGTTTTGGGGTTGGGGGAGGAAAATCCATTCTTCAATGTGTCACCAAATTCGCACTCCTTTAACTATTGTATATTAACTAACAACTTTGCGTCAACTTCGTTTAATTTTAAAGGGCTTTAGATGGCCCATAATTCCTTTAATCTTAGTCTTGACGAGTGTAATTTGGTCGCAGCTTTTGTTCATTTCCTCTGAGAGGTCCGAGGTTAAAACTGTATTATGGCATAAGGCTAGCACTAGGCATTCCCACGAACAAACTATGCAGCTTTGACCACGCCTCCAAGATACTTTGCCAAGCCAAGGTGTGGAAGACCGACAAACAATTGATAAGTTGATATGGTGTGTAGATGTCCAGCTACCCCTACATATGCACTCCAACATACTGATTGACTTAGTCTAACCTGGAGTAAATGGCTGACTGTGAAGTTAAAACAGGACCGTTTTCTAGGGATTTCAGTAATGCTATTGCGGTGAAAGTTGGAGTGCTACGTCCACCACTCATATAATCATCACTGGTTTTGCCAAGTTGGGTAGACAAATGCGAGGAAAAAAGAGTAGGAGAAGGTGTCAAGACAAAGACATTGCGAAAAGGCGGCATACTCAAACTAAGGTCAACTTTAATTCACATTGCAATTGCCCATTTCCAACGGAACATCATATAGAAGAGATGATATTCGACGCAGCAGAGTAGTGCGATGTGATTGCAATACGATTCTGAGGCAGGACCCCATTTCGGGCAACAGTATTTGAAAAATTCAAAATTTTGCTTCATTTTTATTCCAGCTTAGCATCTGTAAGGAAACCTGTGTCCAATCGCTTGATCTCGAAGGATTCCTGGTTTTCTTTATTCTGATCAGGTTACCCCTACTTATATATCCCACGATTTTTGCTTAGTGAGGTGCCCCTTCAACAGTCTCTATTTTCCTTTATTAAATACAACCACTCTACCCAAAGACTGAAAATGGCCTATTTTGGATGTGTAAAGAAAGGCCATAAAGATTGAGCAATGGTTGTGTAGCTAAATAGATGAATGAGTGACTGAGGGATTTATTTAGTGGATGAATGAATGTTTCTTGGCTGAATAAATGAGGAACTGGATGGAGAAAGGTATGCAGCAGCCATCACTAGGTCACCATTCCATCTTCTAATTTGTTTTCTACTTCGAATGCTCATATATTCCCACCGTTTTCATTTTCTGGCATATGCTTCTTGCAATTCTACTTATTAATTACTATATTCATTCGAACACGTTATTGTGTTTAAGGAGTAAATGAAAAATATTGCATATGCGAGGGAACTTCACTGTTAACTAATGGATGGATAAAGTAACAGGATAGGGAACGGGATGGTCTTGAATGGTTGCCATAGGTTGTGAGAAATTAAAACGTAGATTTGACAACATGTGGCACTGAAAGAAAATTTGTGATTGCTAAAATATAAGTTTGCATGAATGAACTTCGGATAAATTTATAATATAATATATTTTACAATCATATCTATGAGTTAGAAATGTTGCCATTCGCCTCGCTGTTGATTTACACAACCTCTATTTGGGTCACATTTGTCTCTCCACTCAATACTCACTGATACATAGACTTATGAGCGAACTTATAATAAATCGAACAACGGTTTTAGTTTAGTGACGGGTGAATTTTTTTCATGCATAAGAGGTCCAACAAATATGTGCTATTTTACTTGTGTAGTGAAAATACATGGCTAATTTAACATCGCTATTCATTTAAGTACCATTTTTAAGGGCCCTGGAAAGGCCTTTATGTTTTGTCAATGATATCAGTGGATTTTCTTTAGTTAACTTTCGTCCAAAGGGAGGAGAGTATCAGATACAATTATCAAAATTAGAGCAGCATTTTGCTCAAGATTTCATAGAATTGATGAAACCTACATCGTTGTGCCAGTATTTAGGTTCAAACTGAGACCTGAAACAGGGCCTTGGTTTAATGAGCAAAATACTGATTGCTGGTGTAATTACTGCATCAACTACAGTGAGAAGTAAGCAGGAGATGTTATACTTCAAGCATTATCATGAAGTCAGGCCCTACTTCCTACCACCACGAAGTTGTTAGATTTATTATAAGTTCGCTCATAAGTCTATGTATCAGTGAGTATTGAGTGGAGAGACAAATGTGACCCAAATAGAGGTTGTGTAAATCAACAGCGAGGCGAATGGCAACATTTCTAACTCATAGATATGATTGTAAAATATATTATATTATAAATTTATCCGAAGTTCATTCATGCAAACTTATATTTTAGCAATCACAAATTTTCTTTCAGTGCCACATGTTGTCAAATCTACGTTTTAATTTCTCACAACCTATGGCAACCATTCAAGACCATCCCGTTCCCTATCCTGTTACTTTATCCATCCATTAGTTAACAGTGAAGTTCCCTCGCATATGCAATATTTTTCATTTACTCCTTAAACACAATAACGTGTTCGAATGAATATAGTAATTAATAAGTAGAATTGCAAGAAGCATATGCCAGAAAATGAAAACGGTGGGAATATATGAGCATTCGAAGTAGAAAACAAATTAGAAGATGGAATGGTGACCTAGTGATGGCTGCTGCATACCTTTCTCCATCCAGTTCCTCATTTATTCAGCCAAGAAACATTCATTCATCCACTAAATAAATCCCTCAGTCACTCATTCATCTATTTAGCTACACAACCATTGCTCAATCTTTATGGCCTTTCTTTACACATCCAAAATAGGCCATTTTCAGTCTTTGGGTAGAGTGGTTGTATTTAATAAAGGAAAATAGAGACTGTTGAAGGGGCACCTCACTAAGCAAAAATCGTGGGATATATAAGTAGGGGTAACCTGATCAGAATAAAGAAAACCAGGAATCCTTCGAGATCAAGCGATTGGACACAGGTTTCCTTACAGATGCTAAGCTGGAATAAAAATGAAGCAAAATTTTGAATTTTTCAAATACTGTTGCCCGAAATGGGGTCCTGCCTCAGAATCGTATTGCAATCACATCGCACTACTCTGCTGCGTCGAATATCATCTCTTCTATATGATGTTCCGTTGGAAATGGGCAATTGCAATGTGAATTAAAGTTGACCTTAGTTTGAGTATGCCGCCTTTTCGCAATGTCTTTGTCTTGACACCTTCTCCTACTCTTTTTTCCTCGCATTTGTCTACCCAACTTGGCAAAACCAGTGATGATTATATGAGTGGTGGACGTAGCACTCCAACTTTCACCGCAATAGCATTACTGAAATCCCTAGAAAACGGTCCTGTTTTAACTTCACAGTCAGCCATTTACTCCAGGTTAGACTAAGTCAATCAGTATGTTGGAGTGCATATGTAGGGGTAGCTGGACATCTACACACCATATCAACTTATCAATTGTTTGTCGGTCTTCCACACCTTGGCTTGGCAAAGTATCTTGGAGGCGTGGTCAAAGCTGCATAGTTTGTTCGTGGGAATGCCTAGTGCTAGCCTTATGCCATAATACAGTTTTAACCTCGGACCTCTCAGAGGAAATGAACAAAAGCTGCGACCAAATTACACTCGTCAAGACTAAGATTAAAGGAATTATGGGCCATCTAAAGCCCTTTAAAATTAAACGAAGTTGACGCAAAGTTGTTAGTTAATATACAATAGTTAAAGGAGTGCGAATTTGGTGACACATTGAAGAATGGATTTTCCTCCCCCAACCCCAAAACAGCCATCTTTTACTACCACAAAATAGAACTGAGGAATTCAACACCTTTCTGATTTTTGTTGCACAGGTGAATTTAGAAAGGAGTGGAAACTGCACCCAGCGGCAGAAATTCCATGTATTGGAATAGAGGCCAATTAAATTCACATGGTGTGGATATTAAATGGCGCATGCGTGGTTCTTTTCCTCCTGGTTAATAGACCACCGACTACGCGCGAAAATTAAGGCCTAGGATTGCTCTAAACTGGAATGCAAATGCAAGCTCCGGCACGAGTTTTGCCATCGGTGTAATATTTGATGAAATGCCAACCAGCTGATCCGATTAGTTGAGGTTTTGCCCTTTCACATATGACAGAACTAAACTTTATGTTAAAGTGGAACCCCTTTTGCATAAGAACTAGGCGATTTGTGAAGGTAATTTTTTATGAAGCACAAGAGTATAGCCGCATTTCACTCCAATTCATGAACCATTTTTCGAGTCATTATAGCTGAAGCAAGCGTGACAAAAATAAAATGAACATAACAAATTCCTTTGTTTTTCTATCAGGAGTCACCAAATCAGAGAAGTTACACTGGTGTTGATGTTGCCTTGCCTGTGCCACGGAAGCCTATAATAAAGAAAGCACAAACTTGCTGCAACCAAGCAATGGGCCCTGATTTTGGATGCAAGTAGGGAATTTGCTAATATGCACTGACTTGCGCGACTGCTCAAGCGAGGACTACCGCGATGCAAACAAGCACTAGTACAGAGACTACGGAGGTTAAGGCAGATGCACCAGTTGTGTCAACGCTTTTTTCCGTTCCTAAGTAAATGGACACGTCATCAATTTCGAAATGAAGATGCACATCATGATCAAGCCTAAAGGCTTACCAGTGGGCTTTGTTTCAATTTGTCCCTCTGACGATGTAAGAAGGTCGTGTTTTCTGAGTACCTCCATAGTCACATTATATAATGTCTTAGGATATAAACCGTCAAGAGCGAGTTTCCCAAGCTTAAAATCCTCTTCTTTACGTTTGGGTGAAGCAAGCGAAGAAGCTGGCTCTGCAATTAGTGCAATTGAGTCCGCGTAGTCTGAACCCAATTTTTCGACTTCCCATTCCAACTCAATTGTGTGAGGCCCCACCTCACCCCAATGGAAGTGTTTCGGAAGTTGACTGATGTCCTTCTTTTCCCCTGCAATAAAGAAAGGCAAAACGTGGTGTTTGGTAAAATGTTGCGGACATGCCGAATGAATTGGGAATGGAAATGTGGAATATTTACTGCTACCCTAATAGTAATGGCAGAGGTGGTGAACAGCACGACTTTGCCGTTTTGTCCTTAGGATGCGATAATTAACTTACATGTTCCACTAGGAATAAGTGTTAGTGAATATCAGCACTTGACTTGGTGGTGTGCATTATGATCACATATGTGGTTGGAGAAGTATGTCATGTAAACATAGATGGAGGTGCTACGTGTTAGGCTGCAGTTGTATGTCTCACGCCATTCGGCCCAGTAGATGGTAGTTGCATTTTACTTTTCCATCCATTGCCTATTCAAACACAATGGGCCAAAGAGTTGATTTGAATGGATCACTGGTTGAAGCATCAAACTCATATTAAAACTTGCAGTATCATCAGTGCATGTGTCAATCAAAATGAAAACCGGTTACTGCTTCAAGTGATGTGCTTGCACTGCACTCAATGCGTACTATAAGACAGTCATTTTGTCGCTAGTACTACTGCTAACTAGTGTGCATACATAACATGCTCCACGATGTAGAAATGAGATGGAATCTAAGTAAGGAAAGGCAGTCAAATGGATTGTCGCTGTTCATAACAGAAGTATGAAGCGCTGCATAAGAACAAGGGAAGCGATTGACGGATGTAACAAATGCACGAATGCTGATGTATGTCAACTGGTGGAATGCATCTTACCGTCAACTCCTCCTTGGCTACCGGCCAAAACTGAAATCGCCAACAACATAAGGTGGAATGGAGTGGACATTTTCATTGTAGCAATAAATTGCGTATACTACTCACCATATATTTATAGGAATGTGGTCCAATCACATCAGCCCATGAGGCTTGTGCGCCTCACCTAAATGAAAGCTTCTGCATCCATTCATTGAAAGATACGACATGTTGTTTCATGTTGGTCTGTACGCATCCAACCACCCACGTGTTAGTATCAAGGTGCACAAGGCAGATTCAAGACTTGAACCATGGGGTTCAATTGCCTGTCACAGTCACGTAAGCTACGGTGAGGAAGCAGCCTTTGAATTTAGTATCATTTCGGGAAATTACCCTCTCATTTTGGAATCTCTTCCTTGCCGATTAAAGAGCATGTATACGCTTATGGCTCCATGTATCGATGTGGTGGTGAAATGGGCATTCTATTGGCGAAGGCACGAAGGCACTGTATGGTTTTGGAGAAAAAAGAACCGGGACCAGTGATGAGGACACTGCTTATTTCGGACCTCCTTGTCCTAGATGCTCTGATGTAGTAGTTGCAAGGGCTAGGGCAAATTTGACGGGAGATTAATAGGCAGTGTAAACGTCGTTCAAAGAAAGGGCGATACTGGCCGTTGATGGGTCCACAATGTTGGCTCACATAAATGAATGATCTTCTGGGGAGTTGGGCTTACATTAATGAGGGTACAGGTGTAATTTTACCCTTATTGTGGATTCACTATGTTATTATGCTATGGTCAGCATTGCAATGAGATGATGCAGTGCAAACTACCTTCCATTGACGTACACTCAGAAATGTTGTAGGTGAGACTGGGGTGGCTTTCGGCCTCCCCATTGCCTTAGTGCATGCCAGCATGCTATTTGTTGTGAGCCAATTTTAGACGAAACATCACCTTAATTTAAGCTGGAAACCTGAATTATTTGAAACGCATTAATTGACACTATGCAATCTTCTTGCAGTCCCGTCAAATAAGTGCTGTCTTCAGCCAGAAAATCTTGTTGCATTTCACGTGACAGAGGAGACAGAAGCTCTGTTCAGGTTCACTCGTCGAAATTGCAGTTGTTTGAGTTTCGGTGAAAGGACGACCTGTGACAATAGGCCAGTGTCCGGCATGTCAGTGTGAATATGCAATTTTCTTCTTTGTACATTACCAGTGACGCGTTTGACTGCATGACAAAGCTGCCACAGCTCAATGTTCTACTTTTGTTGACAGAGTCCCAGCGCACTTTTTGTACTGATGCCACAAATCACGCTTTTTACTGAGCATCACTGGAACAATTGCAATGCAGCAGGTGTAGCAGCACCACCACAATGACACGCATTGAAACTCAACTAAAACATGAATTGTGGACCCGACTGCAACGGCTGCGCGATGTCACCCGCCTTTTGCCATTTATCTGAAGGCACTTCCAGACTCGCCTGCAACAGTTACTCCTTCTGAATCCATTTATGCTCATGTTTGGGATCACCATAATACACATTGCTTATTATGCCCCAAATCAATCCTCCATTTGCAACCCTCACAATGCAAAATGGTACCATTGGAAATGCACCAACAGCCTCATATCCATCTGTCTGTGATAGGCGCTTTCATGAAAATCAGGCAAAAGGGGACGTGAGTGACAACAATGCTGCTGCCTGTGTGCCACGAATGAGAGCAGAATGTCGAGCACGGCATTTGGCGGAGCGCGTGATGACTCTGTGCTGTGGTGCAAATACCATCGGCCATCGTTTGTACAGAAACCATCTTCCAATTTCTTGTGCTTCAGTTAGCAGTTGGGTACAAAAGTGGAATTGACACGCTGGGATATACCGCTAAAAGCATCCTCATGTATCGGCGTAATGGTGGAATTCACACGTCCCATGCATTCGATCTACCCATAGTTTGTCTCAATTTAGTCAAGCCAACAGCCAAACGTGGGCATTTGGTGCGGTCCACTTGAGCGATGAAAGCCACGTTGGCCAATTGTATCAGCCAAGCATGAAAAGTCGTGGAAACATTGGATAAGCAGGCGACTGAACTGCGTATGGTTATAATAAGCAGGCTGGTTTCTCATGAGACAGCATCAGACGATGCACATGGCAAGGTTTGGTAGTAGAGATGTGTCCTGCTGCAATGGCTTGCATTGCCAAGTATGCAACCGTCTAAATTAACTCGTTTCCTCCCAACGTCACAATGAGTGTCTGTCAGTAGCCACGCCTGTTAGTGTTTCCTTGTTTCCGAGATTCCGGCTAAAGGAACGCGTTGTACATTTGTGGTGGTTTGGACACAAAACGCAGGACAGACACATCGAGTTGTGAAGGAGATTTTCACACGAGAATTCACATTTGCAGGACGATATGCCCACCAGTTTCACTGCACTTTATAATGGCAAACTTGCAATTGAGAGGATTTACAAGGATGAGCGTAGTTGAGGAGTCAGAAAAATGAGGTGGTGAAAGCAACTGGCTGAGTGGAATCACTGCACACGCAAAATCTGCTGCCTGTGAGGCACATGGGATACATTCCATTGCCGGCGCCACGCAGTGGCAACAAATGCCGGTATCAGTCCTCCTTCTGTTTCCACACCATTAGTTTGTTGCATGGAATGCAGTGGGCATTCAACTCCACTATGCTGTTGCCTCAGGTTTACCCAACTTGAATGCACACAGAGTGACAGGAGAATGACAAACACTTGTGAAGACCAGTGGTCGTGGCAAAGGCGATGCATGTGCGAGGAGGCTCCCGCTGCTGCCAATGGAGGGACTGCGTGCATGGCATTCTGCTCACGAGTAGCGCAGGCTGCAGGAGAGGCGATGCTAATCTGCCAGTTATAGCCACCACCTCCTATGATTGACCTCTCAGCCAAGTGCAGTCAAGTCGCTGCATCCAATTGGCAGTTTGGTGTGACAAAGTTTACACAGAGTTGGGAGGTGTAGTAGTTTGCAGCGGAATTCTCCTCGTCAATTACTCCCTATCACAATCCACCTTTCACAATCAAGTTGTAGATATTGAGAGGAGCAAAGGTTAGGCAGAGTGTAAGGGTAGTGCCAATGTCACTATTTTACAATCTCGGAAGGATCCAATTGACATTGTGTCGGAGTGTGCGGTAATTCCAATTTGCACCCAAGTGAAAACAGAGGGCGGCAAAAGATGAAGAATAATTTGTTAAAAGGTGGCGAATGCATGTGACCCTCATCATTGTCGGCAAGCACACGACACGCTTGAATGCTTGGATGCTGTCATGTGCAGGAAAGGAGGTCAGGCTGAACCTCCCACACAGTCTGCATCGTAGCGGTCAAGTTGTGGTGGCAAAGTTGTTGTCATCTTCTGGCTTTTCAATATCACTGATACGGCTCATGATGGAGAGGCAGACTGATGTGTGGATGAAAGTGCATTCGAATTGTGGAATGTTGAACTACGAGGATAGGCAAAGTTGAGATGGGTGGGTGGTACAGAGGAGACCGACACACGCTGTGGGTGAAGAGGATGGAGTTAAAACCATTCCCAGCATGTGGAGTCAAGTGCGTGGGAACCGTTTGTATGGTGACTCAATGTATATTATTGTGATGACAGCTGCTTGACCTCTCCTGTACTGCTTTGTTTGAGGTGATGAGCAAGACGCAAGTAGAAAGCACAGCACCTGCATTTTGGTGTCAAAAGAGGGAAAGTAGGCATCTAGCAGGCCCACGTGGATTCCAACAGGCGGATACTTGTACGTGTTCTTTGTTTCCGAGCGCGACACCTTGACTGGCAAAGGACGGTACTCTCTCCTTTTCTATTGAATATGCAACCAGGGAGGTGGGCTGTTTGTATTTGCGCTGATTCTTCCACCTTCGAGTCACACCCTAGTGCAATTTGCATGTGCCATCCTCAACAGCGTACCAGCAGCCTTTGCCACCGTGGAATGGAACGAGATTGACATGCCCAAAGACAGTAGTTACCGAGGCAGTCTCGATTTGCTTAAAACATGAAACGGTACGTCTGTGAGTAGGCTTGGAAATAGGGTTGAATTGGCCAGGTTCCTGTCTGCAATGGTTCGACCGCAGAATACCTGCTGTCTGCATGTGCTGCAGCAATGGGTGTGAAGAAATGCGGACCAATCGTCCCCACAACAATATCTGTGCTCGAACAGCCCACACTCTGTTGAGTGTTCGTCACATGAAATGCCAATTGCCACGGAATATCAAATGCCTTGCAGTACACCGCAAAATAAAACGGTGAGTGGACAATGAATGTGACACCAGATCTGTCACCATCCTGCATGAAAAGCTACTACTACTACCACTAGTAGCAGTAGCCGAAGGCGAGTGAAGTATGTGGACCTACCAACAAGCAATATTCATCGCCTTATATTTTCCGGCAAGCTAGACAACGGAAAGTTGGGCAGAAATTGCATCCGAGATTTGATGCAACATTGAGGAAGCAGAAGTGGGACATAAAGGGTATCCACAGCACGGTTTACAATTCAGCCACGCCTCGCATTGGTGTTTTTTCTATTGGGACAGGACTTCGCGTTTGGGAGTGGGAGGAGGCTTGGCTAGACGTGGCAAAGTAGCCACAAATACGGTGATATCCCGTGATCAGTTTGGGTTTGCTCAGATGCTAATACTTTGCACGATATGTTACTGAAAAATATCTTGGTAGCTCACTTTCTGTCTGGGGATTATCTAGTGTATTGAGTAGGAAGCCTGTATTGCATTTTGGTCCCCGTCAAAGTGCCCTCCACAATGACACGTCTTAATTACGCGGTGCTTTCAATGGCATGGAGCTAATTCATTGCAATACTGGATGAGGAGTGAGCAATTTCTGGAGCAGGGCAGGCATAGAGCACTGGACAGATGGAAGACTTATTGACACGGCCCATTTCGCACTCCGGTCGCATTAGTTTATTTCTGCAGAAAGTAAGACTAGAATGTTGTAGTGCAGGAGGAAGCAAAGTAAAGGGAAGGGAAAGAAAGACAGACACAGCGCTGTTGGTGAACAAATGTAGCACTTTCTGAAGCTGTGCAATCAAACTGAGGCCTCCAATGCATCCTCATCCATTTACATTTGCTGTGGCAGAAACGTATGCTAGAATTCGTATGTTTGTAACGATCATGCATTCACATCGCCTTGAGATAATGAAACTTGAATCATTCAATCAGCTACTATGCTCTCACTTTCTTCGTAGCTCCACTCCAAATTGGTTACTTTGGCAAGGAGTTAGCAGATGCATCCCATGCTCAGAATTCGCGAGAAAGCAGACGATTTGTGGAATCACGTGCGTTAATGCAAGCATTGAAGTGCTTCCTGCCAAGATTACACTTTCATATTCAAATCTCGCATGTTTCCTCACCGACTGCGTCTCGCCAAATTTCTTGCTGTGATTGCATTTGCATGTTCTATTTGCGATAAGCAAGACCATGGCGACAATTCCATGTTCTAGTGGGTTAGAGGCAAAGCAGCACTCTACTGGGGAGGGAGGCAGAAGGATGAAAAACAGGAAGCACCCGTTTCATTAAAGCAAAGCCACGGCAGTGGGAGGTTAGTGTTATTATTTTCTCCAAGGAGGAAGTAATAAGACTGGAGTGATGTGGAGAGGGTCGGCTGGATTCAGTGTTGCATGACACCGCCTTCGCCACTTGCACGCAAACTCCATCCACACTCGTATTGATGAAGTCCGAACTTTACCTTGAACAGTACGCCCTTGTGTAATGATCCAAGTATGAAGGGGCACTCAAATGGGACAGTAATATGAAAGCCTTAGCCTTGTTGTCTACAGAATTAGGCAATTGTGTGATGTCGACATACTTGTCTCTCAGTTCACTCGAAGGCCTGTGGTGAATCAGGCGAAATTGCGCAGCATCAACAAATGGGAGTGGTTTTCAATGGTGTCGCCTCCACCATTCCTACCCCCGTCCAACCAATGCTGCTTTATTGTAGACTTCTTGAAATCAGTTTATGAGCCAGTCCTATTCACCCATTTGGGATAGGGAACTGTTTTAAATCTGCCTGAGCGATGCATGCTTCGGAGTGTTTCAAGCTATGGTCCTCACTGGACATGCGGGTGGCAGTCAACCCTCACCTTCTCTATTCTGCTTCAGCTTGTCAGCCATCCACCAAACGGGTCCTGAATGGCTAAATGCAATCTGAAATTTGGCATTGCTTAGGCCTACTTCAAAGTTGCAAGTAGCATCATCCCCAGCAGTTACAGACTACTCATGATTCATGGGTGGATTTCTCCTTCCATTTCTTCATCATTAACAATAGGTGTAAGTCAGTGAAAGTAGTAGAGCTGATTAGTTAGGCTATGAATGCTTCTTCATCAGGAATCACTTTTAATTGACCCATCTTATTGAATGATTCATTGTATATAAGGAAGATGAGCACTACTGAGTTCTCTTTCCTGGTAGTTCAAGTCAAATTTGTGGCTTGTGCTCAGTAAAGTTGACAAACATTTCAGCTATGGATAGTGGTAAGACGGATGGTGGGTAGGCTATGCTGAAATCTTTAGATAGGCCTGCGGGAAATCATGCATCGCCAGAGGAGCATGGAGAAGAGTGGGAGGTGGGGGAGGAGGTGGAGGAGGAGGGGGCAACAATTGAACCATTTTCCGATTTCACGCAGTGGTTGGAGGCTATCGTTGCTTCATCCAGTTCCAGTGAAAGTACTCTTGTTAATCAAGACTTTGGACCATCACCAATCCAACAAAACCCGCCTTTGGAAGCAATGACCAACCTAACAATGCTGCTCAACCAAGAAATACTGAGCAATCCTTTTCGTAGAACATATTTCAGTGCCCCTGGATTAGTGCTTTCTGGTGCAATGCAACCTACTCGTTTCCCATCCTGTATTAGTCGTGCCGTTACTTCGGGTGGAATTTCAAGCAATCAGAATAATGCAGGTAAATTGCTCACCAATCACTGAAATGCGGCCTTTTGTGATTCGTTGCTCCTCTCTTTCCCGCCTTTGTATTAACTTTTCAATATATGCGTGTAAAGTGCTTGCAATGAGAGCGGCAACGTGCTTTCCTTTGCTAGACACGAGAGTGACAATCCCTGTGATGGGCGATTTGACGCACACCGACCCGGTGCTAGGAGATGGTAATATGAACTGTGTGTATGCATGGAATCTTCCACCGGACTTCTCGGAATTTGAGCTCCATTACTTATTCGCACCATATGGCGAGATGGCGGAGTACTATGTGGAGGACAATTTGGCTAGATTTGATGGCGGGCGTTATGGTGCTACCTTACTTCACATTCCACACCTACTATCAAATTTGATGTTTACTTTATTTCTCGTTTTGTCTTGTAGCAATTATACGCTATTATGCCTATGCGAGTGCAAGGGATGCTGTTGTAAATATGGACGGTCATATGTTAAACGAACGTAGAGTGACAGTTGTGCGTGAGTCGAGACCTCTATCGTTTCTCATCTCCCTACGCCTTAAAGCGACACGGGTTGACTTCCTTCTGAATTCAGTCTATTATCCTAGATGGATTATGATGCCGCCTCAGCTTTAAACTTCAGCGTCAGCCTCAACACCCGTCACCCCATTTCTCGGCCCGCTTGCCTCCCCCGTTGTCAAGTGTTTGGCGTTTGTCCTGACTGTTTGACAGGCAATGTCTACGCAGGCTTGTTTTAATTTTACTGCATTCATCGCCATCCACCATGCGTGTAATTTATTGTTGCTTTACCATGATTCAAATACATATTTAAGCAGTAGAGGAATATTCTGACCCCGTTGTAGCTGACAGTTAACATGCACAACTTGGTAATTAGAAGCGGAATTTTAGGAGGTCCACATCTACTGCTTCCTTCGCTGACTTTTGTTCGTTGGTAGAAATTGTATTCTTTTCACTAAAGTCCAACCAACCCTGACTTGGTACGACCACTGAATGATGTTCTCGTGACCCGTTTGTTTGTCATTATCGGGCCAGCTATTACGATGTCCAAACGATGCCTGGAATTCTACCAACCGTTAGAAAACTAAGCTTGCATACCACTCCGGGCTCTGCAGTGAGCTTTGCCATTAGTGCAATATTTGATGAAATGCTGAACGGATAGTGTATGTGGTTGAGGGTTCAACCATCCACAAATGGCATAACTAGACGTGTGCGTTGGTTTTAAACCTCCTTAGCATGTAAAATAGGAGTCCTGTAAAGCTTGACCATTTGAAGCCTGGAAGCTTTGCCATTTCATCCCATTGCGTCAACCATTTTCTGAGCCAGTGTAAATGAAGCACGCATGAAAAGATTGAAGTAAACATAACAGTGTCCTTCACTTATCATTCATGAGTTGTCCATTCTCAGAAGTTGCACTAATGTTGATGAAACACGATTGAATGATAGAGGTGCGTTGTCTGTCGCATGTAAGCCTTAAATGGAAAATGTCCGACATGACTAATGCAAGTTATGGGCCTTGAATTTGGATGTAGCTGAAACTGCCGCTAATTTGCACTGACTTAATCGAGAGCTGAAGCTAGCAAACACGGATCCAGAGATTATCGAGGTCAAGGCAGAAGAGTTAATTGTGATGACGTTCTCCCCTTTTCCATGTAAGTGCACACGTTGTTCTTTGAGATTTTGCAACACATTGCCATCATCACACCTTCTAAATTAGCAGAGGGCAGTGTTAACATTGATCCAGCTAAAAGCACTTTGGGGTTGATTGAAGATAAAGTCATCACAGGCACATTACGGAATGTTTTGAGCTCCAATCCGTCAAGAGTAACTTTCAGTGCTTTCTCTTCGCCCATTCTTTTTTTAGCCAATATTATTTAATCAGTCTCTTCTTCACAATGGTTTAGAGTACGAGGCCGTCTTATCTAATTTGAATTGAAGACTACCTTCAACTTACCCAAGTGATGCACTCTTTAGGCCACTCCAAGCCATAGTTCTCACCAGATTCCTAAATGACCGTTGACTTCCACATCATAAAAGCTGTGCGAATAAGGTGATAAACAGACAGGTCACATTTCACATTTGCTAGACCTCCTTTAGGTCAATCATTCATTGCGAGATATGATTTGACCTCTGGTATTCCCTCGGCTTACTTAAGTGTCACAAGTCTTATCATATCAGGCATTTACGGGCTTGATTCTTGATGTAAATGAGATTTTCCTCTCTCTTTTAAGCAGTAATATCAACGCGGATCAACCATTTTAAATGGCAGGGCTCCTTATTTCATGGCATCTGAAGTGCTTTACACTAAAAATTGGTTTGTCGTTAAAATTTCACCTTAAGATCGGGTGATGTGAACACTGTTGAGTTCTCTTTCCCAGTAGTGGAAATCAGAGTTTTAGCCTCAGGCCCTCACATTCGGCTTGCATTTCAGTCATGCATGGAAGTAGGAAGGATGATCGGAATGATAAAATGGTATATTTAGATGAGTGTGAGGAATCAATGGCATCGCAAGAGACGCATGGAGAAGTCGACTATGACGCCGACGATGAGTACGAAGTAGACTCGAATGGCGAAGAAGTCCTTTCTCGAGTAGTATCAAAGGAGGCTGCAATAACCAAAAATACACCCATTGTTACGAGAAGGGCCCAGGTTGCCTCATCATCATCACCCAGTCCATGTCAAGGCGACACTTCCCGAAGGCCTCCTACATGGTACCTTATCGTTCGCCTTACACAGCCCACCTTTAATTCAATCAAGATATTTTCCTTTCATTTATTGTTTATCTTGTAGGATTTATGCCATATTATACCTTTGTAGTTGTTGTAAATATGAACAGGCCCGTGATTGACGACTGCATGCTGCCAGTTATGTGTGAGTCAAGAGCTTTAACCCTTCTCCCTGTGCCTTATCATGGTGCAAAGTCACACCAGTTCACTTCATAATAAGTTCAATCTATCTTCCTATCCAAACCACGATAACGATGCCAATGTCATTTTCAGATCCGTCAAAATCGTTTGTAACCCCTTTAGCCTGCTCCCTTCCCCTCTCTTTCTTTCAAGCATTAGACATCTGAATCATTCTCTACACTTGTGTTACCTTCACTAGATTTCTTGCCTTGCTACATTCGCACAACATCTATCGTAGGAGCATTTCATCTCCACTCCACCGTGTGTCAAATACATCAAAGTGGTTTAGCATTTTCTTGACTTCCCCGTCGCTGACACACGATATTCCCCAATGGAGAAGTAGAAGAGGGATTTTAAGAGCTCCACAGTTAAATGTTAATTAATTGTTTTGCGTACTGCGAAATTCGGAATGAAAACCTACTTCCTCGTCTACTGCTTCCTACAATACACTGGTTTTGCCCATCTTTGTCGCGCCTCGTCACAGATTCTGCCATCAAAACAACCACCTTTGTCGTCACTGACACGCTTTTCCTATTGCAGATCTGAGTGTCAGCCTTTCATTAAGGAAACAAATATGTTGCTGTTAGTAATACGTTTAGCCCAGTGACTTTGCATTCTGTTGATGTTTAAGGGAGCAGAAAACAGGAATGGAGGTAAGAAATTTGGCAACCTCAAAGTAGTCTGCCTGTAGAACTAAGAATTGAATCAAAATGGCAAAATTGTAATTGTGTTATATTTTAAATTGTTTGGGTACTAATTTCAAGAAAGGTGTTAACAGAAAATCTGATGAGAAATTCATCATGTGGACGTGTTTATTCGTCGATTCTGTGAGGCTGCACTCCGGCCCATGCTGTTGTTAAAGGTCTGCCAAATACTGTCCCCACAAAAAATAACAATTCACTTAAGTTACCCACTCCTCTCCATTGCAAATGAAATCAAGTATCCTTTCACTTGTTCGTGGGTGCTTTTCATTTTAAAGCGCCGACTATTTTGTGATTACTGATGTGGGAGATTGAAGAGGGAGAGGTCAAGTGTCAAGACTCAAAGAAAGTAGATAGAGTCTATGCAGTGCTTTGATAGGCTTTTTGACTTTGTGTTTGATTGAGCATGCATTCAAACCTTTGCAGATTGTACTTGCACTGGGTGGTCTATGTCTTCGACTGGAAAGGCAACAATTAATTTGAGTGCCGATAAACCACTGTTTTGTACTTTAATCTAATTTTTCTGCAAATACATCGCCTATTTTCGTTCCATTTAATTTTGTCATTATGAATTGTAAAATGATATCTCTGCACCCAAGCTCGTTAACGTAGAATATCTGAATTAAAAAACAAATTTGCATATTTGTTGCACTTACTAGGGTAACTAAAGCGGTCAAGTTTTGGAAGGAGGAAACAAGGCGAGAGCTTGTTGAATGTAGTAAAGGGACAAAGGGTAGAGGTGACTAGGAGCGAGATGCGAATACCATGCTGCTGCTTTAGAAAGAGAGCAGTTTAGTTAGTGGGGCAAGCAGGAAGGAAAGTAGGAACACAGGCCTTAATCGAGTACCGATTTGGACACCCCTCCATAGACGTATTCCTTCAAGCCATGGTGCAGCATCACATATACCGATTCATGGCGTTGCATACAGTTCGTTGAAAACTGGAGCAAAGACGATAACTCCCAAATGTCGAGTCCATTTCTTTGGTACACTCGTTTATGGTACTGGAAGGTTTTACATAAAGAAAAGTGCTTGGTCTCTTAATCCACTTACAAAACGAAGTACATATATGAAGTAAAGAAATAATATGCAAAACCTTAGATTGATAAAGACACACAATCAAATCCGTATTTTGAATTTGCCGTGAGCTTCTAACTTGTTGAACAGCATAATGTAAGGCGGTGATATTACGATATCAAAATTGGTCCGAACAAATCAAACTTTTTAAATGAAATTTAGGTGTAATGGATGGGACTGGCTCATAGAATCAAAGTAGCAATGCCTGTTTAATGGAAAGCTTGAAGTCGAAACCTCACGGATGTAAAGATTGACGTTGAAGGGGATGATAGTGGCGATGCCTTCGGCCCGCATCCAGGTCACGCCACCATTATTTTAAGGGGATTGAGATCAAAAGAATAAATGACAAGCTATCACATCGAGAAATCCTAACCATCTTAGACTAGCATAAACTCTAATTAAGCCAACAAATGACAAACTTGTTTATGCGCTTCATTAACCACAAATGCTGATACAAGTGAGACTAAAGGCTAAAAATGATGCCGTGGTCACGTCGGAATCGGATGAAGAAACCTTGCACCTGATGCTTAGCAGAAGGTGAACACAAATTTTACAGACCTTTAAAGGAGAAGCTCTTAAGTAAAACCTCCATTTCTGTCTCACTCCTTTAGTAACATCCCACAGCAGCCTGGAGTTATGTGATTGGAACCCGGAAGGTGGGGACGAATCCTTTTTTCCTCCCATCATTTGGTGGGGCATGTGGTCTTCCCATAAGTAAGTTTTGTGACTGTATGAGGTCTGGCGTTGCATTGCAGGAAGAAAAAGAATAGGACTTGACTTCATCATAATGGATCGTACAAAAGTTTTACACACACCTCTTAGCTGTGTCATTACGAGCAAATGGATCTTAGGCTGGAAAATAGCGAGTGTGGCTTCCTGCGAATCAAGCAGCCGGTGACTTGGTAATTTTAGATGGACAATGAGTTTATCGCTTGAGCATAACTAATGACACTTCCATTACCTTAGTAATGCTGGACAAACGTCATTCAGTCTGTGCGTCCTCACACCGCATGTTAAGGAGAGAAAGAGAAAAATGGCGGTATATCTCTTATCCGTTCATAAATCAGATCTTTCAAACATCTCTCAGCTGACATGCATATTGAGGAAGTGGCTTGACCTAAGCAGTTGACCTACCTCGAGAAAGAACCGAGAGGGATGCATAACCTGGTGCATTGGCCAATGCTGCGCGATTACTGGTGGCTGCTCCTTCTTTATCCAATTCTGGTCAAAGCAATCCTTCTCCCAGAGGCCACGGAGTATTCTTGAGTGAGCAATGCACACGTGTTGATCCACTGAATAATCTGCGACTACGGATCAATTCTGGATTACTGAGAAATCCTTTTATCGCCACTGCTTTTGCAGCCCCAGTAGTAGCGCAGTCTAGTGCAACACAACCGGCAGTTCTGATTGAATGATAAGACTGTAATTGTGATCTCATCATTCTGTTGCATTTCAAATGTAGCAACGTTAATGTCCTTCATGTTGATGGGCATGACAATGCTAAATGCAGTAAGTTTACCACCTTGGATGGTACGCTATCGGATCCTTATTGCATCCGTGTCTATGTGTAGACACTTCTTCTGCAATTTAGGCATTGAACAATGCTCCAGACCGTGCTTCCACCAGTACACCTACTGGAGGGAAGGCTTCCTCTTCGCTCGAGGTTCCTTCGTCAGCCCCGTCTCCGTGTTGCCTGTGCCCCCTTGGAGGTGGAATTGATTACTTATGCTTATGTAGAAAACCATTATTAATATTGTAAACTTTAATGAGGACGGATTAAAACTATGTTTTTATATGTCAAAAAGCAAACTCACAGGATTCAGTGTGCAATTATTTAAGGCAAAATTTTTAAAGCTATGTCCATTTTGTCGTTTATTTGTGCAAAAATTACTTTTAAGCATTACGAAAGGCTAAGGATTTAAAAGGATAGATCTGTAGATGTGAAACTAATTAAAATGTAGAGAAATTCACTCCTTCGCTAAGATTAAGGGCTGTAACTACTGGATTCAATAGCAGACAGAGGGGTTACAGAGATGCGATTGTAATTTGACATTCATTATGCCCATAGAGGAGGTCTATGACGTTTAGGCTGAAGTAGAAGATGGAAGAGGATCTGTTTCCTGTTTATGCGAGCAAGGTGTACTAAGTGGACTTTTACTGGCATCTGCAAATCTGGTGAGGGCAATGGTTTGAAATACCCTAAATCCTGCATCAATCCAGCAAATTAGAGTCTATCCCACATCTAAAATGGCTCGCCTCCATTCAGCTGGATGCAGTGTGATGGTGGCATCGCTTCTTCTCGAATTAGCATTATTGCACAACTTCGTAATGGGCCATTTGAAATCGTTCGAGTCTGGTGTCAGTCCAGCTGTCAATCGTATTCTTGCAGAACACCGATTTGGGTGATTGCCAAGGATAGAATTCATGTGTAACCCTACCGTGAGGAATGTTTTCTGATTCACACATCAGATGCAGATGTCTTTCTTAAGCCATAGAAATTAGGTCAGTTACCCTTTTGGATCGAGTTTGCCTATCACTGCCATCAATGTAGCATCCTGTTTTTTCCCCATAGTCATAACAGAGTGAGGTATTGTGAACGATAATGTACTAAGATTAGAGCAGAGCAGAGTGTACTAGCATTATCTCAGAAGGCCATGCCTCAGAGTAGAGGTAGAACCCGTTGGGACTAGAGTGACCGCGTAAATGAGCCTGCAAATCACTTCGCTAGAAAGCCCATAGATCATCATTGACTGTTTTGGCAGTGAAAAATCGAAACTCCTAAAATAGCAAGTGGTGCTTGTTGAGTGCTGTCGAAGAGAATCGAACTCAAAAGCTAAGTATATTCTTGAAGAGAAGGCAATTCCCCAATCTACTGTTACATAAACAGCATCGACATGGTCTCTGAGGGGGTTTCATATTATGTATAAGTTTGCTTGGTTTCAAAGAAACAAACTTCCATTTGCATGCCAAATAAAAAGTGGCTGGCCTGCTGTCATTTCAAGGACGTGTCTAACAATCAGAAATTAGTGTAACACTTAAAAAATAGGCACGTCCGCATTGAAATGAGAGCACGCAAATGAGGCGGAAAATTGTGGTTACATTCACGCAGAATACTTTCAAGAAAGATAAAATCGCATCGCTTTTCATTTTGGCGTTAATATTAGCCTCCCGAGTCTTGGATGGATTTGTGGCTAAGGTGAAGGCGCCGTTACCCTTCACAAAGGAGACCAACTCCCACTCTTTCATAAAACATGGTAAGATTGCAATTTCCTACATAACCAGAGGAGATAACAAGCCACCTTCACCAATCCTTTCAATCCAGGCTTTTGAAACTGAAGGTAGAGATGGAAAGAACCAAGGAAAGGTAACTCATCTTCCACAGTGTGTAAGCAGGCGTGTGTGTGGACACCCACACGCCTTTCTGAATGGTCGTTGAGTGAAGTGTCAACTGCCATGAAGCATCTGGCACACCGCAAAATTAAACGGTGAGCGTCCAAAGAATGTGTCATTAAATTTATAACCTTCCTTCATGAAAGTCTTCTTCTGCAAGAAGTGATAGATGTAAGAGAGATAAAATTACTGACTCATTTAATGGGCAACATTCAGAGGTTTTCATTTCATTAAACGTTTTGATACTCAGTGTTCATTTCCTCACTTTGGAAGATCATCTTCGCATTACTTTGTTTCAGTTTGCAGTTGCGTGCCTAGATGAATTTGGCGATGCTCGGAGAGAGTGGTAAATGCGTCCTCTTGAATAGTGGGATGGTAAAATGTGCACTGCCCCTAAAGTTGATCCATTGCTTGTTTGTCTCAATGACAGGCGTTCCGTGTAGTTTAATTAAGCGATCAAAGCACGTAAATTTATCCTTTCAGCCAAGCAACAAAATGCCGGTAACTTATTCAACCAGACGATTTTACTACTCTGTCCACAATCTCAGGTATAATCATGAGTAGATGAACATGGTAAGTTAGGGAGTAATATGTGTGTTCGGCTGGAATGATGACACGGTCTACTTAATTCAGTCTCCTTTTTATATTTCAGTGATTGATTCCGTTTTCTTATTTCCAAACTTTCGTTTAAACCAACGCATTGCGTATTTGCGGTGATTCTGATCCCACGTCTACGACAGACGCATCGAGTTGTGAAGGATGTTTCGACATGTAAATTTCTAGTATTTTTTTCATGGCAAACTTTCTTTTGAGTGGATTTACTTAAATGAATTTGGTTGAAAGTTAAAGTAACCAAGGTGATGGCAACAACTGGCTGGTTGGAAGCATTTCATGCAAAACATGTGCTACCAGTCCATCACAAATAAGTAGACTCTAGTTCTTGCTATTATACGTGTAATTAATAAAGTGGGATCATAATAGTTGGTGGCTAGATTTATGGGAGGTGTAACTCCTACGTCCGACTGCACTTCACAGGTTATGATGGCGTTGCTTATTACTATCGCTCTTCTATTTGCTAAATAATTTCTCTGGTTTCTGGTTAAGTAAGAATGTTGCGGTTGCAGCACCACCATTAGAATAGTTTACATATCTAAATGGCGAAGACGATTTAGTTTCAAACAATCAGTTGGGTTTAAGTGGTACTACGAAGGACGTAAAATCAATGAAGCAAAGAATGGAAGGATATTTATTAGGTTAACCTATGTGGACAAAGAGAAGCCTACTTCAAGGTGTGCGATCAATTCTACAGAGAAGCACTGCTACCAACAATAGTGGAGAGGTAGATGAAGTTGCACAAGCAAAGCGTGGATCATGGGGTCAGACGGATCGGAGAGGATGGCTGGTGGCAGTGTAAGAGGGCTGTAAGCGGTCGTATGGTGATGATTGTGTAGAAGGTGCGGTATGCAAATGCAATGTGGCATGGTGTCTGTTGGTGAGACAAACAGGTCTTGTATAGGAGAGGAAAAGACTAGTGTTAGGACTGCAAATGTCCGGTTTGTGATTAAAATTCCACCAAATGAATTTGTTTGTGTATTCCGCAATGGTTAATTAGACTACGATTATGTCTTAATCATATCTACTTATTCGTTCGTAACACGATCTGTTTGTGCAAAGTGGTGCACTGGTGGATGGTAGTATGAAAGGAAAGACAGAGGAAAAGAATGCAAACCAGACTACCAAGCTTAAAGGAAAGGGACAAGGAGCAAGACAAATAATATAAAGTGGACAAACATTGCTACTAATGGAGGCTGTGTATCTTGATAACCGAAAATTTTCATGAATATAGCTAGAAAGCGTGAAACCAAACTGACGACTAAAAGCACTGAAGAGACTGCATTTGGTTGAGGGGTCAATCAGGGTAGGTGATGCCAATGAGTGCCACATTATCATCATGTCCTCTACAACATCCGCTACAAGTGATGCAAATGTTTTGCACACATTCCATGTACACTGAATGCTAGGAACCACGGCAAAAGGACATCTTCATGTTGAATGCCTACCTCACCCCATGCAAGATAATACTGTCTGTTAAACAAGAGGATGAGGGATATAAGTATTCGCTGTGATTGTTTGACACTCGAAGTGAAGTGTGTTACATTTGCCTTACTGGTTGCAGATTTACCATGTGTTGCGACCCTACTCGTCCAATAGTTGCCGTCGCCTGACCTGAACGAATGCTTAGCAAAATGCATTTAGATAAATCCTCTCATTTGCAAGTTTAATATGAAAATATACAATAAATTGGGTAGTTAAACCAATCAATTTATCATTCCTGCACTTGTGCACTGGTGTGGGATCTCTTTGCGTAAAAATGGTATACTATTAAAAAAATCTTGAAGCCTAGATATTGCCACATTACACACTATAGCACGAACCATTATCCAAGCCACCGTAATTGTCATTCGCTAATTATCAAATCCGAGAAGTTACATTGTTTTAAATTAAACACCAATGAAGGAGCTGGTGGATTGTCTGCACCATGGAATCCTGAAGTGGATAAAGATTGGTTCGGTTATCTCAAGTTTTTGGCCGTGATTTTGGGTTAATTTGAATATAATCCAAATTAGCACTGACTTACAGTAGAACTCAAGCTTGGACTAACGCCATGCAGACAAACATTAGTTTAGAGATTAAGAAATTGCATTCAGATCCGCTAGTTGCGATATCACTTCCTCCTCTCCCTATATAAGCAGACAAATCATCATTCGAAGCGAATTTGCTCATCATAGGTACACTTGCTAACTTATCGGTGGATAGGGTTTGAATTGACTCAGCTGGTCCGCTGGTCGTGACACCACTTTCTTGTCTCCCTGTGCAAATAGCCATGTTATCACTTGATATGGAGATGAATATCATAACCACATTTGGTAGCTTACCAATGGACAGTGTTTTAATTGATCCAGTGCAATAAACTCTGTTATTGTCGTTTGGAAAAGATTCTACTGTCACAATGTATAGAGTATCGGATCGCAATTCATCAAGAGTTTTTTTTCCGAGCGAAAACTCTGCTCCTTTATACATTGGAGAAGCAATGGAAGAAGGTGGTATTGAAGTAATTACAATGTATTTAAAGCCGCGTGAACGCAGTTGTTGGACCTCCCAACTTAACTCAATCGTGCGAGGTCCCACGTGACTCAAACGAAAGTGTGGCGGAAGTGGGAAGTTTTCTTTCACTGTCTCTGCAATACAACATGGCAAATCGCAGTGCCAAATGGAGGTGGTGAGGACACTTCAAATATTTTAATAAAGGAAATGAAGAACTTTTACTGCTACCACAATAACAGCAGCAGTAGTAGTAAGCACGACATGTTTATATATTTTGCCATATCTGGTTTGTACCACTAATGATAAGCGTTACTAACGCTCACCCCCAGGAGTGAAGTTGTGCGTATGTGGAGAAGTATGCATTATTTACACAAGTAGAGATGCTACTCCTTTTTGTTCCTTTTCAATCTCATTTAATTGACCCAGTGATAGGTTTGTGCGGTCTGCCTCTCCATCCAATGTCCATTTATTCACAAAACACCAAGGAGAGGGTTGGGCTGGAGCACAGGTATAGGTATCTGATCCCCGTCGAAACTGGCAGGATCATCAGTGAATGTCAATTAAATTGGAAACTGCTTATTGCTTCAACTGGTGTGTTTTACTACTCTCTATGCGTTCTACACGCCAGTCATTTTCTCTCAAGTACCACTGCTAACTAGTGTGCATACACAACATGCTCCATGATGTGGGAGTGAGAGGGAATCCAAGTGAGGAAATGAAGTAAAATGGCATGTCACTGTCCCTAAACAGAAGTATGAAGTGCCACATTGCAAATATGGGAGCAGTTAACTAATGAAACAAATGTATGAATGCTGATGTATGTCAATTAGTGGAATGCATCTTACGGCCAACTCCTCTGTAGGTCTCGGCCAAAACTGAAATCGCCAACAGCATAAGGTGGAACTGCAAGGACATCTTCACCGCAGAAACACGTTTCATTCACAAAACTCGACGTATTTATAGGAATGTGCCCCAATCATATCAACCTGTGTGACCTATATACCTGACCTATAAGGCAACTTCTTCATCCATTCATTTAACCACACGACACGCTGTTTTGTGTGGGTGGATCAGCAGCCAGCTTCTACACGTCTCCTCATTATGGTGCACAGACGCGGTATATTGAAGTGATGCAACCACTGGGTGACTCTGGTGTCACAATCACGTATGGTATGGAAGCATCGTTTGTCGTTGGAGAAGGAATTGGAAATCGTGTTCAGGGCACTCCACGTGTCACACCTCCATTTCCCAAACATCGCGATGTTATATTTGCAGAAAGTTGGGGTAATTAGATGAGGAGATGAAAGAGCAGTGTGAATGAGGTAGAGTGAAATGGGAAAAATGCACGTTGATGGGTCCACAAAGCTTAAGTGTTGGCATAAACCACCTCTTGCTGAACTACTTTTGTATTAATAGAGGTGTACGTTTGATTTCACTTTTTTTGTCGAATCACCCTATCATTCTGCCATGCGCAGCCATGAACTGCAACGTTGCAGTGCGAATTGTCTCCCATTGTGGCACACTCAGAATTGTTGTAGGCGAGACTGGACTGTCTTTCGGTCTTCCCAATATTAAGGTGCATTTAAGCAGTTTATGCTTCCAATCGGCAGTTTGGCTTGATTTGGACAAAAATGGAATGAGAAGTTGAGGCATTTTGGAACGGGATACTCCTTGTCAATAACTCTCAACCAAAAAATGCTTATCACAATCAAGTTATAAAATTGGGACGGGACAGAGTGTGTAGTCAATCCAAATGGCAAAATTTCTCCATACAGGAGGATAAATTTAGCATTTCTCGGAGCATACGTCAATTCCTCATTGCATTAAAATGCCAACTAAACGACATCATCAATGAGGAAAAAATCCCACGTTGATGGCGATTGCGTGGGATCCTCCTCACGATCAGCATGTGTATTATATGCTTGAATGCTCTCACTTGATGGAACGGATATCAAGCTGAACCTCCCACGCACTCTGCATCGTGGCAGGCACACTGTGGTGAGGTTGTAGGTCTTTGTATTTTTTGCTTTTCAGTGGCAAAATTTTTACAGACAGACAGTACGAGGTCAATGGGGTGTTTAAATTTTAGAAAACAGTGAGATAGGTGAGTGCTACGGAGGAGTTGAACACACCCTTTCGGTGGAGACGAGAGATACAAAGCCATTCACAGCAGGTTCATTTAAGTCGCCTAGACCTATTTGTGTGGCGATTTAATGAATAAAAGTGCGGCAACACCTGCTTGACCTCATCTGTACTTCTTTGCCTGAAGTAGTGTACTAGCACTTCGTTGGCTAAAGAATGGCAATAGACATCAAGTAGGTTTATGTGAATTCTAACGGGTCGCTACCCGTCGGTCATGCTTGTCAGTGCACGACATTTTCATTATCAAACATGCAAGGCAATATTCAGTGCCGCCCGGCTCATTTAACATTTGCAACCACTGTCTATCTCCTCGTCAAAGTCGCGCGAATTTAGATTGAAATGGCTTACGCCATTTGATGGAGGATTTGTGGCGTGAATGTGCGTTGCGTTTGGTCTCCATTTGCTTCACTGTGCACCTTGATAATAGCAAATATGGGCGTTGGATGTGGAATTGCCCACACGAGGCCTCAAGTCACACACTCAGTATGTATATGCTGAAGTCGTCTTGTAGATGAAGAGCAAGGAGAAACGAGAGTGGGTCATTTCCATAAACGCACCTTGATTTGCTACATCTACGCATTCCTGCATTGAAGATGGCCTTTCTATTCTGCCTCATATTGCTGGCGATCTCTGTTTCGACTAAAGTTTAGTTTCCTTCTAATTTCTACTTTGCTCAGTGTCCACAATGAAGACTTTTACGAACAATATTAAGTAATGCATGTCCAAATCTCCTTCATTATTCACATGCATAACTGCATCACTCTGTACTTACCCACATTCAGCCACCACATTTTGACAGACTGGCAAGAATTGTAAGTAGTCACATTATTTCCTAGTAGTATTTATTAGAGAATGAGCTTTATATTTCACGAATGCGGGGACCTGAATGGTCCACATCGCGTTAATAATTGGTCGATCCTGCGTATAATGTTACTACTTCCCCCCACTTACTACTACTACATGGAAGCTATTTCGCCTCGGCACCAATGAGTAGAATCTTTCACTTCTTCTCCCACCTCTACTTCTCTTGCTGACTTTAAAGATGTCTTTGAAATGTCCACCTAGACTAGTGAACTGATATGCACAGACACACACACAGGGAGAGTGAATGAGAGAGAGAGAGAGAGAGAGAAATGCATGGATAATCACAAGCATTATAGCATTTACTCATTACTAGTACACTGACACCGCACTGCGATGCAGCTCATTACTGCACGCAATTTGAAGTGCTATTTAGCAAACAGCATATTCCTTCCCCATTATTTTGCTTCATCGTTTGCCTTTGCGTCCTACACCGCCTTTGAGTATAACATAAATGAGATGCGACTCTGCAAAGGATTTGTAGAATGGGGTATTTCAGTTGAGCAAGTGCACATCTAACCTCACAACCGTTTTACGTTTCCACACCCACATATCACAGGTACTTGCCCACTTACTGCACGTGATGTCTTCAGCTGTGGGGATTTTCACCCCGTCACTGCTTACTTCTGCAAGTCGATTTATGGCAAAACCATTTATCAATCTGAACCGTGATGTCAGATGATGAGAAGAAGTGCTTAACAAGTGTATTTGCGCTTCACACGGCTTACACTGCATCTCACTTGAGATCTGACTTGTATGCGATACAGTTTACGTTTGCCCTTAAGGAGTTAGCATAGACGCCTTGAAAAGCAGCCTCAACCTCATCATCAACCTCGGCTTCAAACTTGACTGTGCATCACACTGCTCTGCATATAACAACGTCGTGTTTGGTACACAGGTTTTATTTTGACTGATGCATGCATTGACGATCATGCCAATTTTGGCATGAATGCGACACACTTAACTACCGCCAATGATCTGAGGCGAGGGGTACTAAATACCAACCAATGAATCGAATTATCTGTAATATTTACTCGAGGAGGCGATTTGAACTAATCGAGCAGTATCGTCAAGCAGGTGAACGATTTACTTCGCTGAAATAAGTTGCACATATCCATGAGATTGTGATGTACACCTCCACATCGGAAACAGAAACGCACCGTATCTTATCCCTACTAAAAGAGAGAAGTCAATCATTCCACATTTGCATGCCTAAGTGAAGCGCAATACCCGGAACATGTTTTCCGAGCAGGGCCTTTTGCATTTTTGTCAGACATAACGATGGAAAGGAAAAAAAATGGAAAGAGGCCTCATCCCCTATCAAACATTCGTGGCAGCCAAGTCGGCTCCAAAGCTATTCAGGTAAGTTTGGATGTTCAACAGTGGATTAAAGCAACAGTAGTTCTACCTTCCAACCTTAGTGGCACTATTAATCACCCCGTAATCACTGGGATCCCCAATGCTTGCTTTGCACTACTCCTTGCTTAAATCTTCGCGTTTTATCTGTATGCAATACCAAACACCACAAATTGTGTTTTAGGATAGAATCTTTGCGCACCACAAGCACTAATGGCACAGCGAATGCACCAGTTGTCATCCATTCGTGTTCATTTAAAGACAGTGTGACCTCTCATAGTGGATAACTCCTGAATGACAAGAAGAGGACCTTGTTATGCTCACTTCATTCCTGTCGTCTCTGGCTCACATTCACTCATGCGAAATGGGATTTTATCTTGGGGTAAAATGGGATACAACCCTTGAATTCCAAATGGCTTATTTTAGAATTGGGGGCACAACTATATGCGTAAGAAGTCCAACGTACACATGGTATACTAATTGCGTGACGTGCCTATATGCATGTGTGTAAGCAGTTGAAGTGACGGCTGGTGGTGTTATGGAAACGAGAGAGCGTAAACAGTTACCCCACACTTATATCTGCCTTCCTGCTTTCATGTACATGTATCCTCTCACCCTCCTTACCTTTCCGCCTTTGCCAACATCTTTGTAACCTCCTGCACATCCTCCATGGGGGACCGTCTCAACAGCTAGTAAGCAAAATATTTTCAAGTACGTGACGCGCTGTTTCAACTGAGTTTGGACTCTTCTCGATGCTATTTACTAGCATGCTTTGGAGGGTATTGAAATGATAAAATTCACAACGACATAAACTACTCCTCAAAACAAATTCAGCTGATTCAGTGGGAAAATCAAGGCACTCGATGACACCTTGGGGGACTTTGCCTCCTATAATCACAAAACGAGTAAATTCTTGACTGCAAATATGCACAACAGCTGGTTGTGAAATGCCTGGCTGTGAAAAGGGTGGAAAGTGTTTCTGCTGCCAGTTCATGTTCCGAAAATATTGTCGTAGTGGTGTTTCCCACAGTAATGTCCTACACTTCAACCTCCTCTATTGACACATTTCTACAAAAGTTTAGGACATTATCCTGATGTAAAGGATATTTGCAGTGAGTACACACAATCTAGCTGTATTCGTGATTGGAGTAATTGAGAGGGTTAGATAAAGCTTGGTTACCGAAATACTCAACCTCTGTTAGTAGTAATACTTGTCTTGCTCCATGCCCCTTTCCCTTAAGCTCGGCAGTCTGGTTTGCAATCTTTCCATCTGTCCTTTCCTTCATACTACCACCCGCGACTTCAACACATTGCACAAACAGGTCGTGTCACAAACGAATAAGTAGACATGATTTGGATATGATATCAGTCTAGGTAACCAGTCCTTCATGTCGAGAACACCCACATTGCGGAATCCACTAACAAATCGACTAGGCTGAATTGTAACCACAAACCGGACATTTGCAGTCCTAACACTAGTCTTTTCCTCTCCTATACAAGACCTGTTTGTCTCACCAACAGACACCATGCCACATTGCATTTGCATACCGCACCTTCTACACAATCATCACCATACGACCGCTTACAGCCCTCTTACACTGCCACCAGTCATCCCCTCCGATCCGTCTGACCCCATGATCCACGCTTTGCTTGTGCAACTTCATCTACCTCTCCACTATTGTTGGTAGCAGTGCTTCTCTGTAGAATTGATCGCACACCTAGGAGGAGGCGGCTCTCTTTTCTCGTGGGCCAATCTGAACAAACACGTTTCTGCTCTGTTTCACTGAATTTGCCGCCCCCATACCGCCACCTTAGCCCCAATTTTAAAATTGACCCGTCCTCACCAACCGGAAATGTAAATCCCGAGTCAGATCGTGACGCCCAACAACGAGATTCCCACACAGTCAAGAAACAAAGAAATCATTTAACAGAAGAGCGACAGTGGTGGGCAACACCGCCACCACCTGCGATGCGTACCCCAACATCAGTTACAATGCCCCTCCAGATCCAGCCAGAAAATGACCATCACAGCCCCACTCCACTCACCACATCAAGTGACGTCATTTGGGTTGCAAGCCCGAAAACATAAGATGAACTAGCCACACTAATCCAACTTTATTGTACACAAATCGAAAATGCATGATTTCTGCATCGGAGTATCTACTCTTTACAATAGTCCTTGAACTCCTCCAGGAAGGACCGATACAACTTGTGCTCTTCCGCCGTGGCGAAATCCTGGACTTGACGCTGAAAATCGTAGTCTACGCCTCGTTCAGTCAGGAGACGCATGATGTGGTCGTACATATTCTAAAATAAAAATAACTAAATTACCATAAACATGGACTATAGTGAACACAAGACGACCCCATTCCTACATCAGCGAACAGGTCGGTGTAGACAAAGTATCCAGGAATGTTTTCCACTTCAACCATATCCACTGAGAAGGTAGCTAAAAAAGGTAAGTAGATAAACCTCGCATACGAAGGTTTGAAGAATCTTGTTCTGAGCTAGCAGCCTCTTCAGCGGAGGATGGTAAGGAACAGTGGAACAGAACCGACCGACCACTGGGCTTTCTGAGTCGAATTTTGAGATCAGGACGAGCCTCCAAGGGAGAAGCCTCCTCCTGATCCTTTTCTTCAGGCTCCTCATTCTCAACGTCTTCGGGCGCAATACTGCCGGCGAGATCCATTTCGACCTCAAGAACACTAGCAACTGCGTCAGAAGTACAACTAATCCTACACTCCATCAGGGAAAACTTTCTTTAGGACTATGCTTGTTCCATCTTGCTTATCAACTTCAAAACCTACAGGGGGTCTGCAAGCGAATGAGTTTTCTTTTTCTTGCTTGATTTCTTCAGTCAAAATCGCCGAAAACTGTCTATCAACTATAGGAAAGTATAGTAAGGCGTATGCACCACACCATCTGATGAGAAAAATCTTGATTTTAGGGCAGAATTGCAGTAAGTATAGGACTTTATAGGCTGAAAACTACAAAAACATCGAGAATATCTCGCGACAGTTCCTAAGACAGTCGGAAAGCGCCGCACAATTGCAGACATGCCTGGAATCAGATTGCCCCGCGGTAAAGGGACTCGCAAAACAATAACCCGGCCAGCACATTTCTTGCTTAGCATTGGCTTTATTTTTACTTGGGACAAATTTAAGTTTACTTACAATTTTTTATTGTTTTATTACTTTTTATATTGGTACACTTGGGTTGTCCATAACTGCCCAGACAATTGGTTCATTTGTAATCGCGGGAACTGTAAAAGTAGCTCGTGATCCGATAGATGATTGATGTGGGTCTCCACCACTTATCGGTTATTTTAATCTAAAGCTACCGCGTGTCAGTTTGTTCTTCCTCAATTTTCATGATTTGATGTATTGGGTGCGATATTTTGTCTCCCTCACCCGACACTCCGACGCCATCTTGTCTTACATGAAATTGTCAGGCTTTTACATGTTTCTGTTCGGCTTAAATAGCTCGTCTACTTTGTCTCAGCGACCATTTTATGGTACGAAATTTTTACTCTTATTACTTTCATTCTTTCCAAAAATTCGACTGGTGTCAATAACGCGAACGTCCCTTATGTTTGCCCTGCCTTTTAATTGTACTAAATGTAGTTTGCTGTGCGTGTTTCTGTATCTAGAACACTTCCTAAATTGTAGGACTTTCTGTTTCAGTCTCAGTGGTGGTGCTAAACTATCCATATTCAGCAACATCCCATTTTTTATTAAAAACCAAAATAGTCCGCACTTAACTTCGTAGTATTGGGTAGATCCCTATGTGCGAAATTCGGATTATTTGTGTAAACTGTCTATTTCGTTCCCGTTAATATTGGTCAGCTCAAGTGCCTTTTTGGGCATTTAGATACCATGAGGTTTTACACTTTGTTTCTTTTGGGCCCCTCATCTAAACCCATTTTATGTATGCAAACCTTCTTTTTATGTTTGTGACTTCTCACGTTGGTAGCCGCCCTCATCGTAACTGAGTTTGAATCCCGTTCGTCTTAAGCCACAGTTCTGTCACTGCTAAGCGTTTATCCCTCCTTCAAACCATATGGTACCCTGTTCTCCTTATCATTCTCTAGTAGTTTTTGTCAACGGGTTATTGGTAAACAAAGAACATGTCATTGGTTATTTACGTGAGCCTTTTTGTTTATCCTTCCATAAAGTCATGCACGAATACTGTAAGCTGGATGGCGCACGCATACACAAGTTTAAATACCCCAAGATCTTTTTACCCGCTCTCAATAACTTCTAGGCTCTAACCTCGATTGAGTGGGCTTGCAAAGAGCTCTATACCACCAGCGATCCGGCCGTCCGTGTGCAGGCGGAGAAGACTTGTACTGGCATCTGCGAGCGCCCTGATTGCATAGCCACGTGCAAGAGCCTTCTGGAGCGTGGTGACTCCTGCTATTCCCAGTTTATTGCCGCCTCTACCCTCACAAAGTACATTTGCAACCGCGATACTGTAGTGCACGTCAATTTACGTCTTCAGCTGCGTAAGTTCTTACACTGCTCTCATTCAACGACCCTGAAATTTAGGCAACTTCGCCCTGAATTACCTCGCCACTCGACCAGGTCTTGAGTCGATTGTTCAGCAAGCTCTTATCTCACTCATATGTCGTCTCACAAAAATTGGTTGGTTTGATTCAGCTGAGAATGGACCTGAGTATCCTTTTCGGGACATCTTTGAATCCGTGAAGAGCTTCATCCAGGTGGGCTTTTTCTGTATGTACCCTCGATGAGTTTTACTTGTCATTTTGACTCCGGTTTTTGCTTTAGTCGGGACAAATCAGTGCCATCTTGGTTGGTGTCAAGTTATTATCGAGCCTTGTCACTGAAATATGCCAATCGACGGAGGTAAGCGTCGAATTCATCCATTTGATCGATGGAATAAAGCCCATATTCTTTGCGATTTATTCCCATTACCTGCATTAAAGAATTTCTACGTTCAACACGTGATTTATGATTTGTTAACTAGGGTTTATCCTAGGCTATTTACGGCTGGTTAGGCACCTCTTCTTTGTTCGTTCACATCTGGCTTTTTGGTTCTCTACGAGCATGGGCACTTGATGAAGTGTCTCGTTAATTCCGTCGTATCTTTTATCTTTCTTATTGAAATGTTTCTTGTTAAGTGGGGCTAGTTTATTAGATCAGAGTAAGATGTGAAAGCTTTTCATCACAAATTACAAATGTTCCTGTGTGAATACCGAAGACCCACTACAAATGTAAGTAACGAGGTTACCATTAGCAGTCACGCGCTGTTACACCACACACAGGCTCCCCCTGCTGTTGACTATATCTGAAGGAATGATAAAGAGGTTAGTGTAAAGTAGGTAATACTATTTTATCCTACTAATATTGCCTTGTTTTACAGTTGCCACCTTGGGTAAGTCATGTGGTCTTGTCGTGGTAGATTTCCCTGCTCTTCATT
The DNA here is from genome assembly GCA_000469725.3 of Echinococcus multilocularis. Taxonomy (NCBI): domain Eukaryota; kingdom Metazoa; phylum Platyhelminthes; class Cestoda; order Cyclophyllidea; family Taeniidae; genus Echinococcus; species Echinococcus multilocularis. Next base: position 1,645,722 of record LN902842.1, on the reverse strand, counting down.
TGTATCTCTCCCCAATTTCTAGTTTTGCACATTTGCTATAATTTTCTTCATAGACGAATTTGGCTCGCGCTACGTTTTTCGTGCGGAAACTCCTGGTGTCGTTTAGAGACCTCGTCCTCTTCCCCATCTTTCAACTGGGCCTCGATCTTCTCCGACAGACTGATGCCAATTTGAAGTCTCTAACAGTCAACGACCAGGATCAAGTGTGCCTTTAATATCGTTATGCTCCATTAGTATACATGCGTCTATTTGCTTTTCTGTATATTAGGAAAAAAAGCATGGTATAAATCTATGAATTCAAAATTAGTAAGTAACATGCTACTTGATGCGTTGGATTAAAGACGGGTTCTGACAACCTACTCTGCTATTCGTAACTTAGTTTGCTTTCCGTAAATCGAGGGTTTTGTACTTGTTTTGAACCGCAATAAAGGAGCATTCACTAGCTGTGTGCCGCTCAAGGCAGATCGGTGCCCAACAGCATGCAATCACTTCGTAGAAAAGCTTGCCTAAAGGCAGTCACCGCCGTAACATTCAAAGTTTAGTCTATTTCAGCTCCCTTCAGCTGCTGGGAGTCGAAGGAGGTAATATTTACTCGGCTGATCTACATATTATCATAGCATTACCGTAGGAAACTCCATAATGGTTGTTCAACCCTCATGATGCTTCGATTGTGAACTGGTTTGCAGAATAACACGAGTTTGGGGTGCTTGAGAACGTAGGCATAGTCTCAGTAGCTCTCCGCCAATTCAGCTATTCTTCACTTCATGTCTTCTTTGGTGACGCTTAGACTTGATATCCGGCTGATAAAATCAAGATTATTTATTCGGGTTAAGTTTACATTACCGCTGCCACCAAAAGTGTCATTGTTCTCTTTGAAGACGCTGTACGGTCGAATAAGTTTGGAGAGGGAAGATTGACGGTCTATTAACAGAAATATTTGGAAAATGTTTTTGTCATCGATTGCACTTGCTTTTTTGCCTTTAGCTGCAAGTGATTCAGCACACTCTGGCTCTTGTTCTGGCCTGCCTGAATTACGATTTTGTGGGTACAGCCATCGGTTGCGCAGGTGACAACGGTAGTGGAAGTCCCTGCACATCAGACGACATGGCCTCCGTACAACTACCCGCCGCGTGGCGACCGATCTTCCTCGACACCAACAATGTGGATCTCTTTTTCCGCCTCTTTGCCGGTCTTCCTCAATCTCCAGCTTCGCCTAATCTCCGTACTCTGGTGAGTGATTTCCCTGCTTCTAATTCGTCCTATGAATCGTCACGGGTAGACATACCTAATATCATTTTTGAAGCTTTAGTATCATTCACTTAAGTGTCTTGCTACTGAGTGGCCCAGCGTTCCATCATTTCACCGTGGAGACAAGTAAATAGCCTCGGGCTCGTGTTAAAGGGACATGTAGGGTTGAAGTATGGCATGGTCGCTATCGCAAACAAAATCTGATTTGCTGGGTGGTTATATGCGAGTTAATTATTAGAAAAGTACTGTTTCAAGGCTAATATTTCTTTGTTGGCATAGCACTATCCATTTGTACACATCCCCTATTTGGTAGAAATAAAACCGGTGGTGTCAAGAGTTACGACACTTCAGTGTAGTGAATGAATGCAATTCTAAGATTCGTCATTATCAAATATGATGCATTTTAGTGATCACGTTCTGATAGTAGGATTTCACAAGATGCTGACCTGAGCATTTAGGCATGGATCTGATTCTAAAAGGTCAGCGCTCAAATTAGCTCTGAGGATGTTTGTGGCGCGGCAATCTGGAACCAGGTTTATTTTCAGCGCTTAGAAGGGAGAAGGCATGCAAGCTGGCCTCTTTGCTACCGGCGTGGAAGCCGATTGGAAGAGATTGAAAGACTCCTGTGGTAAATTGAACTACTAAGGTAAATAACTTGTCTCGACATCTCCCCTTTCGAGTATCGTCTCTGACGTTCCCTGTGGTTAAACGAGCGGTGTAGAAGCTAGTTTCTCGTAACACTTGCGTAGCATTTGGTGGTGTGGGGTTGGAACGTCCTATCTGGGTCTGTTATGAATCACGAATTGATGGTATATCATGTTCAAGAAACTGTCGGAAATAACTCGGAATTATCTTGAGTGATAGAAAAACTTGTTTCTATATACCTCAATTGGTAAGAGGAAGTTGCGGTGAAAGCCAGGACAATGGGCCCAACCCACATGCTTATCAAATGGCAGACAATAAGCTTTGAAGACTGTCAATTTGTCCTCAACTTTTTGCCCTTTATAACAGCAGGCCGCGCATTTCAGACCTTTTTACTGACTAATTCGTCGCAAAAAAATAGCCCGGGCATTCCAAGGCTAAGCAAACGAACGTCGTTGGTTGGTTCCAAACCATCCCCTCATCTTTCATCCGGTACTTCTAGTACACGCGCCACATCATTCACCGTCATATGCGCACGGTGAGGGACAAATACAAACTAAAGTGTGCAGGAAAGGTCTCATTTTCAGAAAAAACTGGGACTAGTCAGTTGATCGGAATTTCTATCCTTACAAGACTGTGCAGGGCCGCATTCTCCATGCCGCAAAGCTTACCCATGGGGAAATTTACACTTCAGGTGGGATGAGAAGGCGATACTGCCTCACCCTCCTTGTTCACCTGATAATTTTTATTTAAGTTCTGATTATCACGACGCCCTAGCGTTAGAATATTACACGATCACATGTGAAGTAGGCAGCTAAGCACTATGAGAGCAAGTTTTTCTTTGACTTCTGCAAGCAAAACGTTGCAAGAAAGGGGGAATAGCGGTAGGCCTGTGTCCCATAAGGCAATTATTCCAACAAATTTAACAATGCCTGAATCATCCCTGATGACATTATCAGGTGTACATGCCTCGAAGCAGACATGTTTGACGACTAGAGCTTCGTGCCACCGTCGTAAAGAAATCACGTGGTACGCGAAAAGTTCGTGGAGTCAACTGTTCAATTAAAACACTCTAAGCCCTAAAACAGTAATCACGAATATCACCATTACGTAATCCATTGTTTTATTCGTGTGTCCCCTTAGCCGCTATCCTGCCTAGTTCAAATAACTAGCATTCGGAGGACCCTCTTCACCAACGACGAGCGGCAGAACTTTCTCAACCCTCTAATGGTTGGCTGTCTGGAGGTACTGCGTCGACGAGACAGCCTTCTCTGCGATCCCGCCGTCTACCATGAGTTTTGTCGCCTCCTTTCACGCATGAAGATCACCTTCCAGGTGGGTGAGCTCATGCAGGTCTCCGTATACCCTGAGTTCATCAAACTCGTCACTGATCTCACCACCCACAGTCTCTATGTAAGTCAACCGTTTCCTATTTGTGTGGTCTACTCTTTTTTCATCCAAAACTTGAAATTGTTCTTTAACGGGATTTTTAACCCGTTTAAATCTAGTCTTTAATCGTTCATGATGTTTCAGTACGGAGCCATCAAAAAATTGTCCTTTTTGGTGAAGTTGCTTACCGTTGCAACCAACATAGAATGGTTGAGCTATCCTTGGAGGTGTTAAGTGCCACACATCTGGACTCACTTCATTCGCTTGATTAAAGCCGATGTGGTTTCGTGCTCCCTTTGTGGTTATGAGTCCTCGCAGATCCAGTCATTCACGGCAGATGTCCTCTTTCAGTGCTCTTTTGATGTGGTATCTAGTTGACGTAATGGAAACTGCATTTCCCATTGTGCATCGCTCGAGTCATCTCTGAAGACACTAAAAGGTGCTATCGGTGTGAGTTGAATGGCAGAAAATCAAAGCCTTTTCTGGTGTACCATTGCAGAACTTCTCCGACGATTCGGAGTTCAACAACTCCAACAGCCTACATTACCTGCTTGCGCTTTGGCAACGCTTGGTCGCCAGCATCCCCTATGTGCGCACCTCCCAGCCCTACCTGATCGACACTTACGCTCCTCAGGTGACGCGGGCCTACATTGAATCGCGTCTCGCCGGGGTGCCGCGCTACGTGGAGTCAGGGTCGAAGATAAAGCCATTGCGCGTGACCAAGAAGGCTGCGGCAAATGGTGCTGGTGCCGACAAGGCTGGCGATCAATACAGCCCCGATCTGGTAGTGGTAGCCGGTGACGGTGCCTCCTGTCCCCTAGATGACACCATGACTCTCGCGCAGCAGCTTGATCAGGTTGGTGCTTATTGGTAGTCCTGAGCGCCTATTTACTTGGTTGCTTATTTTAATTACCTTAAACAACCGCAAGTGGGTATGAGCGCATTTCATCCCTTCGACCATATTTGAACCCAAATATTATGAGTGGGTTTTATGTCAAGTTGGGACGTAACTTTACATGCTTCAATAGGTATACCTCCATCATTTTACTGCACGTAGTAGCTACAAGTGTGTCTTATCGCGCTAATCGCCTTTTTTCACTTCCAGTTTTCAATCATTGGCCGCTGTGACTACGCCAACACGTGTGAGTTGATCGTGCGTCTGTTCGACCAGTCCTTTGGTCAGTTGCAATCAACCTTGCAACAGCTGGTCTCCGTGGATCCAGCCACTTTCGTCACATCGACTCTCGCGGCCGCATCTGAGCAAGCGCAAGCCATTCGGCTGGAAGATAATCGTCTTGCGTGGCTCGTTTATATGATTGGTGAGGCGTTCGACTTATTAACTACGATCAGTAGTAGGTATTTGTGTAATTTTAAGGGCACACTCCTTATTACAGGTGCGTTGATCAATGGCCGTTCGACCTCCAGTACTGGAGGTTTGGTGGACTCGGACCAACTAGACGGCGAATTGATCGCCCGTGTGCTTCGTCTCCTTCAATTCGGTGACGCGTGTGTGCGCCTCTTGCTCCAGCTCCTTTCTCAGGACAGTCAATCGACCAGCAATGATGTGGCCAGCATGTTCATTCACATCTCCTCTGGGACTATCATCCGTCTTGAGCTGGCTATAATTACCTTCCTTGAACGGTTCCGACGCATCTATGTGGGGGAGAATATTAGTCGAGCCTCGAAGGTAGGCAAACTTGGGTGAAGATGCAGCACTACTGCAGATTTCACTTTTTCGTAGGGGCGACCCGTCCCTCTCAAAGCAACAAAGTGTCAACTTACCCTATTCATCTTTATAGATGAGAACCTCCGTTTAAGAGATGTCTTAAATTTGTAACTCCAGAATTAGCAATTTGATCAGAGCATCCGGCTTAGATGCATTAAAGAAGAGTTACAACGCACAGCCGCCTACTTGTAATTCTTGCAGATGTACCGAGCCCTCTCGGATTTGGTGGGCATCTCGGACGAGCAGACGATATTGCAAATCTTTGTTGGGAAAATCCTTCTCAATCTTCGCTACTGGAGTGACCAGGAGGTGGTACTCGAGCCAACACTAAAGCTCTTTGGCGAGTTGGCCTCCAGTTTTACGGCCATGCGAAAGCTACTTCAGTTGGATGATGTTAAATTTATGCTGGCGAACCACACGGTAGGTTTGCTATTCGTGTTGAATATTCTTCGAACTTAAAATCCCATCGTTTCACCTTACTCGGATGCGTCAGTCTCGGTGGCTTCCATTTTTTCTTTTTGTGTAATCGATCACGATCAACGCCATCCCTAGTCATGCATTTATTTTGAACCCTTGTTAGTTATTCATCCCGTTCGATAGTTTTCATGTCTTTTTACTTAGTTTTTAATCTATTCCACTATCCATGTAACTTATGCTGTGCCAGGAAGCTTTTAAGCGTCCTCTAAAAGCCTTTTGTGGTTCTTGTGTTTGCTTGCCCTTCGTCTCACTAACCACCCGTAACAAGGAGGAAATTCTAGTTGAGGAACCGTGGGAACTATTTGGCAGGAGCTTACAAAACCGTAGCTTTTTAATTCCTGGTCCAGAAGGGAAAAATCAGAGCGTCACATATACGTGGCGTTAATTGCAAGGGTTAATACAATGCAGATCTTGACTGTGTGAATTTGATTTGGTTGCATAAACATGAAGTACTGTTTTGGAACAAACTTAATCACGTTCGCAACCATGATCATTGAGGTAAGTCTACTGTAAGCTAAATGCTTTATTGTGTTTAATACCATGACTCGCCGCCAATTTTTGTATGAATTCATTTATTGCTACTCTCGAACCGAGAGAGTATTTTACATCGACTTGATTATTTCAAATTTAGTCACTTTCCTTGCAACTCATGATATGGTGCAAATGTTTTTCACAACCTGACCTGGCGAAGAACATATGTCACATATATGTGACGCCAGCAGCAAATGTATTAACGATCATTCTTTGTTGGCAGCCACTGCTACCTCTGTCCAATGAACCCCCCTGGCCTGGTTTTAAATTTAAGAACTTAACTCTTACTATCACGGTGTGCGTAAGGCGGGGGAGATTCACAATAAGAGGAAATGTTCTAAGCCATTTTCTTCGGGTTAAAACTCGATACTGTTATTGATGCTTCAATTTGCTAAGCAACCAGCATCATAGGCAAATAATGCCAAGATACGCAGTTTGAGGCTATTTTTTCCCATGAAGAAAATTAATCACCCAATAAGCCTACCTGGAAATGCTGGTTCGCGTACCGATTGTTGGAACTTGGCAGCACTAGTCGCGATGACGAATGGGCTTTGCATTCAAGTGGGCATTCCTAAACTATCTGCTACCTACCTCACAGCTCTATGTCATGCGCTACTTCGTTCTCAAAAAACTTCTTGCTTTTGTGTGCGTGGTAAACCGCAAGCGCACTGAGAACCCGTCGCTTGTCAAAGGTTGAATGAAAATTCACGCTAAGATATATCTGATCTACAAAACCTCGTAAAACTGGAAGGCGTGTAGGGTAAATTTCATTGTCAAAAATAGCCAGGACTCAGACTAGTGACTCAACTGGAGATGAACCCTACTATCTTTATTCTTGCTGGGCAAATCAACGCATAACCACATAGAACCTCAAACCTTACTATCGAGAAGACCTTGACCTCATCCTCCCCGTTCTTCTGGTGGTATTTCTACGATTGATTATTAACTATTTTGAGGCAACTGCGAAGTGAAGGGTGCACCATCAGCATTCGTGTGTATATGTGTTTTTTCCACTCCTACAGTCGGCGAACTTTCGTTTCCTCTCCTCCACCTCCAACCTTGCGCTATCGCGCTACCGCCCCGAGTTCTACGCCTACCTCTCGCGCCTTATGCTAGTGACGCTTTCGGGCACTGGAGCTGACGATAACAGGCCCTTCCTCGACTTTCTCTCACCTCTTACTCAGGTCGCCAATACCCTCATCTCAAACCTCCTTCTTTCCGGTTCGTTCTTTCATTCATTCTATTTTGCCTTTTTGACGCGTTTTCCAGTCTGAGCACATACCCTGTACAAATTTCACGTTGCTCTTGTTCTATGTCACTTTTTTGATAGCCAGTTGCAATAGATCGCAGGTTGCATGCGTATCGTATTGCCCTATCAGATCTTATTTCATGCTTTAATTGAGAAGGCGGTGCAGCAACTGATAAAGAAACGGTTTTGCTCTTTTGAGAGGCAGTGATTTCTTTGCGTCTCTTTGCTTCTAACTCCGGCGAATTTTGGTTCTCCAGCTTGGCTGATTCCTCAATTAAAGTAGCTCCGCCTCGCTTGAAATATCTCTTTGATTTCTCACTTCCACTGTTAATGTTTGAAAAACGGTGTGGTCTGGCTTTAGATGCCGGGTAGCCCCGACTATTTCGTAATCCCTTCGTTCTCAAGAACGTGGTTCTCCTGGACTATGGCTAAAAATCCCGGGCGATGTTTTGATAGCCTATCCAAAATACATAAAGTTTCTGGACCAGTTGCCCCGTTGAATTCCGCCTAAGGCGTATCCGCTCTCCGTTTTTGCTGCTTCCAACACAGTCATTCCCCCTTTTTTCATATCAGGTTTCACTTTTCCACTGCTTAAATCGCCTCCTAGAACAGCATTTAGGGTTTATTAACAAGGTGAACCCTCATTAGTATTTGCTGGATGGTGTCCCAAACTGTTAGCTCCAATTTAAACAAATTTTGTAGATCTTTTACTTTTCCTAAAAACATCTCCAAATTCATCAATGAGTTAAAATGGTGTGAAATTAGGGAGTGAGGAAAGTAGATGAAATTCTTTGCTTACAAGTTTACCACCGTTAAGTTCATTTCGTGCGCATATGCGCAAATGTGGGGATTTTGAGGGTCACAGGCACATTCTGCATCAGCTTCCCACCTCGTGAAATGCATTAGTAATTCTCTCATCAATCTGTTGTATCTAAGCCGTTGTTAATGAGTTCGCCCAGTATTTTCTCACGCTGACTTTTGGTGCCTCTCTTTGGCAGAAAATTGTTCCATCTCCCCGGATGAGGCGCGAAGCAGCATAATTGGGCTGGCACGAGACCTGGCCGGTGTGGCCTTCAGTCTCAACACTATGGCAGCATTCCAGCACTTTCTGGACTGGTTTTATCCCTCCCTCTTCAGTCTCTTTGGCCGCGCGCTAGAGCTCTGGCCCTTTGATCCACTCGTTACCTGTCCTGTGCTCAAACTTCTTGCGGAAATCGTGCACAACCGGAATGACCGACTCAAATTTGATGGCACCATACCCATGGGCTATCTATTACTCGCAGAGATGACCAAAATCCTCATCAATTTTAGTGAGGAAATCCCCTTACTCTCTCTTCCCCTTCTTTTCTCCCATTTATGAATTTATTTAATTTTTAGGCACCCAACTGATACCCTTCTGCAGTCAAATAACTGAGGAAAATCTCTACTCACACAAGGTGAAGCCTCTGACACGCTACCTGAACGCCCTACGAATTACTCTGAGTGGAAAGTATGCCAACTTTGCGATTTTTGGCCTTGTTGGTGATGGCTCCTTCGAAAAGACGGTCAAGTTAAGTGCTGATGTACTATTGTGTGTCACTGAGGACGAACTGAGGGTTAGTCTATTTGATTGACTATGATATGTCCAATTTTCATAACCTTTTGAGTCAATATCACCTGTCTATACGATATGACTCCTGTTGATATCTTTGTATCAATAACAGTAAACTGGGGCTCCCAACTTTATACAAGGATGTATTTGGATTCACAGAGTGCGGAATGAATTTCTTATTCTCATGTTTCATATTTCTATTTTTATTGTTGTCAGTTTGGCGTGACAACGCGTGTTTGATTTCTTTTATGGGAGTAAATGTTCTCAGGCTTGGGTTTTACGCCCTCTTATCACTGCAGGCTATTGTATTTATGCACCCATGCACTACTATTGTTGTCTGTCAACCCTCTTGGGTTGAGGCTACGACTGAGCCACTGAGATTGATCCATGAGACAGACTACGACAGTTATCCCATATCTAACTCTGTAGGCGAATATGAAAGCGTCGCGTCGGCCTTTGCATTTGTCCTCCATTAAATACCCGTAAAATGGCCTTCCTGATTTCTTGGGTTCGTACACATCATATGGAGTAGACTTTTTGAAATGTGCATTCTGCTCTTCAATCTTTTAGGGTTTTATCAAACTCAGCAAAGCCTACTTCGCGCTGCTTGAATGTCTCACACAAAATCATATGGTTTTGATAAGTTCACTGGACGCCTCTGTCATTCGGCGTTTTTTCAACGCCATCGTGATAGGTGTCGACTCTCTCGGTGGGTTCATCTGGATTGAGTTCAAAAGTGAGTTCATACGAACATTCTTAATTCTTTTTTTGAATCCTTCAGATGCTTCGGTAGCATGGAGCGCCTGTGCCTGTCTTGACTACATCTTAACCCATATCTATAATGTCACAAATCCTCACTCGTCCTCACAAAGCAACAGCACCAACAATGTCACCACCAATCATATCAGTACCAATGATAACGAAATGCTCAACGGACAAAAGTCAGAGTGTCCTCTTTTTGTCCCCACCCCGCCTACCTCCTTGCCCACCTCAGAGATCGCTCAGGCGGCACGTCAACGTCTTACAGCTCGTATGGCTGGGACAGTGCCCAGTAGAGGCTGCTGCTCCGCTCTGGCCATCTGGTCGGACCGTGAGGTGGCGGCCAACGCTAACTTACAACAAAATTTTATCCGCCGCACTGGCGCCGCCTTTGGAGGGATCAGTGAGTTTACTCTAACCTCGAGGCAACTCATTGTCGCCTTCCTATCCTCCTTCATGAACGAGGAGTGCAAAAATCAGTGGAGCATTTCTCGACCCTTGTTGGCGTTGATTCTTCTCAATCAGGATGTACGTTGTTGCCACATATGCGCTTATTGTTGTAACCTTGTAGCTGTCGCAGTGTGGGTCAGTAGGTGTAGCATACTGCCTTTCATTTCACACTTGGCAATCCCACTTTTTTTTCTATAATCAGTTGAGTAAGTTTATGTAGGTGTAGGAGAATTTACTCTGAACTTTAACTGTGAATCCTATGCGATAGGAAGTGTTTATTTATTGTAACGTCCAAGTCTTCTCTGAGGACGCGCAGAATGATAGCTGGTTGGTGGTCAGCAAAATTGGCACTAATAGATTATCCCACCACCATATGTGGGATTGAAACTTATGGAAAATGAAGGCCCTATTTGGTGAAAGTACAGTTGAGACACAGCCTTCCTTCATGAGTATTGTTTTGGTCGTTCCCCATCGTCCACTTTCTGCGTCGTAACTTTGAAAGCCAGCAGTCAATGAAATCAGGATCGCTGTTCATTTTGATGCTGTCTGCTTGCCAATGCCACCATTGGCATTCGAAGTTTTGACTCTGGCACTGGTCTTAGTCTGCCTCTTCCATTACGGATGTGTGCCTGATGATAACGCCATAAAAAGGTTGTAACCCTCAGTTAAGGTAATGCCATTAGGAGAATCCGGAGAACGGGGATGCGGTAGTATCTTCCACTCTTCCTCCTCCCCATTCTAATGTGGCAGTATGAGGTATGGGGTCCTCTGTTGAGTAGTAGGAATAAAAATAGAACTTTTTAATTAATCGACTAATCAAAGTTCTGACTATATACGTTAGAGGGTTTTTTGCTAAGACACACGTGAATTGTATGGAGTTTTACTAAGTAGATAGATCTTAGCATAGATTTCCAATCCGTATTCGGTAGGCGAGTGACTTCCAGTAAATATTATGTCTGCTGCCGCAACTTCAAAATGCCTGATAGTTTTGATGTGGTTTCTGCTCCTTTTGGAGTGTTGGGCAGCTAGTAAGCTCATAAGACGTCGATTATGGGTGATGACATACACAGCATCAGATCTTATCTAGAAGGGAGGGGATACCCTCCCGTGTATTTTTAGTTTTACACAAATCTGCAGCGGCTTGTCCTAAACGCCGTGAGCCCACATCAACGTCCGGAATTGGAAGGCATCTTCGGAAAACTCATGGAAAATGTGGATAACAACCTTTATGCGAAAAATCGTGATAAGTAGGTTTCATTCCCTTCCCCTTGTTGTGCTACTTACAGGTATATTGGGTTCTGATACTAATAGTGGTGCCTGTGTGTCGTTTAGATTCACACAGAACATATCAGCCTTCCGGCACGCCCTGATGGAATTCATGAAGACGGTTAGTGTGAAACTCATGGGGAATCAGGAGGCAACTGCGGCTACCTACGAGACCAGCGAGACGTTCTCCCTGCGTTCCATCCTCCTCTCCAGTGCAGCCTCTCTTTGATAAAAAAGTGGTCGTCCATTCTCTCTCCCCCTTTTCCTCCTTTTTACGTACATAAAAAACTGCCATGTCGTAAGTGAAAAACAGAGGGTGTGTGTTTCACCTGCTGTATTTTTAAAAGAGGAAATCAAAATTTACAGATTCCTTTTCCCCTCCTCGCATTAAGTAGCAATGCATCATGTTTTATTAAGTACTCGCTTGCCTTCATGTGATATACAATAAAAAGAGCACGTTTTGCTCTCTATTTCTCTACCAGTTAATTCATCAACAAGCTAATTTAATTGACACTGACAGGCAGGTTAATTGGATCATTACTTATGATCGACTGGTAATGAAGGCTTATGTGTGTTCACATCAAGCAGATGCTTTTTGGGTTGCTAAAAACATGGATAAAAACGAGTTTCACGATCTACGAACTGCATACATCCCTCCACATGGGAAGCGGCTTTGCTACCGAAGGATCTGTGAAGATACTAGGTCAGAAGCGGAAAATTGTGCCCACTAACTCCTCCACATTGCAAATATTTGTGTCGTGTTCATTGTTGTTGCAGAGCAAGTGGTTCCTTGTGCCATTGCACCGCACGACAGGTCATATGTTCGTCAGACGTCCACAGGATCGACTTCCACGCTGTAGGCTGAAGACAAACCACCGCGGCTGGAACCGTTACTGGCGTTTACACTTGCAGCCCTCTCTGGAACGTTTGTACTATCCGGATGTCCTACTGCTGAGCCTCCCACCACCTTATTATACTGTGAGGTACTCTGATTCTACAAAATGCTCTATTATTATTACTATGCGCGCATCGTCTATGTTTCAGCTGGGCTGACACTTATCAACATTCCCATTGAAATCCGATGTAACTCAAGCGTTCCAGTGGAAATGCTGAATCCGCTAAAATAGTTCATTTTTAGCCATTGAGAGGGTTTATTTGCTTCTGACTGAGTACCTATACCTCTTAGCAAACAGACTTCCCTAGTGGCATATTCACTTGACAACTTCACCTGTGAAGCGTGACTCGAATTTCCTAGGTGCTTGTTTTCTATTGTTAGTGGTGATGGTTTTGTATCTCCATTTACGATCTCTTATTGCTTGACTTCGGTCCTACAAGCAGAGGGGCTGAAAATGAATCAAAGAACTTGTTTCACAGAAGAATAGCCTTAGTTGTTGCAAACTTACGCATGAATTCCTTGTCAATCTTCTGATCTGGGGTTAGGGGGGAGAGCTATTTTGATGTCATTATGAAAGGTGTCCATCTCGGGCGATTAAGAGTTGCAGTCGTTACAGGTTTGAGCATAACCCCCTCCAAACTCTCGTCAGCTTGGTCGCCATGACTGTTTGGGTTTCCGGGAGGTTTCAGGCTCGAAATGTCGGAAATTCGAGTGTACTTTTTCCTATTCATCACCCCGCGGACTAGTTTTTTATCCCTGGTAAAAAAAAGATGGACAAAAATATTTACACCTGGTAAGCTTGGTGGTTGAATTTAAAAGACTAAAGTAGACTCAGACTATCCAGCTGTTGAGATGATTAGTTTGGTACTGTAAGCGTGAATGATGGCCAATCTCCTGCCGAGACTAGTCCTGGTTGCGGACTTGTCAAAAGGATTTCTGAAACACGCTAACTACCTCTCAGCAGGTCATTATAAGTCAAGCAATTTAAGCCAGAACTGGACATTGTTGCATAACAGTTAACTCACGACGCAGTGTTTTTCAGGTACGTTAAAGGTGTCTTAAGGGAGATTCCTGTGTCTCCAACGGGTGGGATCACTTCAGGTGAGGGACTAAAATAAATTATGGAAACCATTCAAACCTGTGCCAATTATTTTTGTTTCATAATAAAAGATGAATAAATGCAAAAGGATACCTCGGTTAAAAACTTTTCCCAGTGAAATGGTCATCATTACAATGTATAACTCTTTCTCAAAATGATACAAGTCACCTGAAAACTGTAATCTTATAAATTGCTTTGTCCCTCGAAGCCAAGAGGCCACTCATCACTAGCTACCTCCGTTCCCACCTCATTTCTGTTTTATCACATATGATCATGTGACTTTCTAACGGTAGCACCAAGAAAAGACGTTAATGTGATTGGAGTATTACTGGCAAAGGAACGTGGAGGCTGAGGCAGTATTCCCCCCTCCCCTTTCCGGGTCTAAAGTGCAGTATGAGGTCGTCTTGGGAGTGGGTTTTGTGAAGGTACGTAGTCACGTGCTGACCTGACTTACAAAAATAAGAATAGGACTTTCTCTCTACTTGTTGTTTCTGAAAAAACTTTTCTTAGCCCTTTCAATGCGTTTCGTACTGAGTGGATAGATCTACGTCGTACTTATTTGGGCTTTAGGGTTATAAGGAATCCTCCATCGATAGACTCGTGCATATTTACCCATGCACCGAACTACATGGAAAACAATGAGCTGGTCTTGTCTATCCACTGCTAAGGTGACAGTAAGCAGCAGGATCACTGCATGTGCGTGTGTGTGGAACAATGGGCGCAAGTTCTTGTGACAAAGACGTCAAACATCAGCTCATGGACGGCTACCGGTGGAGAAGGCGTTAAAGATCTCGGACATGGTGATGTAACACTCAGACTTCCAATGCAGGCACTGAAATGATGTCAATGTTTCACACGCAGCCGTCTGTCATTCACGATTCTCATGATGGAACGCCTGATCGACGCGCTAACTGCTATGTGACTAAACAGCACAGGAGACCACTCTCTGTACCAACGATGAACATGACATGTGTAATTTGGAACAGTTAACGTGCACCAGGTGGCTAAACAAGTTCTTGCTTCTGACGGATGAGGAAGTGGGACAGTCTGACCTCCCAAACATTAACTCACCAATCAATTGTGTATTGGATAGCATTCATTTTGCATAGGGATGAAGTTTGCCCTGTTGAGAGATGAATATCACCCTCCGAGTGTGATGATTTCGTGGGGGGGTCAGAAGTATGCAAAATCGTCGTCAGTTGTTCACCTTTTTGCTTCCCTCTACCTTTTCTGACTCGCTTCCGCCTCTTCTCTTTTCTCTTGGCCTTCACAGAAGGCGATGACGATAATGATGGAATTTTACGGTCTACTTGACACTGTAGTCGCGCCATAGAGGGGCAAATTGATATCACAGGGGAAGGGTTGATTATATTGAGTGGGAAATTGGGAGTCTCCAATACATTGAGTGCTGCTTCAGCTTGGGTTTGAACAGTCTCCCAACCGGTCTCTTTGGCCAGATCACGAGCCAATGTGTAGTGCCAATGTGATTGTTTGTGTCTGCCCATACACATAAACGCGTAGCCCAAGTTGCAATGGGCCTGTGCTTGTCCCGCTCTGTTGCCCATTACACCTAATACAGAGAAAACCTTGAAAAACCCTTCTCACCGAATCGGAAAAAATCGCAAGGCTTCTGTGATTTATTGAGGTAGCTCACATTTTCAACAGAGATAATTGGAGAAAAATAAGTTGCGTTTGCCAGCAAGATTTCTGATGAATAATAATCACCGCTGTCCAAATGTCTACTGTGCTGACAATGTCAACGGATGGCAATTGCTTCTCAAAAAATCCACAAAATGAATTTACCCTTAGACGAAGATCATCCTACATCTGTTTATTCGTCTTAAAATCAACAGGTTTGTTTATGACGCAATTTGGTGCAACTAGGAGTTGTTGCGAGTTGATAAAAAAGCACGTAACACACGTATGACGTAGGTTTCGAGCAGGGAAATAAGGGTAGCACATACATGTGATCCTGATAGAAGAAGTAATTAGAGGACTGTAGAATTGTCACTCATTCTACTTACCGTAAGCAGCCACGGACTGTTCCAAGATGGCGATGGCTTCAGTCAATTTTTTAGCGGCTATATAAGCGGAGCCTAAGTTTTGTAAAACGGAAGCCCGAGCGCCTGAAGCCTCTTCGGGGAGATTTTTCAAGGACTTTCGAAAGCAGGTAATGCTATCGTTCTTAAGTTCAAAAGCCAAGAATGCAATGCCCAGTTCGTTGTATAGAATGCCTAAAACAGAGAGCATTCATACTCCTGTCTAGGAACAAAAATATTTGCCAACCAAATTCATCATATGTTGGAAAAACGACCCATTACATTCAAAGCTAATCGGAACCTAATTTTTGGGTGTGATATTAGATGGGAATTGGTACAGCGATACTTAGTAGCGGCAGCAGTGAGTGTCTGCTACACATTCAGCTGGTTCACATGCTGTAGGTCAGTCTAATCCATCCATCGTTAGTTAAGAAGGCAGCAGAAAACGGTGCCGACGGGAGCATGTACGTGGAACAACTCGCGGCCACGACTGAAGGTATCAAACCGGAACTCCTATACATCCACCTGCTAGGAAAGCATCTAGCACCACAAATGCGATGATGAAACTATTGACGCAAGCACATTTCGAGTATACCTGACATCAGAGCGAGAAGCCAAACTCAGTGCAATTCAGTCCCCCTTATACGAAAATTAAGAGTTGGTAAAATTGCTGAACCGTAACCGCATCAATATACCTCGGTCAGATATTTTCCCGACTAATTTAACCATTTCCAACGCTATGGTAAGAGCACTCAGGGCGGAATCCAAATCCGCAGCAGTCATAAACCAGCGGACCGCACGAAGAGCCGAAAAACAGGCATCCCGACCGAAATTACAGTCTTCAAAGGCCTTTTCCGCCTTAAGCCATGCAACTGCAGTAGCGCTTGTATCTTCATTCAGACATTCTAAAGTGGTGGCGTAGCGTTTGCATAATTCAGCTAGCAACTCCTTGGTTTTATTTGCAGAATTGATACTCGACCTAGCACTAATGTGCGATAGCCTCCGTTCAACTGATTTAATCGCCATACCAAGGCAATGTGCTACACTTCTCTGATCCTTGGCTTGTTCATAAGCCTTTGCAAAGTAGAGATATAATTTCTCCCAAAGCAAATATGTTTCGCACTCAGAGAAATGGTTTAGACTATTTAAAACTTCAGTAAGCAAGTGTATAGCTCGAATAGGTTTTTTCTGAAGAAGCTGTTTTTCAATCCTTTGGAATTTAATGTGGATGGGTGTAAATTCACTCCCTATTTCGAGATCTGAGTCAGCCAAACCTTCAACAACTGCGGACTTCTTTGAGCCAAACGAACAACTAAGCATGCTTAAGGGCTTTGCAGTTGATGAATCACTGCCCATTCCGCCAGATTCAGTAATATCATTTGAGATATCCATATGCAAAATCAACTGCCAATTAAAGTAGATGAATCTGTCCGGCTTCTGCTAAACCTAGCGACGCACACCCATTCAGCCCTACGCGAGATGAGCTAATAGGACTAAAGAGTTCAAGGCAATTTGACGCAAAATTGAGTAGCAAACTAAAGAATCTACCTATTTATCGATAACCCAGGGATTTCATTGGTGAATTTAAAACACGCTAACAACTGTTGATACAATGGCTAATTCATGGATTTTTTCTACCCTAGGGATGGCTATTTTTCCCCATTCACACTTGTTCGATAATTCGCATTGGCGTGAGAGGACTGCGTATAACCGCATTTGGTAAATTTGATGTCTCAAAAGTCATCGAGGGCAACCGTCAGGCGAATATTTGGTTTGCGCTTATTTACAATTTTGATGATTATTTCATTAGTGCCCTCTCGGTATCGTTCCGTCACACAGGAGGTATTGTCACTTGAGTCGTATATTTAAAATGTAGCTGCCATGTAATTTATCGACTACTGCGTCCAAGGGAGGTCCATCCACTTCATCTCCAAAGAAAGATCAAAGAACCTTTCTCGACATCCATGTAAGTGAACTTCACTCCACGTCATTCACTTCCTTCGAATACCCAATTCCCAAAACGAATGTCCGAAATTACCTATTCAAAACTCCATATAATAGGCTATCTGATAGCTTTGTTGTGTCATTATTGTCCTCTCAACCTTCTTATCAGTACATATTTCTGGTATTTTGTCGAAAATCAGAAAGGAGAGGATTCATTGTATCTGTGTTCTCCTTATAATTGTGGATTTCGAATTCCCTTGAGCCTCGTTTTAGGACTCTATCGCGTCGATTATTCGATCCGAAGCAGAGCCTTCGCTAGCCTCAAAGCCAGTCCTTCGGCTACAACGATGTCGGTCAATGTCAGATATTGGGAGAACTCGGTTAAATCTGACAGATTCGCAGTTAAAACTCAGGTCCAATCTTGCCACTTGGACTTTTCTTCTGGAACACTCCAGAAAGGCGGTTGAGAAGCAAAACAAACAGGAAGAAGTATGGTTTGTTCACAAAATTTTGATTAAAGTCTTCTTTTGCATGAAAATTGTTTAGGGTGTAGGCAAGTGATTTTTTTGTGTCACCTACCGAACTATTAAGTGACACGCTTGACACGAGACGACCATTTCTCTGGTATCTCCATTTGGTGAAGTGTATTTATACCCTCCAGCCTTGTTCTCAAATGTCGCATATGCCAGCGTGACATACTTAAAATAGCTTTGCATATCTAGTCCACTGTCCATAACGAGTTCGATGTCTAAATATTCCTATCTTGAAAATTATGGTAACCTTAGAGTTGGCCGCTTCAATTACTCTTCGTACTTCTTAAAGGCTCTTCGCAAGGCTATTGCGGAGGCGCATGATCGGGAAGCTTGGTTAAAAAAGTGGCTTAAAGTTCAGGAATCTATCGATTTACAGGTAATTCTTCCCTCTTTTGATGTTTCTGTTCATAGTTTGTCCCAAGGGAGTTAAATCTTTGGTTGTTTTAGATTGTAATCTATCAACGTCTGCTCAAACTAATGGAGGGTGAATCGGGCATCATAAGCCTTTTGCGCCGCCTTTATGACAACCATCTTCTGCCTGTCAGTGATCGTCTTCCTCTTGAGGGGCTTACTTTAGGCGATGATTTTCAAGCTCGTTTGACAGCGGCTTCTCTGGCTCAAGAAAACGTCAGTTCAATTGCTTTTTAGCAAATGTTGCAAATAGTTGGAAGTTCTTATTGTTTTTGGTAAAATCCATTGCTGTCAATTGTTGTTTGAAGGAGCATGTGAAATGTACATGATTGTTAAATACGTGCCCCATGTATCTCATCATGGTAACCTTTATTTAACCTCTACCACCTTCCTCATGCACGGTAAATGATGGGTATGATTGGAATTTGTCTGCGTTATAGGCCGAGTTTAACTCGGCAGCGAAAATTCAGCGTCTTCTCGTGATGTGTGCGATTCACAGCAAGTGTATCCAAAGGGAGCTACCAGGTGCTTTTAAAAACGGGCAGAAATCTAGCTGATTTTTGTCTCCACAAAAACGACCTTCGAAGTTTCCTTAAGTGGGAAAAACACTGGTTTCCAATTACCTAGCCTTCAAATTCGCTAGGTGAAACATGATCAATACATTGCCTTTATGTTGGGCTAGCTTGCTACTTCTTTTGTCGGCAATATCCGTAATCCACGATGGTATTCTAGATTTCACCTTCATAGGATTGGGTTTCGAAGTCTCCTCAAGCACGAAAAGGAACTGCGTCGCTTGTTCTACCGCTTGCTCTCTACACAGACAATAAAACGTAAACATCTAATCACCATTCTCTTTGATTAGTTCGTAGCCGGTATCGCAGGAGATCTAAAAGCTCTGAGCGCTATCGCATCCCAGTTGGATGAACTGGCTCATGTCGTTCTGTCCTCCACCTCCTGGTTGGGTAACAAAGAGGTGGTAGCCAAGTTAACTCAGGCCTGTCGGCTCTGTCTCCACCTCGCTTCGCTTCGAACTCACCGGCTGCAACAGGAAATGGCCCAACGAGTTGGTGCTATTTCGTCTTAGCAAATTTATTAACTGAATAATTAGTCCTTCTTGAATGCATTTATGAAATTTTTGACATAAAGATCCTACTTTTACACTGTATCTTTGTCTGTGAATTCTGTAATGGGTACTATAAATAACCAAATTAACCCGCATTGTGATTGATTCAGAGCTTATTGAATTGTACCGTCCCAGACCACTTTTGAATATGTGGTCATCTATGGGGAAGGTTTATGGTGTTAAAACCCACACACGCCGATCAAGTGGCAGCAAAGACGCGAACAGAGGTCAGGTCAGCCAAACGACCACGTATGACTGGAGGGGCAATAACAGTCGCAGCCGTAAGCAGTCGTCTGATTGGTTCCTGATCGACGCCTGACCATATTTGGTGGTGCCATGTGGATAAATTGCTGATTCATGCGCATAGATGGTTGTATTCGGTTATTCGCCTCGGGACACAGACTAGTAGCCTTTTGAGCATATCATGACCGGCAAAAGTCTTCTTTTTAGTAGTTTATGCAAGCATTACCTTGGGCTGCAGCACATTATTGACGGAGGGGCGCCTATCTTTCCAAGAAGATAAGATGACTGAAAACTGCAGAATGAACATCCTCCGGGTTAAGATGACAACAAAACATCGTACTGTCGCGTAGTTCATTTCGGTTCCTTCCTTAAATGATGTACAAATACGTGCTGAGTTTTAGTTATGGAATTAGGGCGTGGTAGTAGCAGCAGCGGAAATTAGTTTGAGTTTCTCCACCGCCTTCACTAGTGCATCGATCTCCGAGCCCTCGGCTTTCAGTACCGTTACAAGGTTCTCCACCTGGGCGGGCGATAGCGGTGACGACTGTGGCCCCCTAGGCCTCTCGGTTCGGCTCTGGCCAAAGGTGATGCCATCGCTAGCACGTTGCTGCTCTCGCAGACGCGTTACCAGGTGGTCATACTGCAATCGAATGTTCTCCAACCACCCCAGCAGGCCCGATTTCAGCCGGTCTCGCAGATTCTGCACGCTGCTGCTCATTTCCAGTTCTGCGTCTGTCAGTCCTGCGTCGATGCCTTGGTACAGCAAACAGGAAAAGGGACCAAGTTAAACATGAGTGTAGGCAACGAGAATGTTACTACTTGTGAAGTGTATGCAGTTCTTCAATCTCCAGGGTTTTCACCATATTGGTGTCGTGATTTGATGCCCATAAAAAGAATAATCAGGGTTATGGTGGGAAGAAGTGAAAGGATATTTCGTGACTCACTGTAGATGCGTCGAGCAAGCTCCGAGAGGCGATGATTGAGGGCCTCCTGTCGCTCGAGGATACGCGAGTGGCGGTCCGCGAGACGAGCGGCGTGAGTCTGGAGAGCTTCGCGCTGCGCTGCGAGCCCAGCCACCTCTTCCGACTGCGCCGCCAACTGACCCTCCACATACTCCGCAAATCGACAAAGAGACGCCGCCAGGCCCGCCAGCTGGCTTAGCTGTGAGATGCGCAGCGTGTCTGTCGCCTAAAGTAGTAGTAGAGCACACACAAAACCATTACCAATCTAATTCTCAGTGAAATTAGACTACTACTTCATCAAAATAAGCTTGACCAGAACGTTTTCAAAACTGATGGGACTCATGAACATTTTAGCAGTAGACCACGAAGAGGAGAAAGCTAATATATCTATTAACCGAAGACGAGAGTAAAAGGCCATTTACATTAAGGAACAGGCGGAAAATTTTCGGTTCAGAGGGGTTAATTCCATCATCTAAGGAGGACAGGATCGGCAGCCTGGCGGATTCAGCTGCCTTGAGGCTGCGTCGACATTTCTTTACGAATTCTGATTCCTTTGGGCTGAAAGTATCACAGAGAAAAGTCACATAGATGGGAGGTACGAGTTTTCCACTTTTTAAAGTATATCCCACAGCCATTGCTAGTCATTCATGTAGCAATTTGCATTTTGAATATTAGCAATAAGTCTGTTTCACACATTGAAATTTGGAAACCCATCTTTGGCATTTAAAGTAACCAATTGTCGTAGGATGATAAAAAATCATCACATATATAGAACCTTGGTAGTAACCGTACTGCGTCGAAAAAAGACAGCCAATCTCACCAACTAGAAGACGATTTCACTGGCATTTTGCATTCCTTCTGTTCCAAACGTTGAACCCACTGCTCGCAGCGTACCGAAGGTAAATCGGCAACAGTGTCGGATCGTGAGGGCGGCCGGCAGGGCAGCGGCACAGTCACAACTTCGGGCTTGGAGGGGAAGACCACAGTGAAGGCCGGAGAGGTGTCAGTATCAGAGGAAGACTCCGCCGAGGCCCTGTGTGGCAGTAGACCAATCACTGTTCGACCTGGACTTCTACTGTCGTAGGTCTGACTGCTGAGACTCTGAGTCAGTAGGAGATACTCCACACTGCACATGTTTGACCGAAGTTTCTCCAGCAGATCTAAGTGCAGGAGAAAATAAGCCATACTTCCAACAGTAATTGGTTAGAATGTCCATATTTTACTAGGTTTTTAAGTATCGTGAAAACATTTATAACTTGCGATGAGGTGCGGCATCAGAAAAATCTCGATGCGCATTTCAGATGGTTCAAAACACGCCAGCATTAGTAAATTAGATATATTCTGATTAAGTATACTTTCTCCGAATTCAAAAGATTGGTGAATTGATAGGTGATGGTAGATGGATAAATAAGACACGGAAGTGATCAAATCGAACAGCTGAATAAGAAACTGGGCTAGACAAGACTATAAGCGAGGTAAATCTTCTTGTAGAATGGCGGTCGCTTCTGAAAAGCTGACAAATGGACTTCGAAACATTCAAGCATTTGATCAAAGTATCTTGCATCAAAAATAGCTTGTACTACTCATTTAGCATTTTTCGACTGGAGTAAGCATTAGTAACAAAGCCAAATAATGGCGAATACAACTTACTCGAGTTAGAGTCCTCCTCGATAAATGCGGAGGAGTAGAGGTCACAGAGGTCATTCACCCAGGGAATGCGCACGTGGTGAATGCCAAAGTCGTGCAGGCAGAAGTAATTGCTACCCAAGTCCAGTGGAGCTGCAACTGTACTGTGAGACCAGAGATACGAGGAAGGGACCAAAGCCAGTTTCAGGCTGCACGATTCAATCTCCGAATCGCCATCACTATCCCCATCGTGTTTCATTGAGGCCTCAAAAGACTTGTCCAGAACTGGTAATTCCAGGTCGACACTATCGATAAGGAAGAGGATGGGGATGCCGCGACCTAAATGAAAGGAAATAGGCAGGACATAAAAAGATAAGGAAAAAAGATTAGTGTTAGGAACAGTAATTGTAAGAAAGTGGTGGCAATAGGGAGGAAGAACTCAAACGAAAGGTTTAGCTCTAGCTGAATCAGCCTATATCAAATATCCCAGAACCTAAAACATATGACGACTTCACTACATCACGAGGAGATGAACAACATTTCAGAGCGTTCGCCACCAGTGTCACATATATGTGACCCTTCGAGCTTCTTATGTGGACCCAGCGTCATAAGTTGCAGAAAATCGTGCCACAAAAAAGGCTAGCTGAGTTTAAAAGAGTAGAATAGATCGAGGATAGTCTTGGTCAAAGGATGGTGCAATCTTACTTTTGAGCAGAATTGCAAACAGTCACTTTGGTAGTGCAAACCTTGGTATCAGAATAATGAAACGCTTGAGTGGGTGTGGAGGCCAAATTTTCCCCGAAACAGGTGTTAAATACAAAAAACACACTCATAAATCAGGAGTTTAATCAATCGTGTCTTACAATCGCCTTGTGTCAATACTAAGAAAATCTTCCAATCAGTCCATAATCCCTAATGCATCATGCTGTAAAGTGTCACAAAATGACAACAATGACGTGGTTAATGTGAATACAATGAACTAATTATTTGTGCATGACCTTCGTTGGTCCCAAATTGCCATTGTTAAAGAAGACTGAGAGGGGGACACGGTCATCCTTACGCGAAAAGACAAACACCAATAGTAAGTCACAGTAGCCGGCCTTGCATGGCATGGCCCGAAGAGATCTATGTTATGGAAAGTGTAATAAGGAATCGGATTTCAACGGGGGTGAGCATTTAAAACCAAATATAAAGAAGGAGATTAAGCCCCAATTCTAGCCATGGCTAATTCGACTTAGCTCCTACTTCCGACCGTTTACTGTACAATTTGATGGCCTGGAGTTAGTGAAACATACTTAGGTAAGAGGCTGCTTACAAAAAAATTATTTCAAAACAAGATGTACATTTGTTCGCTCACTAGACGTCTGCACACCCAGGCACAAACACAATTTCTCATCACAAGTCAGTCAATCTAACAAACGGTCAACAGGCAGCGTAAAATTCACCGCACCTTTCTACACCATGCACAAAGAAAGGAAACAATCACAAATTCACAGTCCTCGACGCCTACTTTTGTCGCCTCCTAATGCATGCCTTGACACGTCCATTCCCTCAAATTCCACCACCTTTCCAACTAATGTACGCAACACGACATTGCTCCGACACCACTCAATTCAAACATTCATGAAAACCACCTTTGACACCCTAATCACTTAATTTTTGCCTAATCAACAGGGACACGCGATTCACCATTACTATCCAAAACAGAGGACTTCCCTCAATCTCCATCTTTCAGCTTTTCCTCACCAGAACCCAAGCATCCAGTCAAACCTTCATTCGGAGCAATACCTCCGGCTACAACCTTCTTTAAATGCCACACGATAAGCTTCTGCAGCTTTGCAACCGAGCCAACCTTGGTTTGCGAACCCACACAAGCTCGAATTACACCCAACAGATTCAAACAAAATCCTGTAACTGAGAGGAGAAAAGTGGTGGAGAGCACTACCAGTAAAGCCATGCCAATAGACCAACATGCATCAATGTATAGTTCTACTCAATGTATTTCACCAGTACTATGCACGTCGCAGACCCCACAGGATACCAACAATTGGGACTGCCTATAACGACAAAGGCATTCAAAATGTGATTTCAATCACCGATTTTGCCGCAGAAGGTACGATAAAGGTCAGCATGCATAACTAACTACTTCAATACCATTAATGAGTGTCTTCAGCAAGATCCTCAACTCCAAGTGTACATATTGGGAACAACACTCAGCAATCGTTGACACGGGCGATGGTGAAACGATTCAAAGTCCACTTTCGCATCAACTGGGAAGGGAAAAACGTGCCGAAAGCTGAGTCGGTGACTACATTTGTCACATACCCATGTCATTCGCAAACATATGACAGACAATGAGCCTCATAAACTATCAATTTGTGGTTCACTTCCTCCAAACGCGTTGTAGAAACTCGACGACCACTTTTCATTGCTTCCTGATTAACTGTCTCCAAAGCAAACTTCTTTAAAAACAGCCAGCATTCGACCTAGACCAGTCAATCCGCCAAAAGAAAGTTCCTCCCTTATTCCTACAAAGCAACTCAATGGACACCTCATGCCACCGAAAAATTGCCCACGAGATCGGTGCCTCGGAGAAGTAGTGAGATATTGCATCATTCTTCGCAGCCCCCTCATAATACTCTTCCATGCTCCGTGTGATATTCACTTTCCATTGCCTTAGACAACCGCACGAGCATATGGGACGCAGAACAGGATGTTGTTAAATAAAATTGAAAAAATAGAGCATGTATTGCCATGAGGATTACTCCACCGAATTTAGGGACTTAGTTCTTGTGAA
Source organism: Echinococcus multilocularis (assembly GCA_000469725.3). NCBI lineage: Eukaryota > Metazoa > Platyhelminthes > Cestoda > Cyclophyllidea > Taeniidae > Echinococcus > Echinococcus multilocularis. The sequence continues at coordinate 1,620,722 of LN902842.1, read as the reverse complement.
GAATAGTAGGAACCAAAGAAGACACTGGTCCGACACTACCCTCACTTTAACTTGTAAAGTCGTTAGTGGGGTTTGAAGCAAATGTTTGGCTTGGTCAATTGAAAAAGAGTAAATATATGTCCAAAATAGCAAAGAAACCCTACCTTGTGGACGACAATCAGATCGCAGCAGTACAGACGGCGGAATGTGCAAACAAATGCCATGGAATATCCTTCCAGCTCTATTGGCGAAGCAAACAATGTCTAGTTGGTTTTCATTCTCATCTGATCGAAGACATATGAGGGTAGTAAAGTCAAAGGTGTAATAATCCTCGTTTGTAGGGAGAATTCGAACGAAGCGAACTAGCGGTTTGTTGATAGACATGGGGGACGCGCTTACCAGTAGTATGTCACCTGCACATATGGGGAGGAAGTAAATACAAGCTTAGCCTTCCAAAAGTCTACAACATTCTCTAAATTAAGGTGAAATTACCGTTCTCGCAAATAACATAAATCGGTACGCGGAGAGGTGCATCATGTGAAAAGCGTGCTTCATCGGAGAAGAGCGGGGAGCCAAAATCAAAGTCACAACAGACGGCTCCCATCGCTTCGCTCAGATTCAGTCCTCGCGACACCCTGGTATGTCTATTTTCCTTATCCGCATGGTCAGGTGCTTCAAGAAGATAAATGATGAGCTCATTTTCAAACTTGAGAGATCCACCCGAAGAGCAAATACAACGACAAAGTATGAGTCTGCCATCACTGGTCAGTAGAACAAGCAGATTGGGGATATATGGATGCCACCGGACACGAACCAATCGACTTATTGCAACAGAATCCCCAGATAAGGAATCAAAAACCGTTGCAAGCTTTGCAATTATTTTTGCCTACACAACTAAAGAAAACCAAGAAAAGCATATACTTGTTTTGAGTGCAAGAGAGACTCCGTTTTGGAAATGTCGGTGACGTGGGCAGAAGTCTCCGTGAGTATGGCTAAAAAGCTTCTGTCGGGTGAAATTAGCATAGACACGGGATATGATGACGGCTGTGGTGTAAGAAAGAATGTCTTCTTTCTCACACTATCATCTAATGAGAAAACGTGAACCTGGCATGCTTTGCCATCCAGAATAAAAACGCGATCATGGAAGTCTACAGAGGTTATTGGACTAAAAGGACATAACCTTTACTTAGACTATGCGAATTCCTTGCAAAATGAATGACTTGAGGACTGAATGATGATTTTAATGGGGCGGAAGTAGGGTTTATCTCAGATAAAACTCTAGAAACCAGAGCACCCACCCCCACCGCCATTTCATTGGCCCGAGCTAATCTGAAGAAATGCAAGCCCTGCGCCATTGATTCATGTGCCACAAAGTTAGGCTCTAATGTATTTTAATCAGGATAACATGTCGCCCTAACCAAATCCTCAGCTTTACAGAATGACTATTAAAATATCCATTTGTAACGCTGTTTAAAAAAACAAGGCAGCTACTCTACTAATGCTTTGCTGCATGGAAATAATACCCAACTATCCATAGAACAGACAATTCTTTGGCATCATCGTATCGTAGCCGTGTTGATCCCTGACCTTTTCCACCCAATTATAGTCCCCATTATTTTCCTCAAAAACCTTTTTACAGTACATCTTATTTCAAATAGATTTACTCGCTACCCATCTAAATTTGACCTCAGCGGTGTTTTTAGTCCTGATTCCTCAACACTGATACCATTCTGCTTTTACTAGCTCTAGGTCACGATAGGTGAGTGTTCTCTGGTTGTGGGGCGCCTCCTATTGTGGTCACTGTGTGCCTTCCCGTAGCTGATTTGCACAACTTAAACTGGGTGTTCTCGCTATCTCTATATATTAATGAGGCTTTTGCAAGCATATCTAGTTGGTTGCTTTGGTCTTTACCACTGGCCCTGTCAACGTTGTTTAACGTCAGATTTATATTTTTGAATCTTGGGAAGAACTGAGGTTAAGCGAAGGTTTAGGCGGTTCTGCTTTTAAAGCTAGTTTGGGTTGGAGTTTGTATATTTGTGAAGCTTTCAAAGTGGTCACCATTACTTGCTTCACGGTTTTTCATAAGGCTATTACCTGTTTTTGTGTATTTTGGTAGCTTAGTGCTTTTTACTTCTTAGCATTAATTTCATCTGTATAGTGGTGTCTAATTTGCACCTCGGTTATCAGTACATCCTTATTCCGGCATTACAAGCTTTGGTTTGGACTACTATTATTATTCTGCTGTCACCGAATTTTCCTGCAAATTTCTTCCTCATATTTCTCAGAATGAAGTCCCGAGTCTTGGTTGCGGCTACTTGGGGTCTAATCACTCACAGAGTGGGCCAATTTCCCAGCAACGATCTTGATGAAAATTCTAATGCCGTCTCCCTTCATTACGCTGCAAATACTGCTAATCGCCTAATTGAAACCTACAAGGTTAGACACCATAGCAACCATTCTTCATGCTGCCTAGGATACAGTCGGTGCGCCTGGAATCTCTGTCTGTGTTTCTGTTGGTGGAACCACAATTTATAACAGAGGTTTGCCTTGTCTCACCATACTCGATTCCGGATAAATATTTGATTACCGTAGCTACGATTTTTCCCCCTCATTAAGTTTACGTTGTTGAACATTTTTTTATGGCCTTAAATTTGTTCAGTTCGTTTATGAAATGAGTTCATTTAATTAGTCATTATAAAGTGATAGAGAACACTTCACGTTTTTTTGGCGTTGGTATCAAGCATGGTTGTCCCCCAAAGGTTTCGGATTCGCCGATGTGGAACAAGGCGTCAAAATAACTCCACAAACTAAATTTAGGATAGCAAGCATAAGCAAGTCATTTACGTCTCTACTTGTCGGTCGTATGCTTGATCAGGGTCGGCTTGACCTCGATGCAGACATAACGACCTATCTGCCCGACTTTTCCCCGAAAACAAAGGAAGGCAAATCTGTAAGGTAGATTTTAAACTCATTTGGAGATATTTAGGCTCCAATATCAATGCGCCATCTGCTGAGTCATACAAGTGGTATCCGTCACTACTCAAAATCGAAAGAGGAGGAGGAAGATGAGGTGGGTGACCGACCGTTTCTGGTTTCTTACGTGTAACCACAGTACTCAGAAGAGATGTTCAGTACAAAGGCATACGACTCAGCTCAGGACTCTTTGGACATATTTCGAGATGACTCACTACTGCATCTGCCTGGTGAGGACTATTCCTACAGCACTCACGGTTTCACGGTTGTGGCTGCAGTGTTGGAGGCCATTATGAGCAAAAACCAGCCATTGTGCCCTCTGTTTGAGCGACCAGACCGTCTCAAAGCTCCTGCTATGGGTGATAATAAAAAATTGCCTGATGAGGCCAAATCATCCTCAATGTTTAAACAGCTATTTGCCTTCCTCGGTCTTCAAAACACTTGTCTGGATGAACCTTACAAGATAGTTCCCTTCCGTGCAAGGTGGGTTGGATTGTTGCATCTATTCATTTCTTTACTAGTCTTTCAGAATTTGAAACACCCAGCCTTGATTCAGCTGTGCCATGTTGATGCTTCACAAAACAATTGACTTTGTTGGCAAGGTGTGAAGTGTACGAAGTGATCAAGAAATTTCATGCAGATCTTTAAGATGAATCAAATAATTGTAGAGAGCCACTTAAAATATTCCATTTGTTGAAATAATTACTGTATAGACTTCTTTCGGAACTGGACACGAGCTTGATGCAACGTTCCGTCCTTAAAAACCGAAAGACATAAGCCATAGTCGCTTTCAACTCGCCCTCGATTTTATGTCATAACGGCCTGTTCTGCGTCCCATATGCTCGTGCGGTTGTCTAAGGCAATGGAAAGCGAATATCACACGGAGCATGGAAGAGTATTATGAGGGGGCTGCGAAGAATGATGCAATATCTCACTACTTCTCCGAGGCACCGATCTCGTGGGCAATTTTTCGGTGGCATGAGGTGTCCATTGAGTTGCTTTGTAGGAATAAGGGAGGAACTTTCTTTTGGCGGATTGACTGGTCTAGGTCGAATGCTGGCTGTTTTTAAAGAAGTTTGCTTTGGAGACAGTTAATCAGGAAGCAATGAAAAGTGGTCGTCGAGTTTCTACAACGCGTTTGGAGGAAGTGAACCACAAATTGATAGTTTATGAGGCTCATTGTCTGTCATATGTTTGCGAATGACATGGGTATGTGACAAATGTAGTCACCGACTCAGCTTTCGGCACGTTTTTCCCTTCCCAGTTGATGCGAAAGTGGACTTTGAATCGTTTCACCATCGCCCGTGTCAACGATTGCTGAGTGTTGTTCCCAATATGTACACTTGGAGTTGAGGATCTTGCTGAAGACACTCATTAATGGTATTGAAGTAGTTAGTTATGCATGCTGACCTTTATCGTACCTTCTGCGGCAAAATCGGTGATTGAAATCACATTTTGAATGCCTTTGTCGTTATAGGCAGTCCCAATTGTTGGTATCCTGTGGGGTCTGCGACGTGCATAGTACTGGTGAAATACATTGAGTAGAACTATACATTGATGCATGTTGGTCTATTGGCATGGCTTTACTGGTAGTGCTCTCCACCACTTTTCTCCTCTCAGTTACAGGATTTTGTTTGAATCTGTTGGGTGTAATTCGAGCTTGTGTGGGTTCGCAAACCAAGGTTGGCTCGGTTGCAAAGCTGCAGAAGCTTATCGTGTGGCATTTAAAGAAGGTTGTAGCCGGAGGTATTGCTCCGAATGAAGGTTTGACTGGATGCTTGGGTTCTGGTGAGGAAAAGCTGAAAGATGGAGATTGAGGGAAGTCCTCTGTTTTGGATAGTAATGGTGAATCGCGTGTCCCTGTTGATTAGGCAAAAATTAAGTGATTAGGGTGTCAAAGGTGGTTTTCATGAATGTTTGAATTGAGTGGTGTCGGAGCAATGTCGTGTTGCGTACATTAGTTGGAAAGGTGGTGGAATTTGAGGGAATGGACGTGTCAAGGCATGCATTAGGAGGCGACAAAAGTAGGCGTCGAGGACTGTGAATTTGTGATTGTTTCCTTTCTTTGTGCATGGTGTAGAAAGGTGCGGTGAATTTTACGCTGCCTGTTGACCGTTTGTTAGATTGACTGACTTGTGATGAGAAATTGTGTTTGTGCCTGGGTGTCCAGACATCCACCAGCTGAGGATCGTACCGTTAATCATTCTTGAATGATGCCATCACTTGGGTATTTACTTACTAAGGGCTGAACGATTGCGGATGAGATCCTCTTACTGAATGCAATTTATTGGCACGCTAGGAAAACGTCGCTAGACACAATCTGTTCTTGGATCAGTTGATCAGTAGGAAGAATGGAATAATCTGAGATAGCTCATAATTTCATACTACTGCAACACTTATCCATAGCATGATTTGCACTTTAATTAATGGTAAAGGGGAGTGCTGCCTTATATCCTCACCAGTATTGTGGTGTCGTGTCTTCTTTCTTTTTTTATGAATGCATGCAGGCCGTACCGACGCGTGAAAACTAACGGTGGTCTAGAGAACACACCATGGGTCGACAATTCGTGCAAGTGGTCGGGCGGTGGTCTTCTTTCTACGGCTCCCGACCTTGTGCAAATGGCCAACCACCTAATAGATATATACATGGGACGATTTCAAGCCATGGAGGAGCTCGCCGTTGTCTCCCGCGACACCCTCGTCAACTGCCTCTGGCGCCCTAACCGTGGAACAATTCAGGGACATTGGCTCCCTGGTAGCCTCTACGGTCTCGGTTGGTTTGTTGCTCGGTAAATTTGGAAGCACCGCCAGTGATTCGCTTCCACATGTTTTGCGTAGAAAACTATTCGTATTCTTTGAACACTCAGTTGCTCATATTTCAATGCCTCTTCCCCATTTATTTCTCGTTGGATTATGAGTTCTGTTATAATTTCATGGGATAAAAGTTGTATTCGAGTGATGCAGACCCGTTACTCTTAAAGATAATAGATGTTTTAATTTCTTTTTTATCGTTGTTATTAGTTGAGGCTTTACCGTCATGGCTAGAGTAATTCCCGCCCAGTGTGATAGGCCGAATCTCTACATTCGTAAAAGGTGTCTGTGTCTCTAGACGTTCAACCACTCCGGCTGATAAGACAAACCTCCCTACTCACCTTGATCGTCTCTACGTGGGTCACACGGGAGGAGCCGTCGGTTTCACTTCCATCCTCTTCATGAGTCTCCCAATCGTCATGACATCAAATCGAGAAGACGCCGCTGCCACGTGCTCAGTCTCTCATCTGCCCTCAATTTGTGTAGCCATTCTCGTGAATTTGGAGAGAGCGATGGGAATCGGTGAGCTTGCCATTCGCTTGACGGAGGCATTCACCGCGGCCCTTCTTGCTCCTCAAGTCGGATCATGGGCGTCAATGGCAATTAACGAGGCGCCCGTCCCAGTGGCATCGCCAGCAGCTGCTGCGTAATATCTCTTGCTTCGAATTGCACCTTATTTTATATGTTCTTTTTTTTCTCGTATTTAATCGTGCTTATTGTGGCTTTTCAAAAACAAACAGTTCGACAATTTATGCACAATTCTAGGGTAGTTGTGGATGGTCCCACTTGCATGGATGATGATGATTTTGGTGGCTATGTTGCACTTGAAGTCAACCTTGGCGACGCAATAGTTCCTACTCTTTCATACTGAAATGTATTATCCGCTTACATGAGGGCTAGAAGGTTATGGGCATGAACCGAATCCCACTACACTGACGTGTTGATAGGATCTGCACATACCCTAGAGCTCTTGTGGCCGGATAAGCACTTAAACGAGCGACTTACTGTGAGGCCATTTCCTGAGCTTCCCGTTGTCTCTTCTACAATGGTTGCAAAGAGATCTCGTAAATTTACCCAACCACAAGACGTCGAGGGATCTGACGAGTAGAGGGTGCTGTCTACTGGGAGCAATGCGTGCCGCAGACATTTTTGGGATTCTTGCGCCTACTGTTAGCTGCATAATAAATTAAGCTGGAATGGGATTGATCTGAAAGGTGGTGAAAGGGCCCAAACAATGCTCAGGTGGGAAGTACGGGCGCCGAGATTTTTTATCCAAAAGGGAGTATTTAAACAACAGGTCTCAATTCTTTACGATAAGGCTCGGTGTAATAGCTTTTAACTTGACAAAATCAAAACCCGCTCTGCTTGTAGTCCATGTATACACCTAGAAATTGGGTGTTAGTAATTGCATCCATCTCGGCTACCTTTTGCGACATGAAGTTAACCAATAGACAACTTTACAGGGGCTTTAAAATGCTGCATAAATGTTAAGACATTATGGAATGCATAGTTAATAAGTTTTTATTAAGCCGTTACCATTAAGCATCCCATATTATAGATCAGTTTAGTGGTTATCATAAAAAATTTCTATTTTTTGGGTTGGTTATTCCAATATGTTTGCATTTGCGCCTGGAAGCAAATTGGATGTACTTATTGTGTTACGTCGTTTTAAAATCAAACTTATTTGTATCAGTTTTTAAATTTTTGAAATATTTTTTGCTCATCCGCAAATTTTAATATTGAGGATTCATAATTTGCTATCGTTTCGGCAGCCCATTTGCAACGCAATAGAAAATATAGACCGATAAACACTAAGAGAATAAATAACGCATCAGATGGCTTTTGATCGATAAATCCTGCATATGCCTGCTAAAAATTATTACAACCACTCGCCCAATGCTTTTACTTTATCCTCATGCCTATACTCAACCCCGCGGTACATAAATGAACTCCTAATAGCGCTGACTTTCTTTTGATTGGAAGAATGGGAGATGTAAATCTCGCAAATATGGATGTTGAATTGCGGAAGAAATTGGCTGAGTTAGAAAAAGAATTAGTTGAAGGTTCGCTCTTTAAGCACATTCATTGTCGTCTCCTCTTTTCGCCCAGAACCTGTTAGCTCTATCAAGTCTCCATCAGCTGATCCTCGTCTTTGTATTTTGCTCTTCTGGTTACTCTATGCGCTTCCTACTTAGGGTTTTCTGGTGATGTGTTAGCGGAATGTTCGTAATAGTGGGTTCTATGGCAATGTTTTGCTAATTCACAACTGTTGTAACTCAAAAAGCAACCCATTCTTGCTGTTGCATAAATTCAAGACCATAATTAAGCGTTGGCACTTTTATCAAACTAATTTGTTACTTGGGCCGCATACTCGCTTATATTTTTACAGTGTTTTAATGTCTCTAGTATGTTTCTGCTCCTTTGTTGGTGCATTTGCGTATTTTTTGTTTTTTCTTGTTCTTTTCCACCTGGCAGGTTTTAACAGACCTATTAATCCTGGCAAAATTTCAGTTAATGCATTTTCATGTTCAGTCAACTTTTCAATGTACTTTGATGTCTTGCACGGAGTCTTTGATTCACTATTTGTGGCTTTATCTGCCTCTCTCCCCCAAATAGGTGACATAACTGAAAAGGGGTACCAAAAGAAGAAGGCCAAAATTCTCGAACAATTTCGTGTCCATTACTACGAAAGTGAGTTTTACCTTGAGTTACGCATTTTCCACCTGCTAATCATGCCCTTGTTTAAATTATGCTGTGAAGGATCGGTAGTACTACTAATTTACAGCACTTTACTGTTTGGTAATCTTATTATCTAATAATTTTTTACATATATTTGTCTATAATTCCGATAGCTTTACTTTTTTAGACCCTCAATTAGACACTAACAGACTAACCCATCAAAACAATTCAAGCCATGCACGCATTGCGTGGCCTAGGCGAATCTCTGTGTAAATTTTTTGAGAATGTAAATTATTGCCACTAAAGTTAGCCAGAAAAATCAGCGTATACTCTGCTACACGCTAGATACACGCGATTCAGGCTTCGTACACGCCTCAAACCCTCACCTGCCCCCAGCCGGCAGTCGACCTGACTCCCCTGTCGCTGACCCCGCCACTCCCGCCCTTCTACGCCGTTCATCCCACCACCGATACGCGCGTGATGAAGTTCGCTACCGGTCGGGTAATTTACCTCCTTCACCGTAGCGTTTTCTGCTTCCCTGCTGTCCCGACAGTGATCCATAGTCGACCGATTAATTGGTGACTCTAGGATCCTTTGATTAGCATAATTGCGCTGTTAATACGCCACTGTCACCAACATACTATCTATCTACATCGTCACTTGTTTCTATTCCGACTTTAAGAAGTAAGAAATGCATCATTTATGGGACTGTTAGTTGAAGTGGTTTGTGGACTAAAACCCCATCAGTCTCCCTGGTCGATATCCGATTTTGTGTCCCATTGTCAGTTACTTCAAAGCGTAATGTAATGGTTGCTCTGTCAAATTAATTCAAAATCAAAATTGGTTACTTTCGGAGCTCCTTATTTTGCAGCTGTCTCTCCTGAACGCAGGTTATTTTCAATCTCAGCGGTTATGTTGGCATTAAGTCAATCAATCAATCCATCAATCCCCTCTTTGTGGAGCTGTTGCGATAAATAGTCTCTGTTGAACGCCTATTGTTCAGTGCATGATTAATACGTGTGTAACACAAAGTGGAGGTGTTTTGTTTTCTGATTTCAATTTCCACCAGAAATTCGCGAAGAAGCAGTTAAGGAAGCCCTTCAAAAGGAGCCCCTCATCTGCCTAGAGTCCCTCCGTCCAAGCAAACGGCGTCAGCAAAACACTTGCATCCCCGAGCCTGGTCCCTCTCACGCTCGAAGTAAGCACTGCCCGTTGGATGTAATTTGTATCTTTGCACCTCCAAAACCTGGTTCACTCCTTCCTTTCTTCCTTTTGCAGGCGAAAGTGAATCGGAAGCAAGTTTGGACACATCCTCCCAACGATGTCCTCAATCTTTAAATCCTCTTTCCGTATGTTTACTTTCATTCCACTTGATTTCATCGCCAACTACGGTAGAGTCAATCGCATTAACTCTTAACACTGTCTCTACTACGGTCTGTTTCACAACCCAACATCATAGTCTGGTGTTTATTCCAATTCAAGTGCTGTTTCAAAAAGCGAAATATGTCTTTACATTTTTCGGACCAGGCGAACATTCCATATATACTTTTTTGTTTCATTTTCAACCTATCTCTTTGGGACAGGACCTTGTGCAACTATTTTTCATAGACTAGTAAAGAACACTTGTCATATGCTTTTGACGCATGGCTTACAGAAGCAAATTTGGGCTTCACGCATGTGTCGCTGCTAACAGACTTGGTGGATAGAGCTTCGATTTTCTCTTGATTTCACACTTCCTATGGAGTAGACCCATAATTACTCGTCGAGGTAGGATCTTTAAAAGAAAAAAGGGCTTTGTTGGTAAGAGGGTTACCCGTGATCTTCTGAACTGTGCATTTCTACTGCTACTGCCATTGGCGTGCGGACTGGTCACTGCTACTGAGGTGACTCACCGTTCACCGTTTTCTTTCCTTTGTTCCAGACACGCTTCCTTGCACATGCATGTGCCTACATACGTAGTCAAGATATTGCCGCTGGGCATTTGGTTTTCTTCTGATCAAAGCACACGCCTTTGCTCAACAAAACTGACACGAAGGTAATGGCTTACTTGCTGGGGAATGTGAACTTTTTTAGAAAGTGGGCAATCAAAATTCGGAGAGGGTGGACGTTTTCTTAGAATGTCATTTTTCTTGTGCCTTACTAATAAACGTGCAGACGCTGTGTAGCTTGGGCTTCACTAATTCTCCTGCCACTTGACTCTTAGCAGCAGCAGCACCAGTTTTTGGAGAACGCCGATGTCTTTCACAAAATGTCCGACCCCACGCCCGTCACGAAGTTGTCAAATCTGCGGATTACAGACGGCACAACGCCCACCGCCACCACCTCGGCTACTGCTAACTCCACTTCGGCTACTCGTCCTCTGCCTCCCCCTGTGGGTCTACACGCGCAACAACAACATCCCTTCACTGGAGCTGAAAATATCCTCCCTTCAGGTGAGTCTAGCTTTCTCTCCGTCCCCTTTTGGGTAATTAAGTTTCAGCTTAGATGTTTTGAGTTTATGGAGGAAAAGAACAAGCCTAAGAAAATTAAAATTACATTTTCCTCATTTCTTTCACTAACATCTGTGCAACTATCCCATAGTTTAATTACCTCCTCCAAGATTTTGGCATAGAAAGATTGGTTTGTGCAACCGAGCCATTCAAAAATGGCTTCACTTCATCATCGGTGGTCGGCCGATGTGTTTCTTTTACTCTTATGCATGTTTTATTCCTGAAAGAAAATTATGAATTCTGGTCTTGTCGCATGTAGTGATGCGATGCAGAAAATTCGAGCCTTCCTAAGACGTTTCTTTAGCTGCACTTCTTTGCGGCGCTCGAAAATGTATACTGACTTCAAGCCAAAAATCATTCGAGAATGGTCTTATTCACTGTTTTCCTAGAAAGATTGTTCTCTTGTGAATTTACTTTTAGGCTATGCACAAGATTAAGCGCTCCATGGTCTAAATAGGTATGATTGCTGTGGTGGTGATTGGGGAATTATTACCATCCAGATTGCCATTGACAGAAATTTTTGGAACTTACAACACCCACTTAAATCTCTTACTAAGGTTGAGCAACTCAGAGTTCTAACACTGTACAGCTTTGCTTGTAGTCTTCTGCACGAATAAAATATCCGCCAGTTCGGGTTCAGTGCTTCTGTTGGCAGGGAATTATCATCACATACATGCACATGCACGCACTACCCTTGTATCTTTCCACTTTGATTAACGGTGTGTGAAATTTACCTCTTACTTCTACATGCAATATGCCTTTTTAGGTGTAATTTTGTAATTCCCGGTTTAATTTAAACGCTCCTCGTATTTTGCTCCAGAATCTGTTCTGCTACTTGGTTTTGCTTCCTCTACACTGGTTTTGGGTGTTGTAAAGCAGCCTTAGTGACGATGCTCCATCGCACTTGGTTGTTTTGAGATGTGTATTTTCTTAAAGAAATGTGCCCAAAACCGGTTATTTGTCTGCTTTGATCAAGGGTTGGTGAACAACAAAGATGCCAGCAGCCTTTTATCTGCGTCAACAACAGCGTTTTTGGGTTAGCCTGCCGTTCCCTTTATGCGGTCAAAATGGGCTTAAAATAAAGGTCCCTTTTAATATTCTCTAGCAGATCCACTTTTTTGCAAATAAGAGCGCATTTTTACGCGTAAATCGTCCCCCTTTTCCCTCCCTTGATATCTACTGCTATAAAACGGCTTTAGTGACGATGCCTTATCAGAAGAAGTGCGTTTTTGGTGTTAAAGGCTTTGAACGCCCTACACGTAGACTCTTTGCTAACTCGAAAATTTGGCTGAATATTAACTGAATTTTTTCTAAGCAGCTTCGGGCAGACTTTGCAAACGGTGCCTAATTTAGACGCGGCATTGTATGCAAGGTAATTTATTTTTTTAAAACGAGTTGTGATAAATGACGATTTTTCGGAGCAGCTTTATCCTAATTGTATTACTTTTCTTCTGTCTTCTTGGCGTTCCACTTTTTTCCCGTATTATTGAGAATTGTTTTGTGTCTGGTAAAGGATGTGAAGTGGGTGGATGTTTGTTTTTCTTTGCCTCTTTCACAGTATCATATCAACTGGGCACAATGTACTTTAGCCTCATTGTAATTTCCCTGTTTCCAGCCTCAGAGGAATCTTGACCACTACAACCATCCAGCTGTTGTATTGGTCGGGTATAGCACCAAAAAACCTGCACTACCAAGCTGACTAATTCCACTGCCGCTTAAAAAATTCACAACTTGTATTGTTATCCTCCTCATTATTAAGGAGATCCTACATTTGCTAACCATCGTTTTTGGGACGCACGACTTTTCTTTAACAGTAATTATCGCAACATGGTAAGGAACATGTTTTTGAGCATCAGCTCAAGTTATCATCCATCTTACCACTTTGTCATCACATCTTCGATCCTTATGCACCTTCTGTAGTCTTCAAAGGTTAGCTGTTTTGGGAAGGCAGTTTTGGAGTACCCGTAGCAGTAGCATTGAGACAGGCTAGCTCCGCACTCCGTAAATAGGCTACTTCTGCCTTCTCCGTTTCCAACATACCCGGTCACTAGCTCTGGTAATTTAACTCCAATCGAGGATCATCTCGATGCTTTAGAGTTCTTCCAAGGAAAGCTGTCCCTAGCGAGTCGTTGAAAACACTAGCAAACCTAGGGGGGAGGGGAAGGGGCCTGGGGAGGAAAATAGCCTCATCTTTGGTAAGCCTATTTCCCTTGATGCCACCAGCATTACTTCTTTTCTCCAGCCTACATCATTTGTCCCTTGCCATACAAATGTATAAATCCATACCGTATGCTCCCTTTTTTGCGTATTCCAAGGCATCCTTCTTTCAGTTAATTGTGCGTTTGATCCAAACAGGGGGGAAGTCTCCTAATTGCCTTTCACCTTGAAGTTGGATTGTTGAAAATCGCCTTTCAGTTTGGAACTCTTGAAGTTTCAGTGGAGAAGGGAAAGAAAGGTCAGGCTTTGGCATTAGTCATCCCACATCTAGTCGCATTTGCAATAGCAACAGCAGCGATCTCTGTGCGTTTCCTCCTATTCCTAATCAAGCTAACATTCAATTTTGCTGCCTTCCCCCGAGCATTTGGCATGAGTCATGTACGCCACACTTGGCGTGTGTTTCAACCCTCACTTCCCAGGTTTGGTCTTCTGAGCAAATTTTGTTCCTTCAACCCAACAATTTTTTACCGCAACTAGTCAGGCATGGCGTAACTAACGTGCTTTACCTTGTCTCCAAGGTGTTACCGTCTAATTGTGAGAATAGGCTGCTAAAAATACTTCAGCGCATTTGTTTTGTCTGAAGCACGTCCATTGTCAAGTTTTTTGGTACTTCAATCCCACGCTCCTTTAAAACACAGTCTGGCAACATTTGCTTTGCCAGTTTCGTTACCAGGGCCTTGGAGCGGACTTGACCACCTGATCCAACTGTCATTCTTTTTTATCATTTTAAATCTTCTCAAAAACTAGGCGAATTTTAATTTTTCTCGTTACAAGGACTCGCCACACCGACCAACTAATCTATTTGCAACCTGGAGTTGTTGTAAACTGATAAAACATTACAAATACAATGTGTGGGCTCGGGTAAGAAAACCAAAATTAACGTGTTGATTGTGCATTTCAGTGTGTAGTCGTCATCTTGACGGGACACCGTTTTGCTCGTGTCATTTCTGTCAACAGCCAACTTGACCTGTTAAATTCAGTCTTGCATCGTCAGGGTGGACTGGGACACGACAAACCATTTGATTGGGCAAGAAAATTGCGCTCTTCTAGCATCATTTTTATCTTGCGTAGTTTTTGCTCATTTCGGCTTCATCAAGAATTACTTTTAATTAGTTCGATTCGTCTTGGTGCTCTGAATTATTCAACGTGTGATTAGACCCTCTCCTGCTGCTAGTTTAACTGCTTTGTCCACTTTATTGCTGTCGTTGTGTTTAATTTTGTACTTTTTCTCCCCGAGTTGATTTTCAAGTGTAAAGCCCAATTTGATTCAGTGATATTACGGAGAAGGAGCGTTTTAAATTTGCAAAATAGTTGGACAAATTTGAAGGAGTGAAAAATGCAGTTCTTTTTTTCTAGGCGGTTCCCTCCTATATCTATGCACTAATACCCAGAAAGCGGCTTTTGCCTTAGGAGATTTGTAATTATGTCATTATTATTCTTAGGATCGTTCGCCTGCCTCGGAACCCAGCTATTTATTCACAGAAATGGCCACCGAGGCTGTCAAGTTTTGTTTTATAACGGAAGATTTACGTCATTTAAACTTATTGTCACCGTACTGTGTTTTTTGAAGTCTTCGGTAGATACAAGCAGATGTTCCCTGGTTTAGACAAGAAAACTCTTACCATACACTCTTGCGTGCCCATGCACGCACTGCTGCTATGGTCTGCCATCTAACCTCGGCTGGCGGCGTCAGGATTGAACTGGACTGTTCTGGCCCACGATGTGTGTCCTGACTATAATTGTGCAAGGGGTTACAATTAGCACTTGCTACTGCACCTAGCACCATCATGGTAGCAAGCCCCATTAAATGGCCATGTGAATATTAAAACATGAAGGATGTGATCTATTAACATTCTATTTCCGTTAACATCTCTATCTCATGCGAATGAATTCTAAGTCCTATTTTTTCCCCATGCAGTCTCTCACGCAAGTTCTAGTCAGACCTCCCCACAGCTCCCAAACTCCGGTGGAGGCGGAAGTGGCGACAGTAGGCTCCTCCGGCCATCTCTCACCTCTTCAGTTTTGGAGGTCATTCCCAACCCCCAATCGATGTATCAGAGCGGTCTGGTGTGTCCCTCTCGGGTGTCTGAGAAGATTCAGCAACTCGTAAACACACTCAAACGACCCAAACGCCGTCCTCTACCAGAGTACTTTATTGACGAGGACGACCAAATCCTCGTTCAACCTGTTGTCGATCCCAACGCTCCGAAACCACTGGGTGCGATCACTGAACCTCTCATCGGTGAAAAGCTCATTGTATGTGGCATTATGGTTTGATTGCCGAAGTGAGGGAATGGTTTTTCACACATTTGTTGCTGTTCCCCTTCTTTTTAGGTTCCCTCAGGTCTTCCAAGGAACATTGAGTCAGCTCTGCAGCGGTATGCTAGTGTGATTGGCAAGACACCTGCTCTCACCTGTCTTGAGCCTTCGGGACGTTCTACGCAGGTCCTCTCCTATGCCAAGCTGCTGCAGGTAGATTCCAGTTAGAATGTAATTAAAAGTATCTCCGATGGTCCAGTTGTAAAGTCATATTTGTCAGTGTTATGTTTGTTCTGGTGCTCCGAAGATGTAATGGGGCGGACCAGTAAGTTTTTCGCCACACAAAGGCGAAGGCGTTAGCTGCTTAGGCGGCACTGGGCGGAGTCACTCTCTGTAATACTTGTGTGTGCGGACAATTCGGTCTCGCTTGGTGTTGCTACCAGCATAGTGTTCTGGGCCGTCCTTGTAAGCGTAGGTGGGTTTTATTATGAACGCACAGAGGGGCTGAGAGACTTGTTGCCTAGATGGCCTAAGCCATGGGTCGGATCGGGTTTTCTAAACCTTGTAGTAAATTTTTTTTATGCCGCGATTAAGTTAAGTATCAGAATAATGCCCTTGAAATATCAAAACACTGCGCTTCTGACTTCCATGAAGCATTAATTTCACAGAGTTCGTGATTAACCAGTGTGATATCCTTCGTCGTTAAAAATTTTAATCTTTAGGTATCGTTTAATCTTAAATTGGCATGGATTTCGTAGGGCCCTATTTCAATGAATTTCCTAATATTTTAGGAAAAAGGTGTGAAATAATAGGTGTCACGGTGTAACAAAGTAAAACCTTTAAATCCTGCGTTTTTATTTAGCTGGTTGTTTGA
The DNA here is from genome assembly GCA_000469725.3 of Echinococcus multilocularis. Lineage (NCBI taxonomy): Eukaryota > Metazoa > Platyhelminthes > Cestoda > Cyclophyllidea > Taeniidae > Echinococcus > Echinococcus multilocularis. Next base: position 1,604,441 of record LN902842.1, on the reverse strand, counting down.
AATAAGCATTTTATCTTACGCTGGTCCGCGTCTACTTTCACAGCGCTCCAACCGCATAGCCTTCCTCCTGCTAAATAAACTCGGTCATCGGGGTGGACAAAGCCTGAAACCTCGGGACCGGGTGGCGCTGGTCTACAGTTCCAACGATCCCATCTCCTACCTCGTCGCCTTCTATGGCTGCCTTCTTGCTAGTGTCATTCCCATTGCCATTGAAGTGCCCGGCGCCAAGAGGGTAGGTCTTCTCCCCTCTTCCTGGTTTTTGTCTGTGGCTACCGGAGTTACCTGTGGTGACAATTTTTATCACCCTGGAGGGAATGTCACCCATTTTATGGGATTGGCGAACTGTATTGAAAGGTTTGATTTGCCGAAGTTTGGACGAACAGGTAGATCTCGTAGTAAGGTTCGCCTAAAATTACGTGGAGAAGTTGTGATTTTCTCAAACTTATGTAATCTGCGTTTAGTAATTCAAAAAGGGGTTTTTAGGGCCATTTTCAATCAGTTTAAATTCAACTGGCTGCGTTAGTAGCCATTGGGTGGAACTCGGATTTTCTGGGCTTACCGAAGAGCGTCGCAGCAGTTTTGCTAGCCCTTCTGCGGTGAGTTTCTGCAGCTTCGGTAATTCGCACCAGATGTTCCCTCTTTCTGTCCTAATTTTGCTACCCAGTCAGTAAAATTAGAGTTTTGTTCATTTGGGTTGGGTGTGCTCCTTGTTGTTATCATTTTTCCCTTTCGGAATCGCCTCTGGAGAAAAAGAGAGGAATGGGAATTATTAACGTATGGGGAGGGGCTGGGCCATTGCAGCCACGACGGTAAGCTGACGGCATAATCCCCATAGTCTGAATGACTCGCATAGTTCCACTACAGGGAGTGCTTACATGACGTTGGCAGTTCCTTCTTGTGGGAATTGTTTTAGCGTTTCCCACACATGTACACACATCGACCATGCTCCCTCGTCCCCTACCTCTCCATGGGCGCGCTTGATGATTGCGAGTTCCACCTCCTTTTAACGGGCTAGTCATTCAGCTTGATGAGGGTGTGTTACGTGCTTCCCTCCTATTGGTCCGTTCTCTCCGCCTTTTTGCCTTTTCACGTTGTTGTCTGTGGAAAAAAAGGCATCTCTCCTCTTGATATGTGTTTGACAAATGATACGACAATTTATCTCGTCTCTGGCTGAAGCCGAGTTTATTATCTGCAATTTCTCCCACTTTCCTGTCCTATGGAAATTGTTGTGTTGCCCTTTGGATGGGCTCTTTTTCCATTCAAAGATAACAACGCGTTCATTATTCATGCTCGTTGGAATGCTTGAATGATATTATCATCGACCACTTTGCTTGCATTTCTCCAACAATAATCAAGGCTTTGCTCCGACTTCCCATTGGCGAATTTAGTACCTTCGTTAGGGTAACATTCGTGACGCCCTGATTTTCTTCTCTGACCCTCCACTTCATACATGTGGCACAATCGCTTAGGGGAAACTTATTTAGATCGAAAAAAAGCAAAGTACATCATGTAATTAGAACAGTGCAATATCTGGATGGTTCTGGTGGCAAATTTCGCTCTGAAATTCGAGGTCTCAGAAGGCAAACCACTGCTTTGTGGTAAAGAACGGAACAATTTTTGGCGATTGCAAATTCTTTATTTCGGACCTTTTTTATTCAGAACATTGCCGTCGTATTTGATGGTCGTGTTTATTGAAACGGACCGCACTTGAGCGCTTTCTTTGTTCATACTTTAGCAACGCATTTTCAAGTAATCCCTTTTTTGTGTTCAGGGATACAAAATATTACTTATCGACATTTCGTTCTAACTAATTAAAATAATGTTGGATGAGGAGAACTAAAAACGGGGTGGTTTAGCATTGTGTTGAGACACTTTTTTCCTATTAATGATCGTAAGCGCTTGATACGGTTAGATAGGCAAGAATGAAGTGTCGAGCTTGAAGTGCCCTCTCCTAAACTCATCGCATTGTCTGCTGTATAGTGTGAATCAAATGGGGGGGTCTTGTAGTTGAGCACCCGAGATTACTTTTGTTCTTTTCTCTGCCTAAAGTAGCTGCGGGACTGAACCTCTCCATATTCTCGGCACTGAATTAACTCGGCACTTTATCGATGATGTCGACGTTTGTTTCTGATGTTAGAGCTAGGGATTTCTACTAGACATTTGCTGCATATATTTCGAGTGATCAGATGTCTCGTAGCTAGCAATGTAATTAAAGTATTTCTGCTAAAGTGGAATTATAAGTTGATCATTTGTGTGTTGTCTTATGAAAGCTCCAACCAGAATGAGTTTCCTGCTGGACAGTCTGGATGTATGTAATATGACTATGCACTGTGCTTCTCTATCAAAGATTTGGTCGTCTCATTGTTAATAAATTGACATTGAAGTTGCTCTTGAAACATTGTGTTGCTATAGGATAGCTCGTGCCAGAACATGGGTTTTCTACTAAGCAGCTTGGATGCTCGCGTGGTGCTGACTAACGACCAGGTCTACAAGTCCCTGTCTCGAACTTCAGCAGGGGATATCGCCCCCCTACCTGGCTGGCCACAGCACCTTGCGTGGATTAATACCGATCACCATGGCGGCAGCGGTGGTGGCAATACCAAGAAGGTGCCCAAGGACTGGAGCCTTCCAGAACGCCTTCCACCCGAGGAGACCATTTACATTGAGGTTGGACTTTGTTACTTTTGTATATTTAATATAGTACTGTCGGTCTCGTACTCTAGGCGCTCCAAATAGCCATGAATTTGGAATGCTGGATGCTTTGCCATTGTTGAGCATGTGGCTGTCTTTGAAGCACGAGGGTGGTTTGATTTATTTCGGCACCTTTGGGTTTATGTAGGAGAGAGGGAAATCAAATAGCTGATGGACTACGATGGATTCTTGTTATGAAGGGTTAACTGATGCAGACATGGAAGCTTTGAAGTTCTTCGTTATGGCCTTTACCCTCTGTAAAATACGCCTATAGCCTCATTACTGAATAATCAGCGAAGGTGTGCCTTGATAGTCAAGTTCTGAATTAAACATTGTCATACTTGTATGAATTTAGTTATTCTGAGCCTGTCATTTTTGAATGCCGTTCAGATCAGTTGGTCATTTTCAGAGAACTCCGTGATTGAGTAAATCACCTTCCTACCTTGAGCATTTTTTCCTGTCAATTACCTTGAGGTGTGCAAAAGTTGTCCCTAGGTCTATCCATCTCGAACCCATTCACCTCTCTTCACATCTCTTTATTCATCCATCACTGGTCTTTCGCTTCATCTGTCTGCGTATATCTTAACGATTAACGAAGTTACCTAGCTGTTTGATTCCCGGTAACTTTGAGTTCGACAATGCCGTAGTGCTAACAGTTTACCTTCGGTTCGGGCCCGGCCGTTGTATATATGATGGTTCCTTGCCGATTGTTTCCCAAATTGTTCGTTCTCACTTTTAGTACACCTATGCAAAGGATGGAAGCGTTCGAGGGGTGATGGTGAGTCGAAAAGCGGCTCTGGCGCACTGTCGGGCACTTACAGCGGCCTGCCATTACTCTGAGGGTGACGTAATGGTCTGCGTAGTGGACTGTCGTCGGGAGGCCGGTCTCTGGCACGCTGCTCTATCTGTAAGCTCTATCTAGCCTGTCTGTAGTGCCCCAGCATTTGACTGTGGCAATTTTTGGATGAGTTATTCCTCATCCTTTCCAGAGCGTTTTCAACGGGATGCATGTCGTGTTCGTACCTTTTAACGTCCTTCAAATGGACCCGGGTTCTTGGATTCGCATGGTTACCAAGTATCGCGGTAAAGCACCATTTTCTTCTTTAGACGGTGAAACGTAGCCCCTATTCATTGTTTCTTTCTTCCCATCACATGCAGCCTCCGTCGCAATTGTTAAAAGTCGCGATCTTCACTGGGCTTTACTGGCGGAACGTGAGCATCCCTACTGCAATCTCTCGTCTCTTCGTGCTCTACTTGTCACTGATGGTCATAACCCCTGTAAGTTGTTTTGTTTCGTTGCTTAAAGAAACAGGTTGATCCACAACAAATTTTGATTTCGTTGTATTGCTGTTGTCCTATTTAAAGAGGTTATCAGAAAATTAGTTGTCTCTCCAACAAATATTTTGCTGCCGCTCACTAGAGCACTTTGAATGGCGATAACGCGTCATAATTGGCCTTTTACTCTTTTCAGTTGTTTGTCTAAACTGTGGTTCTATTAAACATCCCCATTCGGGCACAAGCAGTTAGCTTCATGGAGACGCCCAATCTAAATTCATAAACAGAACACCGGATTCACTTGGATTTTTTGCGGCTAATGGATTATTTACTTCTGTGTTATTCTTGAAGTAGTTAGAAAGATAAATCAACCTGGGAATAGCTCTGTTATCAATGCTCAGAAAACTTGACAGGCCAAGAGGATACGTGGCCCCTCAAAATCTGGTTTTACTACACTAGTAATCATTTCGCGGAAACAAACTTGAAGGTTTTACCAGCGCCAGCGCCAACATCAGATATCGTCCTCTGATTTTTACGTTTGATGATTATTCAAACTAGCCTGAATTGTTCTTTTGGAATGCGTTTCATCATCGCTACCACCGGTATTGCATCGCGAGTCACCTCTGTAGATGTGATAAGGCTGGGCGGGACGAGTCGACGTGATTCTAGGATGGTTGGGGACTTAAGAACCCGCAAAGTGAAATACTCAATCCCGGCAGCAGATCAGTAGCCAAATCATTGTTGACTTAAAATGTCTGTCTAAATGCAAACGACACTTCGATTACAGGGTCTCTCAATTCTTGTGACCTCTTTGCGGCAAAATTCAAGTCTCGAGGTCTCAATCCCAACGCCATCTGTCCCATTGCGGGTAGCTCGGAGACTCTTACTCTGTCATTGCGCCGACCCATCCTACCAAGCAGCGCGGCAGCGCCTAACACCGGCGGTCTGTTCGGCCTCCACTCGAACGGTGCACCTCGTGGTGTCCCCACCTCCGCTGCAGTCCTTCCACCCACTAGTAACGCCAGTCCACAGCACACGCTTCTCAGCGGTAGTCCCGCTGCGGCCGCCGCCCGTGGAATCATCTCTATTCACGCACTGAGCTACGGTGTCATCCGGGTGGACTCAGAAGACTCCTTTACATCACTTACTCTCCAGGACTGCGGTCAGGTTCTTCCTGGAGGTTAGCTATTAGTGAGAGGTGTCTGAAATCAGCCCATGTGATAGATATTATCCCCCTTGAGATTTGTTGTAAACGGTCATATTCTGTCAACACATTTGGCACTTAGGGACTTTAACACACTGTTTCAAAGGAAAGTTGGGTGCTTAAATGCTGAATTTTCTTGATGCATGAATTGTGTTTAAATAAACCAAATGCCTCTAAAATTGGGCAGTTTTTACCTTCCAGCGGCAATGGTGGTGGTGACTCTGGGCCCCAAACCTACCATATGTCGAACTGACGAGGTGGGTGAGCTTTGCATCGCAGCAGACTACGTTGGAACGGGCTACTGGGGTCTGCGTGGCCAGACAGGCTCACATTTCTGTGTCCAACCCGTTCATGAGGATGGTCGACCAGTGGTGGTAAATATCAACGCTAGTGTAACTGCCACGGCTGGGGCACTGCATGTACCTACTACCGCTTGTGTTGGGGGCATTACCACCACGACCTCAAAATTTGTTCGCTCTGGTCTTATCGGCTTCCCAGGACCTCCCTCATCGGTAGGTGCCTCCATTTAATCCTAAATATTTCCCAGTGAGCTTTTTTCTAAACATTCACTGTTTGGGTGGCTCGGCTTCATTACCCTTCCTTTGAGCTACTCTTTTATCCATTTTTGCAATGGAGGTTTTGGGTCGTAGCATCTGAGTTACTCCAGAAAGCTTTATGAGTCTTACGAGCCCGAAAGTACAGTAACGTATTTGAGACCGAATTGCGGTGAATGGGATTGTGAGGGTAATTGGAACAATTATCATTATTGATGGTCATAAAAATATTATTTAGAGAAGTTGCAATGAGTTAATAGGATTTTCGAGTTCAACAGTAATCTATGTCATTGGTTTTTCTGTATCAGAGAAACAATGAAGATCGTGCGGGTGCTGACGTGCTACATGCCGAATAGATTTGTACTAGTCTATCAATACTACTTATCTCTGCATAAAAGGCCAGTGAACTCGATGGATGTGGTTTTAGCTTTTGCCAGCTTTACGAGCAGATTCTAACTGACTTCAAAGGTGTGGAATGGCAGAACGCACCTCTCTCAGATTGCTTTAACACGTGATTCTGTCAACAAATCACTCAAAGATGTCAGTTAATTAAAATGCTTCATCGTGATGGCAACTAAACCAATTCATCCCAGCAAGACGTGCTATCAGATAACAGGTAATAAGCCTCAAAAACTATCAATTTGTCGGCTTCTTTAGCGTCATAAACACGGCGTTGATTTTATGCGATTCGTTCACTGGCTGGCTGACTGCTGTGATGCGAAACAGTGTTTTTGCTTTTGTATGACAATGCGCTTTAAGCGGGCGAACATGTCCAAACGATTCACTGCTTGTCCCACACTTCCACTGCATTCACTACTCAATCCCCACTGTACTGTATGCACATGGCCTCGTGTGTGTTTTTTGGCCAGCAGATGCAATTGTGCAGTGAGAATTATGCACTTTCTGGAGCTCGTAGAAACGCGACCCAGGTCCATTTGCTCAGCACATGACGACTTGTAGGAGTATAGAAAAGATTTTTTCTTCAGTAATTGCTCAGACTTGGACTAGTCAAAATTTGGGAGAAAGCGCTATCCTTACAAGCCAATGGCAGGCCTCATACCACAAAGATTACTGTGGGAACTCATCGTACTTTATGATGACAAGGAAGGTGATCATTTTTCATCCTCTGTGTTCCTCTGGTGGTAAATGTGGTCTTTTCTTGGCAGCCGACAATCACATGATCGCAGTTAAGAGACAAAAATTGGCGACACTTGAGTTAATAGGACTAGAGAAAGGATGATAGTCCTGCGTTGGTGATGATTTCGAGCATTGTCATGTTCTAAGAGGCTTTTTTGTGATTATCTGATGATTATTTCAGGAAAACCGTGTGATTTTGTTCGATTGTCTTATAATTTCCGTCATTTTGCATCAGTAAATTGTGTTAAAGTTATTTATTTGAAAATGTTACGTTTTAATCCGGATCCAGTACTGATCATGACACAGATAATCAAAGCCATTCTCGATGGTCGACAAGATTTCAATAGTAGATTCAGGGGTCCACGACTGAGCAAGATGGTTTGAGCTTACCGGCCGATATATTTTAACGTAAATTTTATTTGAACCAAAAAATGGTTGCTGCATTTCTCTAAGTCGGTGCTAGGATGGCATTTGTATTACTCCTAAAGATTTTATGAGAGCTACAGATCAGAATTTACTCCCTGAAGTCGTAGTAAACCATACCGGCATGTCAGATTAATTTACTTACGCAGGGAGGGACCTAGGGATCTTAGGCTTGACTGAAAGGCCACGCTGTTTATGAAAACACAAGCTCTGGTGACTGCTGAACCCTTCACGTTAAACAGTAATTCATTACAACGCACTCTTGAACGTCGTGCTCTAAACCTCCATTGAGGTCAACAATTAGCGTGTGGTCCGTAACTAAGCGTAAGGTAGGATCGAAGATGATAGAGAATTACCAGAGAGTATGTTGCAGATTGGTGGTAGTACATGTAGTGAGTTTGGTAAGGGTTTTTTTTAGAATATCGCATTGCCTTCACGGCGAAATGCCTTCGGGAAGGATTTGTCCGGATCATTGTGGATGGTGTTCTACGACGCGCACACGCTTCGTGTTTTTCACTTTTAATGGTGGTATTCACCTACAAGCAGCGTTAGGAAAAGAAATACCACGTTTTTTTTTATAATGATGTCAACTTTTCCTTTTAAGAAAGTATAGTAACCTCTTCCTTAATATGAGTTGTAGTTTAAAAGTGGGAATTCCCCCACCATGTTTACTTTTCTGTAGTGAACCCCTGCAGATTCAGCTATTCACGAGAGACACCTTTCTTCTGTAACATTTGAATCTTGCAATTACTTGGTTAGAGCTCTCTTTCCACCACCATCAATGTAGTGTCTCGGCTCTCCCTTGAAGACATACCAGTATGGGAGATGTTTTATTATTGGCGCACGTAGGGACCAAGAGCTATCAAGCATGGCTTGAGGGCTTTGGTGTTAAACGGAAGGGTAGCCTAAAATGCAGTTGGGCAGAATATCAAATTGCCACATACTTTTCATTGTAAGCGTACAGATGGGTTGAGAAACAGGTCACACGGCCTCTTTTCATTGTCTGAAAAGGTTTATGTGGATTAGTAGATTAATTGAAAGGTGATGTAGACAATGAATTTTCCAATTTTCTGTAGGAGTTTTAGAGATGTCAAAATCTAATGCGACCTGTTATTCTCCCATACAATTATCTCCAACATACGATCCAGCCCTTCGTTGCTTTGCTTGATGCACTATCATTAATTTATACGGTCTGGTGTTGAGGATATAATAGTCCTTACGAGCTTGGAAAGCAGATGGCACAGTGGCATGCATGGCAGCTACATCATTTATTTAGGGGAAGACGCTGTCACTGTGTTGCGTCAATAAACTTTAGCATAAACCGGAAGTATTCTTTTATGCGTTCCTTCCCCCTCCAACCGCCTTGACGTTTTGGGTTGCTAAATATAGAGGCATGACTTGTCTTCCCCCTCTTTGATGTATGCCCTGGTTGTCTGCTTGGTGCGTAGGTGTAAGCTCTCCGACCTTTAACTAATGCGACTTCAAATCTTGAGTGTGGTGATGTCGAAGCCGACTTCAACACCGGCACGAGGCTCTCATCATCACCTCAATTATCAGACTGCCATTAGCCGTATTAATGGCAAAGAGGCAGTGACCTGGATTAGTTTCATGGCGTGCGTCGGTTTCCTTCACCTATTTACCTCCCCATGGTATACATGATCTCGAAATTACCAAGTTTTCTATCTGTTTAAGTGTTTACTTTGTTATCATAAGTTATCATAAGTTTATCCATGTTGCTTTTTTTAAATTTACTTTTTTAACCCACATGTGAATAGGCGACTATCTTTTGTCTAAATTACCATGGCTAGTAGATGAGTGATCAGTTTTAATCCGTCCTAGAGGCGAATACACCACACTTATTTGTGGCTAAACTATGGGCTAAGACCTTCACAACATGCTGGTTGACGGTTTGAAAAGTTTTTTTATAGGCTGATATTATTATCATGATTTATAATCTGCCTCGCTTTACCGATGGATTTACGGTAAGGCTTTCCGCTGAGCCAATTGGAATGAATTTGTAAAGTAAGGGAGTTGAAAACAAATGTCGCGTTGGCACAGCAACGATCGAAAATTAAGCCAGTAAAAGTAAACATTTTGGTGCTTCATTTATCGGCCGTAAAGCTAAGGCACTAGTGTTAATTTTGTGGTTGCTTCTTCAGTGCACCTCATAAGGCATACGAATTTGGAAGGCTTTTCTTTTTTCCATTATCGAAATTTTGAGGGGCCAGAACTTCATGCTACTGGCGCGAGGGTCGGGTTACGAGAATTTTAAAAGGATAACCTAAAATGATAAAATGAAATTTCAATAGATGCAAAGTATATCAAAATCTGGACCTGACTTAATGCGACAGTTATTCCTTCTCGCATTGTGTATCCGTCTAACTGTCCTCCTGGACTTTGTTCCCTCTCCGAGCCAAAGAATCTTACCCTAGTTGTTTTGTAATTTCACTTGGTCACTGATCATACGTTTTATTTAACCGGAGGCTGGATTGGTTGAACTTCACCACCCTACAGACGTTTTGAGGTGTTTGGTTGTGAGTGTACAGAGGAGTCGGCTAACCATCACCGGAAATGCCTTGGTGACTGAAACACTACGCCACGGAGAGGAAAACCGCAGTTAATGCGTCTGCTGACACAGTTTCAGATGAAAATAAGCAGTACTCTGGACATTTACACCTTCCTAATAACTGCTTTTTGAAGCCTAAAAGTGTGATAACCCGTTCTATCGGCTTAGACTCAATTAGTCTCTTTACAACGCTCGATTTTGTACAACTAAAACGGTCAGTAATATTTGTGAACTATAAACTTAGGTGTGAAAGTCGGAACTTCACACCCACATGACAACGGTGTTAGCGAGATTGGAAATAAGTATTGTTTCGTTACAAGACTGTTTCGCACCCCTTATCTTCCAATTGCAGGGCGGTCTTATATTCATCTGCGGCTCTATCGACGGCGTCCTAGCCGTGGCTGGCCGACGCCACAACTCCAATGACATAATCGCAACAGTTATCGCAGTTCAGCCAACGAAGATTGTCTACCGTGGTCGGTAAGGTGGTGTTTGTATGTGTGTGTATCAGTTTACTCCTGTTCTCACCCTCCCTATATTTACATTAAATGTAACTGACATGAAGAAAATTTAACGCTGTGTATGCGTGGATTCGTGCTTTTTACTTTTTAGCCTGATTTGGGCCAGTTTGGCGCCACCCACTCTGATCTACGGGTTGTTGAGCCCTACAAGGTTGCAATCTTGTATCACATTCGGCCCGCATTTGATTCACAGGCAATGTGTATGCGCTTGTGTACATGCGTATAGGTGTACTTGCATCATTTGACTCATTTGCTAGCTCCAATGATTCATTGGTGCTGAGCTTGTGGTCCTCGTTTCTAACCAAATGATTGTCAAAACGTATATCGGTCGCATTTTAGCTTTCATAATATAATCGTCCTGCCGAGAGCCTTGATTACCATGCACCTATTATATACTGGTTTAGACTCAACCAATTCGTTTGCGACAAAATTTCGGTGCCACCAGTATTTACATTTAGGGACAAATGTGGTGCTTACAAGAAGCTGATTGTTGACGTGCAGAGCATTGATATCATCGTTTTATGGATGAAATTGGTGTTTTTAGGTGTATTTTTAACCAGCTGTTAGGCTGAAGTTGTCTCCTAAATGCCTTACCGGTCCATAGACCAACTGGACAGCTCCTAGTACGGGTAGTATGGGGTTGGCTATATGCCGTAGGTGTCCACGAATGGAGCTACAAGATCCGTTCAAAGTCAAAGAATCTATCTCTCCCACCCGCAGAATTGCCGTCTTCTCGATTGAAATGCTGAAGGACGAGAGGATCGTGGTGATTGCCGAACTGCGCCACGGCTTCTCGGAGGAGGCCGCCTTCTCATGGATGTCGCAGGTCTTGCAGGCTGTTGACAGTATTCATCAAGTCAGTGTCTACGCCCTCGCTCTCGTTCCACAGAATCAGCTTCCTCGGGTGCGTCTACGAACTCATGCTTGGTCTCTATCGTTTCTACGATTGACGCCTCCATTAGGTCTCATCACACTTCAATTTCAATTTTATTATAATTTTTCGTTCTGGTAGCAGTTGCAAGTTAAGACTGGGTCAGTCCAGTCAAATCGAGACTCAACTAACCAAAATGGGGTGTCTGGTAAAAGGTGCCCAGAGCGTCGAACCCGAACCCGCGGACATCTACCTTTGTCTGTGGGGTAACTGGAGTATAGCATGGTGATAATATTTGATTAGTGTAGGCTTTTTGTCTCTTACCCTTCAAGCCACCGTGTAGAAGTCTAATCTTAAGTAATTGCCGCTTGAGTTTTTCCCTGGTCTCCCTTCGGTAAGGCCCATCAACGCGCTGCTTCTCCACTTTTTGTGCGTTGCAATACCTAACGCTTTCTTCGTTGTCATTCTCCTTCATGTGCAGTCCTTAAGCAAGAATACGAAGGCTGCGTTTGTGTTAATTTTGTCTTTCTTCCCAAAATGGTAATAGCTTCAGGGTGACGTTGCTGAGGTGATTGATCTCAAACTGAGAAGGGAAAATTTCCTGTCTATTTGAACAGAAGTCTTAAGTTGGTTTCCTTTGTCCTGAACATTACACTTCGATTATTCCCTCGGGCGCATGGCAATGGTGATGCATAAGACTGAATTTTATCAAGTTAATACGTAGTTCTACTTATCAAAAATGCGGAAACGACTCGATAGGTAATGGGGTACGTAGCCATTTTTTGATTTAAAGTAAAGATATTCGAGTTTTTTATTTTACTGCATTGATGGGTTTCAGCTGAAATTATGTACTGCTAGGAGGGAGGATTCTCGATTTCAAAAGTTCGTGCGGCTTTCAGTATAGCGCATTGGAATGACTTGTCAAATGTGTGAGATTATTTATACGCATTCATTGACTTTGGCAGGTGGATCAATCGGTGACAATCGTTTTCATACCGCCACAGAAATCGCCTGAAGCGGTTTAGGATGGGCGGAGGGATAATACTACCTCATCCTCCTAGTGATTTCGCTTATTTGTACGCCTTAGGATTAGGCAGTCATGTTATTGAATAATAAAAGTGAAGTTGCAACAAGGGTAGGTAGGCAGGTTTTTTGTTGGATTTTAGAGGCAAAAGCTTTCATCTAAGGTGACTGCGTCAGGCCTCTTTTGTTTGGAAGGGTTGATACTTCATAATGCTTCTCCGAATAACGTGTTTAGGATGTCCGTATGAATTTGTTTTGCATTTCACTTTTGGTTAATTTGAGCAGAATTTATTGAGTACTGGTTTTCTCTCATGACCTGCTCGCAGTCAACGTCACCCATTTGTGACATATTCTTAGTCCGTTTCTGATAACCAGTTGTAACAACTTAGGAGACAAACAAGTCGACTAAGTTTGGAGCATTTTAACAGGCGTAAGATGTTTAATTAGTCGAAGGACAATTACACTTTTTTTTGCTTTTTGGGTAGCATTACTCTAGTGGAGCATTTTTTGTGAACCGTGGTGACCGGTCGCACTTTTAAATGTCAGGTTGTGAAATAAGGACTGCTAAGATGACATATGCATGTATGTCAAACTTCGTTTTGGTCTCAATCCGTATTTCATCATCCACGAAATGACAATGATGATGAGGTGACAAATTTACATCATAAGCGCATGTGAGGTTTCGAATAGGTAAAAATAGCACAGCAGTTGGGTGTATATAAACCCTCCGGCAAGGCATTGACAAATTTGCTTTGCACTTATGAAGCACTCCTGCTCCTCCTCCTACCTTAATGGTGCGTCTTCCCAATATGTCGTGTGTAATCCAAATGCCCGACAAAGCAGAGGTACACATGGTACACTCCTATATCTTGTCGGGTACATTACACCCATTCAGGAAAAAAAATTTTTTTTTCGTGTAGCTGTAACAATCCTCATTCCCTTTTGTTCATACGCGACATAGCAATTGGATGATATTGTGAATTTAGCTCGGCTTTTATGGGTCTTTATAGTTTATACATTAGAAGTAAAACTCTTACTGACACAGGTAATTAAGTGGTCACTGATGTAGCAATCAGTACTGCCTCCTTGCCTCCATCTGTTTTGGTCAATCGCGATGGAGATAAAAGTGGTGACTTCGTATTTTCATATTTGAGGTCCCACTATTCTATTAATAGTCAGTCATCTCTTAATACGTAGCTCTTCGAGCCATCACGGCGGCTATGAGAAGATATACTCAGTCCGGAAGTAGGTTTTTTGATCAGCGGAAGGCGCGACACGCCACTGGCATATCAGTTTGCTAACGGAAGTCGCAGAGAATAAGGGGTTTGTGTCGTTAAGAAGAATATCGTTTTTACGTTGTCCTGCTTCGGTCACAGATAATGAGAAAATGAGACCCTTAATCCACTCCTGTTAATACGCTTCGTATCTTTGTAGACCCCTTTCGGTGGAATTCACGTGCACGAGGTGCGTCGCCTCTTCTCCGAAGGCCAGCTACATCCCATCATGCTGCTACTCTGTCCCCATTCGGCCATCCAGAACCTGCCTCAGCCACGCACTCAACCGCCCACCAGTCTGGTAGGTGCCTCGGCAATCCTCGTTGGCCAGGTGGTTCAGGGCGCGCGTATGGCCGAGGCACATGGACGATTCATCTCCAACGCTGTTCATGGCAGTATGACTGCCCTTGGACCGGGGGCTCCTGATCTTGGCGTAATTTCCTGTTTAGCTGCTTGATCTGTTGATCCAGAGCCATCTTTTCATAATGAAGGCGCCTGTTTTATACGGACCATACTTCTCCTTCGTGCAGCCACAAACAGTGACAGAGGTGCTGCTCTGGCGAGCAACCCACACTCCCGAAGACCGTCTCTTTAGTGTTTACAACGCCAAGGGCGCTGTAATGGCCGGTCTCACATGTCATCAGCTGCATCAGAAGGCCGAGCGGCTAGGCAGCCTGCTACAGGAGAAGGGCAATGTTAAACCCGGCTCTGTCGTAGCTGTCATGTTTATGCCTGGTGAGTGACCTTGCTTCCCTCCAGTGAAGGCGCATGAGTCATCAAGCTTATCGTGTTCAGCACTGCCTAATTTAAATAACCCATTCTTCTTCGCTAGCTCACTCACCACCATCGTCAAACGTGATTTTGATTGCTCTGATCATTTTACTGCGCCTTCTTCGTCGGGGTTTTGGCCGGGTGCAGATGATGACGTAGTTGTGTCGCGTACCCTTGGTTCTGTTAAAAGGTCAAGGACTGCTATTTCCCTCCCCCTTTCCTTAACCTATTAACAAGAGGGAGGTTGTGGATATATGGGACGTTCTGCTTATTTTTCTCTCTCTGTGTGGCTGTTAGATTACAATAATCCATAAATTCCGTGCCAAACGGCTCTGAGTCCTGCTTTTTCTCCTTTCCATTTTCCTTCCCGATGTAGTATTGGTGTGTTGAAGTTGGTAGTGGCCGAGTGACTCCCACATGTAAGTGAATATGCTCTTGATTGAATCTTCCCTTACCCCAGGGGTCGAGATGGTGTGCGCTTTCTACGCTTGCCTGTACATAGCCGCCATTCCTGTGCTAGTGCGACCGCCTCAGCAGCCACGCAGTCAAGTCGTCGGTAGCGGAGCCACCGCTGCTTCCTCCACCTCCTCTTCAGCTCTCGGTACCTCCGTCAGCAGTAGTGGTCTCTTCGGTGGCTCTTTGATAGACCTCTCCGCCAGCCGTACTTCTCTCGAGCCCTCTCCACCGCCAGCACAAATTTGCTTCGCCGACTCCGTCACAATGGCGTGGAATGTGGTCTCTTCCGCGCAGGCTGTTGTCTGTCTCACTCAAGCATCTGTGATCAAACTCATTAAGTCAAAGGTGGAGGGCTTAAAACACTTAATTTTCATCTTTCAAAATAGAATCATATAAACATCTGATTTTACTACTCGCTGATTTACTTATATGGACTGGTATGGTTAGAAATATATCCGTAGTGCCTGTTTATTTAAGACTAGTATCCATGTGCCACTTAGGAGGCCGCAGGCCGCATCCCCGTGTCTAGTTGGCCTCAGCTTCTTGACTACGATGAGACGTGGCGAAGGAAGTTGAGTACAGTCTACCTGCCTCGCTCACCCGACACAGAGGTGGCCTATTTGGATTTTACACCTTCTACCACAGGTACATTCCATTCCCATGCCTGTTTTGTGAAATTGAGAGAGGACGCATAATTGTGTACCACTCCCCCTCGTGCCTCCTTTTACAGGTACCCTAACGGGCGTCGAGGTGACTCACGCCGTTGCGAGCGCCCTCTGCCGGGCACAGAAGATGCAATGCGAGTTCTACCCGGCGCGTGAGTTGGTGCTCAGTCTGGAGCCCTACAGCGGTCTTTCAGCCAGTCTCTGGCTCCTCACCTCCATCTACTGCGGTCATCACTCAATCCTCGTCCCTCCTCAAGTCACTGAGGTCGCTCCTGATCTCTGGCTCACCCTGTGCAGTCAGAAGAAAAGTAAGTATCGTCGTCTTTCTTCCTCTTCTACTGCACTAACATATACGAAGTTACATATGCGCGGTGCCTCGATTTTATCTTCCTCTCTTTAGGTTTAAAAGAGAGAGAGGCAGGAGTTTTGGTTTGCTATTTTTGTGTATTTGGTACTGTTCCCCTTGTTTCAACCTTATTATCTGCACTTCTTACTTCTTTCCTTTTTTCCCCTTTTTGTCTCATATTCTAGTTGTCTTCCATGTCACAGATTTTATTTAACTATTGTAAGACTTCTCTAAAATACTTCTACTGATTTACTTGGCGATGCTACTTATTAAACAGATCAGCGGTGCCGATAAATCGAGTGATGTCCTTACTTAGTCTTGCTCAATTCATTGTTCTTCCGATAAATGTATATTCGTTTCAATCCAATATTACAATTTATTGAAGCTGAGTAGATGTCTTCTCTACCTGAGGCTTAGGGATAAATCGACCACGACAGTTCCCAAAAGATGTGCACTACTTATGGATATTCTACTCAACAATAGAAAATGTGCGGTTATTCTTCTTGGACTATAAGCGTCACGCGTCTCTTTTTTTGATCCTTTAATCTAAATGTTTTTTTTTTGGACTCCGCGATTTGGTGTGACCATCTCGGTAGATGAAGAACGCATGTCACATATTTGTGACTTATTTGGATGCTTTAAGCCATTGACTCTACCTATTTGTTAAAATCTTGTTCAAGGGAGCTGTTTATACCTTATCAGACGTCAACCTTTTGCGTCTCGTGTTCGATTGTTAAATGTATAAGGACTAGTCAAAATAATAGAAGTCATTTTATTTATTTGGATACCATCCTGTTTAGTATCTGGGAGATTCTATTTGTGCTGTACCAGCTCTCTTTTATATGCGATTTGTTAGCTCTTCTTTTTTATATCCACACGTGGACGAAGTGTGGTTTATGACATTACCGACCATTTGTAAAAATATAATTTCTCTCTTCGATTTGGACTAAAATGGTTGTCGTCTCCATACATACATCAAATGTTGAGGAAGTCCAGGCTGTTACCGCGTATTAGGTGAATCTGTCCTGACGTTTATTTATTTCGCTCTAATTTGTGTGAGAAACCAATCGCATTTGTATATATGTGCACCTCTCCTAGTCGTCCTTAAAGTCATAGTTTAGCATACCAGCGTGGAGGGCGATCCATTGTTAACGTACGGAAGAGCTGACAAGCTATGGACAAGAATGAGACGCTAGTGTAGTAGGATGTTCTGTAGCTGGGGGATTCACGTAGTTAAATAACCATCAGAACAAACACCGTAGCTCCTTTCTTTTGAAAGTGGTTTTCGGCTCTCCCCTTGACGCCCTTCGGCTTTGATCAACGTAATGTAGTAGGTGCCCTTAAAAGCTACTCGCGAGTTGAGAATCATAACCATTAAAATATCATGGAGGTGGGAAGACTTTTGATCTCAGCGTCGTTGCTGTCTCTCGTCGATTCCATCATATGTAGATATCCATCTCCTTATTGAGCTGTGGTGAGTAAGTAGCTCGACTCGATTCATACTACTCAAAACCGAAGAGCGATCTGCAACGAGTGTATTTCAATTGCCTTTCGTTATTTACCCGAACATTCGCTTGAAATTCGTGAAATTTTAAAGCAGCTTTACGGTGCTGATAGCACCAATTCCTCGTCAATTTCCCCCCGCTTCATGGCTTACCGTAGCCGTCTGCTTAGGCTTCATACAGGTACTAAAGGAGGTCGAGAAGGTATCGTTTCTTCGTATAATTCACTTATCTTCACACAAGTACCATAGACAGCTCCAAAATGGACTTTTTTCAAGTTTTCAGGTCTACTATTCGCCTTGCTGTTGGACACGACGTTGGGGTGATTATTTATGACACTGTATGCATCTAATGGGGAATTACATAAAGGCCTAAACAAAACGCTAACGTGATCATCAATAACTGCCTTAGTCTGCAGAACCATTGGTACATTAATCTCGCTCTTAAGGAACCCCACTAATGCTGTGAAAATATGACGGTGATGGCCTTACTGAGTGCTGTCAACCAAATGACATGGATGGAAGTGCTTAATCTTGACTTCTATTGCTAACTTTGTCAACGTTATTACAAACAGAGCGCAAAATTTTTACCTTAGTTCTGTTATTTAAAAATCGTCTAACCCCTCCATCCCTATCCTCTTCTTTACCGCTAATGCATCTGTTCTAAGAGTAATAGCAGCAAAAGCGCTGGGAGTTAGTTGTTACCATATTAGCTTATCTTTATGGCCTCGCAACGCCTCTTTCTATACTCACAGCTCTACGGCAAAATCGTCTTCTTTCTGCCTTTTCCCACATTCCTTTTTCGCCTTGATGGAACTTCAATTATTCCCCTACACCCGAGTTCTCTAATGCTTTACCCTCAGTAGGTGTTGCCCTTCCCATACCTTAAAATTCCAGATTCTTTGGGCCGATAACGAAACTTCTAATATGGCACCACAAATTAGTCACCAGCGGATTAACTATCGTCCTGAGGGGTTTTGTCTAATACGGGTACGCCTCTTGTTTACATGCGTTTCACATCCCTCCCAGTGTGCTGTTTAGTGTTTATCGTCATTCTCCGTGTGAGAACCTTGGCGGGTAAATAGCCAGGCTTTATTCTGCCCGCATTGTTCATTTATTTTTAGTTCGGGAGGCCTTCTGCTCCTATGCAACGATCAAACTGGGAACAATTTACTCGGCGAAGATGATCGCTGCCATGAAGGTGGGTTTGGATGTTATGTTTGTTTTGTTGTACGCTGAATGAGGGGCGTATAATTAAGTTGCTTGGATGCCGGATAGTTTGGTATATCTTGTAGATGATAACATTTTCAATTGCATTTTTGAGGAACAAGAGATCATGATCTACAGCAAATGCTCCTATTCTGTGTTTTTCGATTTGACATCCATGCAATTAAATTTCTGTTCGTTTTGATTGGATGTGCTCAGTGCTGTCACAAATGAAACTTCCAGAGTAGTTTGCAGATGTGAATTTGGATTAAGTTGAAGAGTTGGTGGTGGCGGTCGAAAAGCCATTTTACTGAAATAGCGACTGAAATTCATAGAATCTGACCAGTCTAGTTAGTTAAATATACAGTTCAAATCAATTTCATTCTGTCACGAGTGAATGTTATGTCTCCTGTAAGCGTTGAATTATCCTACTGTTTATTATTTCAGTAAACATCCTCAAGATTAATATTTTTACTCATCGGGCGTGTCTGATCGCCTACTCACGGGCTTATGGGTAGTGTTTTTTTACGCCACAGATGAAGGAAGTCTCGCTGGAAAATTTGCGCAATCTTGTCATTGTGTCAGAGGAGAGGCCGCGTGTCAATCTGACTTCCCTCTTCGCAAAAATGTTCGCCGCGGTCAATCTCAACCCTCGAGCCGTTAGCACCTCATTTGGGTGCCGAGCCAACCTTGCCATGTGTCTTCAAGCAAGTTTATTCACTTTGTGATCCCATCAAATTCCCTTCTCTATATTTTAAATCGAACTCTTAAATCTGGCTTGCGATGATCGTGTCGGTTGTCTTCAACGTAAAAGATAGGCTGGGACTCGATTTTAAATGCTTATTTTGGTGTCAAACCAAGTGCTGTCTAATTCAATGTGTACCAGCTTCACGAACCGTTGATGTTTATCATGGAAGGTTATTTTTTGTTGCGGAGAATGTCTGGAAGGATGCAAGGCAGGGATGCTGAGCCATAACTGAGCTTTGGAGACTGAAGAGTGTACGCGGTCAAATGCACTGCTAAAACAAGCATAACCACAGCGTTTCCACGTTCTCTCTGAGGGTCATTCCTTGTGCTCGACATAGTGACTCTTCTTCATTCAGGAGTATGAGTTCATGTGAATTGTTGCCATCGAGAGGACAGAATACTGATAGAACCTCAACTACATCGGGTTGGAAAAAAATCCATTTGCGAAACAATGGCAAAGGCTGGACGTTCCATGACGAGCACATCCCGTAATCCTATCGCTTTTAATAAAAAAAGAAAGGAAAAGGATGTCATGCCCTTCGATTATTATTATAAAGCTTGATGTCAGTAGTACAATCACAAGTGGTTACCTCTAGGGTGCTTCCAATCAATTCGCGACCAGTTTTGCTTCAGTGTTTACCAAGAGTTAACGCCGATTCCACTGTCTCCTGCGCATGTATTCAGTCGACGCAATCGGAAATGGCGTTCCTTTATCCCAGTCTCGATTACCGCTGTCTCCGATATAGTCTTGGGTTAGTCCTGAAGGCAGAAAATTACTTATATGCAAGGAGGATCTTTAAGAACGCACGGAGGGGCCGGAGGACTTACGGGCACGGATGGGACTCTGAGGTTGAAACGCTTGCGTGATTCCACTACGAAATAGCCCATTGTTTATCGATGATACGGTTTTCATTTATTGGAGTAAAAGCGTACTTTTTTGCTTCACTTTCGTGACGTTGCAATGAGAAAAGTACGATTTTTTCGGTTTAGTCTTTTGCACATTGCACCTTTTTTTGACCCCGATTTATTTCGCAAAACCTCACACAATCACCAGAAAAACGAAAACGGACTAAATTTTCGCTTTTACCATCATTGAAATGTGAATAACCTTTTCTCCTCCAAGGGCGCCAGTTCACCGGACATCACGACGGTGTACGTGGATCGAGTCAGTCTTAGAAACGATCGAGTCAATCTGCTGGAGCGTGGATCTCCCAACAGTCTCTGTCTGATGGAATCGGGCAAGGTAGAGTTATCCTTTAGAGCTTTTTTCAAATACTTTATCAACAGTTTTCTCGGACCACCATAAGTTACAAGCTCGATGTAGCTTTCTTGGACCTATGAAGTGGGGCGGCTTTCATTCCTTATTAAGCAAAGAGGTGCATCAGTCCGTCAACGCTCTATTTGTAGTCTGTACTGTCTTCTAGCTGAACCTGATGGATGTGTTTCGATTTTGTCTTCCTTACGAAAGTAGGCTAGCACGGTAGTAAAGCCGTAGAAGCTTCTTGAAATCTGTTGCATTGCGTTTGAAGAAGGTATTGCATGGGGATTAAGCTGTCTATGTCAGCGTTCCGTAACGTCTGACGTGAGAGGTGAGAAATAAATTGGTCTACGCCTGCATTAGTTGGGAGGGGACAGCCGTGGAAGTTAGAGAGCTAAGGGCGTTAATGTCGTCCGAAGGGATTAGCTGGTAGGAGGAAGGAGGCTTCAAAGACTATGGAGTTGTGGCTTTACACTTCTCACGGAAAAACGCACAATTTCGCTGACTGCTTAACCAACAGAATTAGGATGAAAGGTACTTTTTACAGTTCGTTAAGTGGTTACCTTCACTATTCATCCCACCCTTTTAAAGCACACACCTCTTCCTTCTCAGAGGACCCAATTTACTGACTTCAAGGATCAAAGAAATTCTACAAAATAGGCAGGTCTTGGAGTAGTGACTCGTGTCGAGGAGAAAATACTAAGTCTTACAAGACGCAAGATCTCATATCTCAAAGTATTGTAAAGCTTACATTTGAGACAATTTGTGCTTTTCTACTTTGTGCTTCTCTCATCAATAGTTGTCCAAGTGGACCTCAATCTTTACATTTTGATACCAGACAATCACATGACCGCAGGCAACGTAGACTTCAGACATAGGCAGTTCCGTCCGAACTGGGTGTCTGCATTAAGCTTAATTGATTAAATTTTGTGCTGATTTTTGTTTTACGAATTTAATGTCCGCCAATTTTGGGGTGTTAAGGTAGTTCTGATGTATGGAAATTCAGCGACTCGTCCCAAGCATCATCATGAGAAAGATGTGGCTTCTTTGTTGATATTCTCAATTATGTCAATGTTCAGTGTTGGAAGAAAATGGAGCAGGTGTCAACGCACTGAAAACGATCCTCTTTGCTACGACCATTTAAATATTGACATGTCACCTATATGTGACACTTCAACATCTTCACCTAGCCCCAGTTTGTCACACCAGACTGTGTTGCAAGCAGATTGGTTACTGTTTGGGTGACAGTGTTTTGCAGGAAGAATTGGACATTCGGGTGGTAGCGGTAAATTTTCCCCTGAAGTTTTGGCAGTGCGTGTGTCAGTAAATGGAAGCGGTTCAGTATGCTCCTTTTGTTTAATGGAAAAATTGGCGGATTTGAGGACCGTTATGGCTTTGTTACACTGTCTTGAGAGTGGATGAAGTACTTGCATAAAAGGACATTGTTATATGGAGAGTACATTGCAAAAGCACTGTCAGATGACTCGTGTTCGCCAACGCAGTCAGGCACACATCACGCTAGCCAACAAAACCCCTCCACCTGGATGTTTTGCCGCGTATTTAATTTTTTGCTACTTGCTATTAAATGTCCAAAAGAAAATCGCAACGTGATAAAGTACAGTTTTGCAAAATTACCTATCATCACTAATCGTCAAGGCGGAAGCGGTAGATCTAAGAATGTCAGTTCATACTTTGGAATGCGAGCAGCCTATGTGCTTTTAGTGTCTCTAGGCGTTTGTTTGTAGGTGGTGAGGGTTTATTACCCATCAAAGCTCAGGCCGATGCAAGTCTGTTGAGTAAAAGGCCATGTCGGTGAAAAATGATTTTTTCTGTAATAAGACCATCAACCCCCATTCCTTCGGCTTGCGTGCCTTACAATTACATATAGGTAGAAGAGGGTGGTTGTAAACTGCAGTACTGTTGAAACGCAGCATAAAGAATGTGTACAGGCGTTTTTCAGATTAGCACAAGGTAGGGAAACGGAAGAATGACTTTCACGAAAAGCAATAATTAAATATCGTGATTGGTGTTGACGCTAGCGCATTAACACTTTCACTTCCAACGTCACATGTGTGTGTGTGACGTTCTACTTTATTACCTGAGCCAAGCACCAAACTTGTCATGACCACCTTGGCGTGCGCTTCAATAGCAGCCATAGTAAAAATTCAAATTAGAGGTGATCGTCCAAGTTTTTGTGAGTGTAGATTCGGCTACCCCTATCAGATGCCTTCCCCCCAGTATATTTAGAAGTGAAATTTAGCCAACGAAATCCGGTTTACTGCCCCTGTCAGCATAGCAGGGTCCGAGTTATCCCTGAAGGTCTCATTAGATACACCAACCTCCAAGCCTATTTATTATCCGCATACTGGAGAGCTGGGGCATAAATAACATACAAATCGATTTGCAACAGAATTGGAAAACAAGCCTCACCATCTTTTCCCCCATACCCATCTGCAGCTCCTACCTGGTGTGCATGTGGCCATAGCGAATCCGGACACTCTGGGCCAGTGCGCGGACTCGCATCTGGGCGAGATTTGGGTCTCCTCACCACACAACTCCACTCGCCTCCTCGGTCCCTTCAACATCAACACCACTCCACCAACACACGCCACCTCGATTGTGCGTACGGAGTTGTCAAGCACCACCTCCTCCGCTGCTGCGGCCTCCACCTCCGCTGCCTATGAAAATGCCCCTATGGACCCCTTGAGAACCCGCTTCGTCGCTGGGGTCACCGACCGTGTCTATGCTCGAACCGGTTTCTTGGGCTTTGTTCGAAGAACGGAATTGACTCAGTCTGACGGAGGTACGATGGCATTTGCTTTAGTAAGATTTTTTACCATGTTCTCCACCAGAGTCATACGTGATGGCCTAAAGTTTCTTAGCTGAGCCTGCACGTCACACACGCGACACGTCCCTACCCAGTTTATGATAAGCACTAGTTGCACCAGTTTTTGGCGTGAGCAGATGAATTGAGTTGGAAACAAGACAGCAAAGGTCAAATTAATGGCAACTGATGTTACTGTTAGAGTTACAAAGCATTTAAAATGTGGAGGTCAAATCCTGGTAGTTGTTGGGTTCGAGAGGTAACCGCTCTGATTTTTATTTAATGATGTTTAGTGTACGCAGCCTCCAACTAGGTTTATCTTTTTGGACTTACCCAGCTCGATCAATTAACATGTTGGTATTCTGATTCTCCGAGGAAAATTGCCCACCATGATCTATCAGTGCTTGGCATTAACTGACAGGCCACGTCAGGTATATGTGACGAGTGCATTTGGGGTAGGTAGTCGGGGTGCAGATAGCAAATGTGTTAATTTAAATGAAACCTTTGTCGTCCACCATTCTTATTGAAGTACCGTCACTTCCGTTAATTCGTGTCTTGTGGGTTTCGAATTGCTGCAAGCATCGTCTTCCAGTTTGCGTCAAAATTGATATTTTCGTGATGTTCTGCAACTGTTAC
Organism: Echinococcus multilocularis; assembly: GCA_000469725.3. Lineage (NCBI taxonomy): Eukaryota > Metazoa > Platyhelminthes > Cestoda > Cyclophyllidea > Taeniidae > Echinococcus > Echinococcus multilocularis. The sequence continues at coordinate 1,580,492 of LN902842.1, read as the reverse complement.
ATATTTCACAAAAGGTGTATCACACCCCACTAAATTTTCTACTCCCTCTCTCCCATTTTCGCCTCTTACAGCCCTTCATGATGCGGTGTTTGTTGTTGGAAGCCTAACAGAAAGCATGATGCTTCGTGGAATGCGCTTCTACCCCATGGATGTTGAGAATACTGTGTTGCGTTCCCACAGAAAGATCAATGAATGGTAAGCCCTTGAATCGTAGTTTGTAGTCTACTTTTTAACTCAATCTACACTTTACTGTACTCACTTCACTTCATCGGTAGATTTGAAAAGTTGCATTTGCTAATGTGCATCACTGCTCGCACTGCCAGCGTCCCATGTATGTGATGGCCTGATTTTCTTATCCGAACCAGGCGTTCCAAATATGTGTCGTGTTCATTACCAGTTTAAAATGACTAGTTTCTCCAGGTCATGTTGTTAGCAGATTGGGTGAGCTTTGGATAATAAAAAGATATTCGAATGTTTTGGATCTGGAAAGAGTTATTCCATCTGTTGTTAGTTTTCAAGGAATGGATGAATCACAGTCGTATTCTACCTTCTCCGAGGTGTGTTTAAGTTAAAACAGATCTTCGGAGTTTACAAGAGAAAATAGCCCAAGTGAAGGAGTATAAACTACGTTTTTCTCCAACAGGATTACTTGCCAAACCTATGCACATGTTGTTTAGCTAATACCTGGAAGGTAGCTTTGGAATGGACGGGTTCATCAGAACGGTTGAACCATCCTGGGATAAACTGGCTACCTTAGTGTCTAGCTTACGTTAACTTATATCCGTAACTGTGTCATGTTCACCATTTCCGTAGAAAGTTGTGTTCAGTGTAATTTTACAACAAGTGAGAGGACGTTCACTGGACTGACTGTCGAAGCTGTGGGTAGGAAATGGAACCACTAGATCCGTTTACATTACTCACATGCCCATCTACAGCTCCATATCTGAATTTTACGCCTGTTTTTCATTTACGTTCAATGTTAATACTGTCTGTGTCTGGATTGGACCGATTAGACTTTTATGAGTTGTAAAGGGATGCTTACTACACCCTACTCCTTGCATTTTCATGATGTCCTCCATTTAACACGTGAAAAATAAATGTAAGTAGATGTAATGGATGTGATTAATTCTTTACAAAGAAGCAAATGGACTTAATCTCTGACTAAAATCCTGTTAAATACCTTGTTTCCTTTTGATGTTTGGAGCCTATTTAAAGCATGATAGATTTTCTAGACCTTGTTTCTGTTCTTGATCCTCAGTGCCGTCTTCACATGGTCTGATCTGCTAGTCGTCGTGGTCGAACTCCTGGGCGAGGAATCTGAGGCTCTAGACCTGGTTCACCCAATCACAGCAAGTGTGCTGCGCGAGCATCAGCTGATTGTGGGGGTGGTGGTGGTGGTGGACCGCGATACAGTGCGGGTGGATTTCTACGGAGAAAAGCAACGAATTCTGCTGCGAGACAACTTTGTAAACGATGAACTCGATCCCATCTACGTCTCCTACAACATGTGATGTGCTGATATCCTCAAACCACATTGTACAGCAATCTCTGTCTCTCCCCCTCCTCACTTGATCAAAATGAAATGTAACTGATTAGCTCCAGCAAATGTGTGAATTTTTCTCCTGCCATCCTTAAATTTGCTTTTGCAACAGCTTGTGTGCGTGTGCTCGGTGACCGTGCTTTCCATTCCTCTCTAACGTAATCAAGTTGGAGAAGATTCATTCTTAAAGCTTCTTCCTCTTTTCTCACGCTTGCTCGATTAGCATTTACATCCAACTAACAACCGCGTGGCATTTTTTACGTTCGTTACTGGACGGAAATTCAGCCTTTTCTCATCAACAAATAAATCCTTTTTTATCGACGTGTCTTTTCGTGTACAAAAAAGAGAGGTGCAAAGGACTAAATTTATTTCTACAAACGAGTGAGGAGTTCGGAGTAATGCAATGACTTTAATCTTGTGGAATTTCATTCACGTTCTTGTGTGCAGACTGGGGTGTTTTGGCTTGCAGTGAGCTGTGCACCATCACTGGCCTCGATTACTTGGTAAAGTGTTGCTTTACAATAAAAATGACTTACCTTTTAAAAGTGTATATTTTTCCTGGCCGCATGTAGTTAAATGTCGCGGGAACGTAAGTAGTATTCGCTATGTTAAGGCCCGGTCCGAATACTGCACGAATGATTAGGTCCTCAGTTAGAGGCCTTGAGGCGAGAATCACGACTATTATGATGCAAAGATAGCGCAAAACCCTCAAAATAGGAATCGGAGTATCCCTTCTGTGTTTACGAGAACGCATCACACCAAAGCACCGAGGCGAACATTTGGTTATTTCTCACCTGTTGACCTTTTCTCATGCATCGATGTAGGCGATTAAAACAAAACGCCACTTTTTATTTCAAATAAAAAGTTTAAAACAACAATTAAAAAAATAGCAACTATACGAATCAAAAGTTAACGAGGCTTAGTTGATCAAGCATGAAAAGTTCCAAGAAAAGCTCTTACCAAATAGTCAATTCTGATACATGCAGAAAATCCTCTCCTAAAAATAAGTGCTTTAACGCTAATTTTTTTAATACAATAATAAAGGAGCAAGCGGCAATTGTGCAGCATCCCAAGACTTCCTGAAGACGAAAGAAGACACAATACTGGGGCAGAATTTATATGTTCAGCACGGAGAAGGTGTTAAGGCCACTGGCATGGTTTGAAGGCTTGCCTACTTAGCAGGGCACAGGATGGCTAATTCAAAGTACAAAAGCGACGCCTCACATATACTGGGAGACAAACTACCATCGTTTTACAATTGTTCTCTCACAGACATCAGATTTACTGACAGAGCCGTTACTAGAACTGTATGAATACAGCATAGAAAGTGTGTATACAATCAATATGCATAAATAAATAGTTTGTAGGAATATGTTTGGTCATAATTTGAAGATGTGCTTCGCAGACCATTATAAGACCATTCACATCGATAAAATATCTATTCTTCCTTCCAAGATACTCCTAGAATAATGAATGCAGATGGTTAACCACTCAAATGCCATGTTAGACCCCAGTCACTACCAAAATTGGTTTTTTGAAATCCATTCTCACTATTTTACGTTCTTCTTTACTCTTTGAATGCACCCGATCCCAAAACCGCTTACTTTCGTCTGCCTAGCACGATGTCAAATTCACTTGTTTTTATTTTAGTGGATTCAGGGGTTAATGCTGACCTAATTGTAGCAAACTTATACATCCCACACCGTTTACCGGCTTGTTTATTGCTGACTCAAACAGCTGTATAGGAAAGTGACCTCATTTTCTGATTTCCAATTTTTTGCGGAGAATTCACTCATAGACTATTAAACTTTGATTGTTCCCAGTAAACCCTTATATTCTCAGCACTGCAGTCCCTCATTGGATTATCGTAGCTTCCAATGAGATTCCTTTTTCCTAATATTTAATGCTGGTGTAAATGATTTGTTTTAGCCAAACTCACCTTAGAAACCACAAAAACCCGCCTCTGACACGTTTTCCTTCCATTAATTCATGGATCCATGATATCCACTACTGTCAAGGTTCGAAAGTCTTCTTTAACGTCCCCCATTCCTAACTCCTTAGTAGATTGTAGGCATAGGAGGATACCTTTCTCCCTTACTTGGTTAACCAAAATGGTAGGCTTATGTAGAATTAAGTGGGCTCATCCCACTTATCTTAGCTGCATAGAAGTAGCACATACATAATTGTAATCCCTTTTATTATGCAATAGAAAGGAGAAACTTGACTAAGTACTGGTACATACGTAGGAGCGCCTTGTAAGGCAAATAAGCAGGAAATAGCTAAATGCGTGTCCATGCAGAGGTAGGCGTTATTAATATGGCTGTTCTATCTTGGATCTCTTTCTTTTTCTCTTTCTCTATGTATATGTGTGTGCGTGAATGAGGGTGGATGTGCTCATTAACCTAGGTGTCCTGGCAACCAATAATGCCTAATTTAGCCGGTTTTGGATATCCCCTCCGCGCTTGCATTGCTGTATTGTCGAATGCGTAATACTGGGATCCGTCAAAGAAGAGCGTTTCACCTACACAACACAGCAAATACAAAAAACCACCATAAATCCAGATGCATGACATGAAACCACTCACACTGCTTCCGCTACTAACCATTAAGAGTAGTATATGCAGTAGTGACTGGGGTCGGTATTCCGCGCCACGTGTCTTTGATGCGGCGTGGATAGTCGGGTGAGGGGGCAACTTTCCCGAATGGCGGATGAGTTTTCACATCCAGTAGCCAGTACACATCGCCAGCGAATATGTAGAATGCCTGGTTTACGTCCCACTTGAAGACTGCGTCCACCTTTCTCAAACTCGCCGGCAGGCCTAACTTCGTCAAGGGCAAACCGGAGCGTGGACAGCCTCCCGCTAGCCGCTTGTTGTCCGCCAGTAGCCAGAATTTATTATCTAGATAAATATAACTTTCTGATGATGATAATGCTTCACGTGCGTGGGGGTGTTAAGATTCAAGTGAAAAATTTATAAAAAATGATATATAAAATGGTAAATAAAGGCGTTGCATGAAACCCTCACGTTAACAAGACTTGAAGTGAACATTTACCAGTAGCAACTTTGACCGTGACCTATAAAAGTACTCCTCTTTTCCCTTCGATATCAACAGAATTAACTTGATTAGATACAGAGAAACTGAAATCGACAAAAAGCCTATAGCTGAAAACTAGGGCCGTCTATTTGTATGTGCAAAAAAACGCTATAGAAGGCCATAGCTGACATTTCGCCGCATCCAGGGATGTCACATAATGCGGAGGTAGCAATATGGGACCGCGATTTTTGGTGCAGTCCTTGGGCGCTGTAAATTCCCGTCCTCATCAGGACGGAAAAGGTCACGTTTCCACGCTCCGTCGCATGAATAACAGATGACCCCGCGTTACAACCACGTCTACACCGATTTTGCAGGTCCAACGGTGTCCATCAACGAGATTCAAAGATCTAGGCTACATTTGGTAGCTTGAACGTCACGGGTTGGAGTTGATGACGCGCATGTATGATGCCGGGTTAATATTTGCTTATGTGTGTCCATAATCGTCTGAGCTATTTTTAACCTCCACATCATGCATATTGACTCCCCTCCAATCTGCGAACCAATAACCAACTTATCCCAGTGCCATTATACCTCAATATGTCACCAGGGTAACACATTACGTTATAATGGCGACAGCATTCAATGGGTCCATCCAAAGTGACCGTAATTCTGGCTTCATTGTTCGGCTTCCAAATCCACGTGCCATAGGGAGGCGAAGGCTCTTTTGGGTGAGTTTCACTGCGCTAGGCTTATCGAGTCCTGCACACTAACTAACCAAATTTCGCCAGACATCTCCTTATATTGAAACGGAAGAGTTTCCTTAGAGAGAGCCCGATGGTGTACCCAAAAGAGGAGGGTAATGTCCGTGCATACAATCAAGAAAAAAAAGGATTGCAAGATGATTTTTCACTACAAAGGAAGAACAACTGAGATGTATAGTTAGTATGCATCTAGTAAGTTCCGATGTATAGACACTGGTGGAACCTACGGTGGAAAATTGTGACGTACACTAAATGATTATGTGCATAAATTCTGAAGCTCAGGCAGACATACCCCTGTTTGTGCTCCCTACTGTCCGCCTCTTATTTTCAAGCCACCCTCATGTCACAAAAGGGTCGCTTAATCATGAAAGATGAGTATTTTTAAGCTTGTGTGCTTTGAGATTCGAGTTTAACTCCATTCCACAGTTACAGAAGCTAGCTTCTCACCAAATTCTTTGCATGACATTGGGAGGAGATGATGTAAGAGGTGACCAAGGGTAACGCCCCAAGTTAGGTGGCTTAGAAGACGATGAATCACTCAATGATAGGCGTTTTATGTTGAGGAGGGCAGCCGCGATCATCTCTCACTACTGAATGACATAATGGAAGATGTACGTGTCAAGGGCAAGGGTAGCTTCCGGTAGTTCTCAGCATGGGTGATGGTCAAACAAGCTGTTTACATTCAAGTCAAATGTGAAAGGGATTGAGCCGTTGTGGAAAGCAAGTGCCGAAGAAATTCACTGTCGCCCATGCGCATTGGTCGACCGATTGACCGACTGATTGGCTTGTCATGAGAAATGTCCTTTGTACTGTCGCATCTCAACACATTGGTGGCCATCTTAAAATGATCCACTCACCACCCACTCCATCACCTCCTCCAAACATGACTATGCTTGCGTTTGCGTGTTTGTGTGTGCGTCGGCGTTGTGTGTGAATGTGTGCGTATTGGGCTGTAAGGAGGAATGAAACACCCAAAGTTGTTGACTTGCCAATGACAAAACAATTACGTCTGAGATTTGGTCCGCCCGTCACAACTGCACGATGTGCAGGAAAGGCTCCTCGAGAAAGAGGCAGAGTAGCCGAATCTGGTTGGAATGGTGTTTTTACAAGACAACTCAACAAATGACCTCACAATAGCACAAACAAGCCAACAACCTCGGGTGTTCTATTCCTTCTGCAGTCCACCGACGAAGCATTCATAAAGCCGATCTCTGAAAAGTTTTGTGTTCTAGGTAGGCTTCAAGGCAGGGTAGGAGGAGGGAGTGACAAACTGCCTCCATATCCGCCTAGCTAATGTCTTCAAGGGCTCATTTTTATCCACCATCATTCTATTACACTTCCACATATCCGGTTTTCTCAAATCATCATATTCAGTGACTATTCCTGCGTCCAAGTCTAGGTGTTAACACCCTCAAACCAGTACTGACTCCTCTTAGACTAATGGTTCACGAGTTAGAAATGCTTTTTTATCAAAAATGACTCAGCAAAAAGAAAATAGAAGAGGAATAGTATTCTTTCCTAACGAAGTTCCTTAGTGCAGTGAGCTGGAGCCTTAATCCAAAAATAATTACATCTTTGGGCCAAAAGACAAGCCAGAACCAGACGTCAATTCACCATTCGCTCTATTAAAACACTGCATCCTTAGCGCAGTTTGAAGTAGGAAGTAATAGGCTATGTTACCTCGGAAGATGTAGATCAAAGAGTCGGGACGTTCAACAGCCGCATCAATAAAGTCCACATCTGGAGGTAGAACGTTCCAGTAGTAGGCAATCTTAGTCGGTCCGTCACGCAACTGATAGGAGATCCAGTCGGACACGGTTTTGGACCAAGTGACACGCCATTGATACTGTAATTTAAGAAATAAGATTTTATAAGATTTTAGGGTGAGAAAGAAGACAAGCCTACTTTCCAGACTTACCTCGCCTTTGAATATGTACAGTTCCAAACCACGAACCTCGATTATTGTGTCGACACTGGTGTTGCAGTAGTCAATCTGTTTGTTCGTATCCGGTTTCACTGTTGTTGTCTCAGCTGTGTTCAAAAGGTAGTAAGAAGGTTACAAGACTTTAAATTATTCCATCTTCTAAATCAGTCCTTAGCATCATCATCATCATTCTGTCAACGATTCTTCAAAGGTCACTTTATGAAGTAGCTTTGGGACCATTTACTACCGAGGTCAACATGAGTTTTCTTCTTCCAAAAGCAGTAAAAAGATGGTGCTTTGATCCACTACTTCAAGAACACCACACATTTGCCAGCCCATCCATTTACAAGGCATTATTTAATTAAGACCATGTGTCACATATTTGTGACGACAGTTTTGAGCATGTTGGTTCTAATCTGATCGAAAAGTTAAAAATATACATGAATGTTGGAAAACATCTAGATAGTTTAGTAATGGACCAATGGATTATTGTGCTACTACGTTAGGTCTTACGTCCACGGAAAAAAGTCCGCAGTTAGCCACCAGTGATGGATGAGAAGCCTTGGTTTGTCATTCAACAGGGTTTGATTTGATTTGATCTACAAATTTCTAAAGCATTGTTGATGGGCCCATCAACAAGTATCCATGCCATACCAAGAATTTGGTAATGCCAGCTGTCAAGACTAATGGGGTCAACATGGACAAACAACACATAAACAACGCGGATATTATGGATAATTATAAGGTGGCAAAATAAAATCTGAGTGGTCTTTGAGAGAAAAAGTCAATAAGTGAGGAATGCTTTGATGAAATTGTTGCCATTACAGCCCGTCATCCTTCTCGATGAGGTATAACCACCCTGCAGTTTTCACTTGCGCACAGCGTTCTGTTTCTGGAAGCTATAAAAAACACCAGTCCCAACCCTCGTCCTAGCTCTAACCATGGGCTTGGGTCTCACTACTACTTCTCAGCAGTCTGCAGTCAAAAGTCTGACAATGCCAAGAAAAGGTGCTAATCGTTACTTGCGGGGGATGGTAAGGATGTGGAAGATGCAGAAGATGAGGCGGGACCTACCTCTCCCCGTAATCCTAAGGTATGGTTTAAAATACCTTCAAAGGTGGGTCTTACAATAGTGCAAATTGTAAGATCAACCCTTCATTTCTCAAAACGGCTTTCTTTACCACTGCGGAGCTATTGAGTAACTCTTTGATCTTCAGCACGTAAATAATTCATCGTAAACAGGTTTGTTTAGAGCGAACAATTTTGAATAAATAATGATGTTGTATCCGTTCGCTTAGCAGAGGTTGAAATGCAGCACCACAAGTTAATCAGTCGGTTAGTCAACCAGACAGACAGGAAATAACCCTGTTCTCTTTCACACCTTAATGCATGCAATATGGATGACACCCATTGCCTATCTTAGTAGCTTCCGCTATCACTTCCCCTTCTGCAAATAATGTCTGTGCAACCCAGTTGTTTCATTGTCGCCCATACTAAAATCTACTTGCATCGGCTCCCCGACATGTTAATCTTCCACTATCCCATTCAAAGGATTCTTCTTGTAATACACCAATCTTAGAGTTATTCATTACCAGAAAAGCCTCTGCTAAACCATTTATCTTTAGGTGGAGGGTTCTACTATAGTACCTCCTCTTAATGTTGTAAAAATAATTTAACAAAGAAGACGGCTTCTGCAACTGTGAAGCTGAGCTTCTTCTAATCAGCCCATTTTACCCCCAAAATAGATGGACTAACTCCCAACTTACGAATCGACGGAATATCTGGAAGATCTGGAATTTCAGGAAGAACTTTGCCTGGCCGTGGTGCACCTAAAAATGAGTTTTTAATTAATGCAAATTCCAATAAGCTTCTAAGTTTGAATTTTCATGGCAGCAGACTCACCGTATATCTTTTGCATGCCATTAATGTCGTCCTGATCAAGTTCCACTCGTTTCCACTTGCTCAGATAGTAGGGGAACATAACCGAGGTGTGGACAGAGGAGTGACCCAATCCCATGCTGTGACCCAGCTCGTGAGTTGCCACGGAGAGCAGGTCTCTGTACTCTGTGTGGTCAAGGAAATAAGGTGATATGCTTGATTGTCCACAAAATAACTAATATCTCAAAGCGGGCGCCAAGAAAATGGTAAATGATGCCCATTAATCCAGCCATTTCAGATCTGTCCAGTTAAACTTTATATTGTCCATTTGTTTACTCCTTCATTATCGATTCCTTCACCTCAGATCCATCCCGTCCGTATCAGTTCACCCATTTATCTATCACCTCTTCTTTTTATCCTTCGACCCATTCGTCCTTCGGCCCGCCTACTCACCTATATTTGAGCCATCAATTGAACTTTTCACTATCGCTTTATCCACACTTTGGCTTAGCCCATGGGTTGTCAAGTGATAGTCAGCCTCAGTAATTTGCCTTCTTTAGAGGAACATTGGAATAGACAAAGTAGAGTAAGCGTTTCAAAACGTCTCAGTACCTGCTTGACCATCCTCGATTCGCCTATCCATAACGGATCCACCCATTCGTGCTACGCAAGTGCATTCATCCACCCAGTTATGATGTTCTAAACCTATTTGGCAGTCCTTCTGTCAAACTGCATAACCTATGTCCCATCCATTCACCGACCCTTTGCATTTTGGATGCCTCGACTCACCATGATGTGGTCCATCCCACCATTCTTCCTCGTCATCAAAATGTGCATCACCGGCTAGGGAATAGACTGGTTCCGGCATGGGATAGAAGGCGTGAGCAAGCACTCCACCTAAAAATAGGCACAAAAACTTTCCTTCATACTGATTTCCCAAAAATACAAGAATAACTTCCATAGTGTATCGGTGCCACAGGGCTCAACACACCTCTACGTCATCAAGGTCATCGTTTTCCTTGATAAATGCGTATGTGTTATGCAAATCAACCGAGGGCCTTAACGACACCAGAGACAGATTTCCTAACAATTTAGGGTGAACAATATGTCTTCGTTTAGCTAATCAAGTGTCATTTTATTGAGAGGATATCCGGACCTGGAGTTGTGATCCTAAACTCAGACAACTGTGGAGTCCTGAGAGCTGTGATTTCATCAAATTCCGCGTCCTAAACAGGTTAATTGGGCTTCAAACATCAAAACGAATTCAGGAGGGTACCTCAATCTGAAGTGAATAAATACATTCTGAGGTTTCCCTAACTAAAATGAAGGCTTAATAGCTTCCGTTTTGAGTATCCTCATGTAGATGATCTCAAGGAGCACGTGTGGACGCTTGTTTGAGATTAAAAAAAAAAACAACAACAACTTACCAGGTCCGTCGAATGCAATGGAATCGCCGTGTCGGCGGGAGCCGAATTTAATGACAATATCCGCATCCTTGTAGTAGTTCTTCTCTTCAACAAAATCGAGATCAGCCACGCTGGACCACTTATTGAATGCGTGCTGAAAGACAGCATGTGTCTGCGAGCGATTCAGGTGATGGGTGGGATAACTGTGGATTCTGGAAGGAAATTCAAAGCCTACTTTTTAAAGTAAATGCCAGTTCACCACCTCAAACATTTCACCGACTTGAAATTGACTAAATCAACAAGTCAACAAAGAGCTGGGTTGTTGATTATAAACAGCGTCTGGAGTTGTTGGTTTCGATTTTCGGTGCAGTTCACTGAAATGAGGCCGTGGTAGACTAATCACTGACAAAAATGCGCTCTTCTACCTAGGCGCCACCCATTATTGTTCTCTCAACTGTCTATCACCAATTACTAAACCAGTTTGATTGAATCCAAAGGAAGCGATTCAAGTTTGTCCTTTTTTCACGAGCCGAGCACACCTCGCTTCCATGGTTGTAGAAGCCAGCTTCTCGTCGAATTCGTTGTATGGGATTAGGAAGAGGTGCAGCATGGGATGGCTGAGGGTAATACCCCAAGTTGGATGGTCTGGCAGGTGATAAATAGCTTAAAGGCAGGTGCTTTACGTTGAGGAGGTCTGCCAACCCCTCCCACTGGGATAGTCACCTCTTGCTACTGATTGGCATAATGAGGATCGTCTGAGCCAATGACAAGGGCAGCTTTTGGCAGCTCTTGACGTGGATGATGACCGAACAATTTTCCTACGCCCAAATCAAACGGACAGAGCAAGGTGAAGTGTAGCTATAGAAGTCATGAGCCGAAGCAATTCGGTGGCATTGAAAGGCTATCATCTTGTAGCTCTTCATTCTTCCACCTAAGCCACAAATCGTGCCGTGCATTTTCCATTGTTTACTGACTGATTCACCGACTGACGGTCTGACTCACCAGCTGACGGTCATGAGAACTGCCTTTTGTGTTGCGGCATCATTGATGGTCATCATAAAACGATCCACTCATCGCTCACCCACTCCACACATCTCACTTCTAAGGCAGGCATCGCCCCCTCCAAACATGATCATACCTTCCTTTGTGTGTGTGTGTGGGCGTTACGTGGGAATGTGTTCGGCATTAGCTGGAAGGTGGAATCACTCCGAGTTGTTAGTTTGCAGAGGACCAAGCAATTACGTCGAAGATTTTAGTTGAAAGAAGAGGAATTTGGAGTTGTATTTTCACAAGACAGCTCATTGAATGACCTCATCCTCCATATCGTTGTATAACCCACCTGTGTGGGGATCACATACCGCACTCTCGAATGAGGAGAGTAAGAGTGACTGCCCCATCTTCCACATCTCCTACCTGATGCTATTTTCTGCAAGAGATGACTATCCCCTCTTTCTGGCATTGGCATTAGACAGCCGTATGGCAACATGCATAATGGGATAGACAGTTGGGGTAGAGCAAGTTATTTCATTTCTTTGCTTCTCGAAATAAAACGTTATTTGCACAAAGTATTTTCAACTACCTTGTGTCGTGTTGGAAAAATGGCAGACGGTAACGGTGGAGAGAATCTTCTATGAAGCTTTTCTCACCTTTTTAAAACCCCATGGCATTGAATTACTGCCCCATGATGATGGATGAAACAAAAAAACCGGCCTTTGTGTAGACATACAAATCGGTACAAAGTTTTCAGAGCAATTAAAAATGAGCCAAAAAAGCGCAAGCCTATTAATTTTATCATCAAAGCAGTCAACTTACTGCCATGTCAGCTTTTTTTTGGTCCATCGCATTTTTGGGTCACCAATGAGGTACCGTTTCACCCGACTTGGCCTCCCTTCCGATTGGATTAAACTTTCATCGTGATCAATGTCGGGATTTCCGCATCGGGGAGCAGCTAGTAGTTCCATGGTTGATGAATCCAATCTACCCGTGACGGGTAGGGAATATCGCCTCTGGAAGACTTTTAAGGCATTGCGGTAAAGGGTGTTAGGATCGGTCATTCCGAAAACATCACTCCGATATCTTGGAAATATTCGTCTTGCTACAATAATAGGATCCGCAACTCTTTTTCGGTTGGGGGGATTCAAATATCCGTATCGATGCAAAAGGCGCTGCAAATTAACAAAAGTTGCAAATACTGCTGTCAAGATCCCCTCAGCATCGACAATCAAGCTACAGAAGAAGGCTCGAGTAGTTTTGCTGAATGTCAGCTTAATTACCACGTGAATCGGGTGCAATAACTAATGAAGGAAAATATGTCATATTTACACCTCGTAAATGTCAATGCGTCATTTAGTGGACTACCGCGTCCTTTATAAAAAGAAATAAAGAGTGGTGCATTGCTACATAAACAAAAGCATCGGCATTTATTCCGAAATTATTCTCTGACTAAATAATAGTGTACACTTTAACAACTATGGTTTAATCTGTTAAATCTCGAATAAAAGCCAAAAAAATTAAGTAACCAATATCTACCACCAGGAATAATCAATCAATCAGAACCTACAATGGCCTTCTGAGTGCTGATACGGGATTTTGGGGATCTCAAGGGAAGAGAGGTGGCCGAGATAGCTAGCAGAAAGACTATAGCGACGACAAGGAGGAAGAGGAGGAGAAGAGGCGAATCTCGCGTTCGCATATTGTGCTATTGAGGGCTACTATGCCTAGAGCACGTGGATCACTGGCCTTTTATCTCCTGCCGTGGCGTTACCTTCCCTCAAGGTCACATGCGCACTCGATGCCAACCCGGCCCTGCGTCAGTCAGGTAGTCAGCCAGGAAGGAAGGCAGGGTGGATCACAAATTGGTCCGCCACCGCACTTCCCGGACGAACAAAATGAACGTGCGCGCATGCCACCAGGATGACGCACTCGTATGACGCGCACCCAGAGCCTCGACCAATCAAATGGCCTCCTGTATCCTCGTGGTTTGTAATTGGCCCATGGAATTCTCTATCGGTACATACAATTGACAACATCAGAGTCTGAAATTACAATGTCAAATTTAAAGTTCATCTTACTAATAATCACAACTTCTGGGAATCACATAGAAGGATTTGATAGGCATCAAATGTCTTTTAATACCGAGAATCGGCCAATTCGAGCCACATTGCTTCCCTGCTAGTTAGGAGCAAACAAATGAAAAAATTTGATCGGTACTGTAGAATTTTATAGCCTGATCGAAGCTTATGCTTAAAAAGGCAAATATTTTTAGGTAATGTTACGCAAAAAAAGCCAAATAATGATACATATATCGACTATCTGGCGAACTTGTGGAGTCTTGGCAGGTAAAAAAAATTGGCGCTGCAATAAAGAGGTACTTCAAAAAAAAGAGAGATAATAAGTCAATTTGTTAGCGAACATTGGGTTGATCGGAGGAGTCTTGGATGAACAGATGGATGGATTTGCATCGCCGCAGCCTTCCCTTCTCCATCACAACCTAGTCAGTGTTTCAGAAACCACCCACGAGCCAGAAACTATTGTTATTGAGTCGTCATAGAGGCAAGAGAACATTTGATCCCGACGTTGCTAATGTGACTCATCGACTCCATTGTATTCGCAGCTTTGATCACCTTAAGGGAGAGGAATTGACTTACTTTTCAACACTCAGGATTGGACGGAACTCTACAGAAAAATGCATTTAATATTTCAATAGTGGAGTCACCCATTCTGCAGTAGCTCTCCTAAGCTAATGTTTTTCGTTTCCTTTTCAGCACTATGTCCCCACTTCTATGCTATTTAACTGTTAATGGGTGTTTAATTGAGCTGCTATGGCCCGGAGAAGGCAGCAATATACACAACTTAACAGAAATAAATTTGACAGACGTTTCCCAATTGTTTAGACCCAGCCCCTTTGCAGTTGTGAATTACTCTCTTGCAGAACACGAAGGTTGAGATACTACTACCTTTTATTAATGCAACGAGGTGCCGGGAAGCTAAAGACATGATCAAGAGACGTAATTACCGCGAAGGCAGTGAACCATACTGTGGAATCGGAAGAGAGCGCGTGACTAAATATTCAGTCAAGTCACTGCCAAGTTGCTATTATTTTGTTGTTTTAATCTTAAAATTTTTTCCAGAAGCCATAAATATAGATGAACATTAATAATCTAAACAGGAAATATGCCTTCATCATTTATGTAGGCATCCTTTCTATTATTTACAGTTGCCTTGATACGCCAACTTTTACTCTAAGCATAATAGGTCATAAGTTCCTCTGTCTAAATCCACATTACAAAGGTAAGGCAACGCTAGATTACAAGCTGACATTTCGACGAAATTTTAACTTAACCTAATGTTGCATGCATAAGCTACTGAAATGGCCAAGTGGATAATAAGTAGATGGAAATTTGCTTTCACCAGGGCTTGCGTTATTGACAGCAGTATGATCAGCTCTGAGCAGTCAGTCATAAATCCCCAAAAAGGTTGCATAGCTTATTTATTTACATTTATTGTCTTGACTACAGCTGAATGTTCAGAGTGCTCTACCTTATTTATGACGTGGTTCAAATCAAACAGGGACTTTTGGATTTCTACATTTAAGAAGTAGGAGAAAGTGAATCTTGCCACAAATATGCATAGTAAGGTATCCTAATTCAGACATTTTATTAAGGTACTAGTAGTGGTGAACGAGGTGTCTTGCTAGCGGGTGAGAAGGCTCCCATCCGGACTCTAGGAAATTGCCTGTAGGTTGATGGAATGCTCTGTTCCTCGACCTCAGTTGTGACCGTTTTTAGTATCTTTAGCACAACTGTAGCAGTTGGTTTTGTGTAAGCCTGTGGAACCTCTGTCTGAATCTCAATGCCTGGATATCGGAGGTATGGCACGTGAGTATGCGGCTCCAGAAGAAGCCAATCTTTCCACTGGAAGATGTTACTCTTGTCGAATATTGCGTCTGTAAGTTAGGCTGCAGAGACCTTGGTAAACACCACGGCCGAGACTGTTACTGACAGTTTAACTAGTATTTACCATAAGCTAATAAGTTCAATGACAGACATGTGACATGAAAGGAAAATGCTCTTGTCAGATGTGCATGACACTATTGTCGAACACGTTAAAGCCTCCACTCTCTTGCCTGTTTACTTGACACGGTCAGTCCGCATGGTAACGGTGGTATTGCCTGATTGTATAGGCGAAAGCCAACTGCCAACGCATACGTCTTCGTCTACTGCTACGGGGAATAGGCGGGCTGGATGAGTCAATCACCTACGTCATGATGTAGCGCTGGAAGATAGTAGGCATGGCCCTAACGTGGCGCGTGTGAAAGCTAGGCGGCTACTCCAATCGTTTGTCTCTGTCTGTACTAAGTTTACAAATTCTGGCGTTGTTTACTAGAAGGGTGGGAATGCTATCTGTATTTACACAATCGAGCTTGTCACGGTGGATCACACATCTATTTGGCGGGCCATTTGGTGATAAAGTGAAAAACCTGACAAGGCCATGTGACCCTAAAGCACGTATGGTTTTCAGTACATCTCGATGTAGTGGCTTTCTAGAACCCTACTGCACAGGAAGGTGTGCGTCTGTCTGTCGTATCTATTTTCTATTTTAGGCTGTCTACCAAAGTCAGGTAAATCTTCTCTCTGGGACTCGAGATTGTCTCAAACTGATGAAGGACCAAAAGATTTTCGATGCTCTCAATTTTCAGTTTTCCTCTTCATCCACGCAGTTACAACTGCGCGCTGTTTTTGACTGCTTGCTGACTGACAGGTAATTGAAAATGACTTTTGCGATTTTACGTTTCATCCTTCAAAAAGCAAACTGTGAAATCATTGGTTATCCATAAAACAACCGCTCTAAGGCAAACAAATCTAGTTTCAGCCGCAGTTATTACTTAATAATGCCCTGTTCCTGCCCTCCTATGTACCTCAATTCACCTTGAAAGATGATGTAGAAGTAGTAATAGAACTTGGCTTTTATTTCCTCAATTTGATTACGCGTTAACTATCACGGAAGAGGGATATCTTGTGTGAGTGATGAACTGTAAAGACCCACTAAAGAGGGACTGTCGAAATGACGTTAACGTTTGCAAACTATTGGTTTTTACTCATTGGGTGGAGTTAGAGGGCTATAAGAGGACTTGATAGTCCCTTTCGCATATGGTTCAGGGAAAAACATTTCCTCCTAAAAGTGATTAAGAAAAACAAAGTAGTTGCCGTAGGGTATCGTCTAGCATTTGCTAACATAAATGAATGAACCAAAGGAACCCAACATACATTGCTTTTGGAAAAAGTCGCCCCTCTCCCATTTTGACTTAAAATAACAAGGACATTGCCCTAAAAATCAAACTGGAAAAGCACACAATGTGCAAATTGTGGACCGGGAATAAAAACAAGTTTTTAAACAATAAAATTAGTTATCGTAAATACCGAAATGGAGACAACGACTAGGCATGTGACAGATGCGTAAAATTGAGGAAGGGAGGAAGAAAGGAGTACATGTACATTTATACAGTAGTGATTAGGATGAATAAGCGATGGGACTGTAGTCCTCTACTTGTTCCCGAAAGTATTTATGCCCCTAAAACAGAGCAATGCACCAGTTAGGAAAAGGGAAGTAACCGTGTTAACAAGGCTTTACCACGCTCACCTCAATGAGACCAAACTGCCTACGTAATTATTATCAGTAGTAAAGTTATTAGATTATTTACAGGCAGGAGGAGGGCTACGCTCGGAGTCCGTTTTGCTGACTCAGTCGCGATTTCTTGGACAGAGGAGACATATTGTGATGAACTAGTGCGCATGATGTGTCATTTGGTTGACCAACATCGAGTACGAAGCTTTTGGGGCCATCCTCTGTAGAGGGATTCTCATTTTCTGAGTACTGGTTGGGGACAGCTGAACGTGCGGAGAAATACGAGTTAGACACCGTTAGACCTTCTATAGATTTTTCATCTAAAAAAAACAGTCAGTTAATAAAGTACTTGTACTCGACTAATCTAAAATATATTAAAAAAAACGCTAGCCGATATGGTCGAAAAATGTGGACATTCAATGAAACCGAGATTTCAAGTTCTATCTTGGCAACAATTCCAGCAATTGTAAGCCAGTCGTTCACCCCTTTGCAACTAATAATAGTCGACACGAATCGCTTGTATCAGCCTAGTCTAGTCCCGACTCGAGGTGGAGGGTAGCGTTGGGTACGCACGCCTGAATTTACCAGCCTGTGGTGACGAACGAGGTATCTTGTTAACCATAACCCTAACCTAAGGTCGGCTGTATTACATCTGATAGTGGCTCCGAACATCCCCGGCACATGGCACAGCAGCCATTCCTGTGGACAAACATTAGGTTCGGTAGTAAAACACCTGCCTGACACTTAACTCACATACTGTTAACTTAAAATTACATAAAAAATGTATTTTGTTGACATATTTTGCCATCACACTTACCATGAGGCGAACAATAGCCAGTTCCTCTATTTCCGTTAGCATTAGGAATAGCTGAATTGTCACCACCACTGTTAACAGAATCAGCACCACTGACGAAGGGGAAAGGTGTCACCTCATCAATCCTCTCTCCATCCTCTCCCTCCACCCACTGAGGACGTCCTCGTTCACAGAACTCAAAATCTCCTAGCCTTCGCTGAGCTAAAAGACCTTGGTAGCAATCTTGCATCGTCGTCTCAATGCTGCTTAATGCCTCGTACTCCTGATAATGCATTGATTGGAGTGATGGAGGTGGCGGATGGGGAGGTGGTGGTGGAGGTATAGGAGGTTCCTCCACAGACGGATTACGCCTAGAAGCCAGGAGGCCACTGTATTGGTTCATAAGAGCATCGGTAACAAGGGAATCGGAGATGGATGACTGAAAAGTACCAGAGATAGGAACTGAAGTGGGTCGAGAGCTCTGATAGGTGGGGGGCCATGAGGGATGCAGGGGAGCGTGTGGGTGTTGAGGTGGTGGTGGTGGGGAGGCCTCTCGTGATTGGCTTGAGGTTGGATTGCCACCCCTGGAGTTAACGCTATTGGCCATCATTGCTTGCTTAAACATGGCTGAGTGCGTCAGGTCTTCCATGCAGTAGCCGCCTAAAATCGTTCCATAATTGATGACATTACTAATTGCCCTCACTAAAATTTATTTTTACGTAGAAAAGCGGATAAAAATACTAAAGATCCTGGTAAAATCGGTATCCTTTTGGAGCTTACCCGAATAGACACTACTACCACCGCCTCCACCTGCCATGGAGGCGGTTGAGTAGGGTGACATGCGATTTGAAGGTGGAGGTGGGTTGTAGACACCAAGATGTTCGGGTGACAATTGAACGGTGGCTCTACTACACGCTGCGTGGAGTAATGACAGACTTGGCGGTGTTGAGGAATGTTGACTGGCCTTCACGAAAATGTTTTGGGCGGATTCCAATCCCCTTGCTAGACTGTTCATCGTTAAAGAGGGCGTCTTGAAGGCTGAACTGACATTGGAATTGGTATTACCACTGACACTAGCACCACTGCTGCTACTATTACTACCTGTCTTTTTACGTTTCTTCCACTTGGCTCGTCGGTTTTGGAACCACACCTAAATGGTAGGAAAATCGACTTATTAGTTACTTGTCACTGATTTGCAGCACTTTTCTGTACTCCTAACCATTCCTTTCCGACAACATTCCCTTCTTTCAAAGATCTCGTAAACTTACACTTATTATTCCTGGGAGGCTTGCAATGGAAAAAAGAAATTTATCCAGAATGCCTGAAGCCAAGATGAACCATTACAAAAGGGCTTTATAAAATACACTTTCACTTTGGTCACTCGGGGAAATACTAGTCAAGGAAGAAGGGAGGGTAAGGTTGCAGATGAGGCAGCATGGCCTTCTCCCTCATCCTCAAGGTGTTCTCAAGGATAGGTTCTGTAGCAGCATGAGGTTTTACTTTGTCCCGTAGGAAGAACGCTTCCTTCCAATTGACTCCTTTACAGTTGTAATCATTAAACATTCAGCAAGAAGTTTGAAGGGTGCAATTTTTTCACTACAATCCACCACAGACGCACTCACACGTACACACACAAAGACGTCCTCTACTATAGTGAGTGGATCGCCTAGGTGCATAATCGGCACAAAATCGACCATTCGGCACATGCCACTTAGTCAGTCATTCAGTCAGCAAGCAATGCAGGTGATGGAAGTGAAGGCCATGAGGCTTGAAGACTGTTCCTCGAAATGTTTTCCCCCCAGGATCCAGCAATTTGTTTTAAACTAGCCCTGAGCGGTGCCTTCAGCTGCTGCACCTCCTCCAATCGCAGCAAGAAACTAGCTTCCGGAAGGCTGCAATCGGTTTGTCAAGCAGACGCGCCTAAATGACACGTCACGGTGCAGGAATGGGTTTTAAAGTGGAATAAAGAATAGCGTATTACTGAACTGCCTTATTTTTCGTCCCACTTGGCAATCTAAATACCATCTTGAAAGGCAGACGTGATTGGTGTACCCCAAGTAGATTTTAATACCCTCTGACAGTAATAGTCAATCACCGCACAATCTGTTTGGCGTTTGGAGAAGGCTATGAACAGGAAGGAGACTGTCAGGAAAGTCATTTTGTTGGTCAGGACCAGCTAAGTTGGTTTCTTCAAAATTTTGAAAAACGAATTCTTCCCAATGAGCAGGCGCATTGAAAGAGCGCTGGGGATTCCTTCAGAACATTATCTACTAGCCGTTGGAGATGTTGCTAGCGAAAGTCGCAAATTTTAATTAATTTTAGCTCATGAAATAAAATGAATCTTCACCTTAACTAGACGACCTAACAGGCACGTTCGACATTGATACAATGGGGAAGGAAATAATGGCTGTCAGTCTCTGACCTCCTCCCCTTGCTTCCGCACTTTGGGTGGATGGAGGAAAAAATCTATCCGATGATGGAAAATTAAGACGAAAAATTTGAAAATTTAATATTTTTTGGGAGGAAATCACTTAACGACATTTTAGTGTTAAAAGGAGGAGTGTCGAAACATATTTCAAACTGATTTGGCCGACCATGTCAACTTATAAGCCAACCTTATCGTATCGGCAATTAATATCTTTATCTAACAAAGTTTTTTCCATTTTCAACACTATTTTAAAAAATAATTTTGTTAAGTTACTACTTCAGTAGCAAATTAGCACTTTCTCTACTAGCGTCACATATATGTGACATCTATTCCTAATCAGTTTCTGAAATCTAACCACCTTAATTCCTCCTCAAGTGGTTTGACTGAATTGCAAACAGCAAAGCTCCATAAGAAAAATAAACTCTATTTTCTTTGCCATCTTGATAATGAAATTACTAGAGGCTAGCACACAAACTGACCCTTTACCATGCATAATATTTTCCACTCTTAGGAATTTAAATAACTACATAAATAGGATTCATTCAGTAAATACAAAAAAATTAAGAAAAATAAGCAAATCACTTTTGATATCTTCCAATCAGACTTTCGAGCGGTCCAGTGCCTTCCTACAGAAATTCGCCATGCTGAAGCCCCTCAAAATTGCGCGGGGCAACGAAACAGCGTCCCATTTTGTGCCCACTACCTCTTCCCTCCTGCCTTGGCCCCCCCTTGTCGTGTCCGGTGAGTAATCGCCTTGTTGAGGTGTCAAGCTTCTGGCGTGCACAAGCTGTTCTCGTGTAAGTGGCTGCGTGGCCACTCGTATGTGGTCTGTGTAACTCTCCCTCTCCTGAGGGTGTATGTGCGTCTGTGCTTGTGAGGGTGCGGAATCTTTGAATTTTCTGCGACTCACGAGTGCGGTATCATGACATCTCACGCGTCAGGCAAACGAGCATAGCTCGAGGCAGAGGAGGTGGTTGAGGCAAATTCTATGCCACTCCGTGGTTTGGGGAGTAAAGGCAGGACGGAAAGGGACAGTCATGTCTGTTGTAGACAGAGGTGTGACTCGACTAAACATCCAGCTCTCTCCGCCTTTAGCAGAAATCCTCAAAGTTTTCCGTGTTCCTTCCTTTCTTTTCCTCTTTCTGTAAACGAAGATACTGACTTCATTCGTATTTTTAACTTTGCGGGCTCCTCACCCTCCGTGGGTTGGTTGTCATGGCAGTCAATGTCTCCTCTGCGTTAATTAAAGGACCTTTAAAATTGGAGTAGCAATGATTCGATTTGTGGATCCGAATTGTTAGCTGGTTACCGTATCTAAGCAGGATTTGCAGAGAATGCCGACAGAGGAGTTGTCGAATCGGAGTTGACTGTCGGTAAACCCCGACTTGAGTTATGCACAAGGACCAATGATACAGCAAAATCGGGTTGTGGAGATCCGAAGTTGACCTTGAAGAAGTGCTCAGTGTATGGTATTAACACAGCTGCTTATATGGTTGACAGGGGCTGACAACCCTTTCTTCAGTGATGCTTTCAGACAGGCATCAGAAAGAGGAGTGGTTGACGTATAGAATGGCACATTATCCAGCTACTTGTCTTATTGCTTTGAGTTATCGATACCCTGATATATTACACTTTTCAAAAGACGTTTTTTTTAGAGCCCCAACGAATTTTGCCGCGCATGCTACTTCCGGTTAAATAAGTAGTTTCTGCCCTACCTCTTTTTCCATTTCGTTATGGTTGGTGCGCTAAGGATGACACTCAAGAGAAGAGGGGATTTTTATAGTAAAGATATTTAGATAGGCAGGGTCTTCACCAACAGATGATGTGAAGGTCATCTGGGCTTCATGGCACTTCCACCCCTTCTACATTTTAATAGTAAAGAATGTTCTTTTTCAGCCATAATTGAGATTCCTGTTAAGAGAGGAACCAATCCAAGAAAACTCAACCAGTTTATTTAAATAGCCATCTGTTCCCCATTAAACGTTTTCCTAAACCGCATTAACGTCTTTTAATGACCCACTGATAAAACCGTGGCTCCCTCTCCCTCCAGTAAATGCACAACCTTCTCCCATTTTCGTCAGCGGAAAGAAGGGAGGCGTCTTCTGTCATTTCTAATAACAGCAGTATATCGGCAAATCTTAGTTGGCGCATTGCATTGGGGGACAGTGCCTTTACACAATCGAAACTAATTAAGATTGCCCAGCAGCTAAGTAGAGGCTTAGAGAAACTGATTTGGTGGACGAAATAAAAAAATTATAACGAAATACCATTGTTGCCAGATTAAGGGCTGGCACTTAAGAGCAGATTCGTTCAGGTGCAATGAAGTCCTCCCTTGATTGTATTTTCGGGGGTTCCAAAGTAGCTATATTGTTTGGTACTATGTAATTGCCTGTTGTGTTAAGTGGGTGTACAATAGGTTGATTTTGCACTTGTTAAACAATCATTTGCACCGTGATTTTGATGAAACGAAGTTGCGGTTCGTCAGTAGTTTCCTATCAGTACAAGATGGGGATAGGTTAATTTTTACGTACGATTCGCAATCGTTGGGAAAGAACTGAAATCGGATTATCTAGTGGTGTTGCTGCAAAACAATGTCGTTCTCCTTTGGCCCCCCCCTCCCCCCGCGTCAGCAATTAAACAAGACGTCGCTGCGTATATTCACTCCCTCTTCGGTCGCGAATGAAGGTGGGGGACGATAGGGATGAGGAGGGAGGTGAAGGGATAAAGAGATTGAGGTGAACTTTTCCACACGCATGCATGCACACACGCACATCATTTGAGCATAAATCAAGGAGTGCGTGTGTGTGTGCATGCGATCTAGCGAGGAGTTGTGTTTGGCCAGCAAAATACCGCCTAATCACCCTGGCCTAAGGCGTACTCACACGTACGTGCGCATGGGGGTGAACAGAACTCATCCGCTCAGAACACACATCTCCCGCATCCCCCCGGCCCCCCTTTAAGAACAAAATTGTTCAGCCTATGAGCAGGCATCAACTGCTTCATCCTTCTCCCCCCCGCTCCCACCCCCACCAACGCCACGGCCCCTCTTACCCACCGCCCCTCCGACTAGTCGCTTTTGCGTACACACGCTCGCGATGGGGGCGTGGGGAGGGAGGAGGAGTGAGAACAGGAGCGGGAAGGAGAGCGCGAGATTGCCCTTGCGTGATATACACCCATCTTTGCGAATTCATTGTTTGTAGGCTTGCATTTTCATCAAAAAATGCAAAAAACTGCAATCTAAAATAATGACGAGTAGTGTACCCCGATTTAAGTTGCGGTTATTAGGGGTGTGGAGAGAGAGAGCTAATTGGGTCCTGTTGCATTTGCAATTCCAATTTGGCACAAACAAGTGCGATTCCATGGAGTAGTTTGCAGATGGCTCCGCGAAATGAACTTTTAACTCAAATCTTCTCTATTGCAAATAAAATTCTCCAACTTACTTAGTTTACTTACTTCACTTACTCCACATTCTGTTTTATATCGCTTTTTATCGCATAAGTGAATTCCTTGGATAACATTTGAACGGCGTCACAGGTTGTAATAGTGTAGAAATGCAACTCACCTGAACTCTCGACTCCGTGAGCCCGATCCGCAAGGCCAACTCCTCCCGCATGAAGATGTCTGGATAGTGCGTTTTTGCAAACACCCTTTCCAACTCGTTCAGTTGACCAGGAGTGAATCGAGTTCGATGGCGTTTCTGTTTAGCTGAGGCCGCGGCAGCTGCTGCGGCTGCTGCTATGGCAACACTGTTGACAGCGGCTACACAAGATGTGGCAGCACTGGTATTCTGTGATTCATAGCCCACAAGAGTATGGTAGCTATCAAAGCCACCATTACTGCTGGCGGAAGCGTTATTCGCTGGCGTCTTGGTGAAGTGTGTCTGAGAGTACGATTCCGCATCTTCATCGTCTGTTCCAACATTATCATCCTCGTAGACATTATAGCCAGCACTGCTGCTCGTAGTAGCTTCCAATTTGGGAACAGTTGAATGATTGGTGCCCAACCCAATCGTCCGTTTCAGAATGTCGGTGTATATCCTACCTAGTGTTGAATCCGACGGCTGTTGGGACTTTTTCATTTCTTCCAATGATTTGTCTGCATCGGTGTTTAGAGTCTGAATTCAAAAATGAACTTCAATTAAATATCTGTGACTAATAAGAAAATGTCGACTTGATACGGAATGTATGTTACGGTCTCCATCATGAGGTCAAGACATTTCGATTAACACCGCATCAGCTCTTCCGTACCATAACAACACAGTCCTTTCTGGACGTCATAACGTCCCCAGGGTTGGCTCGGAGAGGGAACTGTTAGATATTAGCTCCATGGAGCTACCCTAACCTGTGTGTTTGGTTTGTGGATGCGACTGATATGAAGCATCGTCCCACCTTGAGACTCATCACTGACTTTGGGGTCAAGCGTCTTACTCCCTTGACGTAAAATCGTTCTTGGTCTGTGGTTGCTTTTGAAAACATCAACCAAGTTGTTATGGTCGTTGGCGAAAAACCCTTAAGAGAAGAAGGTAACTGCATAACAGGAAGATGTTTACTATCTCGGGCTCTCCCGTCTTCGCAGACTTCAGGCATTAGGGTCTGTCAACAGTCCGTTAGCCAATCTGCATATCCGAAGTGAATTTCCACGTAGACATCCTCAAACACCTCTAAGATAGATTAAGAAACGGCTTTATGCGGACCGTCTTCTGTTATTTTTGTGAATTAATGGGTTATAGTGTCCTTCTGATCCATTTACTTAATGTAAGAATATGAGAGTCACAAATGTGTGCGTTTTGGGGAAACATATTAATCTAAGTGACACAAAGTACCTCCACCGAAATAATTAAATCAACGAGGTAGTGAGAGAGAGAGAGAAGAGGTGGAAATAACCCAATGGAGCTTGCACAGTGGTTAATGCTGTTGTTTAATAACCAAGACAGTGTGAAATGCAATTGTCACACTCCACTCCTCTCCCTCTTTCTCCCCTTTCTCGACTAAAATTTGCAGCACTTTAGTTTTCTCTTAAATCATCAGTTAGCCCAATCCGCGATTTGCATATCATCGCGGGTGGTAAACCGCATGCGAGCGAACACGGACACATACACACACAGAGGTTGGAAGATAAAAATGAATTTGAGTTGTTAATGGATATGGACTCGCTCCCTCTCTTTCTTCCCTTCCCTTTTTCTAGGGTTACTATGTCAAGTGAAGGAGGATACACTAGGCATTACTGCCAGCCACATCCCCTGCAGTCGGAAGCAATTAGGGTCATTTTTAAACTGCGTCCCTGCCTTGCCCCTCCCCTTTCCTCTCCTCACCTCGCTGCTGGTTGGGGATACATTACTGGGCGTCACCAGAGAAGAGGTAGAGAAGCAGCTTCAACTAGCCCCAAACAAGGGCAATTTATCCTCATTCTCTTTCTCTCTCTCTACTCGACTCTAGAAGTGTGATTAATTGTGATAAATCGTATCACCACCTGTCCATCATTGGAATTTCTGTGTCCCTCATTAATACACATTAAAAAATGTAAGTAATTAATTAATTACTTAAGACGGTCTTTGTTCATCTTGCATTTCGGTGGATAAGGGATCCCCCTTAACTGGATGAAATGAGAAGTTTACTTTGGCTTTCGAATCTAGGAAGTAACCTAGAGGAGGAAGACGCGAGGGAAAGAGAGGGGAGGTGATGGAGAAGGTACTGATGGTTAAGTATTGGATCTCCATAATTCCATCCAGTACAATCTACTACAGTAAACGGTTTTAGGAATGAAAGAGGACAAAGTTACACTCCACATTTTTATTCACAATACAGTACTTCTCCTCCCCATTCCCATTTTAGGCAAGGCAAGACACATCAACGATCTACTTGCGATAAATTTGCCCCCCTCCTCTCTCTTGCCTCATTAGGTGGGCAATTTTGAGTAGGTATTCGAGTGGGGAGTCAGCTAGTTACTGCTCCCACCACCGCCACCAATGGTACAGAGTTCAGTGCAGAGCATCTTCGCCTGGCGTCTAAGGTGGACAGAAGTCTCTTGTGCTAATGGAGATTAGTTAGGAGAGGAGGGAAAATTTCTCTCCACCGGCGCCAAGTGGTTCTGGTGATGCCATCTTTTTTGTCTCCTCGCCCATATTGCCCCACCCCTACACTTCTAGTTGGGAGGAGGAAGGTAAGTCAATTAGGTGGCGCCAACATATGCTTCCAATTCCCTTGCCGCTAACTGATAGACATGGTCTTAGGGTGGAGAGGGGGAGGAGGGGCAGCAAAGGGAACCAGCAATGATCCTACCACCTTGATAACCACGTGCGTGGGTGCGTGCGGGTGTTTCTACTACTGCTGCTGCTGGGTCTCACTTCAAACATGTAGACATGGAAGCACTAATTAACACAGGAGAAATGAAAAGGTAATCAGGCAGTCTTGAGAGCTCTGGCTCCCACTTTACAGGGTAGACACTGTTTTTTTCCAAGTCCTACAGCTCAAATGTCTCGCCTTTTTAACAATCCATGGGAGTTCTTTTAACCAGCACAGAAGTGAAGCCCAGGCTTAGTAATCGGTAATTCAGTTTTATATATGGGGCACTCAAAATAATACAAATGTGTGGTCACTACCAGCTGCACCAAACTGCGTCCCTTAAACGTATTGGTTGGTTGTGAAAAAAGTGAAGTGGATATAAAAAGTTCAAGGTCAAAGAGTAGGAGTAGGCTTAGTTGTGCAAGTTTTTGGTGCCGTACCGGAGAGAGTTGTGATTATTGAGCGTCTCCAGAGGTAGCCCCCTTGCAAAAGCACTAGGGAGTAATTATGGAGACAACTTTAGTTAAAATTGTCTTGTGGATGGCTAAGTTTGATATCCAGCATTGCAGTATACTCGTAGGTAAGCAGAATCTTCTGCCTTCGTGAACTCGCCCACCATCCAAGCGATGTGGCCTCGGGTCCATGCTTGTAAACCACACCAGACCTTCTGGACACGAATAGTAAATCACCCTCCCATTTCAGGTGACCAAGAAGTCTGTGTGGTTGGGGTTATAACTGGTAGAGACGTGTACAAGGCGCAGGTAGGCATTAATCCATCAGTGAGGAAATCTTATCAGTGCTTTCTACTTTTCTCTTACTTTAACATCTTGCATCCTAAATTGTCGGTTGGGCCTACTTAGTGAATGTAATTTGAGGTGACTGTGGTGCGGCACGTCTGTGAAGCATCGAAAGCTATCTTTCCTTGGCATACACAAGGGCAGAATCTACCGTCCAGAAATAAGTAGTTCAAAAATTAATTTCTTTTAGGCGATAAAATTACTGTAAGATAGGTGCTTGGGTTTGGGAAAGATCCCGCATGGTAGCTACTAAGGTAGAATCATGTGCCACCAAGTTAATGGGAGATTGACGTGTCAAGGTCAACTGAGGGTCACACTTAGCTGAGAAGAGAAAGTCGTGATTGAAATTAAGAAGATGAATAAATGAGTTCAACCACTGGTAACACATAGTGTTCTTCACCTCCTTCAAACACGTTATAAAATCTTCTCGTGTATTTTCATTTGTCTAGCTGACTGATTGACTAACTCGGATGAGAAATGTCATCGAACAAATCAACGGTTATGTTCCCGCTTGATCCACTCAAAATTCACATTTCTAATACACGCGGTTCTTCCTCCTCCAAAAAAATTCTCCGAAATGACAAGAGAGGCCATAAAGTTGCCTCAACCTGAATTCCTTTCTCACCGTCTGTTTAGTCCTCTGATTCATATTTTACCCAAGTGATGACGGACACCTTGCCTTGACACTAACATTCGCCAATCACATGACCAAGGATGAAGTCAAGTAGACAGATGAGCTATAAAAGTGTAATAAAAATGGAAGTAGCGGGGCCTAGATTTTTTCATGTGGAGTCAAAGCCTCTTATAAAAGGGGAAGTGGCTGCAAGCTAGTGTCCCGTTGAGAGAGGATTACACCTTGTAACCAAGACGCTTTATGTTTTGCTCAACAAATCCCACGAATTTAGTTTTTTAGCGCAGGAGTGTATCTGTGGAGAGGTTTTGATCTACGAAGATTACTAGTACATTTCTTACTCTCTTCAAAACTTGTCTTTATTTCCACCTTATGTTCATAGATCTGCTGCACGACTGGAGCTATTTAAGGTGGGATGGTTACATGCCGGTGAGATCAACCTAAGTGCCCCATCTGGTGCCTCTTCATTGAAAG
Organism: Echinococcus multilocularis; assembly: GCA_000469725.3. Lineage (NCBI taxonomy): Eukaryota > Metazoa > Platyhelminthes > Cestoda > Cyclophyllidea > Taeniidae > Echinococcus > Echinococcus multilocularis. The sequence continues at coordinate 1,551,919 of LN902842.1, read as the reverse complement.
TAGAATGAAACCTTTCATCAGATGTCAAATTTAAAAGATATTCGGCAAGAAAATCACAACATTATAAGGAAAATATTTATGTGACCACATGAAATGTACTTTAACCCTACCTACTTGAGTTTTCAATCCTCAGGTTAAATATTTTCATGACATATCAACAAAAAAGTAGACCTTTGTAGGCCTTTTAAGGTGGTGGATAAAAAAATTGTATCGATGTGAATAATTTACAACTATCTTGACATAAACCCACATTCTTAAGTAGAGGAAAGATGTCAAGTCAAATCGGGACCTTGAAATTGCCATGTTTGGGTAGGCATGATGCTGTGACTGCAGTAGATGCCGTGGTAAAGTGTGTGTGCCCTGATAATGTACTAATATCCGTAGCACTTGTCGTGGGTCAGTACACATCGTTAACCAGGGTAGTGGCTGAAAGCAATAGCATGGAAGAATGGATGGATGGATTCGATAAGAATTGGTGGACGTACACTTCAACCTTTAGATCTCCACTTTTGCCTGTGATAGCTTTTAAGTGTAGTAGTTTCACAACAGGACAGTTTTGTCTCCCAGACGCAGTAGGCAATTAGTTCGAAAACACTTAACTTATTTCGACCGCGGTGATTCTCAGGTCACAGGACAGAGGCCACTCCTGTGGACGGCGCACTGCCCATGGTACAAGAGTCGAACTTATCCTTCTTTGTGGAGCATTTAACACAACACAGCCAGTGGAGTACACTAATTGACACTTTGTAGCCTCAGAAGGTTAATTCAATCGTACTGACAACCTCTGTTAGTTAGACGCTGAGATAAGTTTCCAAAGGCTGCACAGGATGCTGAAACAAAGAAGTGCTAAAACTTGAACGTTCTGTAGCTGTTTACTACAGTGGCATTGTGTAAGTAGTCTAACATCTGGGAAATAGGCGAACCTCATTGAGTTGGTTGTTACTGTTGTTGTTGGGTGGAGGATTCGAGGAAGTCGGATATGACTCCTGTCCATTGCTGGTTGCCTCGGAGTGCGGAGAAGATATGACACGATCCACTATGGACGGTTTCGACTCGTTTGTCGTCTGCTCAACTTTGGTCATTTCCGTCTTTGTTTTGTGGCCGTGACTACTGCTGCTTTGTGAGAGTTGTTCCCTGAAAGCTTGGTGATGAATTGTTGCACCTCCGAGCTGAATGTATCCACTTTCTGCTGCAAACGACAATACCGGAAGGTTATTTTGACCTTCCCACATTTTTTCAAAAATTTCTCTTGACTGCACAGGCAGCGTGTTAAATAGCACGATATGCATAGTTAAAGTTACCCAACTTCAAAAGAACTGGTGAAATCTTCGTCAAAAAATCTTAATTAGAGTTAATTTGAAATTGGTCTCCACCTTTCGCCCTGATTTAAGGAACTGTCAACTATGACAGCCGCTTGCGTGCACATTGTTTCAAGCAGGAGGAAGAAGGTGGGAGTTGTTTTTTCTTGACGTCATTGGCCCTTGAACTTTTTGACCCAAAGTGGAGTTTTTGGAGGTAGTGGGGAGGAGGACGGAAAAATGGACAAAGTTTGTGTTAAATGCCTTTTTATTTAACCGAAGGTAGGCCTAGTTGGCATTTACAATCAAAAAGAGCGATCTTTTAGCAAGAGATAAGAAAAGTTTATCCATCGGCCTTAATTATTTTTTAATTAGGCTGAATAGAAGTTAAGGCTAAAATAAGCTACCATACTACTGAATTCTCAGTTCAGTAAATGTTAAGGCTGTTGACAGTAGACATCCGATTTGATGCAACTAGTTGTCACAAATGTGGTCTTGGTGGTGAAAGTGGGAGGCAAATTAACCTTCTCACTTATCTATTTATTTACTCCCTGTCGTGGCCTAAAAGAAAATATCACCGAAGAGAAAGAAATGTTTGGGGGTGGTCCACTTGACATCGACAATAAACCTGCTAATCATTTCCTTCTGGAAGACCACCTTAGCAAATGATACGTGTGAGCGATGACGGAAATGCGATACCTCCGAGACCTTTTTATTATATGAACGTCAATCACTGCAAATCTCCTAGACATAAAAAGTGAACAGTTTGGTCATTATTAGAGGCATCACCGAAGGCCATTTTTTCTCATATCAGTAGATGCATAATCAGAATTGCGTCCACCTTTTTTTTAAACCCATCTCCTGATTTTATGGGAGAGACGAAACTCTCCGGGGGAGGACAGGTGTGGGAGTAAGCGCGAGCAAACTTCCTGAAAATTAATTAAACGAGAGATTTTCGCTCTCGGCTCGACGGCATTGTTGAGAGACACACACAGCTGACACAAAAGCGGACTTCCGGCCATTCTCTCCCTCTCTCTCTCTCTCGCCCTCTCGACGTCTATCTCTCTCTACCTGTGAGGATATTTCTTCTCCCCACAAAACAATCACATTTCGCCCTATTTCTCTCTCTCCTTCTCTACTTACTGACAAAACAATCTGGAATTAATCAAGTTTTGCTCTTTAGATCCCTAAGGCTCTTCAGCGTGAGGTTTAGTCGACTTAGTTCAATAAAAGTGATGAAATGCGTCCAAGGTCAATTGTTTCTTATCTTGGAACAGCCTTCTAATACCAATTTATTAGGCAAGTGCCTGAACAAGTGATTGTCAAACATTTAGGTAAATGCGAAGCGAAGATGTACGCGATTGCGGTTTAATTGGGGAAATGTCAGTCATTCTCATGATCGCTTCGAGGTAACAAAGTTATTGTCCGTTTTCAGTAGAAGTAGGCAGTCCAAAATTTCGAAATGGTTACTTGTTTCAACTTTTTATAAAAAAGACTCCTTTTACCACATTCACCACTCGAATCTGTCTTGGAAGCGATTCGACCGGTGCAGCCTCTCAGGTGCATTATTTCGAGTGTGACAGCAACGCTCACACTACCACCTAACTGACCGGTTTAACTTATCCCATCCAAAATACCTTAAATCTCCCCAAATCAAAAAGATTCTGCACCTCTTTTTCGGCTTTGAAATCTTCCTATCTAAATGTCACTCCCAACTTGATGCACCCAGATATCACATACAATTAATGGGCACGTGTCACAGATGTGTGACGTTGGGAGCGTAATTTTAAAAACAAAATGATCACAAATCTAACCACAAAAATGACATTCGGGATGTAAAAGTTATTATCCTCTTTATACTAATTTATTCAAAAAGTGTAGAAAGACTACAGATATTACTCACTATCAACTCGCTTTTTCAAGGTATGACCTATCTTACCTAGCTTTGCGACAAGCTTGACATTGCCGCGATTCTCGTTTGCCTTATGCTTAATTATTTTATTGCTGGAATTGTTACAGTATATGAATTGCCATTTTGTCCAAGCGTTTCTTGTTGGTGTCACATATGGATGACACGTGCGATGCGGTAGTTGATTTTTCTCTAATGTCCTTATGGCGATGTGTTAGCCAAATATCGAAAGAAGAGAATTTTACCAAGCAACACTACAATGGAGTTAAAGTGTACCCTCAAACTGAACTCTCTTTGAAAATTGCCTTTATGTGGTGCTATAAGTGAGCGTGACCACAGAAATGCAGCCAAGAGAGTACAAAATTTACACCACTCCAACTTGTATTCTGACGTAGTGTTCGAGGTCTGTGCTTTGATGTTGCCTACTCACGCAAGCTCGCAATTCCAGAAGCAGCAATAGAGACCGCAGCACCTTTCAGCCAACTCCCCCCCTCCTTTCTTTGCCTAGCTCACCTCGTGCAAGTACCACCAGCGTAACGCATTGTTCGTACTACCGTAGAGTTAGGATAGATAACTCAAAGTGTACTGTTGGAAGGTAACATAAAAGGGCGAGTTGGAAGAGAGGAGAGCAGAAGAGCTGCCATATGTGGCTTTTTTATTTTGAAGTGAGCCAGAATAATCAAAAGTCTCGATCATGGTCGAACAAATTACCCCACTAGATTGCTGTCTTTTCAAATGCATGTTTTAAACATTTCCTTGATTAATCGCGAATTCGAGAGGAAAAATTGTATTATTAGCAGCCAAAATTATAAGAAAAGGTCTAAGAGTGCCTTATTATTTTAAACCTTATCAAAGTTCAAGAGGGTAACTTATTTACTGGTTTAAAGACTTATAATAACCGCCTGCAGCAATTTTTGTATCCTCAAGGTCACCTTCACAATTAGTGAAATATTTTAATGCTGTACATTAAACCATGGTGGACTTCATTTCAAGTGTGTGCCTGTATATATTTCATAATATTTAGAATTTTTTGTGCCTGTACGGCATGACTATTAGTGCAGAAATGACGTTTCCATCTCGGTGATTGTAACCTATTTAAGCCATCAGCAATCACTAATGGAAGATTCAGCAAAGTTTTCACAGAGAAATACATATTTAATTTTGATATTTGCTAGGTAAAAAAAGCAAGAAGTATTTTTTAGAAGTTTAATTCCACGAAAGTGTTGAGAAGTAGATGGTTTAATAATTCGCAGACCACGAATTGCCAGATTGTAATCAGACAATCTATTAAAACTTGCTGAGCCGGGCCGACCAATTCTGCCATCAGAACAGGACAGAATGCATAAGTTTTAAATTTTTTGTTTGCTAGATTATTTTTTATCAATGAGGAGATAGTGTACACCGATGATGCTGATGATGATTGTGGGGGAGCGTTTCAACCGCCTTGTCAAATAACAGAAAATTGAAAACAGACCAGACAGGGCTAGGAGAGGCGAGGCGATGATGACAGTCAAGGCACATGTGTGCGTGCACACACACACACACGAGCAGTCTTCTGCCGGCGAGCGCTGAAGCAAAAGGACGACGGGTTTCCCATGGGAGCTTGTGTGTGAGAACGTCACGCAATTTATCCGCCCCTTGCCACCTCCCCTCTGCCTCACCAGTAAACCCAAGCGGAATGAATGAATCAAAAAATGGCAAAATCACACCCACTCTCGGAGGCAGCAGATTATTGTCACAGATCACTCCTACTTGCACTGTAAATCTCAAATCACAGAAGAATCGACCTGATCTCTCCCACATGCATACACGCACATTTACAGGCACAACTACCGACTCGTTACTATTGGCACTAATATCCCTTGCTTTAGAGTAGCTGGTCAATAAGTCGTACAGCCATTTACAGTTATTGTTAAAGTGCTGGTCATATGACCAAATGTCTTGTCACCTGTCAAATTGGCTTTTAATTCGCTTTTCCACCATTCTTCTACCATCTATTATATCATCAGTATCGCCCAAACTCTGTGTGCACATTAATCAGACGAGTTTACTTAAGTGTACGACCAGGTTAAGTGACAATCGTCTGGCATTACTCGTCATGCAGGCAGCCGAGTTGTTCGCTTGTGCGTGCTTGTGTATGTGTCGCCTAGCGCATGGGTCACGCTATTTCCTACCCGCTCTCTCTCCATCTCGCCTTCTTTTTTTCCACCGTACTCCACTTTTGTGCCGTGAGTGTTTCATTATGACAGCGGTGCAGCAAACACTACGACATTATTCTCGCCATTGGATTAAAGTAAAGGAACCCAAAAATCAGGAGATTTTCTATTAGCATGAACTCATGAAAGGAAGCGATTCATTTTAACAACAGTTAATATCATACAGTCCGCCTGGATAAGCATCACATTCGACAGTTACTAAAATAGTATCCACTCCATGGTTTGCCCTCTAAGTTTAGACAGTTCACTAAATGCTAGATGATTAAGGAGTTCAAGATGGCGATGATAGAAGGCCTTCCAGCAAGAAATTGATTAGTACTATACCCTATCGACAGGGAGGCAGACCAGATAGCCATCTTTGGCGGCCTAGTCACGACAGCAAATTTAACCACAAATGCTGATGCTGCTGCGGCGATCGCCTGATTAGACCTGCTCGGGTGCGTGTACGTGCAAGTGTGGTTCTGATGACGGTGCGAGTCTTGAGAGGCGACAACACGTCGTACGTGGTCGTGGTCACATTATCTCTCCTTAAAATCTCAATATGACACGCCAATCGAGTGGAAGCTTCTCCAAGCCTACTTATTAACTTCCCAAACGAATCGATTTGTCATTTCCAGGATGAACACTACCCTTCTCCATGGCATTGAAGTTCGGTTTGTGGTTTTAGAATTCAGTAAATGTTCAAGGAATAATAACGGGAGCTTCAAGTAAAATTCTGCAAGTAGTATAAGTGGAATGATTGGGATAAGGGGTAGAGGGCTTGGGAGGGGGGGAGAGGCGAGAGGAAATGCTTTACGAGCAGCTGCTAGCGCCGCTACTTCCCAACACACAAAAGTTGCCATAACAGATGGTATCGCTGGTGATGCGGGAATTTATGGAAGCCTCTCTCAGCGTGTGTGTGTTCTGATATCTATGGGTTCGATCGCCGCTGGTTCTAGGGGATGTGTGTGGGTGTGTGTATGTGAGTGTGTACACAGGAGCGTGCATGCATCTCCAAGTGTGAGGCTGGGGATAAAAGACAAATGGCCTAGGCCCAACTACCTATCTAGCTACCTCCCCACCCATCTACCTACCTACCCCGCCTACTTACTTGCACTATCATTATGCAAAAGCCATTGCAAATTCATGTTTGGGATTTTTATGGTGGGGACATTTTTATCGGAATTGATTGTTAAACAAGCCAACGACGCCCTAAATGTTTGTACAATTTAACTTCCAGAAGTAAAGCATTTTGGTGTCTTTCGTAGATCCGTTATCGGTTCGTCAGTATTTCGCATTGTCATGTCATCCTCTGCTAGCCAGTTCCATTCCAGAGTCTCGGAGTAGAACGAATCACCATCGAATGGGTCAGTTTATCCACTGCTAAAAATTTAGGTGCCTTCATTTGTCCTCCAAACTGTTGAGGTCAAATTTGACAGATCTTTTAGAAGGTAAAAAGGTTTTCACAGCCAGTAAAAGTCACACCAGAAGAGAGGTGGTGCCAGCTGGCTAGGAACCAAAGTCGAATTCTCTCGTACTTGCAAAACCGGGTATCTAACTGTGCGCATTTTACGAGTGTCATCGCATCAGAATTATTGAGAAATTGTAAAGAATTTTTCTCCCAAGGCAGTGCAAAGCACTCGCTCATTGCCTCACACTTCTGCGGCTTTTTCTTATCTCACGAGTGAAAAGCAAAAGCCGAGCAAGAAGCGAGAGGGAAAGTGAAAGTGCGATGCAGTCACGAAAATCGCTCTTCCACTTAGCGACTAACAGCCTGTTAGCTTAACCATACATCTCAAGGTTCTATGTTTGCCTAATGTCTAAATCGCTAATGAGTGTGACCTCCGTGTTTCATGTCTCGGCAGGGAGCTGAATAAACAGAAGATAGGTGGAGTTTTGTTTTAGTTCCTGTAAAAAGAGGAGTGAAGGGAAGGGAGGAGACGAGAAGGGGATGGGAAAACATAGGTTATCTACGTCTTATCGCAAGCAAAAGTTATAAAGTCCAATCAAACTCACTTGAGGATAGTGCCTTCTGAAAAACATCCGAGTTGGCCTTATCATCAATAACTTTCGACCCATAATGATCAGACGAGAAGGCAAGCATTGTATCCGGTGGTGCGTAGACAGTATTGGAATAAACGGATGGTTTAAAAATTGGTGATGCGCAATCCCCATAGGGATCTAGTGGGAATCCAGGGTAGATACCGCTGTTTGCCTCGTGTGGCATAGGAGAACTCCAGTAATTCTGGTGACTACTCATATACTGCTGCATCATAACCATCTCAGCCATTGTGGCTGGATGGTAGTCGCATATCTGCCGCTCCATTCTGCACTTCTACTCCCGTCTGTTTCACGTAGGAGGTGTTTATTCACGCCTCTGGTGTGTGCGCGTCGCGTCTATTGGTCGGAGGCGAGCGGTCTTGTCTTGGTCTGGATTGGTCTACCGGACTCGCGCGCGCTTCTTATTGGCCAATACCACGCATAGTTGGTTGTATCAGTGATATCGGTTTCCTGACATCCTCTGGTGGATGTATGAGCAAATTTTTTTGTTTGAGGCTAAGCATAGAGGTTTATTTTAGTCAAGGTGCCAGATTAAGTCCAAAGTTATTCTGATTAGCCAGCCCGCTGAATTTCCCACTGCGTGATGAATTGCAGTTGTCGCAGAAGGTAGTCGTTTTTTTACCAACGTTGCTGTTCCGGGTGTAAAAAATTCAGGATGTGCCCTTGGGCTCCCTAAAAAAAGTGCAGATTTAGTCTTCTCCAGTAAGGTTTTCTGGCTGAGAAAATTTTAGGCCGCTAAAATTGATGATTCATTCTGGACTGTTTTTAGGTATTTGTATAAGGCGGGTGGCTGGAAGATTTTTTAATCCTCTAAATGTTATTTGTGGGTCACGATTATTACATAGACCAACTAGATCCATTAATGTAAAGTTATAAAAGTCAGATATTAATTAGGCTTAAGTTGGCAAGATAAAAATTTAATCCTTTCATTAAATTAACAGTAATTTATGGCGAGAAAGTGATACAAGCTGCTCGCTTTTCAGTTGGATACGCTCTTGAAAAATTCCTTGTTTAAATGCTTCCTTTAAACTTGGGATTTTTTACGTGGAAAATTATCATTTATTAGTGGTTGAATTATAAATGGGTTCTGGAGGCTGCAATTATCGTTCTACATTCTGTAATAATGTTTGCTTTTGGAATTTACTCTTATAAATCACAAACATCGTTATCGCTAGGGCAACTAATTACCAAACGCTTGCGTGTCTTACACTTTGAAGTTGAGATTTAGTGTCTTTGGCAAGGCGGTGCTAACTTACTATCCACTAATGCATGGACGAATTAAGGGTATGTAATGTTATATGAGTAATAATATATGCAGACATTTTTTGTCACGATTGGAACAAATAATTTTTATGCCTTTTTCTACGCGAGCTCAGATTTGTGCTCGTATTTTGAAACTAGAATTACCGAAAGGCTACATCTGCTGCCTCCCAGCTCTGATCCAAAAGGACAATCATTCCAATTTCTCCGGTCGGGTGCCAAGACTTAACGTCACGAAAGGAATCTGCAGCGACTCATAGTAAAAGGACTGTCAAAGCTGCGTGTTCTGCGTGAAGGACATCAAAAAGGGAAGGGATACTACGCTGGATTGACTCAAAAACCTCTATTTATGAGGCTGGCTGCAGGACTTATACAGCGATTTGTTAATTACGTGAACAAATGTGTGCCCTTTCAGTCTCAAGTGGCTATAAAGTAAATGGCTGGGCAGTATCAAAATGAGAAATAGAAGTGAATAAAGAGAATTACTGCTTTGGGGCAAATGCACTGACGATTGGCGCATGATATGCGCCCGTTGTGGTCCATCATCTAGCCTTGCACGGTACGAGGCTTGCTCAAATCCACCCCCTTCCTTTTAATGGAGTCTGCAGAAAAGGTGAGGCTGCCACCCCAATGGAAATGGCAAGGTGTGCCACTGATGTTGTGATAACATTGCTTTTCACCCCTTTACACAAAAATTTAATGACCACTTCTTCTGGCTCACGGGTGGCTATAAAACAGGCACCGAGTGTGTTATGATGACCAACGTAGACGGTTCGTGCCTCTGTTTTTTGTCGGCAAGATAACGAAAAGGATTGATGATTTTCATTGTAAGTGTTCACGTTTCATCCTCCTAATCGAACCATTTTACCTACCCAACTCTTTACAAACGCATCTACCCATCTTCCTGCCTATTCACCCACATATCTGTCCACCTACGAGGTTGGTTTAAGTCAAATTAAGAATTTTTGAAAGAGGTGAAAACTTTATCCATCTGTTTGCCCTGACCTCGGGAACATTAGTCCACTCATTCGTACTAGATAATTATTTATTAACGTTCCACTTACTCTTGCGCTGTGAGCTGGAAATCACCAGGACTTACCTGGCGTGGACCCATGCCATTCCAAAATTGACACTATCCAACTGCCTTATCGCGAGCGGCTGAGCGTATTCCAACTGTGCCATACCCCAGTCAAAATCCTCTGTACATATTCTTAAGGCGGGTAGTACGGATTCGTCTCATTTACACTACCATTGTCTGGATCCTGCTGACCCAAGACCTTAGCGGAATATCAGGTTTCAAATCTAAGGGATCAAAATTTTACCGAACCGGCTATCTGTTCAACCAGACAGAGGTTCGATTATTAACTGACTAAATTTTCTTACAAATTAATCAATCTAGTTATGTAAAGGAGATGCAAAAATGCCATCTGAAAGGAAGCAGGCATCTACAAGAGCCATTTCCACGCATGCACGTGGGACCCAGTGGTCTTATCTCTTTTCCAACATCAATCACTCATGCTGCCGCCGCTAACCCTGCCACTCTCAAAAAGTCTGGAAATGGGGCACAACAGAAGCAGCAGATGGTCATTCAAGAGTTCCTTCTCTCAACTGCAGAGCTGGGAATGGGAGAAAGGGGGTAGCAGGGGGAGGAAAAGAAGGAATGGGGATTTTTTGAAGCATCATCCCTTAACACGTTTTGAGACAACTTGTTTGCTTTTCGTGTGAATTTTCACTCTAACTTGCGTGAGTGCTCAAACCACGTTTGGCAATATTCTAACTGTGCATTGGTCATTATATGTTACAGATTGTTTTAAGCATGCTTGAACAGAGTTGATAAACAAATTTTTTAGCAGCGAAGGCCCAATCCATTAGCCTATAAGGGTTAGTGTTAGGGTAACAGAAAAAAAATCAACCACTACAGCTCGCAAATAATATCTTCTTGAATTGATGCTGATCCAATGCCACAAAATGTAACTATCCGCTCCTTTTTTTTAACTGATTGCAAAAAAACCCAAACTATCTGTTTCCGACACTTGATTTGGTGCAGCCACTTCTGCTAGAAAATAAACAGTGTGCATATTTTACACATAGATAATATGTGTCAGTGAGTAAATTGTTGAAGAATTTTATTTAAAAAATAGCACCAGTAACATCCATTCCTGTTTTGAGATCTTGGAATAAGCGCTGGATATTCCTATTTAAAAGCAATTTTACTTACAAACAATTAAGTAGTATTTAAGGTGGTTAGAACATTAATGGACAATTGCGAATTTAACGGATACTGCATGATGGTGTTGGGAATTTATTACGCCATACCAATTTTCCAATGGTAGCAAAAATAAGAACATTTATACCCTAAAAGTGTTACTTATATTATTTCAGTAAAAATACAAAAGCGGTCGGGAATCGGCTGCTACTCAAAAAGTTTTCATAATCTAGGCATAAATGCCGGATATAAATGCGTTTAGTTTGGATAAATCAACAACATCTCAATTACGATACTTCAAAAAAATACTTATTTTAAACACACAAACAAATCTGCAAGGTACTTATGTAGGTTTACCGAATTCAAGTAAATTTATTTATTTCAGAAAAATAAGTAAGCGAATGCTAATTCTAATATTTCACTTTATTTGCCAATAAAGCTAACTATAATGCTTTAGTTTGTTATTTTGCTTACCTATTTATTCTATATTGAGGTCCTCTATATCCACTTAACCGAATTGAAAACTTTAAAAGTTGTGAATTAACTTAGAAATGACTATGACGAGGCAATTTATCTTGGTTTTAATAGTAAAAGTAGGAGTGACAAAGAAACAAGCAATCTATGGGCATTACAGTAAACTAAATTCCATTAAGACATTAACTGAACTGAGAGAACATTCGACCTGCTAGATAGAAGTAGTTACGGAGCGCGCTGGATTCCAAATCATTACCCATTTTTACCATTAGCACAATTTTTATGCGTAATTATTTAATTAAGTTTTGTTAAAGAATTTTATTTAAAAATAGCACTAGTAACATCCATTCCTGTTTAAGATCTTAGATTAAGCGCTGGATATTCCTATTTAATAGTAATTGTACTTATAAACATTTAAGTAGCATTTAAAGTGGTCAGAACATTAATGACGTTATTCTCAGAAATGCAGAACAGCATTTGATCATTCCCATAAGGTGGGATTCAATACTTTCGCTGTTAGGGTCTCAGAATCAGGTCGGGTCTTTTCTCTTCCATAGTGCCACCAACACCTGCATTACCGGCACACCTGACGTTAGTTAAAAGCAATTACCCTTCCAAACTAAGAAAATCCTTCATTCACTGAATTGCCGAAGACTTCAAATCTATGATATAGTTATAACTATGATGTAATCTATAAGTATAAAGCAGTAGGGGGCGCGTCACATAATTGCGACGTTAAACACAAGCAAGAAAATTGGCGCCTCAGGCAGGCATAAATGATGCCGATATGCATTGTTTCCATCATTGGACTTTTCCAAGCAGTTTACAATCGTTCTTTTTGTTAGAATAATTTGTAGTTTGAACCAACATAAATTACTCGACAATAAACACAATACTGTCGTTAGGACGTAGTAATTGCGATTGCAGGAAGCTGAGGCATGAGTTTAATTCGTTCCAATCCCAAGCAGGGTAAATCTTATGATTATAAAATTGAGTCCTTCGGTACTCCCTTCAAGCAGTTTGTCACTCCTAGCATTGCCTTTTGCAACTGTTTTTAAGAGCACGCCCTCCTATAGTCACGCATTTGTGACGCTTAGGTTGCCTTTAAGAATCCGATATCACAGGGAAAATGGTCTAGTTTAGAACAACAATTTGATAGGAGATTGTTGCATTTTGTCTATTTCACCTAACCTATTTCTTGATGATACATTAGAACTGCAAAAATTCCGGATTCCTCTAATAGTCTACTCTTCTCTGAGACAGGTTCTAGATCTCGAAGAAGTCGTAGAATTCAAACGATCGAAACGGTTGCTTTAAAGCGAAAAAATCGCTTCTGGAGGGTGGACTTACTTGTCACACCCTGGAAGAATGTTGTTCACACCCAACACGGACCTGCAGCTTCAGGACCGAGGGGCTATCGGTTCGTTAAGTGGGTAAATGAGGGGCACAGTAGAGAGTACGGTGCCCGGAGTGATAAGCTGACAAAGTAGCTCATAAGTTACAATAAGTCCTTTTAGTGAATCACGCTGAAACCACAAAAAATGCTTTTCTTGCTCATCACCTAGTTTTGCTAATATGCAAGTGGTAGTAAGTCTGACATCACTAAGCTGGCAACTGGAATTTAATGCAAAGTCTTTACCCCGACATAGTCAACTGAGCTTTGCAGAGAAATTGCGCGCTCCCTCTCTCTCAGTTTACAACCAGCACTTATCCGACTTCAGAGTGTAGGGACTTGAAGACCAATTTGCTGAACAAAAAAGGAAAGTTAGATCAGGACTGGTGATAATTGAACTGCCTGCCTTGAACGACCGGAAATGAGAGGCTATGAAAGTGACAAGTTAGGAGTAGGGCTGTGCGAGACAGCCCCCACTGCTTCAAGCTAGCAGTCAGAGCAGTTACACACATTTCTACCTACCTTATTTCTGTCTCACCTTTATCCCCTCTATGGTTATTTCTTATTAGCATGACATGTGATTTGTTAATGCCAAGAGAGAGGGATTCACGCCTAGAGAGTCCCCAGTAGATCCCTGCCGTAGTGGCTTGACTTTCAGCAAATGGCTGAGTCCAAGTATGCAATTCTATCTTTAATGCACCACTAACAGAGCAATCACTGTCTTGCGGGGATGAGGTAAAGGATGGGAGGTGAGTGGATCAATTTGGACGCAAGCAATGACAGATTTGGTGGCCTGGCTTTGTAGGTCTGTGCAGACTCAGCCATCCATAGCAGCTTCCTACTACTGTGACATTTAGATTTGCTGTCAAGTCATGGGGTTAAAAAGTTGACAAGTGGAATACTTGAGCTCAGAGGGAAAGAAAGGATGCAAAAGAGTATTGTGTGATTTCAAAAAGAAAAAAAGAACAAACTGTCGTCTAAGTGGTGAGTACATTGACTAAGTGTGGCGGCAATGCAATAAATTAGGGATTTAGCTGCTGCGTGAAGTGTCGCATCGCAGTTGGGCTGAATTGTTGTACAGTCAAAAATCCCATTTAAAATCGGCGGAGAGCGCCTTTTGTACTGTGCAGATTTCAGAGTGGTTTGCTAAACGGTGCCGCATTTGCACTGAAACGCGACAATTACACTGCCGAAATGGAGCAAAGCAGCAGCATCGCCATCATCGTCAGTCTCCATCCCTCCTTCCTTCCGCTTCCCCCCATCTCCCCCTCCCCCCGCACTCCCTTTTCCCCATTACCCACTTCGCTCACTCCAAATCATCGTTCCCGCGTGCAAGTGCGTACGTGCGAGCGCGCTAATGGTTGTGAGTTGTACTCAGAGGGGATGGACACACGCGCGTGCCTGTCCGTGCCACGCTCATGTCGATCCACCCGATTGGCTGGCCAAGGTCAGTTGTAGAGACGGAAAGACCGGTCCGGTCGATCCTCACTTGTTCCAAATGCAATAGAAGTGGGAGAAGCAGGCGAGTAACGGGAGGAGTCGGGCATTTTATGCATTATTTATCCTCTAGTGCACATACATACATTACACGCACGCATACACACTCCCTCAGTCGCGCACTGGCTCACGCAAATACAATCATTCGGTTGGCCTCAGTTGTCATGTAATACAGCCTCCAACCGGTCCCACTGTCTCTCCCCCTATTACCCTCCATCAAACGCACAGAATTTTTCATGACTTATACTGAGAGTTTGTATAATGCTTTTCCAATGCCGAACCAACTTGAAGAAGAGCACAATTGCCTGTACTGGGAAGGACGTGCTGGAATGTAGCAGAGCCCTTGTTTCAATGCACCATGCAGCAGTCACAATCACCATCATCATCACCACCACCACTACCACCAACGGTGCCGGCACAGTCCCCATCTCAAGCTATTTGTAAGCTCGACCCTGGGTCCCAACGACCCGGTGACCCGGATCAAATCCAACCGGATTTATCCCACCTCACCCCAGAGGAGCGAAGGATTATTGAGGATGTTATTAATAGGCAACGACAGGAGGAACTCATCGATCGGTAGGTCTTACGTGTTCTGGTCATTCTCCGGGTCCTCCTTATAAATTGTGATTGAGGGCAGATTGCCGATTTCTCACAGTTTAATACGGAGGGAAAGTACTGAACCGCCTCCCTTCCTCTAAGAGTTTCTCAGTTTACAAGGGTTTCAGTAAAGAGAGATACAACGATCCTTCTGGATCAAGCGCTTTTAGATCTTAATAATTTGTTCTGCACATAGGAAACAATATTTTTTGATCATTCAACTACTATAATTCAGTAATGTCCACCAAGTGACAGCTTGACATCAAGATTTAATTAGTCTACTTCATTTGATCTGTAAATAACACTTTCACTACCGGGGTGTATTTGTGGGAGGGAGGAAATTGACCACCTCAACCACTCAGGTGGCTTGTCACTGATTTTCACTGATTTCTCCACTAATTCAACTGTTGCTCAAAATGTGTAATTGTTCTCGCAGATAAAAAAAACTCCAGCATCTCTTTTATTGCTCAACGCTCAACTAATCTGGTGGCTACAATTATCATAAACTGATGGAGAAGCCATGTCACCCATCTGTGACCCCGGAGTGAGGTAGGAAAATAGCGGCCTCACCTATACGTGTGCCACAGATGGAGGATGGGCTTAGTCATCTTCAACCCAACTTTAAATAAGTGACGATTTATATTTTGGGTTAGTAATCCAATAGCAGTCTCCAAAATTAATCTGTAGGGAGGTGTTCACAATCTCCCTCCTGATTGGTTGAAGCAGGATTAAAATTTTTGAGTGGTCTTCTGTTTAGTGACATCAGTGATGGCTACGCTTAAGATCTAATCGAGAATCACCTTAAAATTCTCATTCGGTGTTGATCAAAGCAATTTTTTCCCAATTCATATAAATAAAGATAAAGCAAATGCATTTGAACGCGCGAATAAAATATGTGCAAAATCCGATTCGTTTATTTGAAAAAGGTGAATTTAAGGGGAATTTTGCAATTCTAGTCCATTTGTAAATTCTTGTTCCGCTTTTTCATTTGCAGACCAATTGTCCACCATTGAATTAAATGTGTGTATAGGAAGGAAATTTTGAGTGCCACGTATATGTGACGCTTGTTTTGAATGCATTAAAACATCTTTTATCCATAGACTGTGCGAAATTCGGCATCTAATATCAGAAAAAAGGTATATTAATTTGTCAATGTATGATGAGCGAGTGGCTGATACCCTTCGTCATGATTAACCCCTCAATTTACCCAAGATCGACCTAAACGTTAAGAAATAACAGTGAATGATGGCTAATCCCTGGACCCAGTCGTCGTTGGCCTCTTACATCACACGAACTTAAAGTAAATCCCAAAGTGGTTTTCATATTTGCTAAAAAGTCCATTTTTTCTTCTTTGATGGGGAGGGCTTTAAACGCAGGTTACGGACGATTAGATTGCTCATGGGGCAGCATATACTGCCTTATCCAAGTGTATTTTTACTAAAAAAGAGGATGATTTATTGAGTACATTGATGACAAATGGCCACTCAGTTACCGACTTACTAGAGTAGGCGCGTCAAACGCAACGACAGCCTTGTTCTCATTTGAGGGCGCACAAAATCCATTTTAGTCCTTCCTTTATCTAGGTTATACTTGTCAGTTTTGCCTAAGGCACGATTAAGTTATCTGGAAGGTTGCTATCCAGCTTTGTGTTTCCTCAGTGGTGGAGGTGATGTCTTCTGGATGATATAGTGATGGCGCTTCTAATTGTGTTTAGTTTAACCCGTAGCGGAGTAAAGGGGGCACACACTCAACATGGAAGTATGAGCTCGACAGGAAACGGGAATTCCTCGCTCCTTTATTAACCACATCTGATCGAATCGCTGCCTGGCATCAACCAGGTTACCTCTGAAGCCGATATTAGGTACAAGAGTGGCAGACCTCCATCCTACTGTCGTGGATGGCGGATAGGGGGAGGATGAAAAACGCCGATTTATAGTGTATGGGGATTTGTGGTAGTATAAACAAAGACGGCTACCTCTTGTGAGTGTACGATGGGAGGATCAACATTTGTGGCATCGTTTTTTACTTACCCAAATAACGTATATGTGAGTAAATTGGCCAATTTGGTTGCCATTCTCAAATCAAAAAATGTCCGAAGTGGTTGTAGTGGTCGATCCTCCTCCTCCTCCTCTTCCGTTAACAAATTTTTAACTTAATCCATTGCCATTATTTAATGAAATAAGCCGATCTAATGCTGTCCACCCCCCAAATGGGGGTCCGGGAAAATGGCGATGGTCAGCAATTTCTCCCTCAGTTGCTGAGGCCTATTATGCTGCCTCGGTGATTATCGGAACAAATTTACAATTCATTGTTGTTTAAATACATGCTTCATTATCCCTACTATTTTGGTCGGTTATTCGAAAATTCTTTTGTGAACTTTGCCCAATAAGATAGCCCTTATTAAGGGGTTTTACTTGACCCTTTGAATTCAATCAAGGCCTTCCTCTACCGTCATCGCAGAACTACATCATGCCCGAAAGTTGGGTTTAAATTATTTGGTAGTAACGAACCTTGATTTGGAGGCAAAAAATGCATTTCTGTGCATTCGGTGGGGCCTTGAGCTACAAGGTTTGATTATGAGGCGTTCAAAGTAGTTCGCATCATTGTTCTCGAGCATCTATTTCAAAGTTCTGGATATTACCGAATGCACATTAGGTGTCGGTTTCCTCTACAAGTCATGCTCTCCTCCCATAAATCTTGTTGCAGCTTCCCAAGTCTTCAGTACAGTGGTATGGAAGGGATGAGAGGGGAAGCCATCAGCAAGGCCTTCAAGCCACGTTACCAAAGGGAAGCACAACCTCCGGAGAAAAAAAGTATCAAATCACTCAAAATTCTGCAATAAATAGGGGGTTTTGGTGGAAATTAGATGCGGCATCCTCACATTTCTCATCCAATGAAGAAAATTCCTCTTCTACAGTAATTTGGTATAAATGTTTTGGTTCTTGACTTGTGGCCTTTATCAAATGACAAAAGCCAAAAATTTAGTCCTGTTGTGCTATTCGAACAGACTGATTGAGTTTGAAATAGCAAAAATATAAGTGAGGTGTCCCCTGTCAGAGGATAATTACACTTTCGTTTTATTAACCGTAACACATTAGTAAGAGTATGGCATCTTACAGTTTACTTTGACCGGATTTTCTCAGAGACAGGTCCTGGCAATAGCCATTGATCAGGAAGGTTGGTAGGTTGATGTAAAAGCTTTGTACTGTCTTTCCATACTGTGGACAGAAATTAATGAAACACGCCAATTTTTCTTACCGACAGTTATTTTGAAGTCATCCGTGTTTGGTGCACAAGCAGTCAAAATTTCCCACTCCCAATGCTGTCTGCCAATCAAATCTCAAGTTGTGTTATAAATTATGTTGAAATTTCTACTCTAGAATTATCGTTTTTTATTGTTAAGACTTATTCAAACCTGGTAGTTAATCAGTCCGTTGGTTGGATATGAAATTGTAATTACTTGTTAGTTTGAAGGAATGTCCTTTAGAAACGTAAGAGTTGTTTTGTTTTAAAGGCGCTTTAAAATACTTACTCAACTTTGATAATTTTTTTCAGAAACTTCTAGGCATAAATTAGCAGAAAAAGAGCCTTCCACAATCCCCGCGCTATCATTAGCTAAAAATGTGAAATGACCTTCAAACTGTCTACTGATTGGTCGATAAGCAAAGCCAAGACAAAATTATTAAAGCAAAGGTGGTCAAACTCCCTAGGATCCAGAGATAAAGTTAAACTAGGCGAAACTATGAAATTAATAGTAAATCTCATTTAACTTCCTCCAATTTTTGCGCTATTAGACAATAACGGTTAAAGGTAGTATAGCCGATTTCACACGATAGCAGAGGCAAACAAGATGGCAGGATTAGAAGTAGAAGCAGTCTGCTTTCCTTCTCCACTGAATAGCAATTATAAACGCATGCGTTAGCTAGAGAACTAACACCGATTTAGTTAACCCTCTTGTTCACCGGTCAAGCATGCATGCAGATTGTGAACGCAAGCACGCGTACGTGCGCACGCGCACGCAGGCACACACGTTCGCACGCGCGTGCACATACTAGCGCTATCGATCGATGCAGGGATGAGCACGAGGCGGTGTATGCCACATGCCATCAAACTGCGCCCTCCTATTGGCTGCTGCCACTGTTGCTGCTGCTGCGGGGTCGCTCTCGGCCTCTCCCTCGCTTCTTATAGCGCTAACACTTGCACTTGCACGACTCTGCGTACGCGCGACACTTTCACTGATTTTTAGATAATTTACTTTCCCCGTTTGCGTCACGTATCCCCTCTCGGATCTCGCTCTCTTGCGTTCGCTGACGCCGCTGCCTCCTATCTGGCCCTATATGTGTGTGTGCCGTCATGGATATGAATGCTGGCAGGCCGGCGTGTGTCCGATGCGGGGAAGTGTTCACGTCCGAAGGGGATTAGGGGACTCACAGAGTACCTAAATGACCTGTACGCTCTGAATTGCATTTATTAATTCATCTTTACACACTTTCGGCACTCCGTTAAGCTAGGACTGTGGGATCAACTTTATAATCAGAAGGTGGCCACGTCGTGACCAAGAGCACCAACGAGGCTCTGCTTTAAGTATCCACTTTGCTACTTCTTTTGATGATGGATTTGCGATTTAAACTTTTTAATAGGCTTGTTACCTGAGTGTTAGGAGGAAATGAAAAACCATAGCTCAAAGCAAATATTTCTTCCATTTAAAGCTATGCTGTTCAATTAGAAACTATTCTAAACTATTCTACTTCTGTTTTGCTCAGTGTGTTAATAAACTAACCAATGAAGAGCATGCGTCACACATATGTGACGCCTGTAGCGATTGATTCCATTTTTTGGACATTTAAACTTCCTGGGAGCTCAAAAAGTAATGCACCATCTTAATTATGAACTGTATTTTAGATAAGAGTCCAGATTAGCAGACTTTCTTGTTCAACAAAACCAAGCCGATATAACGGGTGCCGCTTTCGAGGGAGAACAAATCTGATTGGTTCAGAGACCTCCTTTACTCCTTCTTTTCTATCAGTGATTTGTTAGGATTTCTTTTTAATTCTACTTTATTGTAATAGGTTTTTTTTGGCGTTAGCCATCCAAAGAGAATTGGTTTTTTTTATGTTTGAATCGTTGAAATGCATTCTTTCCCTAAACATACCTTATCAAAGATGAATATAATGGAATTTTTGTTTTTTTGCCATGTTTGAACAGACAGTGCAATTTGTTAACCACCATATCAACACCGGGTTAGTGTAGTGCCGTAGGCATTAGAAGGAAGGCATTACTTTCTTCTTTTAAGGCTAATGTGGTAGACTGCTTTCTTATTACTTGGTGAATAATGAAACATCTCGTCGACAAGATCGAAGTTGTAAAACTGGGATATTTACTTCTACAGAAGGCTTCAAGTAATTTTCAGTCCTTTGCTCTAATCTTTTCATCAAAACGACACCTGTTTTAGTAATGTAAAGGCCTCAAAAATGGTCATACGTCGGCGCGTTCCCGGCCTGCAGCCTCGACAATCATTCCTGTGAACAAATGTTTAGTCAGTGTGTGGAAGGCTTGGACAACTAGTGTATAGCCAAGCTGTTGACTTACGAAATTGTGCAGGATTTGTACGAATTCTTCTATGAGGTAGACGAGGAAAACAATACAGTTATTGACAAAAACGATGACCTACGATTCTCAAAACGTAGCCCACGCACGTTTGATGCCTGGAAATCTCCAGGTAATCCAGTCATACTAACAATTCTTTCTGTGACGAAGCAATGCGATAAGTGCATAAACCTTGAAGATGACTAAGTGAGGAATTTGTTAACTCTCTTAAAATTAAATAACCGCAGCATTGTTTACCTAGATGGAAAGCTGTTTAAACGCCTTACATGATTATTTTCCCAGCTCCCAAGCCCTCCTCTCCATACCCATTTGTCAAGTCGTCCATCGGGGCTCCAAAGTATTCCAACGCCTTCCAGCCCTAACCGATGCATCCCCCTCCTCCTCTTCCACCTCCACTACTAATACAGCTTCCGCTTCCAATGCTCAACTGGCCAATAGCATCGGTGGCCCCGTTGCCCGAGCCAAGGACGAATTCTTTGGGGGAGTCACACGACGAGGCCTCTGTGCTGAGAAACCCCTACCCTCCGTCCATCACAATCGTACCTCCGGGGATCTCTTCGGCGCGGTGTCTAACTTTTTCACTAGAACTGGAGGTGGTAGTGGCAACTTTGGTGACGTCTGTGAGATATGCCATGTCACCAAGTTCACAGGAAATGCAGGTCACAAATGTGTTCAATGCAACCTCAAGACCTGCGTTCGCTGCGGCGGATGGTTTGGTACTCAGGTAGAGGAGGGGGCTCTTTACTTATGGAAGGTCGGATTTGTTTAAGTACCAATGGGCTTGGGAATTAATAAGTGTATAGTGAAGTTATGACCTAAAGCTCAAACATTTTAACTCAGGCACGTGGTATTAAGCTTGGAAGTGGGTCAGTCGTACAGGCGATCTCAACTGAATTGGATGTGGATAACCTATTTCCTGCATACTGTACCATGCTGCATAAACCTGTTGGTTAAATACTCCTGCTGGAAGTTATGGACAGAAATTGAGCAGGAGAGCTTGCATTGAAATTAGTGTTTTAGAACCTACCAGAAAAAGTAGTCCAATGTCTATCCTCTCTCTTTGCCCTCCAGTCCTCGTGGATGTGCAAAAATTGTTTCAGTAATTTATCATCTCCTTCTGCGATGACTCACGTAGCCAAGGGTGCCAAAACTCCGCTCCCTTCGGGGCCCACTTCCTACAGAAGGGAGTCCTTCTCCTCGCCTCTAAATACCACTGAGTCTACTATCAATCCCCGGATGATTCCCAAAATTGCCCCAACTTCCACTCCCGCCACCGCCTCTACCTCCTCCTCCCTCTCGGCCTCCAATGTGGCACCTGTGGAACGCGGTCTAAGCAGCTATGCAAGCGTAGCCAGCCGAACACGATTGCGGGAGGCAA
Source organism: Echinococcus multilocularis (assembly GCA_000469725.3). NCBI lineage: Eukaryota > Metazoa > Platyhelminthes > Cestoda > Cyclophyllidea > Taeniidae > Echinococcus > Echinococcus multilocularis. Next base: position 1,530,044 of record LN902842.1, on the reverse strand, counting down.
TGAAAGAGTGAGACCTTTCAGTCTGTTTAATTTCCGTCACCGGAACATGATCTGTCTCGTAAGAATTGCTAGGCAGACGGTATGAGATGATTTTGTAAGTCCCGTTAATTATAATGGAGTTTTATCGGAATCGGTTTTCAAGTCAGAATGGAACCTTTGAGATTGTCAAAGATGGGGAAGGAAGAAATTTCAAGGAGTTGAAAGTGTGCCATTTGGTAAACTTATGTACGCACTGTAGTGCTTGACTTGTATTTGTAAGGAAACTGCGGAATAGACAATTCTATTAGTACGGTGGCACCAATGCAGGGCATTCGATGTGCGCCAATTTTGAAATTTCAGACATTCGTATTCGCAAATAATTGAGGTATTCACCGCTCACTCCACAGGCAGATTCGTCTCCTTTGCGCATAATTTTGCCTCACAATTTTTTGGCTGTACGAAGATAAGGGATTATGCACGATAGTTGAATATTCATGGATACGAATCCCTGTCGTGGACTGGGATAACCACTGACACTTTTCAAATATCTTGCTGCTAGGCCACTAGGCTCCCCATCATTATACTATACCGCTGTTAAAGTCTTCTTCCTGGCTCACGGAGGTGCGGTAGTCATTTAAACGATAAGACGTTAGTAGAAGGCGTGTTAAGACAGCTGACAAGGTGTCCTAAATTTTAAGTTTCCTCTTGAGAAATGGAAATGGTTACTTACAAAAGAGGCACCGTTATAGGTGGGCAGTTGGTACTATGCCTGTACCAAATGTCAAGCGACTATTATGTGCTTTATTCTTTCTTTTACCCAGTAACCGTTCACTAAGCGAGGAGGACCGTGTGTGGTCACACTACCAGCCTACTCCCAGCTCTCATACTTACCTTCTTCACAGCCATCAGTCACCCAAAAACTACTACCAACACCCTCCAGTTCCACCCCACTCCCATCCTCATAAACACCAACACCCTCAGCGCCAACAATCTTATTCCTCTATCCCACCACGTTATCTGCAACAACACTCCTCACACTATCCCGCTGCCGCTACGGCTACCGCCCAGCATCCCTACAACGCACCCCATTTTCGACACTCCACTGGACCCCAGGTGGATTGCGCTTATAGACGACCCCTTGGGGAGGCTGCATGGATCCAACCCGTTATGCCACCTCCTTTGCGGTTTGAACGACACGCGTTTAGGTCAATGGAAGGTGGCGGGGTAGAAGGTGGAAGGGTCAGCACTACCTCGTGCGGTTCTACTGAAGACTCACCTCATGGTGGTTTTCGTGCAGGATATTTACGGAGGAGTGGTGGAGGGCAGATGGATCCGGGATCGGTGTCGGAACCCTGCAAATCCGAGGCCTATTCGCGAGGTGATGAAAAGCTTAAACCAAGTGATTATGATTGGTTGATGTGTCAGAATTTTGCCTTTCTTGAAAGCAGGATATCTCTGAGCTGTGTTTGATTATTTTGACGACACGAATACGTACCACTATCACTGCATCAAATGTCTCAACCTAATTTCACCATCATATTTAAAGTTATGTAGCACAGCCTTTAAGGTGTGATGGATAACTGTGTTCGTCCAGGTGTGTTATTTTATCTTTAAAACCTTTGCTATCAGGAGTTTCTTTAAAGGAAAGTTATCCACCACAGACATTCAGTGGTTTTGCTTTAAGATGATACCAACTCCTGTACGACTAAGGTGACCATTTCGGCATCAAGGCCGTAGCCGAAGAGTGTAGTTGCCTACTGGCAAAGAGCAACCTACATCTACCTTATTGTTTTCAACTCGCCTAATCAATTTGCAACATGTCGTTAAGTGGGATCGGTTATTCCCAACTGATAAATTTCACTGGTCAAATTGTTGTGTTGTTGGACTTTGGTAAAAATTAGGACATCTATATGACTTATAAACTAGTTATTAGAAAGCAAAGTTTTACGATCTTCAGATGGGTATACTAACGGGAGTAATATGATTATTATTACTCAAGTAATACAAGATTTGGCCCAATTTGTCCTTCACTGTTCTTGCTTTGGTAAATTCTTTATAATAAGTTCCAGTAATTCTTTCCAGATGCTTTCCTTTTATCTTTCCATAGGTGTTTAGGATGCTTAGACCGACTTGTTATTCCAGTTTTCGCTTTCTGCCATGACCTCAAGCAATTAATGAGTGGTTCAGTAAAACAATGTAAAAATACGAAACATTAAATCTTGTCCTTCTATTTAACAGTTCTTTCCAAAAATTGTAGGAGACTATCGTAAATCGTTTACAACCGAGAGCAGAATGTATCAACGTAGTATTGAAGTTGACCGCCCATCTTCCGTGAGTTGGTTTGGTTTATAAATGAAATTAATTGGCTATTTTGTACTATGGTCCATTAGAGGAATGCTGCATGAGACATATTTAGCCCTTCTGCTAATATAAATAAGACCTTATGGTTTTCATACGCAAAAAATTGTTAGGCAAAATAATTAGTCTTTACAGGAAGTTCATCTGCATTTTTTTGCCTCCCCAAGGGTCGATCGGCATTCTGGTCACCGTCGCAAGATGGTGAAAGCCTGATCGGTCAGGTGTATCTTCGAAAGTGCAGAGCAAGCGGTGAAATTGGACTACTCAGCAGCTTTGGTAAGCCATTTCTGGCTGGTGTGAACTTTATATTTTGCCTGGTCAATTTCAATTTAACTGATCACCTTGAGGTCTGTCTTTCCACTTCATTAACCGTAGCCTTTTAATGCTTTTGGCAGTCTACTTGACTAGAATGAGAATTTATAAGCAATCATATCTTCTGCATGATTCAGTTTAGATTTCTGTACCTACCAGAAGTGAACATCTTTTGGGAGTTTCAAAAAGACGCCGAAATATTTTCACTAGGAAGGACTAGTATGTATCATCGTCATTTTTTGCTGCATTCTTTGATGGATTCAACTCCAAAATAATCATTAACCCAGGATGTTTTAGGACACCTATCATCCTTTCCTGCCGGTCGATCTCTCCTTTCACCATTTCTTCAAACATCCACAACTACATCTATTCATCCATCAAGAGACAGAAGGAATTTTCATGGCTTTCGGTATAGCATCGGTCCGTCGACTGTAAAGTGCTTGCTTGTCACGTCGTTACATGGATGAGTTAGTTTATTAGAGAGGTACTATTTATTGTCATCCCCACTCATTTCTCTTATTTTGAACCCCATTGCATAAAACGTTTTGTCACAGCCTAAAGGCTGTACTCTGAAGCTATTTTTCTACCAAGCTGACTGCGAGTGTATGGAGATGCAGTAGGTGACACCAGAACGCGGTATCCAGAGTTAAGTGGTTTAAGTGAATCGCTGAAATATGGTGACGAATCACTGAAAGGTAGATGCATGAGTTTGGCGAAGGTCCTCTATTCTTGACAGTAATGCAGAATGGCGCATAAACTATTGGTAATGGTAGTGAAAATTGGGTACACGAGTGGTGGTGAAGAGGCTCAGTGGGCCATTGTTTTTCACACCTTGCATGTGTGCTACAAAGATGTGGCGTGCATTTCAGAGTGTCGACTGACGTGACATGTAGCGAAAAGTGTTCGTACTTTTGTACTACAAAGTTTGTTAAGAGTGTGAGTGTGTCATTCGTAGGTTACGCTTACGTAACCAACTCACGAACCACATTTTTATCTTACGCACTACTTTAATGGGGTCCATATTCACCTACCCTTCCTTTCTGCTTTCTATCCACAGATTCTTCCATCCCTCCAGCCATCCATTACTATCCACCCATTTCGCCAACCAAAAAAGCATGGTTTTATAAATAATCCATCCAGCTTTCCATGGTCTTCACGATTCAGTCCTCTGCAGTTCTTTGAAGTGATCATATCCCCATACTGCATTCGTTGTGTGTCTACATATTTTATGAGATACATGAATCTATTAGCAATCGTGTCCTTGTAGCTTATGGAACTAGGGAGGAAATGTGCTATCCCCGTAAGTCTAGTGTATAGTGAAACAGTAAAAGTCCTTCATTTCCAGGTCTAAAACTGGTGATCGGTAAAAGAGTTCCCTCAGATATGGTGGGAACCTTTGTGAGCTCTGTGAAAGAGGGATCTGTGGCCGACGTGATGGGCGAATTGCAGACAGGTGATGAGATTCTTGAATGGAATGGACACAATTTGCGAGGTCTGCATCAAGAAGAGGTCTCCGAGATCCTGGCTCTCTCTCGAAATGCAGATGAAGTGTGGCTCACTGTTCAACGTGTCATTGAGTGAGTCTTGTCTAACCTCCTGGGCTGACACTTGAAATTAGTTGGGTTTCCTTAAAATATGGCTCTTATAAAACCAAGTTTTTGTCTACCTAGTGATTACTGTGAGGAGTCTGATGGTGCCGATTCAACTTCTTTATCAAGGCCTGGTAAGCTAGCTTTATTTCTACCTTTAGGAAGGAAATATTGGACAGTTACTTTGCTATCCCTTTTGAATAGATGTACCATTTACCATCATGTATCCAAGATAAAAGTCTTACCTACAAAAATGCTTTTAGGTGAAGATGCAAGGTTCCAAGAAGAAGAAGAGGAATATGGTGATGATTTTGGTCCTGGAGATGCCGATCCTCACTTACAGGCAAGTAAAATTGTTTTTTTCCCTCTACCTACTGAAGAAGACCACACTAGGCTAGGTCTCATTTCTGTTACTTTGCTTCATGCTGCCATTGATGTCGTCTTGCTGAACTGGTGGATACTTTGCTGTGTTATATTAGCTCAAACTCCTATACGATGAGGAGAAGCAAGCACTAATTGTCTCCGTCCTAGCCGCCCGTGACCTTCCCCCACAATTGAATACACAGACTTGGCTCTGCAGTTCCTTCTGCCAGATCACCATTCTTCCAGAAACCAAGTATGCTTGTCCTCTATTCTGTGCACAGACGGTCGCTGAGAGCAGATGATAATGGGACCAATATGGGAGATGGGGGTACCCTTTGCAAAGTTGTCAGAGTGGACTGAAGGTCTCAAAAGCTGTCTCACTGATTTAAAAGCTCGAGGACTCTCCTGACACCTATTTACAAATCTCCATCACAAAAAATGCCCCATGAAGAGAGAAGTAGAATAGTTAGAGATTGTAGAGAAGGTATGGTGAAACTAGCAGTTAGCATCGATTAATGCCGGCCACATGTCACATATTTGTGACGTGTGGGCTTGGATAAGTGGACCGGGGTGTACGAAAATCACTTTCTGCATTAAGAAATGGAAGTAGCTATAGGATGAAACATTGTCAAAGTTTTCATTCAGTTGAAGCAAAACATGGCTTTTTTCACTAAATTTAAGGACGAAGAGTTGGTTTACAACTAACCCAAGCAGACTGTTCAATCAAAGTACAATGCTGAGTGTTGCTTAAGGATATAAGTTATGTTTGTTGTGTTGTTTTACTAGTAAATATGAACCTCGTTGTACCAGAGTTGCCCGCAATACCAATGACCCAATTTGGATCCACAACGTCACCTATGAAAACTTCGTGATAAATTCCAAGGAGCTAGAAGTTGCTGTTTTTGATTATCTTCGGGGCAGAACGGCTTTCATTGGAGAGGTGGGTCATTTTAGTCTCATGAAGAGCTGATTCTAAATTTGATGACCAATTGAAGCTTCCATGGACCAAGACAAATTGTAGTGCCACAAAACCTTCTTGAGATGGTGGTAGAGCATATTAACAAGGGAGTTCAACTTTTGTGGTGAAATCTAAGTTGAGATGGCTATCAAACCAGGCATCCCGTTGCAATAACCCTTTCTCCGCACTGAGCCATGTAGATTTAGTCGTTCAAAGGTAGCACTTTTGTGCAGTTTACATTCCATAAATAGCCAACAAAGTCAGCATTATTGCTTGTTTGGATCGTATTGACCTATCACTGCCAGTATTGCGACACCCTGAGGAGCATTAGGGCTCACCACTCCGGAAGGCGAGGCTAAGATGCCACAGACTTAGGTGTGTGTTCATAGAAAATAATAAATTTGTCTCACCAGGTATGTATTTTTTCCTCTTTCTCCAGGTTCTGATTAATCTTCAGGTGGCAGACCTATCCGGTCGTGCTTACTGGTATCCCATTCCTCCAGGTTGGGATAATACTGATCAGGATCTTTCGAGTCAGGTTCGTCCATAGCTGCCATTCACTAGGAACCAAATGCCCCATCCATAAGATTAGATCGTTCAATTAAGCAGCCAACAAAGTCAAAGTGGACTGTAGCTTCGTTTTGCCATTTGACGCAAAACTTTAAATAGTACTTCTATAATTATAAGCTTTCTTTCTCAGCGTAGCATTGTATAGTGAAACAATTGGCCTTAGGTGGAAAAACCATGAAGTCATTCGTGGTAAACAGAACCTAAGTACACTAATTGCACTATTTTATGTTTCAGGTGCAGTCTGAGAGTGGAACATTCGAAGGAGGTCAGTGGAATTCTGACTTTTTATCAGTGTATAAAACTAAAAAGAACTTTTCATGGCATGGTAAGCTCCACGTTTGAGTCAAAAATGCTTTGTTTAGATGTATCCTTGTTAACAAGAATGAAAAGTGCGGTTTCTTGTGTGTTGAAGGTTATGGAGAACTAGTAAATGCAGAGTAAATTGCCACTAACAGTCTACTTATATAATTTTAGTAGTTAAAATTCCGGTAATCAGAAAGTCAGTGGAGGTCGAATAAAAACGTTAATGAGTGAAGGCGACATTAAAAGCTTGAACGAATGCACTCTCAATATTGTAGATGAATGGTCCGGTGAAGCCTTGGCGCGAGTTACAGCTCAGGTGTCGCATCGACCGGTCAGCGGAGGTAGCGGAGGTCGGCACGCCCTTCGCAACATCAGTCCACGCTCAGTGCCCAGCCAACTGTCCGCCTCCGCTTCGGCTGTTGCTGACCGCCAAAAGCGCCAGCAACCCGGCGGTCAGCGAACCTCTCGGCGTGAGTCACGTGCGCCCGCACAGCCCGGGCCACCGAAAACCCACGCGGCTGACAGGTAGAACGTGTTTCCAAGTTTGAAATTTCAAATTTTCCTGAATACTGATTCCTTAAATTCATTACCTTCAGTAATTCGCTGCCAGGGTGCCAAACACCATGCTTACTGCAACACTAAATTACCCTTCTTTTAAATATTAGTCCTGCTTCTTGACAAAACACCCAACCGCAGACTTGTCCGAAATTCGTTGTCAGTCCTAGATTCTTTTTTGCACGAACATTGAAAATTGTCAGTGGCGCTTTTATAATGTTTTGTTTTAACGCAACATCGGAATTTGCTCTCCATTTCGCAGTTTCAAGACGCTCTGCCAATTTCCTTTTCTTGAACCTTCTAAAACACTTCATAGCCCTCTCGACGAGTCCTGCATGATTGGTCGGAGGCGCTTTGTTTGTGTACCAATGGCCACATTAAGGCCACGGCCAATCAAAACACTGAAAATACTCGAGAATGGGGCCAACACATGACTCAGCACTCAACTAGCGGACGCGAACGTAGACACCGCGTTCTGGCTGTCGGCATTGGAGACCTCATTTGCTGAAGTCGTATCTCTTGTTTACTCCGGTTGGGATCTCGATGGGCCGTAATAGAATCAGTATTCTTTTGAAGGGGGTACGCCTACCACTGTCACCAGACCATCAACCGAGTTACCCTTACAAGTGTCATGAAGTGTACAAGTCCCGGAGCAAGTTTATTGTGGACGTAGAGAAAATCTGGGAGGCTTACACCACAATATAGTGTCCTAGATCACCTTTGAATGTGTAAAATGGCATAGCCAGAAGGTGACAAGAGAACGACCGAAACCCCGGAAACTAGAGGAATTTCGTGGCTAAGCATAAAGCTGGAATAAAGCTCTTTTCCTACATAGCTCTCCTTCTTCCTTTGAACATCGTTTCCGACACTCCCTGTGGTTGCTCCCTTGCTTTGACTTCAATGAACCTTCATGAAATTTTTATGGTAAATGTCTCCAAACGGCACTGGTCAATTAGAAGTAGCATACTAATTACTGTGGAACGTCGCAAGATCTAACGTCATTTCATTACTTCTTTTATAAGCATTTGTAGATTCAGTCATTTGCAGGAGACATCTTCGTTCTGCTCCTCTGTGATAATCCGCCAAGGAAATCGAAATTTTTTGATCACTTGGGTCGGGTCGACTTATTGCTGTCAACATGCTATCCGTTATTTTACAGAGGCGCTAGATTCAGCCTATCCGAAGACGACCAGAGTTTCCTTTCGGACAATTCGGAGGCCTCCGGTTTCTCCTCCTTCTCCAAACTTAGTCTTCAATCCAACCGTCTACGCCAGCGCCAACACCAACGCCTTAACGCATCTAAACTGGGCTCCACTGCACGTCGGATCTCGCGCAGTCGCGCCGACTGCCATTCACCATTGCAGGATCTGCTAGCTGAGACCGGTGAGGAGGAAGAGGCAGAATTAGAGGAAGATGAAGGCAAGCAGAGTCGAGGGAGGGAAGAGAGACCTCCAGATGACCAACCGAAGTCTTCATCGACAGAGGAGAAGTCTGTTTCTTCATCCACTGCTGCTGCAGCTTCAAATGTCGCTTTCTCCAGCGGTGGCTTTACGGAAACCACCACTATGACCACTGCAGGAGCAACAAAGGCGACTGCGGCTGCCGCCACACCCTCTACGGCTAGAAAACGGAGATCCAGTATTGGTCACAGGTTCAGCAATGTGTTGGGGATATCGAAGAAGAATACGGCTACAAGTGGGACAGGTAAATGATGAGTGTGCCTGCATCATCCAATGATTGACTTACTGTTTATAGTCGGCACTCTTTGACTCATCTTGAATTCTCTTTCCAAGCATAAACCTGTCATTAGCAGGTGACCAATAGTGCGCTTACTCCGCGACTGTTTATGTCATGTCGTGTCCGACCTACCGATATGGCACTCCAATCGTAAAATGTCGGTTGAACCTGAAAAAATGTAATTCGAGCTTATCAACTTTGCGAACCGACCTGAACGCGTCTGCAAAGTAGCAGAAGAGTGTAAAGAAGGGCCTGTATGTGTGGTAGCAGAACGTATCACCCAGACTTCAAGTTTTTCGATGATGCATTTGACTGCCGTCCTCATCACTTCCTGTAGCCACGCCTTTACATTGTCACTGCGTCTTCATACTCCTCAAGGCGAGATGATACTCCACAGTAAACGCATTTCATGCATCAATCGGTAGTGGTATGAAGATTTGGCTACGGCCAGTGTGGAATGGGGAACTGATGAAACCGTTTACCAACAGTTGACTGGTTGTTGAATGTACATCTACAGATAAGAAAAATAAGGCGTCATTTCAACGCAGCGAGGAAGTGCTGCCAGCATACATCCAGACAAATGAGAAGGGCACAGTGTCAGGCGGATACAAGGCGCCCGGAGTGGTGGCTGAGGGGGCTGGTTTCGGTGGCATCGCCTCGAGCAGCGTCCAATCCTCTGTAGGTGGTGGGTTCACTGGGCAGGCTGGTCATCATGGCAGCGGCCTTCAGCACACACTGTCCAGTGTTCTCCACTCCTCCTCCTCCTGCTCCTCCTCTGCCGCAGCTACTGCCGCTAGAAAGGATCAACTTGCTCTGGAGATGTGAGTTCAGACTTAAATAGATTCTTTCTTCTATAAAATTGTTTATAATTAGATCTGCATTTGGAGTAGATTTGAGCAGATTTGCTCACTTGGAACCCAAAACATTTTCGTTCTACTTAATCGGTTAATGGTGTCCAAAACGTCCATTCTTTGAATGCTGTAGAGGTGTGCCGTTTAGACAGCACCAACTACTGGATTTCAGTGGAAGTTCCAGTTTTGTTAGCTTACCTTTGATTTACCTCCTTTTAGGGGAGAAGTGCACGTAGGTGAGTTTGTGGAGGGTCTAGGCCCAGGTCAGCTGGTGGGGCGCCAGGTGCTGGGGATGCCGTGTCTGGGCGAGATCCAGCTATCCTTCTTCGATCGAAAAGGTCACCTCGAAGTAGAAGTGATACGGGCCCGAGGGCTACACCAGAAGAACACTTCAAAACCCTTGCCAACGCCCTATGTGAAGCTTCACCTGCTGGAAGGCAAACAGTCTGTCGAGAAGATGCGAACAACCGCGCCCGCACGGCGCACCCTTGATCCACTCTTCCAACAACAATTCTCATTCTCCAACTCCTACAAGGACAAAATACTGCAGGCGAGTTGCTAGTTCTTAGACTTTTATGAGACAAAGAAACTGGTCGCATTATGTTGTAGCGTAATAAACTTTTATCCTGAACTAGAAGTCCCAATATGATTTGAACGACAGTGGTCAGTTAGAAGCATCTGCTATTGAGAGCTCCTATTTATGTCTTTGTCTAAGGGAAAAGAAGATGCAAAAACTGGATGCAGGGAACCTTCTATCAATCACATTTGATAGAACGAGATTGCAACATTCACAATCCAACAGCCTCCATTCACGAAATCCTAATTATTCGTGCTTTGACTGGCACAATTAGCATTTATAGCTAAGGGAGGTGAAGCGAGGGAGGTGGTTTTAGTCAGGTGATGTTTAACTAGGCGCTGAATGTCCCTGCAGTAGTTTTTTGTCATTTGAAGTGCTACATGGTGGGCTAGCCATCGGTGACTCTCCCCACACCTTGTCACAGGTCTCTGACCCATACCTGGGAGGAAATGGGACTGCACCACTGAGTGATAGATCTCGAGAGACTGTCGGCGAGTGGGAGATTTCACACCCCTTGCCATTGTAAAACTTACACCGGGAAAAGATTTGCGAAGAAGGCTGAAGATACTGCCCCACTCTCATTTTGTAGATATTATGGAAGCAGAAATATGGTTGACTACCTTTTATTGTTGTCTCGAATGAATGGATGAAGCTGGGTGACATTTTATGCACTGGGAATACAAGGTAGAGCTTCGTGATCACTGAAGGATGGCAGCTCCACGCTTCCAATTAAATGCATTCTAAGAGGGTACGCAATCATAGCCTCGCATTCAGAATCTCTTCCGTGTCTTCAAGTTGACTACGTGAGACGAGTAGTTTGAAGTAATGCACATGTGCAGGTTCGAGCCACTTTTTGAATCAAATGTTTGTTTTTGGTTATAGGTCAGTGTTTGGGGTGAATACGGTAGAATGGATAAGAAGGTGTTCCTGGGTATGTGCGAGATAGTGTTAGACGACCTCAGCCTCCGTTCCATCGTGTTTGGATGGTACAAGCTCTTCGGCATGATAGCTGCAACCGCACAGCATCATAAACAGGTGCGCCGTCACACTAGCTTCGGAGGTACTTCCACCGCCAGCACCACCACCTCTGGTGGAACAGCACAGACTTCCTCTTCCGGCAAGCGACACGCCTCAAAAAAACGCCAACCTCGTGGCAAAAGCTAGGATTACTTCTTTCCTTCTCTCTTCCCTCCTCTTCCCCACCCCCCAATCACGTGATATCCTCTTCCGTGGACCACTTAAGACCTTACTGCATAATACTAACAGCAACGACAAACACAGATACAATCAGAGCTACAAGAAGAGTATGTCTCTCCCAGTTCCTCACAGTAACCTCTTGTTCCCTCTTCCTTATATACGTGGGTGTACATATTCTCTCCTTTATTTTTTTGTTCTCGCTCTGTTTTCGTAGAGAAAGACCTTCAGCAAAAGAGAGATTAATTTTGCTCTCCCTCCAACCCACAAGGCAGAACCACTACTCTTCTCGCTTTTGTAACTTAACCCTCATTTCTCCACGACTGGCCTTGCAAACAACGACTGTCGATTACGCACCAGCTCATTCACATGCATATTGTGTGTATGTGTGCATGATGGGAGGAGAAAGAGTGTGAGTATGTGGGTGAGTAGTGAGAGAGCACTAGATCTCTACACTTGAATGCAAAATAGAGTAATAAAATTGCTGCGCATCCTACTTTCCTCTAGCTGGCTTTTCGTTTGTCGAAAGTTGGACCTACCGAGTCTCGGTGGAGAGAAAACCCGAGAATAGACAGACATCGCCCCATGAATCGTGGCGGGGGGGGGGGGGAGGGTAATGTTTGCTGCTATCCAGTAGCGACTCCAAGTGGAGAACTCGAGAGCAGGACTGCGTAGTGAGGCTCTTTACTGCCACAGGTTAAAGTGCCACTTGGAAGACAGTGCGCACAAACTAAAAAGCGATTTGCGCCTCCAGGGCTCTGAGAGTATTAGCTCAACGCAAATTACACACCCTTAAGCAATATTCTTCAATTTGAAGAACTTCAATGTGAACACGAACTGCAGATGGTTCTACAATGCTCGAAAATAAATTTGGTAGGAACTTCTAGAACGCCATTTGGTAGAAACGTCTAGAAGGCTGCGCCCTACTGGTACTGTCAACGCTTTGATTAATTGTGAAAGGGCTGCCCTATAAAGTGTGCCATCCATTAGAGGCCTGACGGCATAGACTTACCACTCCACTCGATTCCATGTGTAATCCAATACCGCCATGTAGTTACAGGCTGTCAATGTATGCGCAGACAGTTGTGACTTTTCTTGCTAGAAAAAAATAAGGCGAAGGCTTCAGAAAATGGCGGTATTAAGACCTCAGTTAGGAGTAAACACTATCTATTGAGGCTCTGTGGTTCCGAGCAATTGAGAATACGGAGAGAATTGGCTCTCACAAATCCCTTTTGAAATGAGCGCGAAGTAAAAGGAAGCACTAACTGTAAAGAGCTTCCAGAATGTTCGAGCATAGAAACTCAAGAGGAATTGAATGGAAGCTTTTGGAACACTAAAATAGGAGAGTTTTTTTGGAGCCGTAAATGATCCAAGGACTTCCTACCTCTTGTAAAAAAACGTATTAGTGCCACGATTCCTCAAGGTCAACTCAAAAATAGCTTTGGCCTGCATCTCTGCCTACCAGAGTGTTGTCCCGGTAGGCAAAACAGGTCAATATGGAGCCCGTTTTGCCTGGAAGTAAATGACAGGGTATTAGGCTGAACTCCGGGTTTTTCTTTGTGTCTCAAGCAAAATTGATTCTCATCCCTCCTCCGAATCCTGACTGTTTGATGCGACCTTTCCTGGTATGGAGGAGATTAAATCAGCGATGTAGCAGTTTTGTCGTCTCGTAAAAATCGGTGCGTTGATCCGGTGGTCCATTAATGTCTTCACTGCTGATCCAAGATTGCCCTGGGCAACCGTTTCTCTCTTTGTGACTTCGGAATGTGGAGAAATCGCTTCACCTGCCCAAACAATTGAAGGTGGTAGACATGATTGGTGGAAAGCTTTAGTAATGGAATGTTGACAGCAAGTCAAGGAACTCTACAGAAGGAAATCTTGCTGCATTATTAACGTGCGGTGTTTCTGGGAGCCCGCGTTTGCAGACGATGCGGTGCAGCACTCGTGGTGTCTTTTCAACTGTAGGAGGGATCACAGATACCCTCTTCACCTGGTTTGACAAGACAACCTTGGAAACGGGCGAGAAATGCCATTGATTAGTAAGTTAAAATCGACGAAAATTAGTGATTACGGTCGCTCTGGTTGAGGTTAAGGTATCAGAAGGGGACATTTTCGGACGACATGGTCAAACAGGGAAATAGAGGCAACATTTCTGACGATCGTTACCGAGTGTTCAATTAGTACTCCAGTTGCTCACGCCTGATTACGGACGGTATTAGGTGGTATCTGGTCTAGACCCAACCCTTGACGACAGTTTACACCAAATGGGCTGAGGAGAGTGGTTGTAGTTTTACACGCGGTACGGAAGCATACAGCAATGTAGCTAGCCAAGGAGTTTCATTTGGCCACTGGGGGTGGTTGAAGTAGATTGCCCAGAAGGTGCCATAGCTTCTTTACGATGACAGTGATGTTGTGCCGATGTGTTGAGTTGAATAGCCATTGAATCAAGCTGTGAAAATTGGTACTTCACTTTGTCAGATTTTTATCCCGAAAATTTACCCTGGAGTTGGATGAGAGGGACCGGAACAGCTTATCCTCACGGCTGACGATGTAGCCAGCCAGTGCAGAACATGACAAGGTGCCAGGTTCCGGACTGCCAGTAGGGGAAAATTGGAGCATTCTTAGTCATGGCACCGGGATGGAAGCCAGCATTAAAGGAGGCAATTCTCTGAAGACCAGATGAGTTACGTTACCGCATGGCTTGAGTTCGATTATACATTAAAATTCATTTATGGCATCCCATAGCGTCGAGGTTTGATCGTAGGTAGAATATAATGCACAGGTGAAGATATTTGAACTGGCCATCAGTCATTTTCTTCATTTCAAGGCGTTCACATTGACGACTGAATATACCTGGATATTGTACCAAGTCCAGCTTCATAAAATATGACCGAATAAAATTAATTTGCTTCATATTCTCAGTCCTTCGGGTCGGAAAAGCAATCCTTGCCAGCCTTAACACCGTAATTTGAAGTACAGTATGGATGTATCCTTAATGTACCCATGTACCCAGAAGGTTCCAACCTTCCCCTATGTGTCCTTTCTTAATGACCTTAAAACACACGTGCTAATATTGATCAATTGGGAGAAGCAGGAGAGTAGGAGGCAAAGAAAATTCTAAAACATCAGATTGGGAGAGTTTTCCTTTTAGATTGAAAACATTCCCAAGGCATAACAATACCCTCTATAGAGGATGGAAAATAGAAGTCGTGGTTTTATCTGAACACTCATTATATTACCAAGGGGAGAATGATTATTTACTACTGATTTCGGGAGGGTGCAGTTCTACCCACGGGGACCAAAGAGTCAGTCTTCGGGTCTCCTCTTGGTTTGTCTTCGGATTCGGTCATCACCACCGAGCCAGAAATGAAAAACGTGCATTGATGTTCAATTAAAATGAGAAGGCATTTATTCTACTGTTGAATTCAATAGGTCCACGGTTTTTACATCCATGTAATCTATGCTGGAGGAAGCTCCAACATTGTACAGCTCAAGGCTGGGCATTGTTTCACAACAAGGAAATTTCAAGCGTTTTTCTTCCTTGCAGCTTTGTTCTTACTTCAATGCTTGCCAGCTGTCCAAATGGAATCCGGTCGTCTGGTGGAGGGATGGTGAAACTACCGCTTGTTCGCGTAATTAAACTAGGGATACAGCCATTTTACAGGGGTAATTGCCCCAATGTGGAGGTTGCGATTTCCAGTTCTCCTGATAGGCGTCTCCGCAGAGTAACCATACATTTGGTACTCGAAGTCGATTTCGGTATCCTTGTCAGTTTGTTACCAATGTAGCACTTCTATCCACAGAAGGGCCGAGAGGTTATAGGCATAGCCTTCCGGTCGTGTGTACAAGGAGGAAGTTTAAGACGCAAAGCCTTAAAGATTGGGGCAGACAAATGAAAAACGAAACAACTGTTAATCTGCTGTGGTTTGACTATCACATCTTGATATCACTGACTATTCCGTGTCCTCAACTCAACCCCCAAACTAATAGTGTCAAAATCAGGTTACTTAATTATTCTTGGCTAAACTAGGATAACTGGTGTCTCCAATCCATCAGTGCTTCTCAGATTATTCTAATTTAGGGCGCCTTTTACAATCTCATGGGGTGATTTATAGCAAATATTGTATTTCCCACATTTCTGCAAGCATTTGTGACTTTGTGCCAATGGTTTAAACCAAGTCTAAGTACATCACATAGATATGCAAAACGGTTGCCATGCCTTTCAAGGTCATCAATGGGACGGACTGATTGCAACGTTTTCTGAGTACTGGGTTCGTCTACCACAGTTAAAATCACGACTCTAGCATCGGCGGTTTAATAACACCCTTTATTTTAAATTAATTTTTAAAAATCAGTCCAGATGTGCAATAAAAACTAGAGAAACTTGTGATTGGGTTTCATTAGTCCTTCTTTATTGAACAAATGAGGTCTCAAATCGTAAATCCTGCATATTAAGACGCTCTTTAAGTAGATAAATGATAGGAAGTGTTTTTTTGTCTTACCAAGAACTGATGCAATTGATTGATTCTGGTTGATCAATAACGTCAGCGAAATCTATCTATAGTAAAATGCATGTTTTTAATTTTACATCTATCATGGCTAAATTTTCATTCCTTCAAGCAGCCGATTTCTACTTTTAATTCATTCGCCTAATAAGTTCTTTAAACACAAATGACTCCCACAATAGTATTAACTGCAGAGTGGGTACAAATTTTCTCTCAAAAAGGCCCAAGTCTGCAACAATTTCTGCTAATTAAAATGACACCTAGATTCTAAAAGCCAGGCGCTAAATACAGCCCAGCCATCTTTGTGTCCCCCCCACTGCCAGATCCCAAAACTTCAGCCTTTTTTTCTCGTGACCATGGTTAGGCGATACACACACTGAGCTAGGAAGAAAATGATCTTGGCGAATACGAAGGACAGGGATGAGGAAAAGGCACCATCTCCGTCTTTTCCTCCAAGCCTAATGCTCGGTTGGCGCTCTTAGGCTGAGTTGTTTTGTACGAAAAAGATGAGCATAAAAAATATAACATTCTTCCAACCAATTCACTAGCCCAAATAGCGACTTCTGTAGAAATAGCTATCATATCCTATCGTGTAGAGTGGATGGATAGATGGAAGGCGTGGGGACGGATTTGTGGAGATGCTGTGGGGAGCGGACTAGCAGTGTGGGGTGGGCGGGGGGTAGTGAATAAGTAAGTTATTCGGGGTTATGTCAGCAAGTAGTAGGTTGGTTTGCTTAATGCTGAAATGCAGTTTAAAAGCGCAAAAACCCCTTCTCACCATAGGTCATCTATTCATACAGCCACCCGCAAAACTCCAACATCGGTGCATTGTTATGATCGCGTGAAAACATGAGCTTATGAACGATGACGCGTTAGTCTTCCAAGTTTTTATTGTCCTTCATCTCTCAGTGTAGTGGAGAAGGATGGAACCCACATATCTGCCTTCTTAGCTTCCACTGCGACCCTTTTTTCTCAGTTTACTAGGTGTGAATGCGTACGTAGATTTGGAGGTAGGTGTGAACCAATTATTTCACCACTACCACCACTCACGAAGTCAAATATGACTGACTGCATACTGCCCTCTCCCTCTTACGCCAGGTGATACGCGACGTTGTTTCAAACTATCATCGAAAATCTAAAGACCTGGCGCGGTGCATTTATCACCAAGATGATGTGCGACTAAATTCTACCGATTGTTTTAATTAACATCCACGTGAACTTTGAATTTGTCTCCCGCATAGCATGCACCAGCTCCTTCAAATTCTGCGTAATAGATCAGATGGCACGAGAAGCTAGGTAGGTAGGAAGGTAAGGTAGCTTCTGCCACCTACGTCGGTATGTAAAACAGAAAAGCAAAAAATATCCTACATTCAGGTGAAATAGGTGTTTTTTGGTAAAAGTGATGCTTGGAGACATGAGAGGAGTGGATGAAAGGATTGCAATTAGACCAACGCATGCCAATGCCTGTACAAGCACCTACGTGTTACATCTAGTGAGGGGCATTGAGATAAATCGAGAACCACAAGCTATTTTTTATCGCCTGCTGCATCTTACTAAGTTTCTAAAACTGACTCGGCGCGAAATATGGGTGTATCAAGCACACAGAACTCTGGGGATTTTTGAGCTGCATAAATTGGGCTTGTCAGTCACGCATTCTTTACTAGTGTTTTGTAAAATTAATCCAAACGGTGCGTCTATTGAACTTTTGGGAGTTGTATCTATTCAAACCGAACTTCGCGTGCTATAACTTCGTTTCGCTAAGCCTCGTTTGTGCATACTACTCATTTAAGGTCACGACTGACCTTAAACTAGACGCCAATTGGACGATGTCGAAATCGAGGCCACAGAACGTAGTTTTCGCCCCTTGAGGTGTGACAAGGCCGGCCGTGATAGACTACACGGAAATGGACCACTTGTGCGCACGCACTTGACCATGCACGTTCGTGGGAGACCGCGTCCGCTAAGTGCCAGTGGCTGGGCAACATTGGTTCAAAAGTGAATCAATGACTACTTCTAAAATGTGGCTACTTTTCCAACACAAAGAGATGGGGCGGAGCCGCCCGTAAGTCACCCCCTTTTTTTTTATTTTAAAAGTATGAATCACGGACTCAGAAGACTCGCCAAAAGCATGGTATTTAAAGTTGCTAACGCAAATGTTTCTAGAACTTCTTGAGCTCCCAATGCAGCGACTATCTTTGGAATTCACTCCTCAGGGGTTGTACTAACCTAAGGAACTTTTAAACTCATGCACTTTAAGTCCACGAAATTATTGCCCTAGGGAAATAGATGCATCAACTTCAGCAATCCAGGAGGTAACGCGGCGCTGGTCTAAAATGACCTTTTAAGGTTGTGTAGAAAAAGTCACTAAAATTAAGCACTATCACCATCACATCCTTGACCTGTAGCGTTCAGTAGTAAATACTTCTATCTTGCCGAATCTCACAAAGACGGAGAATTATTTTACACGTCTGGAATGCACCTTAAGCATTGCCTGAGTAGAGGCCCGCCACCAACAACGCTTTTTGATTCAGGATTGGCGGCGATTAAGGACGATGATGTAGCCCACAAATTAAGCGAAGAGGAAATCCCACCGACGGCTGCGCCCGAAGTACTAAAAACCCAGAGAAGCAGCAAGAACGCTCAGAACACTGACAAGGCTACGGAATGTCACCTACTTCTCCGACTTCCCGATTCATACGGAGGCTTAGGAATCACGAAATACCTTCAATTCGTCGTTTGATCAGACTCTATTTCAATTTTCTACTGACCAAAAATTCATCATTTGGATAGAATGTTGGAACCTTAGAATACAAAATAGGTTCACACTATTAGAAACAAAAGCGTTCATGTGGTTCCTAACAGATTTTAATGCAAACCAACCTAAAAGCCAGCCTGCAAACAACTGCTCTGGGCAAAACAAAATTACAAAAACATGGATCTACAAAACACCACGACTCGAATGTAAGCAAAAACGCACTTCAAGCCAAGAATGGGAAACACATTCAAGCAACACTCACTCGTGTGAAAGTGCAGTCTGATACCCAACGTCAGGAAGCCCAATCGCACCACCATTGACCTGTTCGCCTGCATCTTGGCAGGGTGTAGACGTACACAGCACACCGCCATCGCGAGTGCACCAACGTAACCCCACTACTTGGACTACCTTCACCTGTCACAGAACAGGATTAGGCAGAGGACAAAACTGCCACCACAACGTGCACACAAACACCTGTTGCCATTTAATAGCGTCTCACCCAACCCAAATGGTAGGAGGTAGTCGCAGAAACAACTTCAATGGTTCCAACAACATCGAGTGCGCACACACATTGGCAACGATAAAAAGCATTACCGAAGGAAATATTATGGATGAGAACGGGTACTAAACTGTTTTCTTCGAGTAGCATCAGACGAGTGCAATGATTGAAAACAAGAATCAGCAACCGTAGTGGCGGCAATACTTTGGTGATGGAATATATCCGATGGGATACAGACGAAGAGGTCTACTCTACTTCCATATCACCAACAGGTGCCTCACCGCCGTTGGGAACGCTAGTAAGTTTGTCGGACCCAGGCGATGCTGAGCTATCCTTCCCGTCTTCCTTCGCTCCTTCAGCAAACTTGGAACCACTCTCCTCTGCAGGCTTCGGTGGTGCTGGAGGGGGAGCCGGCTTTGGCTTCAAAATTATCGGATTGCAAATTTCCTCCAGTTTCTACAGAAAGCAAATTAATGCCTATATTTTAGAGTCAAATAAATAACCCCACGTCAGCCTACATGTTGAAATCAAGCTCCGTATGGCTAGGCAACACCTAATTGTGCAATAAGCACACCATTAACTCCATATTTCTAAACAGACAATGTATTCACACCTTCTGGGCATCGTAGAGGTCAGCCACAAAAATAGTTGGATCCGAGGTGGGGTGCAAATTTTTGACGCCATCCATGAAGGTATTAAGACGGTGCTGCATGTCCTTCAAAGTATTATCGACCTTGGCCATATCTTCCTTGGAAAGGTGGCTATACCGCGGATCCCCTGCTAAGTAACTCTCCACCACCTTTCGGACACCCTAAATGGAAATAGTGATTTACAGGAAAGCACTTCAGGGAAAGAATGCGCAACAAACGAGTGCACAAACCAACCTCGCACGAATTGGCCAGGGCGTTAATTGCAGAAGATCGGCTGTCAGCCTCCGTGAAGCGAAGGTAGTACCGATCACCAATTTGCTTGAGCGATTTAAGGCGATCCGAAATGACCGACTTCTTCGCATCCTCACCCTCATTGTAGATCCAATCCTCCGTTTCGGTGAGTGCTTTGTTAAAGGAATCACGTTCCCTTTCGGTCGTGTACTGCTGCAAACATGTCTCCAGCTTACTCCGCATTTCATATACGTACGCCTCGAGCGCATTCTTCAAGTGCTGACGATCGCGTTCAAGCTTATCACTTTGGTTAAGCCTTGCCTTTCAAGAAATGACGGATTTCTGCATTAGTATGCTTATTCGATTAAAAGTCTAGCGTATATTTATTAGCTCACTTGAAACTCGGTAAACTCAACCAATTGGGCGTGAGGTAGCTGGAAAGTCGTTGCCTCGACTGCAACATCACGGGGACGGAGAACGAATTTCTTCTCGATCCTCGTCTTAGGTTGTGAGGGTGATTGATTAGCAACAGCCGTCTCAGTTGCACCGGATGCAGCACCACCCGTGGGTGGCTGGTCTACACCACCTTCCGTTTTCGACGGCTGTGTCTCGGTTTCCATTTCAGTTTCAATGGCGTTTGCAACAGTAGACGACTCTGGTTTCGGGTCCTCAATTGCAACCTCAACTTCCTTCTCTACCCGCTCCATAACACATGCGTTGCAGATCGTGAAGATGCCGTTTGAATTTACGCGAGCCTTGATCCTCACCTGACAACAATTATCCGGTGGAGTGGGAACAATGTCCGTAATTAGAAATGATCCGATCCGAGAATCGCCGATGTGCAATCCCTCCGGATGGGAGTAGCTAGCCGTCAGAGCAAAATCACTCTTTCGATAGAATGTGAGTTTTTTCGAGGCAGGGACGCTGGACAGATGCTTGAAGATTTCGCATGAGTTGTCCTTTGCAACTTCACCGGCATCCTCGTCTCTTTCAACTTCCACCACACCGTCTGTGGGTTTCCAATGAAGTGAAATTGAATAAGGACAGGCATCAACAATGGAGAATTCACGAACTTTGAATGATGGTGAGCAGATAGCCGCCTAAAGAACGTTCGCTCGGTGGTCAAACAACAAATAGGACAGCCTAATCGACTAAAAAAACGCACCTGTAATGCACACCCACGCGCTACCGCCTCATCTGCATTCAAAGTTGTACTACCTTCCTTCCCAAATACCTCCCTCACCAACGTTTTCACCGCAGGAATACGAGTGCCACCACCGACGAGTTCGACCGAGTAAAGGTCTCCCAGTTTCAGAGTTGATAAGGCCAGTGCCTTCTCCATCGTCTGCTTTACCCTCAAGAGCAAAGGCCTGCAAATTTCCTCAAAAAACTCCCGCTTCATTTTCAAGGAAATATCAGTATCCTCCATAAGACACTCCACATTGATAGGGATTTCAGTAGAGTTAGTACTCATAATTTTCTTCAAGCGCTCACAACTTTTCAGCAACCGGACACACGCTTTTGCATTCGACATCACCTTCAGGTTGTACTTCTCCTCAATCTCCTTGACTAGGTGCTTAAAAATACACATGTCGAAGTCTCGACCACCTAGGCAGGGATCCCATGCGGTTGAAATGACCCTCATTTTACCGGCGTTGAACGCAACAATGACAACCTGGAGGTTCGAATTTCCCAAACTGACAAAGGCGACGTTTCTGGATGGCTGGCCTACAGCTGGCAAGTCCTTCTTGGTGAGGCCGTAGGCAATGCCGACTACAAACTTAATGACATGGATAACTCAACCTTACTTGCAGTTGTTTCGTTCACCAGCCTCATACAATTTAGTCCAGCTATCCTCGCAGCGTCGAGGAATGCACCACGTTCACGATCCGTATAATAGGAAGGAACACTTAAAACAACATCCACGACCTTCGTACCAAGGTTGGATTCAGTAATCAGAGCAAGTTTGTGCAAATGCATAGCCAGGATTTGTTCCGGAAGAAGAACCATAGGTTCGCCATTAACTTTAACCTAGAAACGTGTGATTTATCAAGCAAACCGAACCTGGACAGCTGCCCTTCCTTGACTATCGGAAACAATACGGAAGAAAGTGTGCTCACGTTCGAAGTTGACAACAGGATCGTTCTCCATTTTTCCGATTAGGCGGGAAAATGACGTTATGGTATTGGCCACATTGGTTGCCATTTGCTGCTCAGCAGCAGATCCAAGAAGTCGGGCCTTGCCATTAAAGGCGACGCACGAACTAGGAGCAGATAAAAGGCCTTATACACTTACGGTGTACACCTATCGCTAACTTCATTAGCTAATATCTCGATTCCACCACCTTTCGCTGCCCCGACAAAGCTAGTGAGACTACCAACATCAAAACCAACGACGGCAGATGACATCGCAGCACGGCCCGCACCGGAACAGTCTGGAAAAATCGACCGAACAGTCGAAATTTTCCCTCCTTAAGGTCAGCAATTAAAACAAAATTTTTTTAGCATTGGAAAAATGAAAAAATCCGTGATGATGAGTCAACAAACTAGGCTTGAAGCATATCCATATATTAGTTACATGCTTATAAACATTTAGAGACAAAAATGCTGCTATCTTCAATAAAGCAAAATATACTCATCTTAGCCAGATGCAATTCCGGTCTACATCATCAAGCTTGCATTGAAAGTCAAAAAGATTAGAAGTCTTGGGTAAAATACTACAATTTTTGATTCTTCAAACCTCCAGGATGATTATTTTTAGGGGACAGAAATGCGTACATTTAAGGCACTTACTACGGGTATTCTTTAATAAAAGAGAGACAATAACAATGTTGATTACACAAACTCATCTTTTGAAACCTATATTTTCCTTTGATAAAGCCATTACACTGACCTGGTCATTCAAGTGTTTCTAAGACCAGAAAAAGGCAGATTATTATAGCTGGAAATGCACAATTAACGTACTGAAGAGCCGAGGCTTCTAATGTAACTCAAGCTTCTTGCTGCTAGCGAAGTACTGCATTCGAAAGTATAGGTGCAATTATAATCTAGCGCATAGTTAAAAAAGCTATCAGACATAAAGATGTGGGTTTGTACATGCATGCAGTACAAACATCCATTGCACCTTGAATGTACTTTGATGTTATTACAATGTAGAACGCTTCACAGGAAAGTAGGTGCTGATGTGCAGATTTCTGGGACTGATAGCATGACTTGCGGACGACGCGCCAAATGGCATATACCAAGATAGTCCAACATACAGCTGAACTAAATGTCAGGCTTTTGTGCCTCCAGACCGTAGTAGTAGCAGTCTCCAGCCCTTCTCTCTGCTGACAACACATTTTCCGTTTCAGGAAGGAACCGGTGAGCTACATCCCTGTAGTTGACATTGTCTAATGATGCACCAAGAGGGCGTGCTGTGATACTCAACATTATCGCATCGCAAAATCCCAAAGGCAGTAAAATTGTGAGGTTCGTAGAAAGGTTCTCAAGGGCGACTGGTGTAATGATATACGGTTTATAAGGAACGCTGTGCTGCCGAAATGCTGTTATAAGCTAGACAAACAGCCCAGATTTGCTTACAGTTTAAATTTTAGCAGGAAAGGCACAACGCTTACCTTGAAAAGCATCTCATTTTGGCCCCGAAATATTTACACTTGTTGACACCCAATGGAAATACTGCTAATCGAGCAACGATTCTTCGCCCACCTAACCCAGTTTGGCATTCGTGGGTGTGAGTTATCGTAGGTTGTATTAGCGCGTTACTAACCCGACAATGCCGAAGAAGTTTGGGACGAATACAAAATCACAGGAGGCTCGGGAAAGGAAGGAGGCCGCTAAAGAGCTCCAGAAAGCGAAAGAAGCCAAAGCAGAAGAAGACGCCTACTGGGAAGAAAATGATAAGCATGTTAACCGTAAACTTCAACGCAAGGTATTAAGCATTTTGCGGTAATGATTTTTATAGGATGAGAGAGAAGCCAAACGAGTGGAGGCGATGAAGAAAAGACAGGAATTGAGGAAACTGCATGACGAAGAAATGAGGAGTTTGCAGGGTGCCAGTGCAAAAACCCCAGCTTCTAACCCGAATAAGTTGACACAAGCGCAGATCGCTGCTGCTAGGGCGAGGCTCAATGCTCAGTTAGCTGCTCTAGCGCCTAAAAGGGATGTTGACAACCTAGCTCCTCTAATGGAGAATCCGAATCGCGTTGCCGATGACGTGATCGAGGCAAGAACGGTTGAAGATGCTATTAAGGCTCTAAAGTAAGACTGCTTATCCGCATTCTGTCCTGTAATCAACTTCGCTCTCTGTTAGTGCCTACTCTCTGTTGATTGCGTTCACTCAACTTCGTTTGTAACGGTGACAAGCGTAAAGCTAAACTTGTATTTATTGTGCTTTGTAGTGTAACAGGCGACAGCCCCACAGAGAAACATCCAGAGAGGAGACTGAAGGCAGCCTATTTGGCCTACGAGGAGAAGATGCTGCCCGAGCTAAGGAAGGAGTACCCCGGAATGCGACACTCACAGCTCACCCAGATGATCTTCAAGAGCTTCCAAACCGCGCCAGAGAACCCCAAGAATCAGGCTCATAAGCAATACAATGAAAAGTGAGGAATACCGCATCTCTTTCCACCTGTGTGAATAGCAAACTGCACGTCTGTGCACGTGTTTGTCGAATGGGTTTTTGGAGTCTGGATTGCTGATGTACATCTATCCTTTACGGACCGCTCATGTCTTGTTTCGAGAAAGAATGGCATCGGAGAAACAATTATCATTTATTCAACAACGAACATCGAGCGACTGCTTTAGAACTGAGGAGGTCTCGTCTTGCAGTGGTCTCTCTCTCTCTCTGTGTGTGTGTTAGGTGTAGGTCTACCTGTTCTGAATGTACTCGAAAGACAAAGTGGTGGTTAGGTTCGCTTGTCGTCGCTCACGTCATGACAGGGAAGCATCTGGCCCGCTCTGACTTCAGTTTGCTGTCCCATCTCGTCGCTGATGTCTTCAACACACTTACTGCTGCCGTTGCTTGCAGTTGTCGGCTCTGTCACCTGAAAGGGGGCACAAAACATGGTGATAGAAAAATCTGGTGAGGCGATCTAGTTGTATTGAAAGAGTGGCGCAGGCCAACCTCCTGTATGATAGGCCCGGGAATATCCGGCTGGCAAGATGAGAAGCAGAGAGTGGCCTCTGCAAAGTCTGGGTCTCGTGTAGGATCCTCTGTGGAGAATCTGCTGCGCCAGGGTAGAAAGGCTGGCAGCCAGGTTTTTTGGAACATTCCAAAGGCGTCAGGCAGTGCCTGCGGGGACTTGGCCTGGCTACTTGGCGTCACTCCGACTGCAGGAATTGCATTTGTTAACTGTCCTCCGACAGTCTTGTCAAAGGCGACACTGCTCTTGTTCTTGTGTGGGAAGGGGTCATCCAGCTGGCTGCCCAAAGTAGGACGGCTATTCATGGGAGTCGAAGGCACTAAATGCTCACAATTCAGCAAGGGGAAGTCGCTGCTTTCAAACCCAAGACTCGTCTCCTCTGAGCGCATTCGGCCACGCTGCTCATGCATCAGCATCCACCGACGTCGAGTCGCTGTGAGCTGTTCCAACTCGCAAGGAGGTGCGCTGGTCCCTTGGACAGTGGCCCCAGTCGTCGTCTGCGATGGTGGAGGCGGCGATGTGTCGAAAGCATTGAGCCACTCTGGTGGACAAAATCTCTCATCGGCACTACTTCCCTCCTCCACCACTGCCACCACATCACCATCCATTTTGGGCAAAGTTGAAGTCAAATCCATGTCTGACTTGTGTGAAGAGAAGAGCATGAGATTGGCCAGCTCCTGGTCGTCAGTAGCCACCGCAGAATCTGTCGTGGTGATGGTGGTGGTGGCGGTGGGTTTTTCAGCAGAAGTGAAAATCTGACCCGTAGAAGATCGTCGGCGTCGATGGTGGCGACTGTTGACGTGCAAGTCGTTGGCACTGGTGCCGCTAAACACGACAGGCTCGAAGGGGTTTTGCTGATGCTGAAGATACGTGTAGCCGTGACTGGCGTACTCTGTGGCGGTCGGAGCGGTGTTGGTGGAGTGACAGTAGGTGGACGAGGATGAGGGTGGACATGACATGGTGGCCATGGGATGGGATGCATTGTAGAGACAGGGGCGGTGATGACGATGTGCCATCGGTGTGGTGTATTGACCACGAGGTGTTGAGAGGAGGGAGGAGGTAGCATGCGGGGTGCAGTAGCGAGCCGAGAAGTGGTGCTGCGGATGTTGCCGCAGATGTTGTGCAATGTCATCCCAGTTGGTGGCGTTGCGAAAACGGTGAGTGTTTGGCGGTAGACAGCGCATTTGCCGATCAAACTCCGAGGTCTCCGTGACCAGTCGGGATAACTCTGGGGAGAGCAAAATTTTACCTATTTGAAGTAAAATAGAACAAACTCCGCCGATTATGACGCCTCCAGAGGAGTGTGAAAATGAACAGGCAATGCAAACCCATCGCACGTACGGTTATTCAGGAAATTCGAAAAGTAAGAAGACCAAACTGATGAAATAGAAAAAGCTGGTGATTAGTCCCAGGAGGGGGGGGGGGTCAAAACACTTTGCTTTTGATGATTAGCACGTACGGCTAGGAGCCAGATTGGGCAACAGGTAGGGGCATATGTTGAGGAAGATCGGCGACGACTCTAACAGGTGGAAAGATGCGCCAAACATTAGACAGGCGACAGGTGGGTGAAGTCAACGAACAACAAACGCAAACGTACGTCCAGTCAAGAGATTAGGTGCAAGAGGTGGTCCAGCGATCTTTATCGGCGCAGACAAATCTAACAGTACCAGGAGGGGCGGTGAAAGAGGTTATACTGGGATAGAAGACAGTGGTAAATCAACACCGTCTTACGTACAAGGCGGGCAGAGAGGTCTGATGGAAGAGTACTGTGGTACAGTGCAAATTGGACAACGCTCTAAGAGGTGGACAGAGTTAGATTGTAAACACAATTAAACCACCAAAAGGAGTATTTTCCCAGAACGCGAAAGATGAAAGGTGAGAACAAACGGCATATAAACGCGTGCCAACCATGGCTTTGAACAAAGTGAGAAGCAAGAACCAGAGAGCTCAGTGATCCAGCAATTGTTCGCGTCTAGTATACAAGAGTCACGCACAATATGATATGCTAACATTACTGGGACTGCGCATGGTAGTAAGTCCTAGTCCGGGCCAATCCAGACAGTCAAGAGACACGCAATAGCGACAGTGAATGCACGCACAGAGCAGTGGCTGATTATGAAGAAAATCTCGCGTGTGCAAGAACGGAGGTGTTCGCATCGAACACACCGATGACCTCCAGTCAAATGTGATAGCATGAAAAGACGCACAGTCGATTGGTTTAGGCCAACTGAACGGTGTAAGTGGTTTGTGGACGTCCGAGTGTTTGCCAGCGACGATCCCAAACGTGGTGCCTCCCGCTGTTCTCAACTCACAGTCTCGGCAGTCAGTTCTGTGAAGGACCATTCAGTCAGGGAGCGAAAGGCCTCATCGACTTCTAACCGAGTGTGATGAAATAGCACACAACATGAATCTTTCCGTGATAACGGAGAACAAAGCGCAATCATTGACGAGAACAAATACGAGTTCGGAGACTGCAAGTGTCGGGCAGCTAGCACATCCACGTTAGCTACCAAGACAGTTTTATGTCATCAACCAGCACGGAAGAGTTGGCCGATGTATTCGATCGTAAGGCCGTGTTGACAAATATAGTCAAGATTTTCGGTGCAACATTATTGCAATAAAGAATCAAAATGTGCATCAAAGCAATGGAAGCATGCGGGTTCGCCACCGCCACCAGCAAATCAACACCGATGAGAAGGGGATACACAGAGTGCTCTTGTATAGCTCACACCTGCTGACAAACGTCTCTATGCGGATGCTACCTTCCGAATTTCAGTTAAACAGTGGGTCAGCTAGGTGGAAGTAAAAGCAATGGCGACATGCGCAGAACTGTCAATGAGGCTAGCAGCACCTCAAATTTGTTCCTCCTTCTCTGACTGAATATAAAGCCCTACTTCGACTTAAGTACCCTTCCTGATCAAGTTTTTGCTTCAAAATATGGTTTCAAACCTTACCATAAATTATCCTCAAATGGCGGTCGAATGAGTGAGCTGTGACACAGCCTGTTTAATGGGGAGGAGATCTTGGCGCTCAGCTTGATGGGATCCAACTGGAAGACCGAGCACTCATTGACGCTGTTCGCGTTGCAGGCAACAGAGGAGGAGAAGGTGGAGAATGATGATGATTGAAAACCCCCAATTACTGGTTCCAACTCCATCATCCGCTTGCTCAACCATACCGGTCTGCCGGTAGAAGGCGCAAGCAGTGAGGCGAATAGACAGAGCTCCACATTGACTTCGGTGTGAAGAAAATCTGGCGAGTACAACACTTCCAACCACCGCTGCTCACCCGGCTTCAGCTCAAACTCACGTAGCGCACCATCCGCAGTCTTGTGACGACTACGAGTCGACGTTGCCATGACATCGCCGTCACAGAGTGCCACAGAGAAGCCATACAAATGGGGATCACATTGCCCCAAAGCCGAGGTGTGTCCGGCACTTCCGGGTTGCTTGAATCCCACTCGCATGATCCAGACGGAGAGAGAGCCGGGATTGAAAAGAGCAATACGACGTGACAACACGAGGCCGGATATGAATTCAGACGAAAAGATGGGCATTCCATCCTCATCCATCGCCCAAGCTAGCTGCAGAGAGAGAGAAAAGCGGGAGCTTTCCATACTGGACTGAGAGGACTGCGAGTTAGAGAGACGAAGGAAATGAAACGGAAATGCCGATTTGAGACCCTCGAGAAAACGTGTGATGGAGGGACGGGGGATGAACCGCACCATCGGAACCTAATAGGACAGATAATGCGGCAGTCTCATCGCCCTACACATAAGCGACAAGTAAGACATCGCCACGGTGACGAAGGACATGCGTGCTTAAGTGACGCCACTGTCAGTTAACGCTTGACACAAATGAAGAGGCTGATGACAGACGAGGGCCCTGATTGGCACGAGGTATCATAGAGGACAATTGCAATGACTTATTCACTGAAAATTTGCGTGTAGTAGAACCCAAACAGGATTATTCAGCAAATTCGAAACGTACTAAAACCATACCGATAAAGTAGGAAAAGTTTGTGATTAATTCCAAGGAGAGGGGGCAACACATTTTAATTTATGACGACTAGTACGTACGGCTGGGGACCGGAATGGGCGACGGTTAACGACACATGTTGAGGAAGTGAAGCTCATACCCTTAGCACTACCAAGTTCAAATCCGGCATAGCATACTCGAGCAGAAGCATCATCATTCTCAAAACCAGAAGTTGTAGATGCTGCAAGGATCTCTCTGCAACCAAGGCAAGCGTTGTAAGACAGCACACTCATTAGCGTGGTCCGATTGGGCTCGAGGTTAACCCGTGTGGCCCCAGCAACATGGGAGAGGTCAACTCGAAAGCTGGGCATGCCGTGAATGGAGTGGAACTCAAGTGAGGTCACTTCCTCCGGTCGGGCGAGGCTGCTGGGCACCAGAATGTCCCGTGAGAGAGGTTTTCCCTGGAAAAGAAAAAAATAAAACAAGTCGCCCGGTTTGATGCTTCACAGTGGAATGTGCGTGGGTGTACTTTTCAACTTTTGCGCAGAAGCAATTGGGTAGTAAGACGTGCCATGAGAGAACCTTTCACAGATCCACACTTTGGCAGTGATGGCAAAGAAAATGCAATTTGGCAAGTCGAACGGCTTATTTGAGATAATCGCCAAGACTGATGACTGCTAGGAGGTCTGTTACAAGGTTCACACTTCCATGGCATCTAAGCTGAAATTGCAATCCACCACTGGGGTGGTTGTCAATGGCATCTTCGCAGCACTTAACCAATGTGTACATTAAGGAAAGGGAAAGAGGCATATCAGTCCATTTAATGCTCACAGGGAAAACTGAGCCCAGATCGAGGACTGACGGTTCCATTGTCAACACTTTGGCAGGTACACGAAACCTCAGAAGTTTCGAGATGGACTGAAAATGAGGAGAAAATATCGGCCTTAAGTCAGTCATGATATGATGGAATTGCAAAGGTCAAAGTAGGGCAGCGGCAAAAACTCACAACAAGATTCGATTCGACTGTTAGAACCCATTCAGTGGCAGAATCGACCTGTTCTTGATTAAAAATGATCGAAAAGTGCATCCAACTTGACGGTTGAAGAGTCAGCTAAAAGGACAGTTGAGCATAAATTTATGCCAAAAGATTTCAAACATAGCTTTTTGACTAGGATCATGTGACAAATGGTTTTTTTGGGCCGCAGAGTTAGAGCTGCCTTCACGAAAAATGCAAATTCAAAATACTAGGACAACTTCCAGCGGAGTCATCTTGCAATCGCATAAAAATAGCCCAACGAGTCGTGGATCGTGGATACTTTTTGTGCGCTCTAGCTTACCGGCTCAGAGTTGCAATTCCTTCCCGACATCAAGATGACCTCAACCTCGGAGCCTTGGTGGTGGTGGCCGTGGTGATGACAGAAGAGACCTGAGTGTTGCCTGAGTTGAGCAGGGCTAACACACAAACTTCCGGCCGGACTATCCACGAGTAACCGCTGAATAACCACCTACAACAGCATTGGGAAACTGCATCGGCATCAGGATGCTCAGTTGGGGCATCTCATTGGGTCTAGCGAATGTGTCCTCCCAATTAAATTATTTGAGCTCGGCGTCATGAACATGTGGCATCTGGCATTTCATCAGTTCGTAGTAAATGATTTCACAACACCACGACTCAAACACTAAGGCAATAAAAGCAATTTATAATCTCCTTGAGATGGTAAGGCAGTCAATTACATCCTGACAGCACTATATTTTTGCCTTGGACACTGATGGTAAGGGTGTTAAGGTGCTTACAAAGCTGAAATGGAAGAGTAGTTAATGGAACTGCTTCCTCCTACTTACCGCAATGGGATTCGGGTTTGAGATGTATAAACTCCGGGTGTATTGGCTGCCCACATCGAAGATATCAAATGTCAGAGCATCATCAGAGGTCTCAGCACTTAGAGATAGAATCTATCAAAATAGATTGCATACCAGACCCGCATCACTATACTCCCCTAGACATCAAGATTATCAGCATTAATGACTACGGAACTAATGGTGCGAGAGAGAATAATACCTTCAGTTTGGCATCGTAGAGAGTGAAGGGTATGTGAAAGGACGATGCATTGGTGTAGAAGGTGAGGTTAAATGAGGTTATTTTGCACTCGAAAGCCTTCTCCTGTTTGAAGCCTCGAAATATGATGGAAACGTTTGCTGACGCCGTGGGAGGTAGATACTCAGCTTCGGCGAGACCGCCGATCTAGGAGGGTGAAAAAGAGTTTTGCAAGCACTTTTATAGGAAGTATGCTTAGTGAACTAAAGCTCAGTAAGCTATGGGTTGCGCGGTAGGCTGTCATAGAATAAAATAGGTGATGAAACGACAATTAAAAATGAGGCCATTTGACAAGGTTGTGCTCATGGTGCATCACATTTGACTTGTTTTTCGTTCGTGAGATGGTTCGTTATCAAATTGGGATCACAGCAACATGACTGGCCTTTTAATAATTGTTTTGTCTTTCTCTGTGAGAATAATTTTTTTCTGGGTGGTACTGCGCTAGTTTTTAACTGGTTGTCGCACGTTGTGACGTTAGAGCGTTGCCGTCTCGTTGATCTAATTTACGCATGGAGTGGAGCAGAAAAAAAAACCTACGCAGGCTCCCTTTCTTCTCGTGTGGAGCAAATTCCAACCCCCTTGAAGTGTCAATTTAATGAGAGGCACAGTGCTCGTGCTAGTCAGCGCCTATCCGCGTTGTCGATGCAATTTCTAGGATGAGCCTTAGTTTGAATTTATTTTCCGATTTGTGCTACGAGCTGGACTTGCCTGCACACATGGGCTTAGGTTTGTGCGATTCCACGTCTACCCCACTACATTACGGTCCCACAAAATGCATTAGTCGTTTCTAATACAGTGACTTTACAAGTTTGCAGGTACTGTTAGTGAAGCAGGATTTTATTTTTCGTAGTTATCTGACATCCACCACCATCACATAACGAAAGATCATTCACGGATATGTGCGAAAACATTCTGCAAGGGAAACCAACATATGATACTGCTCTGCAAGTATAAAGGGTATAAAATAATAAAATTTGGCTGCAGCTTAACGTTAACAGGAGACAGTCCCTATTCACTACAAGTTGCTGTAACAAACGGGCGTGGTTCTGCATTTATTTCGAATCCTCTCCATGCAACCTTTAAAACTGCATCTGTTTTCGAGTTTAGTAACAAAGTGCGCTACATTTTAAAGAGCTAGGCAATCACTTCCCTACGAATCACTTTCGTCTATTGTTTGTGGAATTACTACAGGTTGGCATTATATCAACAGGCAAATTTTCTCACTCTTTAAATTATACGTGCTATCTTTTGAATGTATGTTACCATTCTGCTGTCACATTGCGATGTCTTATGAATTTTAGGTGGTGCCTCCTATGCGCTCCACTCTGACTGCGATGACTGCAGGCGTAAGGAGTTCAGATGGGTGGATCCGTTTAGCCAGTCAAGAAGCGAATCATCTGACACCCACTTGCACATTTCGTCTGCCTTTAAGTGGCTCCGATCAATTCGGGTGTGACAGAGGCGCCGTGGAGAACAATTTATGGTGTTGATTACCACAGATTGCAGGGGAAACAAGCGCTCATTCCCCTGCTCATCAAGAGGCGGAACTGCAATTGGAACAAAAGTCACAGATCACACAGTTGCTTCCTCAATAGACGCAGCTGTTTGTCTCAACATTTTCGAGGTCCGTTTACAATCGCAAACCCTCATCTCTTGATCAGTGCCTTTCACTATAAGAAGACTGCCTTTTCATTTGGATGGATCGCTTCCCTAATCCTAACTCTAACCCATCGCAGGCTAATGCCAAGTGACAAAAAAGTTTATACCAGTGCGCTGAAATGGATGTGGGTGAGTAAATGAACGGCAAAGTGGGTGGACGAATGCCCCAATGAGCACTGATGCACTTTCTTGTCAAGAGAAAAAGAGCGTTACATTGAACAAGGGGTTGCTATCAAAGGTAAGCAGTGGTCACCTATAGTGTTTCTTCTTGCCAGTCATTTGAGTGCTCCGCCTGTGGTAAACCTCCTTGCTTTTCCTCTGGCTTTCTTCCTCATCCCATTCTCGGCTCTGCCACTCTTTTGTCGATAAATTTTTCCGAGTGGCTTAATTGTGCATTGAAGTGGTACGTTTCCTTTCTCCTCCCTGCCTTCAGAAGGGGGATGCCTTTAAGGTGGCAGCTAATCTGTAACTAGTTGACTATATTAATGATTGCTCGCTTTGGAAACAGGGCAATCTGTGGTGAACGTCCATTTTGGTGGGTTAAATCACACAAAAGTGCCAATTTGACGCTAAAACAATTTGACATTACCTGCGAAACTGGTCCTGGGAGCCCTTCTGGTCATTGTATGGTCTTTGTTGCGGGGTGGTTGCCGCTGATTCTTTACATTAAACACAGGCGCAAAAAGTGAGAGCCTTCTCCAGTACGAGTTTCTTGTCTAAGACATACGTGATAAATCCATCTCTTTTGTGCAGACTCGGTGCTACGCTGTACGCCCTACTCATCATATGCACAATTGTTGTTGGAGTGAGTCGTCTCTACACAGCAACCCACTTTCCTCACCAAGTCATTGAAGGTTCAGTGGCAGGCAAGTCCCTGCCCACTTCTTTTCCGAATTGTTTTACCACACTCTACTTCTATCAACAACGGCATTATTTTGTGATGCGCTACATTGATTACTAACAGTGTTGCAAGCCATGTCCACGGTTACTTATTCATTCAATTGTCAACGGAATTTCCAATCCACTTACCAACTCGTATAATTGTTAACAAATGCATTGACTCTAGCATCACCCAGGCGCATTATTCTGCCTTCGAAGGTGCTTTGATTGGCCAAGCCTTCTATCAATGGACGATGCAGTACACGCTGGAGTGCACCATGACCACGTCTGCGTCCGCCGACCTACGGCCCTCTGCACTGATCTCTCCCCAGAGGCTCACCATCATTGGCACACTTAGCTTCGTACTGGGTGAGGCGATTGGTGCCACGCTGAACTTCCTGGGCGTCGACGTAGATCGGAGCCTCCGAATGGCCAGAACCCATTGCGACCGACGTGAATGGGTGCACCCCTCCACTTCTGTTGAGGCCTCTTACGCTCGGGTCACTGGAGCACTTTTAGGTCAGTCGAAGTCCACCGATTGTCGCGGATGCTTAATTCATCGCATGTGATTGGGAAGGAAAGTCTCGATGGAAACTGACCCAGTGGGTACTACGTGCTACCCATTAACGAATGGAATTGAACCTCACAGATTCTCTTCCCTTTTCACCTTTTCAAGAGAGTTACGAAAGTGTGCAGTGCATTTTAGATGATTTGCCAACAGGTTGGCGTAATTGCAATGTGAGATGGATGTTGTGTTCTTGTTAGGAGAACGAAGATGTTGTTGGTGAAGGCTGCAACGTGCTTGGAAAAGTGTAAATGTCTTAGCCTGCTACCTGAATCTCCATTATTTTTTGGGGCTAATGGATAATTGAAAAGTAACTGACGAGCTGTCCACCCAAACCAAAGCATTCGTGCCAATATGGCAATTGCACCTGGCATTTGAGACAACCAGATACGGATACAACAAAGACATTTCAGGTAATCAGGTGCCCAGAGGATGCATAACCACCTCCGGTTGATTGTCACCTCAAGTGAAATCAACCACTCCGCACCACGAATATCGCACGCCGTTGTATTTCATTCTAAAGTGCCCCACAACATTACCGGATGATTGAAACAAACGCTCGACACTCAACCCGAATTTCCCATCAATTCAAGGAACGGTATGAAATGCATTTGATGGATGTGTAACCATTCCTTCATCTCCCTTTGACTTCCCTTTTTAGGTCTGGCCGCAGCTTTGACCTTTCGACCGTTGACGGTTCGCAGTCTGAAGACTCCTCCCTTAACTGTCAAACGTGTCATATTTCCCTGCGTCATGTGTACCGTTGCCTGCTACTACTGCCAAAGACTCATCTCCCTCCTGGCTCCTTTCTTCAAGTGCCTCCTCGGGTACGTACCCTTGGGGTCACAGGTATCGTTCCTCTTCTACATGGGCGCAATTGGCGCCAGTTGTCCGCTAGTCGTGGCCCTAGTTTTCTCAAGCCTGCTCGATCAACTTGTCAGCTGCAAAGCTCAGCGATGCACCAGTACGAAGCGCAACGCCACTGTGGCTTCCTCTAGTCACGATTCTGGGGCTTCTACTGCAAGTGGACGCTCACGTTCGCGATCGCAACATTAAAAGTTTTTCTTTGTGTGTTTTTAAAATAATAACAATACCTCATGGTAGCTGCCTTCTCGCCTGGTAGTTCATTGCAAAAGCCCCATGGAAAGGTGAGAGAATGGTTGGTTAGTTGATTGGCAACTGAGATAGAGAAGGGTTCTTTCCCAACCAACCAAGGAGGGGTACGAGATGGCGTTAAAACTGTAACAAAAAATGTGACATTGAATGTGTAGAAAAGAGGAAAGGAAAATGAAGTTGCAATGTTCAGCGTCTGGTTTCATTTGTTTATGCTCGTCATTGCTCCAGCTGCTTTGCGAGATTTGCCAATTTGTTCAGGGTCTCACGGACAGATTCTGAAGTTCAAAAAGGGACTGTTTGCACATACGGCTTTGTAACACGTAGATGTGGTGGACTAGATAGGACACCGAATGCAACTTTTACCTGATCTTCAAGATGGCACAAGCATTTTTCGCCTACTTATGGGGTCCTTTTTCAAGCAACTAATATGAAAGCCTTCCCATCTCGTGAGCAGGAAAATTAACCTATATAATTTGCATGACTTTTGTTTCAGGAGTAACTCTCATGATTCCCGTCAGTGTAATTTTGCAACGGTGGCAATGACGGTCTGGATAGGGACTCACGAGTTGCTTCGCGTTGGGCCTTCTCCAGTTGTGCTATTGTTTCTCTGTATTCGGACTCCAGAGCCGATATCTGTTGGATGAGAGAGAAAAAAATTGTTAATGGGCCTCCTGTTTAGGTGAGTACCACCTAAAAACCAACACCTTGGTCAGAAAGAAGGCATAGGCAGCCTCGGCCACCACCATCAACCAAAAGAACGATATGAGGTCTTCTAATGGACAGGTTTTGCGGCAGTATGAGGTCTTACGTTGAGCTGGAAGAGATGCTAATATTCTTCGAACCAATTCGCTAACGTTGCCTACTTTTTGAGTAGAAGCTTTCTTTGTACACATTCAAGATAGACTCTACGGAGTAAACAGACCTTGGATACAATTATTTGGACTTTTATAGGTGAAATATTCCTAGTTAACAATTGCGTCTCCAAACCACCACCCACACGAAAGGAGCAGAAGCTCTTCAGAAATGTGATTTGGGTGGTGAGTGGGGCATTTGAGGATGGCCAAACTCTCTACAAGGTGCACGCCAAATGGATGCTTGAGGCTGTCTCCGACAAAAGTAGGCAGTCAAACTTGTGCCTCCTTCTCATGATTCGCTTGCATGGCCATTCGCTCCGCGCGTCTGGCGGAAATGAGGGCTTTGGAGAAATCACTCTTCGTGTTGGTCAACTCAGTCTCAAGCTTCACTCTCTCCTCCGTAGTCTCGTACACATTTCGCTTATGCTGGGCCTCTAGAGCTGCTACTCGTTCTTCTGCTCTGTCCAGCTCCTATAAAAGTATGAGGTTTAATTCAGCGCGATCGAGTGAAAGTTATCTTTAGCCGATTTGTGTAGGAGAGGGAGAGCACCTACCAGGACTTTTTCTCCCAGCAATTTCTCAATCTTTTTCATTTTGTGTTTCAACAGCGCCATTTCATGAATATCTAAAACATAAGATCATCTTCTATTTCAATTTCCTACTGACCAAAAATTCATCATTTGGATAGAATGTTGGAACCTTAGAATACAAAATAGGTTCACACTATTAGAAACAAAAGCGTTCATGTGGTTCCTAACAGATTTTAATGCAAACCAACCTAAAAGCCAGCCTGCAAACAACTGCTCTGGGCAAAACAAAATTACAAAAACATGGATCTACAAAACACCACGACTCGAATGTAAGCAAAAACGCACTTCAAGCCAAGAATGGGAAACACATTCAAGCAACACTCACTCGTGTGAAAGTGCAGTCTGATACCCAACGTCAGGAAGCCCAATCGCACCACCATTGACCTGTTCGCCTGCATCTTGGCAGGGTGTAGACGTACACAGCACACCGCCATCGCGAGTGTACCAACGTAACCCCACTACTTGGACTACCTTCACCTGTCACAGAACAGGATTAGGCAGAGGACAAAACTGCCACCACAACGTGCACACAAACACCTGTTGCCATTTAATAGCGTCTCACCCAACCCAAATGGTAGGAGGTAGTCGCAGAAACAACTTCAATGGTTCCAACAACATCGAGTGCGCACACACATTGGCAACGATAAAAAGCATTACCGAAGGAAATATTATGGATGAGAACGGGTACTAAACTGTTTTCTTCGAGTAGCATCAGACGAGTGCAATGATTGAAAACAAGAATCAGCAACCGTAGTGGCGGCAATACTTTGGTGATGGAATATATCCGATGGGATACAGACGAAGAGGTCTACTCCACGTCCATGACCTCACCACCAGTAACAACAATAAAAGCAGGTTTCAATTCAGGTGCCTTACCACCGTCGGGAACGCTAGTAAGTTTGTCGGACCCAGGCGATGCAGGCTTCGGTGGTGCTGGAGGGGGAGCCGGCTTTGGCTTCAAAATTATCGGATTGCAAATTTCCTCCAGTTTCTACAGAAAGCAAATTAATGCCTATATTTTAGAGTCAAATAAATAACCCCACGTCAGCCTACATGTTGAAATCAAGCTCCGTATGGCTAGGCAACACCTAATTGTGCAATAAGCACACCATTAACTCCATATTTCTAAACAGACAATGTATTCACACCTTCTGGGCATCGTAGAGGTCAGCCACAAAAATAGTTGGATCCGAGGTGGGGTGCAAATTTTTGACGCCATCCATGAAGGTATTAAGACGGTGCTGCATGTCCTTCAAAGTATTATCGACCTTGGCCATATCTTTCTTGGAAAGGTGGCTATACCGCGGATCCCCTGCTAAGTAACTCTCCACCACCTTTCGGACACCCTAAATGGAAATAGTGATTTACAGGAAAGCACTTCAGGGAAAGAATGCGCAACAAACGAGTGCACAAACCAACCTCGCACGAATTGGCCAGGGCGTTAATTGCAGAAGATCGGCTGTCAGCCTCCGTGAAGCGAAGGTAGTACCGATCACCAATTTGCTTGAGCGATTTAAGGCGATCCGAAATGACCGACTTCTTCGCATCCTCACCCTCATTGTAGATCCAATCCTTGTGTCGGTGAGTGCTTTGTTAAAGGAATCACGTTCCCTTTTGGTCGTGTACTGCTGCAAACATGTCTCCAGCTTACGCTGCATCTCATATGCGTACGATGCGAGCTCATTCATCAAGTGCTGACGATCGCGTTCAAGCTTATCACTTTGGTTAAGCCTTGCCTTTCAAGAAATGACGGATTTCTGCATTAGTATGCTTATTCGATTAAAAGTCTAGCGTATATTTATTAGCTCACTTGAAACTCGGTAAACTCAACCAATTGGGCGTGAGGTAGCTGGAAAGTCGTTGCCTCGACTGCAACATCACGGGGACGGAGAACGAATTTCTTCTCGATCCTCGTCTTAGGTTGTGAGGGTGATTGATTAGCAACAGCCGTCTCAGTTGCACCGGATGCAGCACCACCCGTGGGTGGCTGGTCTACACCACCTTCCGTTTTCGACGGCTGTGTCTCGGTTTCCATTTCAGTTTCAATGGCGTTTGCAACAGTAGACGACTCTGGTTTCGGGTCCTCAATTGCAACCTCAACTTCCTTCTCTACCCGCTCCATAACACATGCGTTGCAGATCGTGAAGATGCCGTTTGAATTTACGCGAGCCTTGATCCTCACCTGACAACAATTATCCGGTGGAGTGGGAACAATGTCCGTAATTAGAAATGATCCGATCCGAGAATCGCCGATGTGCAATCCCTCCGGATGGGAGTAGCTAGCCGTCAGAGCAAAATCACTCTTTCGATAGAATGTGAGTTTTTTCGAGGCAGGGACGCTGGACAGATGCTTGAAGATTTCGCATGAGTTGTCCTTTGCAACTTCACCGGCATCCTCGTCTCTTTCAACTTCCACCACACCGTCTGTGGGTTTCCAATGAAGTGAAATTGAATAAGGACAGGCATCAACAATGGAGAATTCACGAACTTTGAATGATGGTGAGCAGATAGCCGCCTAAAGAACGTTCGCTCGGTGGTCAAACAACAAATAGGACAGCCTAATCGACTAAAAAAACGCACCTGTAATGCACACCCACGCGCTACCGCCTCATCTGCATTCAAAGTTGTACTACCTTCCTTCCCAAATACCTCCCTCACCAACGTTTTCACCGCAGGAATACGAGTGCCACCACCGACGAGTTCGACCGAGTAAAGGTCTCCCAGTTTCAGAGTTGATAAGGCCAGTGCCTTCTCCATCGTCTGCTTTACCCTCAAGAGCAAAGGCCTGCAAATTTCCTCAAAAAACTCCCGCTTCATTTTCAAGGAAATATCAGTATCCTCCATAAGACACTCCACATTGATAGGGATTTCAGTAGAGTTAGTACTCATAATTTTCTTCAAGCGCTCACAACTTTTCAGCAACCGGACACACGCTTTTGCATTCGACATCACCTTCAGGTTGTACTTCTCCTCAATCTCCTTGACTAGGTGCTTAAAAATACACATGTCGAAGTCTCGACCACCTAGGCAGGGATCCCATGCGGTTGAAATGACCCTCATTTTACCGGCGTTGAACGCAACAATGACAACCTGGAGGTTCGAATTTCCCAAACTGACAAAGGCGACGTTTCTGGATGGCTGGCCTACAGCTGGCAAGTCCTTCTTGGTGAGGCCGTAGGCAATGCCGACTACAAACTTAATGACATGGATAACTCAACCTTACTTGCAGTTGTTTCGTTCACCAGCCTCATACAATTTAGTCCAGCTATCCTCGCAGCGTCGAGGAATGCACCACGTTCACGATCCGTATAATAGGAAGGAACACTTAAAACAACATCCACGACCTTCGTACCAAGGTTGGATTCAGTAATCAGAGCAAGTTTGTGCAAATGCATAGCCAGGATTTGTTCCGGAAGAAGAACCATAGGTTCGCCATTAACTTTAACCTAGAAACGTGTGATTTATCAAGCAAACCGAACCTGGACAGCTGCCCTTCCTTGACTATCGGAAACAATACGGAAGAAAGTGTGCTCACGTTCGAAGTTGACAACAGGATCGTTCTCCATTTTTCCGATTAGGCGGGAAAATGACGTTATGGTATTGGCCACATTGGTTGCCATTTGCTGCTCAGCAGCAGATCCAAGAAGTCGGGCCTTGCCATTAAAGGCGACGCACGAACTAGGAGCAGATAAAAGGCCTTATACACTTACGGCATACGCCTATCGCCAAACTCGTTAGCTAATATCTCAAATCCACCACCTTTCGCTGCCCCGATAAAGCTAGTGAGACTGCCAACATCAAAACCGACGACAGGAGACAACATCACAACACATCCAACACCACAACTGTCTAGGTAAACGGACTGCTCAATCGAATAATTTTCTTCTAACAATAGGTCATTTAAACAAAATTTTAAATTTAATAAAAAAAATTTAAATAACCTCCTAATTTGTGCAGTTAGCAAAACAAATTTATAACGAAACTTCTAAATATTGCACATGGTACAACGAATAATCCAGAGGAAATAATGAATGTCACCGTCTTCATGGGAGGTAAAGTTGTTCTCATCATACCTAGATACAGCTGCGTTTCATTTCATTAAAATTATCTGGACAATTTTTGTACATATTAAAAGTACAAAATTTTTTGATTGCTTTTAAAACTTCATACACGTCCCTTTTAATTGATGCTGTTAGAACGATTTTCCTTGCCATATAAGTGCAATACGGTTGGTATTAATCCCATGATTTATCTTTCTTGTACATCGCTGAGTGGGCTGGCCCTTTGGAGAGGCCAATATCCCAAGCGCCATTTCTCTGTTGAATATATATATATATATATTCTGCCCTAGTACTGCGTCCTCTTCTGTCTTTAGGAAGTCTTGGGATGGTATACAAGAGTGTTTGATTGTTCTCGTCCAATTGGTTTCAAACGCGTACTTCTGAATCAAGTAGTGTGCAGATTCTTTAATACAAGAAAGCCTATGACAAAATTACTACGGAAACAGGTTTGGGACATTAATTTGCCTCGAATAACCACACATCACTCACGTGGCCTCCAAAGTCTTTATCAAAGTCAGAGAAAAGACATGATAATATGGCTTAAAATAAATAATTAACGTAGAGTGGAGCTGAGGGTTCTGAAGCGAACCAGACTTCATATTGCCAAGCCAGGTAAAATATTCGAAAGTCTGAGCGTTAGTGTAATCAAAACCAAGGTGAATGAGCTATCAGCGGGTGGCACATGGATATTACGAAGCATACTACTCATTATACACCCAAGTGTGGGTTTGTACATGCATGCAGTACAAACATCCATTGCACCTTGAATGTACTTTGATGTTATTACAATGTAGAACGCTTCACAGGAAAGTAGGTGCTGATGTGCAGATTTCTGGGACTGATAGCATGACTTGCGGACGACGCGCCAAATGGCATATACCAAGATAGTCCAACATACAGCTGAACTAAATGTCAGGCTTTTGTGCCTCCAGACCGTAGTAGTAGCAGTCTCCAGCCCTTCTCTCTGCTGACAACACATTTTCCGTTTCAGGAAGGAACCGGTGAGCTACATCCCTGTAGTTGACATTGTCTAATGATGCACCAAGAGGGCGTGCTGTGATACTCAACATTATCGCATCGCAAA
Organism: Echinococcus multilocularis; assembly: GCA_000469725.3. NCBI lineage: Eukaryota > Metazoa > Platyhelminthes > Cestoda > Cyclophyllidea > Taeniidae > Echinococcus > Echinococcus multilocularis. The sequence goes on along the minus strand of LN902842.1, from coordinate 1,488,035 downwards.
ATCCCAAAGGCAGTAAAATTGTGAGGTTCGTAGAAAGGTTCTCAAGGGCGACTGGTGTAATGATATACGGTTTATAAGGAACGCTGTGCTGCCGAAATGCTGTTATAAGCTAGACAAACAGCCCAGATTTGCTTACAGTTTAAATTTTAGCAGGAAAGGCACAACGCTTACCTTGAAAAGCATCTCATTTTGGCCCCGAAATATTTACACTTGTTGACACCCAATGGAAATACTGCTAATCGAGCAACGATTCTTCGCCCACCTAACCCAGTTTGGCATTCGTGGGTGTGAGTTATCGTAGGTTGTATTAGCGCGTTACTAACCCGACAATGCCGAAGAAGTTTGGGACGAATACAAAATCACAGGAGGCTCGGGAAAGGAAGGAGGCCGCTAAAGAGCTCCAGAAAGCGAAAGAAGCCAAAGCAGAAGAAGACGCCTACTGGGAAGAAAATGATAAGCATGTTAACCGTAAACTTCAACGCAAGGTATTAAGCATTTTGCGGTAATGATTTTTATAGGATGAGAGAGAAGCCAAACGAGTGGAGGCGATGAAGAAAAGACAGGAATTGAGGAAACTGCATGACGAAGAAATGAGGAGTTTGCAGGGTGCCAGTGCAAAAACCCCAGCTTCTAACCCGAATAAGTTGACACAAGCGCAGATCGCTGCTGCTAGGGCGAGGCTCAATGCTCAGTTAGCTGCTCTAGCGCCTAAAAGGGATGTTGACAACCTAGCTCCTCTAATGGAGAATCCGAATCGCGTTGCCGATGACGTGATCGAGGCAAGAACGGTTGAAGATGCTATTAAGGCTCTAAAGTAAGACTGCTTATCCGCATTCTGTCCTGTAATCAACTTCGCTCTCTGTTAGTGCCTACTCTCTGTTGATTGCGTTCACTCAACTTCGTTTGTAACGGTGACAAGCGTAAAGCTAAACTTGTATTTATTGTGCTTTGTAGTGTAACAGGCGACAGCCCCACAGAGAAACATCCAGAGAGGAGACTGAAGGCAGCCTATTTGGCCTACGAGGAGAAGATGCTGCCCGAGCTAAGGAAGGAGTACCCCGGAATGCGACACTCACAGCTCACCCAGATGATCTTCAAGAGCTTCCAAACCGCGCCAGAGAACCCCAAGAATCAGGCTCATAAGCAATACAATGAAAAGTGAGGAATACCGCATCTCTTTCCACCTGTGTGAATAGCAAACTGCACGTCTGTGCACGTGTTTGTCGAATGGGTTTTTGGAGTCTGGATTGCTGATGTACATCTATCCTTTACGGACCGCTCATGTCTTGTTTCGAGAAAGAATGGCATCGGAGAAACAATTATCATTTATTCAACAACGAACATCGAGCGACTGCTTTAGAACTGAGGAGGTCTCGTCTTGCAGTGGTCTCTCTCTCTCTCTGTGTGTGTGTTAGGTGTAGGTCTACCTGTTCTGAATGTACTCGAAAGACAAAGTGGTGGTTAGGTTCGCTTGTCGTCGCTCACGTCATGACAGGGAAGCATCTGGCCCGCTCTGACTTCAGTTTGCTGTCCCATCTCGTCGCTGATGTCTTCAACACACTTACTGCTGCCGTTGCTTGCAGTTGTCGGCTCTGTCACCTGAAAGGGGGCACAAAACATGGTGATAGAAAAATCTGGTGAGGCGATCTAGTTGTATTGAAAGAGTGGCGCAGGCCAACCTCCTGTATGATAGGCCCGGGAATATCCGGCTGGCAAGATGAGAAGCAGAGAGTGGCCTCTGCAAAGTCTGGGTCTCGTGTAGGATCCTCTGTGGAGAATCTGCTGCGCCAGGGTAGAAAGGCTGGCAGCCAGGTTTTTTGGAACATTCCAAAGGCGTCAGGCAGTGCCTGCGGGGACTTGGCCTGGCTACTTGGCGTCACTCCGACTGCAGGAATTGCATTTGTTAACTGTCCTCCGACAGTCTTGTCAAAGGCGACACTGCTCTTGTTCTTGTGTGGGAAGGGGTCATCCAGCTGGCTGCCCAAAGTAGGACGGCTATTCATGGGAGTCGAAGGCACTAAATGCTCACAATTCAGCAAGGGGAAGTCGCTGCTTTCAAACCCAAGACTCGTCTCCTCTGAGCGCATTCGGCCACGCTGCTCATGCATCAGCATCCACCGACGTCGAGTCGCTGTGAGCTGTTCCAACTCGCAAGGAGGTGCGCTGGTCCCTTGGACAGTGGCCCCAGTCGTCGTCTGCGATGGTGGAGGCGGCGATGTGTCGAAAGCATTGAGCCACTCTGGTGGACAAAATCTCTCATCGGCACTACTTCCCTCCTCCACCACTGCCACCACATCACCATCCATTTTGGGCAAAGTTGAAGTCAAATCCATGTCTGACTTGTGTGAAGAGAAGAGCATGAGATTGGCCAGCTCCTGGTCGTCAGTAGCCACCGCAGAATCTGTCGTGGTGATGGTGGTGGTGGCGGTGGGTTTTTCAGCAGAAGTGAAAATCTGACCCGTAGAAGATCGTCGGCGTCGATGGTGGCGACTGTTGACGTGCAAGTCGTTGGCACTGGTGCCGCTAAACACGACAGGCTCGAAGGGGTTTTGCTGATGCTGAAGATACGTGTAGCCGTGACTGGCGTACTCTGTGGCGGTCGGAGCGGTGTTGGTGGAGTGACAGTAGGTGGACGAGGATGAGGGTGGACATGACATGGTGGCCATGGGATGGGATGCATTGTAGAGACAGGGGCGGTGATGACGATGTGCCATCGGTGTGGTGTATTGACCACGAGGTGTTGAGAGGAGGGAGGAGGTAGCATGCGGGGTGCAGTAGCGAGCCGAGAAGTGGTGCTGCGGATGTTGCCGCAGATGTTGTGCAATGTCATCCCAGTTGGTGGCGTTGCGAAAACGGTGAGTGTTTGGCGGTAGACAGCGCATTTGCCGATCAAACTCCGAGGTCTCCGTGACCAGTCGGGATAACTCTGGGGAGAGCAAAATTTTACCTATTTGAAGTAAAATAGAACAAACTCCGCCGATTATGACGCCTCCAGAGGAGTGTGAAAATGAACAGGCAATGCAAACCCATCGCACGTACGGTTATTCAGGAAATTCGAAAAGTAAGAAGACCAAACTGATGAAATAGAAAAAGCTGGTGATTAGTCCCAGGAGGGGGGGGGGGTCAAAACACTTTGCTTTTGATGATTAGCACGTACGGCTAGGAGCCAGATTGGGCAACAGGTAGGGGCATATGTTGAGGAAGATCGGCGACGACTCTAACAGGTGGAAAGATGCGCCAAACATTAGACAGGCGACAGGTGGGTGAAGTCAACGAACAACAAACGCAAACGTACGTCCAGTCAAGAGATTAGGTGCAAGAGGTGGTCCAGCGATCTTTATCGGCGCAGACAAATCTAACAGTACCAGGAGGGGCGGTGAAAGAGGTTATACTGGGATAGAAGACAGTGGTAAATCAACACCGTCTTACGTACAAGGCGGGCAGAGAGGTCTGATGGAAGAGTACTGTGGTACAGTGCAAATTGGACAACGCTCTAAGAGGTGGACAGAGTTAGATTGTAAACACAATTAAACCACCAAAAGGAGTATTTTCCCAGAACGCGAAAGATGAAAGGTGAGAACAAACGGCATATAAACGCGTGCCAACCATGGCTTTGAACAAAGTGAGAAGCAAGAACCAGAGAGCTCAGTGATCCAGCAATTGTTCGCGTCTAGTATACAAGAGTCACGCACAATATGATATGCTAACATTACTGGGACTGCGCATGGTAGTAAGTCCTAGTCCGGGCCAATCCAGACAGTCAAGAGACACGCAATAGCGACAGTGAATGCACGCACAGAGCAGTGGCTGATTATGAAGAAAATCTCGCGTGTGCAAGAACGGAGGTGTTCGCATCGAACACACCGATGACCTCCAGTCAAATGTGATAGCATGAAAAGACGCACAGTCGATTGGTTTAGGCCAACTGAACGGTGTAAGTGGTTTGTGGACGTCCGAGTGTTTGCCAGCGACGATCCCAAACGTGGTGCCTCCCGCTGTTCTCAACTCACAGTCTCGGCAGTCAGTTCTGTGAAGGACCATTCAGTCAGGGAGCGAAAGGCCTCATCGACTTCTAACCGAGTGTGATGAAATAGCACACAACATGAATCTTTCCGTGGGAACGGAGAACATAGCACCATTATTAATAAGAACGAATTTGAGCACGAAGGCTGCCAGCGTCAGAAATTTAGCGCACATGTGTTGGATGACAGGCCACCATTCTACTCTTGACCGATGAGGAGGTGACACAGGGAACCGGAGTATATGGTTCCATGCCAAAGCCAATTTACAGGTGTTAGTTGATGGTAGTTTAATTTCAACGCTCCTCCCACTTTTTATTCCATATCCAAACTTTTAAATCCAATGTCAGCTATTCGCTTCTTTGCATTCAACCAAAAAGAAGTAAACGAAATGGTTAAACGAAAGGATATCCAGAAATACTAGCTTTTGAGCCTTCAAGTATTTTTAACGAAACACTACAACAGCACAATGCCTTCAATTTAACAGAAACAAAAGAAGCAATGAATGGGAGGGGGACTATTAAAAGGGAGGAAACGAGAATTCCCACGTCTCTAGGTAAGTACGTACGACACGAAGTGAAGCCCGGCATTAACAGAGGCTTGGGAGCTGAGGCAACCCTCGATGAGGCTAAATAACAGCAATAATAATCGTGTCAGTAAAGTGGTCTAGTCGCGCCTCATGGTGTGATTGACACAAACAATCACTTCCCACACGCAAGGCGATGGCTCACCAGAAGTTGTTGTGCGACTTGCAGGAGTGCTACTAGCGGTGGTCGTTGCGTCTGCTTCCGACAGGCAAATAAGGGAAGGGAGAACACACGAGTGTGAGTTACTACACCTCAGCCAACGAAACAGCAAAACCAGACAACACATACTAGAGGTCACTGGACTGGTCAGAATTGTGGTTGAAGAGGCTCCTAGCAAGCGACATGGGCATAGAACTAAACCACTCTGAAATTGCTACAAAACAAATGAGCAAAGCAACAAAACCTACCCGAGGTCACCGGAGTGGAGGATGAAGAAGTGCCTAGGGGGAAGGTGTCACAATTCAATCAAAGCTTTCACAACAACGGAACGGTTAACCTAACGGGAACAGCAGCGGCAACCAAGTTTTTGCCATGGGTGCGTATTCCTCCAGGCACCAATTTAGACACTGTGTAATGCACATGCATGCACAGAAAGAATAATGAACAAGGAAAACGAAAGATTCCCATTCTGAGCTTGGGAATTTCAGAGACGAAAACGGTGATAACATATGCAATCCACACCATATAGTTAATTAAAAATGGCTTAATCAAAATGCATCAAAAATGGTGCCTTCTTCGTAATTAAGGTACTTTTTTGATGAGAAAGTACATGGTTACAAATAAAACAAATTCATTTGTGCACCCTGAGGTCAGAGGGCTTCAAGAGGACCGATTTCACCTGGGTAACATCTATCAATTATTTGAACTTCAAGTCTGCAAGAAGACTCCAACCGAACCGTATTAATGGGCGTTTCGTGGAGTGGATAACAATGGGATGAGAAAGCGAAGTTCTAATAAACGCATTTTCGGGGCTTTAAGGTACCCGTAACAAGCCATCAGCTTGAAAGGTTCACTCGGGAGAGAAGGAGTAGACGTACCACCACCAGCCACCGGCACTGTCTTGACAGAGCGTCGAGCAACAGCCGAGCCTAACGGCGGAAACTCCAAGTCGCCTAGATGGTTCGTTGCCAGACGTGGAGGGGCGGCAGCACCCTCTGATCTGGACACCCCAGCCCACGCCGTGGTTGGGCGCCCAGCATGACTAGCCAACCCACTGCTGCCCACTTCATTCTCAACGGGCTCAGAGGCCGATGGTTGCTGCCACCGATCTGAACACTGCACCTCTGTGGGCACCGGTGCTTTCCGCGTTTGCCAAGGTGGAAGTGATGCCGCCGTCCCTGTAGCGGTGGTGTTGATGGATGATAATTTCGTTGGAGCCGTGGCTTTCGCCGATTTCTTTCGTTGGGCTGGAGAATTACGAATGCAGTGCTCAAGAAAAGAAAACCTCTCAATTCGGAATTCCAATAATGTACGCAATGTTCTGTGTTTACAAAAACTCATTTAAGCCAGAAATCCGACTTTGCGACCTTTGTTTACACATCTAATTTCATTAATGTCGCGCACATGGGGGCGTTAATCTGCAATATCAACACAAAAGCGGCACAGACAAATTCTGCTCATTATTTCACAACACACAGGCTCATAATTGTATAAAACAATAGCATTTCCTTTCCAATTGTATCGGCACTAGTCACTCATGGCAGCGACTTTTCAGTTGTTTTCGATGTAAATTAAAGCCAGCACAGGATTCCGCGTTCACCATTGAAACAAAAGTCGTTCCCAGAAGTGAACAATTTAGCTTTAACCATTTCCATTTCCATCTCAATTTCCTTCTTCAAATGTCCTATTCTATTTCGCACGTGATTGTCCAATGTCAAGAGAAGGTGATGATTATCAAGCGGGTAAGCGTGAGAGTAACATCGGAGACTGACGATTGTGCAGTGACTGATTCACTAGACATGGGTGTTTTAAAAGAAAGTTCTTTTCCACTCACACGTCCTAGATGCGGCTTATGGAGCAAACCGATCTAGCTACTAGTGACCGGTTGTGGTAGGAGTCTACAATACAAACACACACAAAGGAGGCAGTGCCTTAGAAGAGTGAGGTGTGTGGTGAGTGGATTGTTTGAGACCTACCTACGTTAGTTTGGTTGGCAAATAACGGAATAAGAGACTTCAAAAGTCATCTCGCATCACAAGTTAGTTGATCAACAAGTAGACATCCTGAGAAGATGGTTTTCATCTGTCGATGCATCCAGTTAACATAGCATTTACTTGGCAATGCCAAATTTTCCAGATGACGTGAGTCACCAAATTACGCTATCGCCTACGCTAAGCAGGACTGAAAGTGACTTTCATCACGTTAGCATTAAATTAACGCGCCAATAGTCAAGAATAGGGGGATTTTCCTGACTGCGATGCACCTTCAAATGATCTATCACTCGAATCACATCAGTTGAATCCTTTGTGTGTGGACCGTTTCGCAATCCTACTCCGCTCCAAATGCTGATGAAACAAATTTTACAAGTTGCTGTGAGTTTGTAACCAAGCAGACAATCATGACCAACTCACATCCACGTTATTTGAGGGTCGAAAGGAACAGTCAACTAATAGAAAGTACACTACAAAGAGTACTAGCGGACCTGTGAATAGGTATGCTTTGTGTGTGTATATGCGTAATCTCATTCCACAAGAACCTACAAGTCTCCACAAGCAGCAGTAGCGGGTTATACTGAAAACCGCACCAATTATTTGATCGCATCGTATATACGTGTTTGCGCATGTGGAGAGCTATTGATAACGTCAGGCCATGTCAAAGCTTCCCGCCTCGTTCTACCCAGCATTGCCGATCCAATTTTCTACTTGAGTCAGAAACCCACGTGTCTCAAATATGAGGTGTGTGTTCTTCAATCTATGAAAACTATGCATGCGGGATGGTTTCCTGGTCCGGGAAAGATTATAGTACAACTTCCTCCCTTGAAGTGGCATTAGAATTGTTCAGTTGGGTAGTGCAGGCATTGCCGTTATTGTAGAATGAGCATTCAGTCGGTTACAACTGTTGCAATAGTGAACGTGCTAATACAAGAAACTTAAAGAACACAGTTTACTTCCTACACACACCTGCACAACAGCAAAGCATCTTCTCAGCAAAAAGCAACATAGACAAGGATCTGGATAGCTGAATGGTGAGAGATTTTTAAATTATACAAAGAGATAAAAAAACATGGCACAAGGGTTTTCAAAGATCTGCACAAATAATGCCGTAAAAGAGAGGCTACTAATTATAATCCTATGGAAAGCAACAAAAAATGCCAAGATCCAATGCCTCTCACTGCTGTAGTAAGGTGAGGAGGTAACTTGAATATAAAAAAGGGAGGTAGGCACAAGTAATGCAAGCAGAATTCACTAACTAACTAATTCATGTTAAAAAAGGCTACATGAAGTGCGACTAGCATTCAAAATACGTGTATTGTCATTTCTCAAATGGCATCGCCCAACAACGTCCACCTCACTTAGGTAAGCGCGTGATATGCAGAACTCAAAGGCTTAGTAGAAGCTGCCCGCTTATCATCACTCTCTTGCAATAACCAATAAATTTACCAGTTTCTATTTATCTAAGACGATAAGCTTAGCAACTGACCTGACTTAGCAACCCTCATAATGCACGATAACGGTTTAAAAAATGTAGAGCCCACATTAGACAGAGTGGATTACAAAATGCAGGAGAGAAGAGCATACCCAGACTTTCCGAGGCAACCGTGTCAATTGCACCTGCCAGTGGTGACTTCTGCTTGGGGCTATCAATGAGCAAAACACGTACAACACTTTCCAATTCAGTTGTAAGCCAAAAGCTTGATCTACGTAACGCCTTACAGACTGGCCTCTTTGGAAGAGTTATACCGTTGGCCTGATGGCCTGCAAGATCCCTGAGATTGAGGTGCTAAGGCTGCAACAGCCGCCGTCGTTTTGGACAACTGTTGTTGCTGCTGCTGGTGGCCAAACTGTCTGGGCTTTTTCACTCCCATAGAGGCAGACTCCACTTTGATGCTCTCCATGATGAGTGAGGGTGGAGGCGGTGGTGGAGTGGGCGGAGGTGGAGTGCCCAATGATGCGCTTGACTTAGCAGTGCGCATTTTGGGACTGGAGGGTGTCGTAGTGGAGATAGAGGTGTTGGAGGAGTTGGAAAGGGAGTTCTTCTTTAAGGCACCTCCCCCCGTCATTGCTGTTGATGCTGCCTTCAGTGAAGCCTGCAGCTCTCCAGGAACTGGTCCCAAAGCGTTGTGCTTGGCTCCACCGCCTCCACGATTCTTAATGCAGCCCCCACTAGCCGACTGGTTTGTCCACACTGCGGTGCTGCAAAGTGCAAAAAGGGTAAAGCACTACAAATTCGCACTGTCTCCATCCTGATTTTCTCGTTTTAAACGATTAATAAGGCTTTTAAGATGCCAGACCATACAAATGAGCAAAACACCGCGGTACTTTTTTAGTAGCAAGGACTTTAACAATTCCCGGGAATGGTAAAACACACAAATACTGTTTGCCGTAGAGGTAAAAACCAGTATCGGATTAAAAATATAATAAGTCTACCTTGAATGGAGGCGAACAATTCACTTGAATCGGCTAAAGGTTTAGCGATACAAATACCTTGGGGAAAAATCATATTTTAATTCCACGATAGCCCTGTAAAGAATCTGCAAGGTATTTGGATGAGCTTAAATGCAATAATTGGTGGCACCGCATCCGTAAATTGCTAATTGAGAACTCGCTGGGTGTTAGCATTACATATTTTTCTAATGAAGTGAAGAACTAACGCAGGAGAAAGTACATAGGCTATAAAAATATCTCCACACAATATGACTAACCGCAAACGAAGCTAACGAATTGGCCTCTTGACGTTTTACTTTTTGGAAAATGACACACTGATTCAAATCACTCTTGTTAAGAAGAAAGGCGGACTCCAATCAATGGGTAAAAAGTCGTGACGCATGAAAAAATAAAACCATCTTATCATATGAAGTGGAATACACGCTACTACTGCCAAGAGAGCCCTGATGATAAACAATAAACTGCACTTACGTAGTACCATCGCTACACACTTGGGTGTTATTCGACAATGACGAAGATGAAATCTCCCCATTTGTTCTGACTGCGGACTGCTTTGCAGTCTGGAAAGGGAAAACCAAACAAAACTTAACTCTTGGTGTTCTTTTTAGGGAAATGCAATCATGACTAATGGACACGTCAATACTCAACCAGAAAGATAAAAAACACTTACGCGTTTGACCTCATCGGAGGACTTGCGCGGGTTAGCAAGAGTACCAACACTCTCTGCATTTTCTGCTCCACCCCTACGATTCTGTCCTTGGTGCTGCTGATTCCGGACAACAGAGGACGTCTCTATGCTGGATTTCGTGACCCTCCGCGTCGCAGCTCGACCTGATCGCTCCACTTCGGCGGTTTGACTCCGTAGGGGAGAGAGGACACTACTCCAGCGCTTCCCCACCATTCCCAAGCCTCGCGTCAACGGCAAATAGACTGCTCTTCCGGTGCCCGTAGCAGCTGCTCGCAAACTACGTACCAATGACTTTGCCACAGTGCGAGCTATACCAAAGGTGGAGTACTTGTCGCCCTGCTGTCGATCTGCCATCTCAGAAGCTAAAGTTCGACACGAACGACGTCGACAGTAGGTGTCGTCGGAGGCGAGCTGAGACGTGGTAGCCCCCACCACTCGGAGACAGGGCGATAAAGAGTTATTCTGCTGCTGCTGATCTTGCTGCTGATATTGATGCTCAAAGACAGGAAGATTGAAGTTGAGGCTGAAAAGCTGGGAAGACGACTGCTGGCCGGAGTCCGAGTTCGCATTGGCAGTGGTAGCGACCGGCGCAGTCAACTGTCTGCAACTCTCGTGGAAGGAGAGCAGACGAATTGCGTCAAAGGAGGCTGCCACAAAGATGCCAGCCAGGTTCGAGGCGAACACAAAGAGGAGGAGAGACCTAGAAGGAAAATGTTAAAAGTAGAAATGCATGTGATCCAATTAACCACGTGACCCTGATGATGCCTAGGATGAATAGAGGACTAGTTTGCAAAGTTGCAGTTTGAGAGCAACCGATAAAGTAAATGTACTAGGATAACAATGGCATTAATCATTTGCCATCAAAACAACCAATTTTATACCCAAAAAGCCGAGTTTGGCTGGTGAACCCACACGCTCACGGACGTGCGCTGCCGGCACGAGAGGCAAAAACGCACGCCAACGCATCAATGTCAAAATACACCCGACTAAGGAAGCGCATCAAAGCATGGTGGATGGGTGCAGTTTACGGGGCATATAACAATAAAAGGCCGAAGCTCTCCGTCGTGAATCGCTTCGAAACCAAAGAGCTACTGATGTTACAATCTTGGCTGATAGCATCTACCATAGCAGAATAAGAGTAAGAGATTTTAATCAATCAGGTAGGACTGGTTGACTAGAAAAAGGGTAAACTTCTCCACTATAGTCAAAATAAAAACCCACTTTTCATACTTGCAATAGAGAGAGAGAGCATTCAGACCAAACCGGCACTGTTAGTTTAACGGAATTACGACGAAACACCATGTTGCTGTGGTAGCATTGAATGCAGTAATGAGCCCGAGGAGTGCCACTCACACAACTGGATTGGATTAGTCTAGTCCAATCCAGACAACGAAGAAACACGAGAACGGAGGTGATTGAACCGAACCCATGGATAACTATCTGTGTCTATGGACGACCTCAAATTAAGTGTGATAGCATGAAAAGACGCACAGTCGATTGGTTTAGGCCAACTGAACGGTGTAAGTGGTTTATGGACGTCCGAGTGTTTGCCAGTGACGATCCCAAACGTGGTGCCTCCCGCTGTTCTCAACTCACAGTCTCGGCAGTCAGTTCTGTGAAGGACCATTCAGTCAGGGAGCGAAAGGCCTCATCGACTTCTAACCGAGTGTGATGAAATAGCACACAACATGAATCTTTCCGTGATAACGGAGAACAAAGCGCAATCATTGACGAGAACAAATACGAGTTCGGAGACTGCAAGTGTCGGGCAGCTAGCACATCCACGTTAGCTACCAAGACAGTTTTATGTCATCAACCAGCACGGAAGAGTTGGCCGATGTATTCGATCGTAAGGCCGTGTTGACAAATATAGTCAAGATTTTCGGTGCAACATTATTGCAATAAAGAATCAAAATGTGCATCAAAGCAATGGAAGCATGCGGGTTCGCCACCGCCACCAGCAAATCAACACCGATGAGAAGGGGATACACAGAGTGCTCTTGTATAGCTCACACCTGCTGACAAACGTCTCTATGCGGATGCTACCTTCCGAATTTCAGTTAAACAGTGGGTCAGCTAGGTGGAAGTAAAAGCAATGGCGACATGCGCAGAACTGTCAATGAGGCTAGCAGCACCTCAAATTTGTTCCTCCTTCTCTGACTGAATATAAAGCCCTACTTCGACTTAAGTACCCTTCCTGATCAAGTTTTTGCTTCAAAATATGGTTTCAAACCTTACCATAAATTGTCCTCAAATGGCGGTCGAATGAGTGAGCTGTGACACAGCCTGTTTAATGGGGAGGAGATCTTGGCGCTCAGCTTGATGGGATCCAACTGGAAGACCGAGCACTCATTGACGCTGTTCGCGTTGCAGGCAACAGAGGAGGAGAAGGTGGAGAATGATGATGATTGAAAACCCCCAATTACTGGTTCCAACTCCATCATCCGCTTGCTCAACCATACCGGTCTGCCGGTAGAAGGCGCAAGCAGTGAGGCGAATAGACAGAGCTCCACATTGACTTCGGTGTGAAGAAAATCTGGCGAGTACAACACTTCCAACCACCGCTGCTCACCCGGCTTCAGCTCAAACTCACGTAGCGCACCATCCGCAGTCTTGTGACGACTACGAGTCGACGTTGCCATGACATCGCCGTCACAGAGTGCCACAGAGAAGCCATACAAATGGGGATCACATTGCCCCAAAGCCGAGGTGTGTCCGGCACTTCCGGGTTGCTTGAATCCCACTCGCATGATCCAGACGGAGAGAGAGCCGGGATTGAAAAGAGCAATACGACGTGACAACACGAGGCCGGATATGAATTCAGACGAAAAGATGGGCATTCCATCCTCATCCATCGCCCAAGCTAGCTGCAGAGGAGAGGAGAAGCGGGAGCTTTCCATACTGGACTGAGAGGACTGCGAGTTAGAGAGACGGAAGAAATTGAACGGAAATGCCGATTTGAGACCCTCGAGAAAACGTGTGATGGAGGGACGGGGATGAACCGCACCATCGGAACCTAATAGGACAGATAATGCGGCAGTCTCATCGCCCTACACATAAGCGACAAGTAAGACATCGCCACGGTGACGAAGGACATGCGTGCTTAAGTGACGCCACTGTCAGTTAACGCTTGACACAAATGAAGAGGCTGATGACAGACGAGGGCCCTGATTGGCACGTGGCAGCATGGAGTACAATTACGATGACTCAAGTATTAAGAATCTGTAGTGCAAAATTTCCTAGTTGTGTGAGTCATCAATAGTGCTACTTGATCCAGCTTTATGAGAACCATTTTATTCTCGAGATTTTAATATTCAGGAAATACTCAGTGATTAGACGTGCATTTCGTGTAGTGGAATTGGTGCGTTCCGAAGTTATCTAGGTGTGTAGTTGTAATAAAGTAATAGTTGGCTATGCAAACTATTTAGTCCCTAGCATTTAGACTTTAGAAAGACGAGGCCACCCAGACTACTGCTTAACAATAAACTTCCTCCCCGATCTATGCATCTTTTAACATTAGTGCCGCATCACCAGCAGGGTTTGTAAACCAACTTCTAGTGAACAGCAGTTCTGGCTTTATTTGCTGAAAACTCCTCCAAAACGTTATTCAGGGAAGGTGTCTCTCGTGGAAGATTGAATTGGCAAAAGGTCAGAAAGGAAGGCCAGTTTAAATTGACTTATTTCTAGTACGCTCGTCTCGAGTTCTGCATTCGTAACCAGAGAGAAGCGCAGTACTTCAGAAAGGCGATTCAGAATATCATGCGAAAAGGGATGCAAGAAAAGCGGATGAGATTGTGAGATACTACTTTTGTTGCTCACTTCATCAGGTAAATTACACTCAACAAAATGTTCCTACAAGAAGCACACCCTTCCTGTAAAAGCCCTTACAGCTACAATAAATGAGAAATAAATCCTAGTCCTCAACACGTCTTTACGCAGTGATGGAAAATCATATCGTAACCTTCACTTTCATCTTGTGGATGGACTATAGTACACCCAGCCGCCTTGTGATAGCCGTGGTAGAAGAGTAATCACGAGGATAGCTGGTGACGACACCAACAAAAAACAAGATGAGGGTGCTGTAGCAAAATGATATGCCTTGATTTTAATCACTGTGATGCCATGGAGGCTTGCTTGTGCAGCCCATCTGCTGGTCAGTAAGAAAGCTCCTCCAAGGCTAAAAGCTTTAAAGTTTGCTTTGGCAGTGGTAACCGAATCCAGTAAAAAGGATAACGATCTTGATTTCATTGCCTAGAGGCGGTACTTGAGTATCAAAGAAGGAGAGGATCTATTATGAATAGCTAAATGTGCAAACATCCGCCACAAGTCCATGCTCACTTTTAAAAAATTTAGGGAAACTGTTCAACAGGCAGGTTCTTTACCTTTCGCCACAAGTCGTGAGATGAGCCAAAAGGAGGACTCGGATTTAACTTACACAGTGACCTAAGGTGTCCCTCATTAAATGTGAAGGAGAAAAGAGCTCCATCGGGGATCGAATTATTCAAGAGAGTTGCAGACACCCGACACAGTGACAAATTCCCCTCACTCGCAGAAGCAATCGGACACAAGACATTTCCACTCTCCGAGCGCAGGTTGTACTGCTCCACATCCACAATGCCCGCCAATGGCGTGCTCTCACACGCCGGATTGACTAACAAAGGATTGAAACTGACTGCTGCATCAAACGCAAGACCCGTTGCAGTGGGAAAGGTCGTAAAACTGCGCTCACTCCCCTCCGTGGTGTGCGAGGATGAGTCTGTGGGCAGGAGGCCGCTACGAACACCCACAACCGCAGTCCTAGTGACTGTTTGCAGAAGCACCGTCTCCAGAGCTGTGAGATTGTTGCGAAGCAGGAGAAGGGAGTTGTCGAACTTCGGATGGTGGTTATACCCAATACTTTCATTGTGGAAGGCACCCGGTGTGAAGGTAATTAAGTAGGTCACTTCACCCCCCTTTGGTGGGAGAACGTAAACCGGACAGCAGGTGGGCAGGACAACGTTTTGAAGGCTATGATAGCGGAGAACCGAGCGAAGAGAGGCCAGTGAGTCGTCGTCAAATTTTGCCGTGTCCCTGTACGAGGTGAATCGCCCAGTTCTTTGTGAAGGATGCTGCAAAGTCAGTAAAAAGAGAGGATGGATTAAGCTACAGACGTTTTGGGATGAAAATTTCCTAAACCGATAATTGCACATGAGCATATTTAAAACATTCATCACCAGTGACACTTATATGTGACGCTCAGATCCTCTTGTTAGAACGCAGCGTCTCAAGTTTGAAACGTCTTAGCAGTTTCTAATAAGCGGTCGCAACAAATAGAGTGTAGGGCAGACAGGTTGAGATTGGAACAACAAAATAAATGTATGGAGAAGGTTCTCAATCGGGGAATAATCAGATAACGTTCTCTTAGCTTTCGAGCAACAGAAAATTTAATCCGTTCGGAGATGCAAGTATTGATGTCGGAGTGGAACAGGGAAACATTTCAGTGGCTGTAATGTTCGATTTTGTGCACATAGTTTAGAAGCAAACATGCTAAGGAACTGCTCATAAAATTTCTATGGAGTGGGGATTTGTGATCGCAATCTGACGGCTAGATGTTCCCTTTGTTGTAGTAAGTGAAGCATAACTTCTATTGATGGCCAAACAGCATTAAAGTGGGCAAGCTGCAGAAAAGAAGAATGATCCAATGGAAAGTCCTGATTCTACCAAATAGATACCAAAAATACAAAAAAAGGAAAGATGTTTACTGTGAATGTCTGGATGCGATGAGATTTACCACAGGAGAGCTATCAAAGTGGGGCAGTTTTCTTTTAAAAAACACACATTTTCAAAGTAAGCGAGGTCATCACTAATACAAAATGACACGGATTTGCTAAATTAAACTTGACCTTACAGAAATGCCTACTTCTGAGCACGTGGTGCCACCTTCCCTCATGTTGCCTTTGGGCAGGTGCTCCCACAAAAGTCCAATGGTATATGAAAAGATCCTGGCTACCGAAAAGCATTAAACATCCAGCTATGTCTCCCCAATCTGTCTATTCTCGAGGAGGTTAAGTTTCAAAATGATGCGATACTTATCAAGCCCAAATCCGCAGGATAAATACCACCAATGAAATAAATGAAGTGATGTAAAGTCATAATCACTTTCATTCTTGTTGTGCGGTTGATAATAATATATAGGGAGATTCGAGAAAACCGAAGCAGAATAAACCACAAAGAATGCCAAAGACGTTGCTTAAAGGGAGGAGAATAGAGCTATGCAGCAAAATGACATTTAAAAGTACATTTAACTACGAGAACTATGCAGCCTCCACGGGTTCTCCCACAGCATGCTTCTAGCCTCCTACCCCTTAAGTGGGGCGAAATACCTTCTGCTTTACTGCCTTTTTAGAGACGACTCGTAGTGCTGCCACATACCCGCGGAAACTTTGCCAGATGTTGGGGTACATGGGCAGCAGAAAATAGTTCCGCTGTAAGCGACGGCATTTGCTCCACCATTTCGGTGTAATTCATGTTCAGCGGCAGAAGATCATCAAGCAAGATGGGCTGAATGATGAGAGGCTTCTCGGTGGGATTGATGAGAGTTAGACGACAGGTAACCACCTCTGTGACAAGGTTCTGAATCCATAATTGTGCTAAACCCTCAGTGGAACCAAACTGGAAGTTCAGGTGACAGGGAGAGGAGGAGGGAGTGGATTTAGCGTTTGCCTTCTCATATGTAACCCGTTCACTGAGAATGCGAGGCCAGATGAGATTAGCCACTAGGCGACCGACGAACGATGGCTCTTTGTCTATGGAGCGAATAGCAACGCGTCCAATCACTTTGCACTCCTCAGTAGGCTCAGCAATAAACGGGGCGACACCAACAGTAGCTACGTGGATACGACGGGTTAAAGAGCGCCAGGCGTTTTGTAGCTGAGTAAAAAGACTGGCCGAAAACCGTAGACCAGGAAAAAAGGCGATCCTGGAACCTGGAGTAGATGTGACGCCGTGGTTTGGCAAGCCCTCATCCTTTAAGAAGGGGAAGAAGTTGCTTGCAAACCAGTATCCTCCTAAAAGAAAAACCAATGCACTTCAATCATAATGCTCTGAGTGGCATTTCAACATTTGGAAAACAAAGGCCAGGTTTTATACTGATCACACCTTCAACAAAACAATCAGTTGGCATTTTCGACTTCGTGACAAAATGCATTGATGAATTTAAAGGCAATTCCCACTGTTTAGGCACAAATTAAATGATCGGTAAGTAAGTTCAACCGATTTATGTGATCTGTAGACAGGTGGTTGAAAAATCAAGCATTATAGGCAGACACCAAGACTGTACGTCTAATTTGGGATTAAAAAAATGTTTCAGTGTTTCACAATTTATGACACCTCTCAGATAGGTAACGGTGTAGAGTAGAATTTTTAAGATAACCTACCTTTCTAAGAAAGTCATGAATTTACTAACCCACGTTGTCACCTCACCGAAATGACCATTCACTTGTTTTTTTTAAGAATGTGCAAAGTGGAGTTCATAGCGTTCAGAACTGAAATCGATTGCAGCATTTTAAAGAAAACTTTCTTAAGGCATAAAATGTTGCCGAAGGTATTGTGGATTCGGGTGGGCATGCTACTTGTATCCGATAATGCGATTTTTGCCTATTCAAAATGAATTCAAATAGGCTAAAGTGGCATTATGGAGGTAGAGAAACTCTCATAAAGATGCATTAATTATCTTTACCGGGAGGAAAATGAATAAATGAAGTAATTAACTAATTGCTAATAACTCAATCTTAGCAAATAGGGGAGCAGCTCCATCTCCCGACGATTTAATGTTTCAGGTTAAGTGAAATCTCTAGACTATTCAAAGTTTCTCCTTCACTTACGTGTTTAGGCTAAAATTGGGAATTTTTATGTGACCATAGCCAGCGATCAGCTGACTGACCCAAAAGTGACCTCACTCTGACAACCTTATCAGAAGGAAATGTCTCTCCTTGAATGATCAGGGCAGCCGATGGAGGAATGTTTACATTAAACGGGATTTTCCGAGTTAACCCAGAACCTAGACGTCATACCATTGAAAAGGGAATGCCACTATGGCAGCAGTGACAAGCGTGTCCATATCTCGCATTAACAGCCGGCGCAAGTAATCGCAGACCGACCCAGACATCACTACTCGAGGCAGCAGGCGACGATGTTAGCCACTGTGAGCATGAAACAGCGAGTAATTATCAAACAATTTTCTTTTAAACGTAGGCTTATAACTCAAACTCGTACATACAAAGTCTTTAAGTATTCTACGATACGGTAACGATGAGCACAATGACTCACGAAAATCAGCATCTAGCAAAGCTGGTGCACGCTGGGTACACGACTTCCAAATGAAGGTAAACGTTTCGGTTAAGCGTTTGGATAATGCATAAAGGTGGATGTATCCGGAGACTGTGTGCAGTTTGCACTCCTTAAAATTAACCCCTATTTTTTTGTGAACTCAGAAGTCCAATTCGAACACCCATCCCGCCAGAAACAAATAAGCCGCAAAGCACGAGGAAGACAGCAAGTGAAGCTCATACCCTTAGCACTACCAAGTTCAAATCCGGCATAGCATACTCGAGCAGAAGCATCATCATTCTCAAAACCAGAAGTTGTAGATGCTGCAAGGATCTCTCTGCAACCAAGGCAAGCGTTGTAAGACAGCACACTCATTAGCGTGGTCCGATTGGGCTCGAGGTTAACCCGTGTGGCCCCAGCAACATGGGAGAGGTCAACTCGAAAGCTGGGCATGCCGTGAATGGAGTGGAACTCAAGTGAGGTCACTTCCTCCGGTCGGGCGAGGCTGCTGGGCACCAGAATGTCCCGTGAGAGAGGTTTTCCCTGGAAAAGAAAAAAATAAAACAAGTCGCCCGGTTTGATGCTTCACAGTGGAATGTGCGTGGGTGTACTTTTCAACTTTTGCGCAGAAGCAATTGGGTAGTAAGACGTGCCATGAGAGAACCTTTCACAGATCCACACTTTGGCAGTGATGGCAAAGAAAATGCAATTTGGCAAGTCGAACGGCTTATTTGAGATAATCGCCAAGACTGATGACTGCTAGGAGGTCTGTTACAAGGTTCACACTTCCATGGCATCTAAGCTGAAATTGCAATCCACCACTGGGGTGGTTGTCAATGGCATCTTCGCAGCACTTAACCAATGTGTACATTAAGGAAAGGGAAAGAGGCATATCAGTCCATTTAATGCTCACAGGGAAAACTGAGCCCAGATCGAGGACTGACGGTTCCATTGTCAACACTTTGGCAGGTACACGAAACCTCAGAAGTTTCGAGATGGACTGAAAATGAGGAGAAAATATCGGCCTTAAGTCAGTCATGATATGATGGAATTGCAAAGGTCAAAGTAGGGCAGCGGCAAAAACTCACAACAAGATTCGATTCGACTGTTAGAACCCATTCAGTGGCAGAATCGACCTGTTCTTGATTAAAAATGATCGAAAAGTGCATCCAACTTGACGGTTGAAGAGTCAGCTAAAAGGACAGTTGAGCATAAATTTATGCCAAAAGATTTCAAACATAGCTTTTTGACTAGGATCATGTGACAAATGGTTTTTTTGGGCCGCAGAGTTAGAGCTGCCTTCACGAAAAATGCAAATTCAAAATACTAGGACAACTTCCAGCGGAGTCATCTTGCAATCGCATAAAAATAGCCCAACGAGTCGTGGATCGTGGATACTTTTTGTGCGCTCTAGCTTACCGGCTCAGAGTTGCAATTCCTTCCCGACATCAAGATGACCTCAACCTCGGAGCCTTGGTGGTGGTGGCCGTGGTGATGACAGAAGAGACCTGAGTGTTGCCTGAGTTGAGCAGGGCTAACACACAAACTTCCGGCCGGACTATCCACGAGTAACCGCTGAATAACCACCTACAACAGCATTGGGAAACTGCATCGGCATCAGGATGCTCAGTTGGGGCATCTCATTGGGTCTAGCGAATGTGTCCTCCCAATTAAATTATTTGAGCTCGGCGTCATGAACATGTGGCATCTGGCATTTCATCAGTTCGTAGTAAATGATTTCACAACACCACGACTCAAACACTAAGGCAATAAAAGCAATTTATAATCTCCTTGAGATGGTAAGGCAGTCAATTACATCCTGACAGCACTATATTTTTGCCTTGGACACTGATGGTAAGGGTGTTAAGGTGCTTACAAAGCTGAAATGGAAGAGTAGTTAATGGAACTGCTTCCTCCTACTTACCGCAATGGGATTCGGGTTTGAGATGTATAAACTCCGGGTGTATTGGCTGCCCACATCGAAGATATCAAATGTCAGAGCATCATCAGAGGTCTCAGCACTTAGAGATAGAATCTATCAAAATAGATTGCATACCAGACCCGCATCACTATACTCCCCTAGACATCAAGATTATCAGCATTAATGACTACGGAACTAATGGTGCGAGAGAGAATAATACCTTCAGTTTGGCATCGTAGAGAGTGAAGGGTATGTGAAAGGACGATGCATTGGTGTAGAAGGTGAGGTTAAATGAGGTTATTTTGCACTCGAAAGCCTTCTCCTGTTTGAAGCCTCGAAATATGATGGAAACGTTTGCTGACGCCGTGGGAGGTAGATACTCAGCTTCGGCGAGACCGCCGATCTAGGAGGGTGAAAAAGAGTTTTGCAAGCACTTTTATAGGAAGTATGCTTAGTGAACTAAAGCTCAGTAAGCTATGGGTTGCGCGGTAGGCTGTCATAGAATAAAATAGGTGATGAAACGACAATTAAAAATGAGGCTACTGGATAAGCATTTTTGGGGAATAAAAGTTTCTGATCGTTTTAGTTGGCAGGATCTGAGACAGAAAAAGAGAAAATGCAGGTGTAATAGGGTAAGAGAAGCATATAGGCTCGAAAATAAAAGAACTGGGTACCATGATAAGAAGCATTACCCAGGAAAAAATAGCTAAATAATTGTCGAAAAGGAACCATTAAGCCTTAAGAACACATGCACAGCAACAGTCCCCAAAACGCAAAATAACAGGTTGCCATGACAGTAGACAGCTCAGCTACGTCAGTTCTGGTGCCCAGACAGCATATCACGTGGATTACTGCAGTGACGCTTAACGGGCCGAGAAAAAGTACAAAGACTCACTGTGAGTTTAAAACACATTTGAGAGCAGAAGCACGACAGTAATCACGCATGCATAGGAGGTATGTTGAAAACCAGCCTTACTATTATCACTTGCTACTATTCTCCCGTATACAACATCCCTAGTAGGTAACAACTTTGAACCGTATTATGACCGATATCCCCTTGGTTTCGCATCGCGCAAGCCTCTTATCAGTTAAAAACAGAAATACTTCATTATCACAGCCTACGCTACTATGCACTTATGTGTCATGAATAACATTTTTAATCCTGCTAATATGACTTTGAAGACCTTTTGAAAAAAGAAACAGTTTCTAGGTGAGTTGTGGTTCTCCTATTTGTAGGTGTAATAAATCGCATAAAAATGAAGAAGGCTGGAAATACACACCCAAGGCTGGGTGTTACTATCAATAGTAAAGGCTGCTAAAGTATAATGCATTCTGTTACCAAAAACACCTCATACGCTGGTGTACAAACCAGTGGTGAGCCGGTAAAGACTTGGAGACCTGCGCTGCCGAAAATGGATAGACTTGATTCAATCAAAGGTTAATAGTTCTCAGAGTTCGAATTCATTTGTAATAATAGGGGAAGAGGAAAAAAGTAATGCTTACATTACCTCAAACAGGTCAGCATAGGCTTCAGGCAGTTGATATCCCCAGATTTCGAGAGGGTAATCGAATGTGTTTGTCAGAGAAACCATCTTTTCGACAAATTGGCCCGGATATCCGCAGTAAAAAGACAGTTGTTTGTGGCTGAACCGGAGTGATCTAAGTTTATAAAGGGAACAAGATACTTCCGCCACTTTGCTTACTTTTTTAGTAGGCGAGTAATGTTGGCATCAAATTTTGGCTATTCTCTGACTAACAAAAAACTTTCAAGAATGTATCTAGATGAGAACAGCGATATTGGAAAGTAGTGATGATAAAACAAGGTGTACGTACGACATACCCTCGCAACACAGATGCAGTGTAAGGAATAACGATTGGCGGTTGTCCATCTGTTTCCACTTCTACGTTGCCTGAAAAATCGCCGAACCGGTCTACGACAGCCGCTGCAACAGAGACAAGTCAAAAAGGCACAGACAGTGAGACGCCGCATGCTCAAGAATAGACAGTAGAGTGTACGGCATAATCACCCGATGGTGTGTTAAGTGAGACAGTTACCAGTGAATAGTAGACAATTTTAGTAAATAACAGGCACGTCCCCCAAAATGGCTGCAAAAATTCCAGTAGTATGCAAATACAGCAATGTAAAGTGAGTTTGTGTTTCACATATAAATCTGTAGTTGATCAGGTCACCACGCATGGCAGTGTTCAGTATGGCCTGTATAAACTTAATGCTAGGACATCTGCTTGACAGAGGGACCAAGGCGATTGGCAGTGGAGGAGAATCGAACACTATGAAAAGCTCCAAAAAGGGATTCCGTGTAACAATAAAATATGTTAGCCACAAATGAAACAGGGAACCATGCTTATGACAGAGGAGGTAACACAAGTGGGAGATTACATTCAACTTATGCCGTACAAATATAAAGTGGGACCAAATAATTTGAACAAAATTCACCGCAGTTTATTCAAATAATGGGTGAACAGTACATACGATCGAATGTGATTGTGGCGATCTCCTTCCCATAATTCGAACCGTCGGGAAAAACAACTGGATCGTAAGATATATCAAGATAATTCTTCCCACTCACCGCATTGATCTAAGCAAGGGAAAACTCAAAATAGAAAAAATACGGACTTATAATTAAGCAAAAAAGTGAACTTACGGATAAGGCTGACGGAACAGACATTTGATTGAAAGCCGTAAGATGAAGCTGTCTAGGCGGACCGGAAGATATGATACTACCAAAATCAAGGACTTCCTCCTGCACATTAAACAGATTCGCTAAAAAATCAACATGAAAGAGGCGAACTTACAAGAGGTATCGAAGTGCAATTCAAATGGAACTAGAAAAACAGTGGGTTCGAAGGAGAACTGTCGCAAAAGAAAATTTGACGAGGAGTTCTTCGGCACTGCAGAATTGCTCGCCGATACATTCTCCAATAAAATAACTCCGGAAACAAAGCCTTTCAACGTCTGGGGAGCCGTGCTTGAAAAGGTTAAGGAACACAGGCCACTTCTCTGCTGACCCGCCAAAGTGATAGAATTCGGGACCTGCTGAAGATCTGCATTTTGTTGTGAGTCCAAAGAATTTTCCGCCGACAAAAGTAATACCTGATTTTCGTCATTCTGTGAGTCGTTAGAGGCACTCAGATTTAGCTTTGATACCTAAAATTGACAAAAAGACAAACATATGCAGTTCATTGAAAATGAAGAAGGGGAACATTAAAATGAGGTATGGTTTTACCTCAATTGGAAATGGATGAGGATTTGAAAATGTGAAAGTAAACCGATGCTTCGCAGAAAGACTGAGGCGATTTGCCTTCAGTGGACGCAAGCCATATCTACTTGGCGTGGAGAACCCATACACCTAGGTACTGAAAAACAAAAAATGACCTACTTTGCACTTGGCCAGTCCGGAACTTGTTGTGGCGTATAGTTCAGCCTCTATGGGTCCTAACTTGTTAGCAACTAAAAGTAAAGTAATGGTTGTAGCTTGCTGTGGTTCGAGTACCTATAATTATCGTGTTATTCGAAGCTAATTTAACGTACTGCAACATTTATCGGTTCGAATAACAGCGTAAACGATGATGTTTGAATTGATATGAGGTGCAAAGGTTGATTTGGAGATGTGTTTTTTATGGTAACATCCGCATAAGCAGGCGTCCCCATTTCCCTAGTACATAAGTACAAAGACAAGTAAACTAACTGATGACTGAAATTAACATAATTAGGTGTGAATTGCAAATTTAAAACACCATCTGTTTCGTTCACTATGTTGCCCGAAGAGCCAAATGGGCGTGTAACATTTGATGAGATGTCATCAGGCAAAGAAGTACCGCCCTAAACAGAAATGAGTATAGTGGATAAGAAACTACCCAATAGACCACTCCGCTTATGTGAACGCTGTACACCCCACTGCGAGAAGCTATGATGTGAATTTAAAGGAAAAACTGAATTACCTGTATCATCTTGCTGCGCACTTTGCATGAAGGCATTCACGGCCCACAAAATGACTAAACAAGTCCAGTAATGCATAATAGTTCCACGACTTGGCATGCTTTTTAAATATACACCTTAATAATAAAAATGACAAAGAAGCATACCAGAATGGTTAAGTCAAAACTGGGACAGGGATGAAGCATAAATCAATAGCAGAATTTTCAAAGAATCTGGAAAATATGAAGAAGACTTTGGTGAGGAAAAAACCATGTGAGACTTAGGAGTAAATATAAGCACAAAGTACACGTCAAAAATTGAAGAACTGCGGTATCTGAGACCACTATAACCACGCCGGATTCCCGCGCGCTAGTATTATTCCAAAGGAGCGCACCTATCAACAATCACACAATATGATGATTGGTTGTACCCACAGACACTTAATATCTGCACTTCCATTGGGTGGCACGGCCATAGCACAAAGGTCAAATTAAGTAATAAAAAGGCCTATGGGCCCCAGAAGCGCGACTAAAGATTTACGAATTCGAGAGGAGAAACATTCAAGGGCAATAGCTCATGCGATACCGAAAATAAATCGTATTTAACAATTTCCGTGACTTGCAGATGACAAAGCAAAACATTCTAAAGTAATTTTTTGAAACCCAACAAGAATATTCGTACTTTATTGGTTAAAATTCCAAAGTGTAAGCAAATAAATTACCAGATCAGCACCGGGAAAATATGCTATTGTGCTTATAGAAGGCATGTATATATGGGTGCAAAAAATATGTATGGATAGCTATCACATGAGTTTAAGTTAAAGAGTTGAAAGCTATTTAGTTTATGTAAGTCACAGACCATGCAAAATATGAAGATCTTTAGCAATTACTCAATATCGGGTTAAAATAAGGAGTTCTAAAATAATACAGCTTAAAAACAATTTGTGCACAACGATTAAACTGTAGAATAACAAGATGATTTTTTAATGTATTGGAGAAAAATAATAAAAGTTCGAGAATTGCTTAAGTGCTATTTAGGGCGTTTTTTAAATTTAATGGCATTATCTTCTAATATTATCAACGTCTCATAGGACAGTACACTAACTTAAAAAGTAATCTTGATTATTCGAAAGAATTTTGCTGCAACAAAAAACTGCTTGCTAGCCAGCAGCACTCACTCAAAGCAAATTTATGCTTTTGCGAATTTAGCGCGAGTTTGGGCAGCGGTATTATTCCTTTTTCAAAGCGGGTTCTTTTTTGTTTTACTTTTTGTCTGTCAATACTTTTTTTTGGGTCGTACTGCATCTGTTTTTAACTGGTTGTCATACGTTGTGACGTTAGAGCGTTGCCGGCGCGTCGGTCTAATTTACTCATGGAGTGTATCTACCTTTATGGTGCTAAGCTAGTGAAGGAGATTCAAAAAGTCTATGTAAATTTCCTTTCTCCTCGTCTGGAATTAACTTTAACCTCTTTAAAGTGTCGATCCCATGAAAGGCGTAGTATTTGTGTTAGTACCTATCTGCGTTGTCGATGCAATTTCTAAGATGCCGTGGTTTTTATTTATTTTCCGATTTTTTCTACGAGGTAAACTTGCCCGCATACATGGAGTTAGGTTTGTGCGATTTCATGTCTACCCCAAGGAGTATGAATGTACGGATCACTACATTATAATCTCACTGAATGCGTTAGTAATTTCAAATTCAGTGACTTTTTACGAGTTTCGAGGCACTTTTAGCAAAGATCTCTTGTGTATCATGATATTCTTGGAAAGCAAGTTCTTATTTTTCGTAGTTATCTGGCATCCACCACAATCACATTACACAGTTTTGCGCTAGCCCTTCTTTCCAACATTTGCAGTTGCCATCTGAAGTGTTTCTTCTTGCCAGTCATTTGAGTGCTCCGCCTGTGGTAAACCTCCTTGCTTTTCCTCTGGCTTTCTTCCTCCATCCCATTCTCGGCTCTGCCACTCTTTTGTCGATAAATTTTTCCGAGTGGCTTAATTGTGCATTGAAGTGGTACGTTTCCTTTCTCCTCCCTGCCTTCAGAAGGGGGATGCCTTTAAGGTGGCAGCTAATCTGTAACTAGTTGACTATATTAATGATTGCTCGCTTTGGAAACAGGGCAATCTGTGGTGAACGTCCATTTTGGTGGGTTAAATCACACAAAAGTGCCAATTTGACGCTAAAACAATTTGACATTACCTGCGAAACTGGTCCTGGGAGCCCTTCTGGTCATTGTATGGTCTTTGTTGCGGGGTGGTTGCCGCTGATTCTTTACATTAAACACAGGCGCAAAAAGTGAGAGCCTTCTCCAGTACGAGTTTCTTGTCTAAGACATACGTGATAAATCCATCTCTTTTGTGCAGACTCGGTGCTACGCTGTACGCCCTACTCATCATATGCACAATTGTTGTTGGAGTGAGTCGTCTCTACACAGCAACCCACTTTCCTCACCAAGTCATTGAAGGTTCAGTGGCAGGCAAGTCCCTGCCCACTTCTTTTCCGAATTGTTTTACCACACTCTACTTCTATCAACAACGGCATTATTTTGTGATGCGCTACATTGATTACTAACAGTGTTGCAAGCCATGTCCACGGTTACTTATTCATTCAATTGTCAACGGAATTTCCAATCCACTTACCAACTCGTATAATTGTTAACAAATGCATTGACTCTAGCATCACCCAGGCGCATTATTCTGCCTTCGAAGGTGCTTTGATTGGCCAAGCCTTCTATCAATGGACGATGCAGTACACGCTGGAGTGCACCATGACCACGTCTGCGTCCGCCGACCTACGGCCCTCTGCACTGATCTCTCCCCAGAGGCTCACCATCATTGGCACACTTAGCTTCGTACTGGGTGAGGCGATTGGTGCCACGCTGAACTTCCTGGGCGTCGACGTAGATCGGAGCCTCCGAATGGCCAGAACCCATTGCGACCGACGTGAATGGGTGCACCCCTCCACTTCTGTTGAGGCCTCTTACGCTCGGGTCACTGGAGCACTTTTAGGTCAGTCGAAGTCCACCGATTGTCGCGGATGCTTAATTCATCGCATGTGATTGGGAAGGAAAGTCTCGATGGAAACTGACCCAGTGGGTACTACGTGCTACCCATTAACGAATGGAATTGAACCTCACAGATTCTCTTCCCTTTTCACCTTTTCAAGAGAGTTACGAAAGTGTGCAGTGCATTTTAGATGATTTGCCAACAGGTTGGCGTAATTGCAATGTGAGATGGATGTTGTGTTCTTGTTAGGAGAACGAAGATGTTGTTGGTGAAGGCTGCAACGTGCTTGGAAAAGTGTAAATGTCTTAGCCTGCTACCTGAATCTCCATTATTTTTTGGGGCTAATGGATAATTGAAAAGTAACTGACGAGCTGTCCACCCAAACCAAAGCATTCGTGCCAATATGGCAATTGCACCTGGCATTTGAGACAACCAGATACGGATACAACAAAGACATTTCAGGTAATCAGGTGCCCAGAGGATGCATAACCACCTCCGGTTGATTGTCACCTCAAGTGAAATCAACCACTCCGCACCACGAATATCGCACGCCGTTGTATTTCATTCTAAAGTGCCCCACAACATTACCGGATGATTGAAACAAACGCTCGACACTCAACCCGAATTTCCCATCAATTCAAGGAACGGTATGAAATGCATTTGATGGATGTGTAACCATTCCTTCATCTCCCTTTGACTTCCCTTTTTAGGTCTGGCCGCAGCTTTGACCTTTCGACCGTTGACGGTTCGCAGTCTGAAGACTCCTCCCTTAACTGTCAAACGTGTCATATTTCCCTGCGTCATGTGTACCGTTGCCTGCTACTACTGCCAAAGACTCATCTCCCTCCTGGCTCCTTTCTTCAAGTGCCTCCTCGGGTACGTACCCTTGGGGTCACAGGTATCGTTCCTCTTCTACATGGGCGCAATTGGCGCCAGTTGTCCGCTAGTCGTGGCCCTAGTTTTCTCAAGCCTGCTCGATCAACTTGTCAGCTGCAAAGCTCAGCGATGCACCAGTACGAAGCGCAACGCCACTGTGGCTTCCTCTAGTCACGATTCTGGGGCTTCTACTGCAAGTGGACGCTCACGTTCGCGATCGCAACATTAAAAGTTTTTCTTTGTGTGTTTTTAAAATAATAACAATACCTCATGGTAGCTGCCTTCTCGCCTGGTAGTTCATTGCAAAAGCCCCATGGAAAGGTGAGAGAATGGTTGGTTAGTTGATTGGCAACTGAGATAGAGAAGGGTTCTTTCCCAACCAACCAAGGAGGGGTACGAGATGGCGTTAAAACTGTAACAAAAAATGTGACATTGAATGTGTAGAAAAGAGGAAAGGAAAATGAAGTTGCAATGTTCAGCGTCTGGTTTCATTTGTTTATGCTCGTCATTGCTCCAGCTGCTTTGCGAGATTTGCCAATTTGTTCAGGGTCTCACGGACAGATTCTGAAGTTCAAAAAGGGACTGTTTGCACATACGGCTTTGTAACACGTAGATGTGGTGGACTAGATAGGACACCGAATGCAACTTTTACCTGATCTTCAAGATGGCACAAGCATTTTTCGCCTACTTATGGGGTCCTTTTTCAAGCAACTAATATGAAAGCCTTCCCATCTCGTGAGCAGGAAAATTAACCT
Organism: Echinococcus multilocularis; assembly: GCA_000469725.3. NCBI lineage: Eukaryota > Metazoa > Platyhelminthes > Cestoda > Cyclophyllidea > Taeniidae > Echinococcus > Echinococcus multilocularis. The sequence goes on along the minus strand of LN902842.1, from coordinate 1,459,335 downwards.
ATATAATTTGCATGACTTTTGTTTCAGGAGTAACTCTCATGATGCCTTGGAGTGGATTCGGAAGTATTCATTTAATTCAGCTACAGGTGATAAGAAAACGTTTGCAACTTTTTCATTGAGATCTCAACTTTAATGGCTTCATTTTGAAAGAACCGAATAGGAAGCCTACCTAGCTGGTTACTGGGGAGACTCTCCAGTATCGATCCTTCAGACCTCCGTTTAATCCCTTCATGACTATTTATGGCCCTTCCTTCTTCAGCCTTTGATGCAAATTGCATGGGCAGATCGTGATGGATAAACGCCTCCCCGGGTCGTAGAAATGCCGGACGATTCAAAGGCCTGTATAGGGACTCACGAGTTGCTTCGCGTTGGGCCTTCTCCAGTTGTGCTATTGTTTCTCTGTATTCGGACTCCAGAGCCGATATCTGTTGGATGAGAGAGAAAAAAATTGTTAATGGGCCTCCTGTTTAGGTGAGTACCACCTAAAAACCAACACCTTGGTCAGAAAGAAGGCATAGGCAGCCTCGGCCACCACCATCAACCAAAAGAACGATATGAGGTCTTCTAATGGACAGGTTTTGCGGCAGTATGAGGTCTTACGTTGAGCTGGAAGAGATGCTAATATTCTTCGAACCAATTCGCTAACGTTGCCTACTTTTTGAGTAGAAGCTTTCTTTGTACACATTCAAGATAGACTCTACGGAGTAAACAGACCTTGGATACAATTATTTGGACTTTTATAGGTGAAATATTCCTAGTTAACAATTGCGTCTCCAAACCACCACCCACACGAAAGGAGCAGAAGCTCTTCAGAAATGTGATTTGGGTGGTGAGTGGGGCATTTGAGGATGGCCAAACTCTCTACAAGGTGCACGCCAAATGGATGCTTGAGGCTGTCTCCGACAAAAGTAGGCAGTCAAACCTGTGCCTCCTTCTCATGATTCGCTTGCATGGCCATTCGCTCCGCGCGTCGGGCGGAAATGAGGGCTTTGGAGAGATCACTCTTCGTGTTGGTCAACTCAGTCTCAAGCTTCACTCTCTCCTCCGTAGTCTCGTACACATTTCGCTTATGCTGGGCCTCTAGAGCTGCTACTCGTTCTTCTGCTCTGTCCAGCTCCTATAAAAGTATGAGGTTTAATTTAGCATGACCGAGTAAAAAGTTAACTTGCGATTTATGGTAGAGGAGAAGAAGCTGGAATTCGTCTTTCAGAAGGGAATTCTAGTCATGACACCTACCAGGACTTTTTCTCCCAAAGATTTCTCAATTTCCTCTAGCCTGCGTTTCAACAGCGCCATGTCATGAGCATCTAAAGTGGTAGGAAAGCAGCATTATAAGTCGTGAATAAGCAGCTTTAAAATCAAACATAGATCAACACGTACGTGTTCTCTTGAGGTCATTAATCCTTTCATCGTAGTCTTGCGCGTCCGTAATTAGGCGTTTTGAGATGAGATCCCGATCGGCAAGGGCCACGGCTAGTTCATTCTGAGCAGCCAGTACCATCCTAGAGAGAAAAATCTACTAAAACACGCATGAAACATACTCTTTCAAGTCTTCTATACCACTGGGAAGGGCGGTGTTGATAGGAGGGAGACGAAGGGTGCCGTAGACTTGTACCCCACAGCTCACTTGCTCTACTCGCTTTTCAGGAGTTTTCTTTCGAGAGAGAAGGACGCGAACCATGGGAAGACGTCCACTCACACACTGTATTCGCCGTTCCAATCGTCGAAGACGTCGCATTAATGGCGAGGAGTCAGTGTCTCCGTCGTCCGTAAATACACGATTCCACTGCTCATTCATGGCGATTAGATCAGCATGAAGTCTGGTCAGTGCTGACTTTGTACATTCGGTCAGGCAGGTATTTGAGTTGTTGGAGAGTTGGAGACAACGGTTCAGGTGCTGGATCTCTTGAGAGTAATCCTATACATTTATGGACGGTTGAAGAAGTGAGCTGTTAGGAGAATCAAGCACTACTATCTCGACCTTGCAGCACCTCTATATGCTGATAAGGCATTCTTCAAAACCAATGTCTCTTCTTACTACAGGATGAGACACTGGTTCTGACTCAAACAAACGAAGATTATGACTTTATTAACTGGATGCCGAGAAAGATATCTGCTGTAAAAACCCACATAAGCGTTATTAAACGACATTGACTCTAAGGAAAATCAAAATTTTGAGTTCTGCATAATGACCAACGAAACAGTAGGATCAAGTTTTAGCAAATCAAAGTTGACGTTAAAGAAAGGTTTTCTATGTGACTCTGGATTCAATCGCATACCTCACATCCACAATTTTCTTTTAAAGAAAGGCCTCGATTCATGACGTATGATTAATAAGACTTACTGCAGGGCTTGTGACGATCCAAGTAAAGTGCGACTACCGGAACCACCAAATGTGGTCTCGGTAGAAGCCAGTCACCTATCTGTTGGTGTCAATTCCATCAGTGGACAACTAAACCCCCCGTACCTTCGTAAGTACCACCTAGACACCCCCACATTAGAATGCCTTCAGAAGTTGTGAAGTTGTCCAACCGTCAAGATGTACACTGTTTCCATCACAACAAGAAAATCTAACTTGTCAAAAGAAAATTTAGACGACTCATTTAAGACACGAGACAATGCTTACCTCAGTCTTTTTAAAATTTGCCTTTAAGGCCGCCTCTTTCGCCACAAGCTTACGATTGAGAGCCTGATTTTGGGCGTGCAGGCTTTTTAGCTGTTCCTTCTGACTACTGAGCTGATCTTGGGTAGCCTTCTTCGCTTTGACACAAATCTCCTCTTGTGCCGTCCGTTCAATCAACAGCCTCATTACCTGGTGTCGCCAAGCTCGCAGCAACCGATTACACATTGAATTAGATCTAATAAATAAAGAGGGCATACTCTTATTTATCCATCCAGCTACGGCGAAGCGGTGTGCTGTAACATACTGGGTGGTGTCTCCCGCCTGGTGTTCAGATCTGTTGCACATTGAGGCTGCAGCATTTTCCTGCAGCTGAAGAATGTTCTCCAAACTCTCCAACCGCACTCGGAGCAGACGGATCTCGTCCCTAAGAAACTCGTTTTCTGTCGTAGTTTGCTTTAACTTTCATAAGAAAATATAATCATCATGACTTAAAACAAGCGACTATAACTGTTTAAGAATGAGGTTTAGATATTAAATATGCATTTTTATCGCATTTTGATTAGATTAAAGCATCACTGGTCATTATACATTAGTTTACCTCCGTAGAAAGCTGGTCATGGGACCACTTCCCCTGAGAAGACGCGCTCTGAGATGCTCCTCCTTCAGCAGTTCTGGCACCACTGACTAGAGTACGAAGTGTAGCTAACTCGCTATTTACTGAAGCGTTGATCATTGTAGCCTCTGTGAGCTTCCATTTGGCTTTGGTGAGCTCCTTCTCCAAAATAAGACACCGCTCCAAGTGAGGGCAGTTTTTGGAACAGTCACTATTCACGCACAATAATCATAGCTTCTTATTGGTTGATAACAGAGGAAAGAGGCAAGAAAAAAAGGAAAAATAACGACTAGGACGTAGTTTGCGATTCTCCAAATAGGTAAAGCATTATTAAAACTTCTAACAAAATCCATGAGTTACGCAGCCACTTCATTCGGCCGCTTCCATTCATGTCCCGTGAGCAAATTTAGTGAGTCAGACTTCAAAGGTCAACACTTGCATAACATTGTGGTATTTTTCGAACCAACTCTACAAAAATACGCAGAAATTCCCTCTAGTTGGTCGTGGTTATATGACTGTATTTCGCAGTTCCAGTAGGGGGACATTCAAGTAAAGGATGGACTTTTCAAATGATAGGTCTACCTAGTGATAGCCGGTGTATGCACCGTGGCCCAGCCAACTCCTGATCTATATAACGTTAATTACGACGATAGGCGACAGTAATGGATGGGTACATTGAATGTTCAGCAAGGAATTTTGGATTCTAAGAAATCATATTAACTTGCGCCTCCAAAGATTTACTGATCTGCTAAAATCGCAATGGCGCACAAAAGGGCGATCAAACGAAAATTGCGATTAAAAACCAAACTTGAGTCATACAAGGTTCAATTTAAATGTCCCACCTAAGCAATAAACCTCAGTATTTGGTAATAAGAAGTTGAAAGCTTACTTGGTGTTAGAGTTACTGAAGTGATTTAAATCAGACTCGGATCCAGCAGCAAGAAACCGGCACACTTGCTCACTAAATGAGGGTGGGTCACCGAAACCACTGGAATAAGTTGGTTTTGTAGTTTCATAGGGTAATGAGGAGAGCTGTGTATATTCAGGTTTGCGTTCATTCGAGAGTGTAGTTTTAAGATTACTTGTAGGTAGGGGATCCGCTGAAGAAGGCAGAAGAATAGTCTCCTGGGGAGCCTTTAGCGTTGAATTTGAGCCGCTGAGCTCCTGATAAGGCGCAGTTCGTGGAGAGGCATGATGCAAAGTAATGCCAAGAGTGCTTGACAAATACTACTTCAATTTTGGGAAGAGGAAGTGTACGCTTCAAAGTTAATTTTCCCCCACAGCGCGTATTTCAGATATAACTCGTTCCTACTGCCCAAAACTAGTTACCAATTACTCGACGAACTCACTAAGACAGCACGCATAAGTTTAAAACATGAACAAAGTCAAATATTGGATGAAGGGAGCTGTGATCCATGCAAAGATACAACAGAAAAAAACTGCTTTAACCAGTCATTTAACTGGGAACCAACTCAACAAACACGTCTGCAACCTCGAACTGCCATCAAGCTCCAAACATTAACACGTCCAGGAGAAAATACCCCATCAAAAACCAATTCATTTAACTGAACATGTTTCCTATACAGCATTACATTCATGTATGCCTCTATGAGCGAAGCTTTTGAATTTGATACAGCAGAATCGCAGTGGCTGCTGCCACATTGAGAGAGGTAGGAAGAGGCGACGCGATGGAAGATGCACCAAAATGCTCCACTTTCCAATCAACAAGACCGGGGATTCTAGCAATGAGGTTACAGGTTGATAGCACATTATCTGGCAAGCCACGAGCTTCTGAACCAAGCACTAGAACAAGGGGCTTAGCAGCGCCTTCTTTTGACGCACCTATCTACAAAAATATGGACATAATGGATAAAATCTTTCCCTGAGTTTCGAACAATAATGAAGTTTACACCCACCATATCAGGTTTAACTAAAGGCAACTCTAGCGGTGGACAATGATTCAAATTTTCCACAGAATTCGGCTGCATTCCGGCTGTGCCTACTGTAACAAATCCAGCATCTGAGAGCTGTTTCAAAGTGGAGGCGGGGTTTGTGACACGAAAGAATCGCAGAAATTCCATTGCACCAGCACTAAGTTTGCTGATGAGAGGGGATGGTGTTGCAGAAAAAAAGGCAGAAATAAGCACAGTCGGGATACCGAAAAAGACGGCGGAACGCAAGATGCTACCCATGTTCATGACATCTTGAATTTGGTTTAGAAATAGGACAATGGATGATGAACCACAACAGGACCCAGACTTGAGTCGATTATATGCACAGTGGCCGAAGTGAAGGATAGAAGAAGCTGAGATGCCATGAAGACTAGGCATAGGCATTGGTGTGCATTTGATGGCGATGCCTTGGTTGGAACGACCGTTGGTGAGATCAGTGAGAAAATCACGAGAAACGGGTTTAATCTCTATTTCAGATGCGAGTTGAACAGCAGCCGAAAGCCAGGGATTTTTAGTGTGCAGAACCTCAGAAGAAAGTTGAAGGAGGTCATCTCTGACAAATACACACGATACGACCCTTTGCTTGGCACTTAAAGCTGCTAGTGTTGGTTGAATCCCGTAAACGATTTCCGACTGTCCCTGAGTACTCTTGCAATGAGTACCCGTTTCTACAGGTGATTTATTTGAAGTTTTTGAAACCAAACGACGCAAATATCGCCGTTGTAGCGACAAGAAACTCATAAAAACACAACGTAACTCTAGGCGAGTTACAACTAGAGCAAAGCACAAATTCATTTCGAATGGAATTGAGGTCGAATCGGGATGGGAATTCGGAGCTTATCGTCTATGAATTTATAGTATCTGAATGTACTTGTACAGCGACTCACGTATGGGCAACAAACAGCGTAATACCCTTATGCACACAGATACTAAAAGGCGCCCTCGATGTCAAGGATACTTCAGGATTTGTGTTATTTCTTCGGCCTGTGAATTTTCAACCATACTTAGCCACATTCTGCTACAAGAAGAAGCATGTTTTATCTAAAAATTGCTGATCAGTGAAACTTCATATCTGAGCTCAAACAATCAAAAGTGTAATGCATTATTATAGGACGCAAATTGTTAAGCTCTTAAGGCCTGCTTTATCATTTTTGTACCAGTAAATTAGCGTAGGTAAAAGATTTGTTAGTGTGTTTAAAGTGCAGATATATATATATAATTGTCAGTAAATCACCAAATTGGAACAGTCTCTTTGCCTAACACAGTTGCTATTTAAGCACAAGCTAAATCCATGCATCTCTCCATCGATAGATTGACCCTTGGAATTTTACAGAAGTCAGACGGTGAGGCGCGCTTTTGGTTTTGCTTGTCACCTCTCTACTACGTTGGGTCATGGCTCTTGATACGAAGATGTCATGCCTCGCTTCAGTCCTGACTTTTATAATTTCCATTTCAACCTTACACCTGATCAAGTCACTCATCGTAGATATGCCACTTTTCTACATTTTGATCGGCATTTATGGGGGGATATTATGCGTCGTATTACTGACCGTAATTATGGTATTTAGCTTTAACCGTTTTTAGGCAATTAACAACCTCGAGAACCTGATCTTCAGCAACGATTTTTGTGCTCAATTGTTTCCTGAAGGTATTTTGCTCCTTGTTGGTGATTAATTATGACTTAGTCTTTCTTTCTATTGTGGTGTCATCTTTCTCCGTCGGCTCAATTCATCGAATTTGTGGAACAGTTTGGTGTGTATTCTGCTTTGCTTTATGCATATTAGTGGATCGTTCGCGAATGATGTAGACTGTTGAGGTTTTACAAATCAAGTGTTTAGCACTTTATCTTGAGTAAAATGGTCTTCACCCCATGCATGATTAAACACTGGACCTACCATTGTCCACTCTCATTATCCACTTTGGCTCTTACTAGGCTGCAACGGCTAGCCTGACACGAACAAGGTTTCACTTTTTGATGTCTTTTAAAAACTGATGGCATGTTCAATTGAATTATTTTTCTACTAGTTTTTTGACATCATGTGCATGTTGCTACTCCTTGAATCGAATATCTCAACAAATTCACCTATCCCCCAATACTCCGGCGATCGCTGTTGTGGCAAAGAAAAAGCGGAATTAATCACCATTCCTCAAACGCAAATGTTTTTCTCAATGGACATTTTATCTTATGTATTTTGAATATATTGTGGTTTCTCAGTTCCTGAATTGTTGTATTGGCCTTAATTTATGGCAGGCCTCGATTGTTATAGGAGAATTTATTGATGATGGATGATTGGTCGATGTTGGAGAAAATGTATGGTGCACTGAAAAGGATGATCAGCGTACCACAAGCAGTCGCACATATAAAAATGATAAGTTGGACTCTGTCAATCACTGACGCGACATGTTTCCAGTCTTCTTGTACCTAAGAATGCGTAAAACGAATATGCTTATCCGAGTATCCTTTTAAAAACTCTTTCACAGCGCCTAAACATACTTGTTTCTCCTTTTCTTCGGCTGTTACGTGCTTTGTTATGCGCTCCACGCTTTTGATGATGGTGTTCAAGTTTCTGTTGATGTTTACCAACACTATCTCTGCAGATTCGAGTTGATTGCATATTGTGCAGTTTGATTTGCCCTGAAAAGAGTAGACGCTGGAATGTCTGATAGCTGGTTTGCGCAGCCTAAAGGAGCGTTGTCGTTGAAGCTAAGATGATGGAACCGGTATGTAGGTAAAAGTTAATGACATTCCTAATGCAATCAAACCCTCGATCTCCCTAAAATGACTTTGCATACATAGTTTTTTAGTTCCTCATTCTCCTGTCTTATCAGTTCCCCAGCCATATTTTCCGCAGTTTGCCTGCTCACACTTTTTCTAGCAAGAGTTAAGTAATTGGCTTACGACTATTTCCCCTTGCCACCATCTTCTACAAGTTTGTGGAGTAGATTCAGGCCCGTTAAATCCATCCTCCAAAGTGCTTGCCTCCGACCCACTCGTGTTCTCGGCTTGAACTTCTTCCGTCTGCGACTTTAATTGGCTTGGTAAAGGAGACACAGTGGATAGTTATTGAAGCAAAGTGACTTGAATGTCTAATGCCTATTTTACCGAACCTTTGCAAACAGAGAGCGGGGGGTAGCCAGTTCATGAAGGTGCCTTGAATCCACGAAGGAACCGTAGGATGGCCCTTTGGGTTACGATGATTCAGGTTGATGATTACCGCGGCCGTGATGCACAGTGCCAAAAAGGTCATTGCAAACGTGAAGAGGAGGAATTGTGACAACAGGGGAATGCTCTTCGGACCCGCAGGGAGCATCTTACTCACGAGGATCATGTAAACTACAAGAGTTACCAAGATACTGATTGAAAGGGTTATCTTTTCTCCTGCATCTGTAGGTAAACAGAAAACACAGATGCCCAATATAGCGATCAGAACACAGGGAATAATGATGTTGGTGATGTAGAAGAGGGGTTTACGACGAAGCACGATTTTAAAGGTCAAGCGAGCGGCGATAGGACGATTGGAGATGCTGCCACGGCGATGCGTGGAGGAGACCTCGAAACGATCGTCGTAATGGAGCGGTTTATCAAGGCGGAGATCACCTGGTCCTTCCACAAAGTCCCACACACCACTTGCTACGTAGTCTGACAGGTCAATGTTGGTTTGATTGACGTAGAACTGAAGTTCGACCTATTGTGTTCAAAGACCCATCAAACTAAACTATCCACGGATCTCGAATCTAGATCGAAATTAATTTATTTTGCATCAGAACTTGTTTCTTTTTTCAAGCTCTACCTGATTATGAGTGTAGGTCCAACTTCCCAGATCCATGTAACAGGTTTGCTGATCGAATGGAAAGTATCTGACATCAATTTCACAGGAGGTTTTGAAAATGGCTGGGGGTATCCAAAGCACACGTCCATCGCTGTGAAGAATGGTATTTGGCTTCCAGGTCGCCTCAAATTCACCGTCGACACTAGGGGGTAAACATGAACAATTAATTAGCTCATCTAACCGATTTGGTGGGCTTACTTGTTCATTACAACAATATCCGGTTTCCATATTTTGTGAGCGGCTATGTTGATGGACTCAATGCCCGCGAATTCATTGGGATTCCAGGCAAATCTGTAGTCGTACCACGACTTGAAATGCGGAAAAGAAAACATGATACATAGAGGCGGAGGCAGATTTACTTACCGTCCTTCAAGTTCCGACTTACCATCATTAGCCAGACGTTGCTCTTGAGTCGTTGGTATTTTTCATCCTATGTCAAAGAGAAAGGTGGTGGCAACGTAACCCCCCCCCCTAAACAGGATCGAACCATCCGCCACGCAGTTACAAGGTTAAAGTGAGCGCGTATAACAAGGCTGTTGTGGATGTTTTCTTGATTAGATAAGGTTAAGATAAAATGCTGATGTGCTTGCTATGGCGATATTAGTAGATGACTTGGAGATGTCGGTGCGTTTCAAATCTGCCACTAACACACCATTGTACTGATCCGTTCATCTGATGCTTGAAAATCAAGAAAACTTCTTTGAAACAGAGAAGTCTTAGCCAAATCACTTATTATTACAAATTAATGGTTCTTTAAGTTAAGAAAATTGGGACCAGGCTCAGTACTGGGCACTTCAGCAGCTTCTCAATTGCATTTTACCTACTTTAGTAAGTAGTAACTAAGGCTCGAAAAATAAAGAATCAACATTAGGCCTAATTCTCTTAAAAAACAATTTTTAATGTTAGAAAGGACAAAAGCGGAGCCTCAAGAAGCCAGTATATCATTGTAAGTAGTTTAAGACATTGATATAAGTAGGAATAAAGGTTAAAATGGAATAATATACTGGAAGGGAAGAAACGAGTGGAAACACAATCTGAGAAACTTATGAATGGGAAAGAAGCTATTTATTAAATACATTTATCTCCCTCTAAAATTAGTGGTTTATGTTTAAAAATTAAGACTAGACAGTGAGTGAATCGTTTGCGGATGAGCATTAGCAATGAGCTTCATCACTTGAGAGACCTCAGAGTAGATAAATTGTTTCTCATTATACATCAGTCAGCCAACAAATAATACTTCTACCACTTTCCCTCATTTGTTAAAACGGATGAGCACGGACTATTTCAGCATTCTTTACACAAAGTTGCACTGACGCACCGTCACTCATTCTCAGGAGTGCAGCGCCTTCCCAGACAGACGCATTTCTCTTTAAAGCTCGAGGATATTGGGATTTTAGGCGAGATGGAAGCTAATCACCTTCCAAACATCACTTTTACACTCATAATAGTTGAATTGGTTAAAAGATCTCCATAAATTTACTTCTCGCTAGAAGAAGAGAATATTTTGGTAGCAAAAACTCCATATCAAGCTTACCAGCTGCACAATTTGGATCATCGCGAGACCAACTTTGACTTGCACAGTTTCATTCCGCATAAAGACTGGTCTTGTCAATGGATCGTACTGTCTATCTTCAAATATGTATCTTACAAGTAGATCCTGATCTGAAATTGGAGCACCGGCTGAAGAGGATCAGGTCAAAAAACCTCACACCGCTTCACCTCGACCGGAGTATAGACATCCCGTTTTGTTAGGATAAATTGCTACGATCACTAGAGGCAGGAGGAGGAAGAGGAGGCGCAGGAGGCAGGCTCTTCTCATAGTGAAGCACAAAACAAAGTGAATTTTCCAACCCTAATCTCCCTTGATTCGCTCATTTTAAGTTAATTAGATAAAAGTTTTTTTGTGAATGGAGACAAGTCGAGCAGAATGGACCAATCAAATCACTGCTCCCTGTTGCTCGGTTAAGCCAAACCTCCACCACTTGCTGGAGAGTAGAAAATGTTCTGAAAAAAAAAGTGAAAAAAAACTGAACACTACCCACTTAAATTATATATTTAAATACTCGAATTCTTAACTCTTAAAATGGAGGTTTCGGACCTCGTCTTGTTATCCCTCCTACCGACAGCCTACCATCTCTTCCATCCAGACTCGCATATCGAATGGGGTCGCCGGTGAAGACTTGTTGGTGCCTACTCAAAAGCAAGACTAATCTTCTCTTAAGTGCCACAGGGGGAAGATATCTGTTTAGAGCAGGCAGGTCTGAGGAGGTCACGCCTACGTGTGGGGAACACGGAGTCTCAAATTTCATCCCAGTGAGTGGCGATTAGACAAGAGGACATATTTTGAGTTGTCATGTTCTCAGGAGGATGTAGCGAACTGCTGTCTGACAACTGTGGAGCGATCACTACCCCTAAAGAGCACGAGGCTAGTGAATTTCCTCTGTTCAGTTTACATAGAGGGCAGGACGATGAATTCATCTGAACTGCAGAGAGGCATCTTCTCGTCTTAATGGGTTATCTTTGTGGCAATTGGTACTACCTCTTCAGCTACGTGGGTTGCTAGCCCTCTGTAGACCCCGTGACATGGCATTTCCCTCATGTCAATTCTGTCAACTGTGCAGGTATAGTCAAAACCCTGCAACTAGTGAGGTGTGGTGGAAAGACTAGACTCAAAGACTCCTTTAACTAAGCTCCCCAATTATTCCAATTTAATAAATCATTCACAAAAATTGAGACAGGTTTCAATAAGGATTAGCTTCCTCCTTTTAGATAATGGCTCTTTAAAAGGTCCCTATTTAAGCATTCTCCGGAATCTTCTGTAGGGAATTTCGTTTTGCAGCGGTCCACCGCCAAGCGCTGTTCCCTTCCATTGACTCCTTCTCCACTTTGTGCTCACTCAAAGAGACTCTCTGAAATGAATTTTTTCGTCATTATTGGAATAAATACGATGCGGAAAACAATTTGTGCTCTTCGCTAAACGAAATATACTTTAACTGCAATGTGTATGCCTTATTTTGGATAGGATAATGCAGGAATACGAAGGATGAGGGTGGGAGTCAATAGCTCCCTCCCTCCCTCTCTCTCACTCTCTACCGCCCTAACTTTAGCAATTTTGGAATTGGGTTAAGCCGGTTGATAAAGTGGACAATTTCAGTCCTATCTGTCCGGAGCACAATAGGTGGTACCGTACAGACAGAAAGACGGACAGACGGACGGATACATGTCTGTCGATGCTCCCTAGTGCTTGTAACCAATCATATGGGTTATGAGTTCCAACTACACTTTGACAGGTCAAGGCTACAAACTGGGATGTAACCTACATCTCTAGTGACATATTGATTGACCTGATGAAGTTGCTCATCAAATTCCAGAAGGTACTTAGGGAATAGGTCTTTTTCGGTGAAAATCTTCGGAGCTGCAAGAAGATGGTGTTGCTTGAATGTAAAAGACGGCGTTAAAAAATACTTTACTCTACTTCATTTAAAGACACTCACCAACGGAAGAGTTGGCATTTATTTGATTGTATACGTCTAAAACGAGGAGAGCAAAGTTTGAGCCGCCTGTCAAACCTCAAAGTGGTATTCTTCGAGCGGCTGGATGGCCTGCCACAAACTCAGTGACAACAGTGCAAGCAACTTGATGTTAAGTGTGCTAACCAATGATCTAATATCTCGAAAATTTTTACTTTGATGATATTATTTTTGAAATAGAGGTAATAAAAATGAAAGCAACAGTTGACTGGGATGAGTAGATGACAAGTGCCGTAAAAGGCACGCATCACTGTCTCAGGGCTTGACAAGCATATGCGTGGCTATTACGGGCATATTAACTCTGCCACTATGCTCAAAACATGCGCATCCACGATGGAGTGACTTATTTCGAATTTAGGAAAGATTCTATGGCCTGCCTTCCTCACATCATCCAGACCCGTCAGATCCGGCGCATCTTTGAAAGCGCTTCAAAGACTATAGTGCCTGTCAGTGTCAAACATAATTTAACTTATTCATTTCATATAGTCACGGTAGATATCAATAGCCACTTACATTTTTCAACCAAGGGCAGTTTGCTGTGTGAGTAAAGAGCACTGGTGCCGGTATAGTCTTCCCTGTTTGCAAAATACTTCACTGGATTGATCATAAAATCTGGCATCTGCAAGTCCTTCTGTTTCATCAGTGGTCTAATTCCCACCGACTAGTGTAGAAGGCGAAAAAAGATTTAAAGATTCAATTAGACCGTAGGTCAACCCCCAGAGATTACTCATGAGAAAAGATTAATGGGAGTACTGAACTCAGATCCACAATTATTTACCTGTCTAAAATTAAGTTTACCAGTGTTGTATTTTCAGCAGCATAGGCATTATAATGTTTTAATGCAAATCAATCTTTCAGTTATTATCATGAGCTAGGTAAAATAGTTGTCACGTATTTGTGACGCTGAGCCTAAATGCAAAAAATGACATTCCAAATATGTGAAAAGCTGGTAACAAATAAAAAACAGATTATCAAAACCTCCTTCCACTGTTGCTATCCATTCTGTTAAAGGGCTCAATACAAAACTTACGTAGTAGGGTCCGTAATTCGGTCGTCCCAGTTTGTCGGCATAGAGGAAGGGCATTTCGACTAGAATTCGTGGCTGTTGGCGCATTGGTTTCTCCAGTCGTATTTTTCGGTACTCCTCGCCTGTATTTAAAAGCATCTAGTATCAAAGAAGATCCAAATCAGCGGCTTCCATCATGAGGGAAGCTCGCCGTAAATGTAGGGTTAGAATTAAGTAGTAGTTAAATGACCCACCAAGGCAGGTCTTATCCCAAACAGTCAGATTGTTCTGAATACGAGCAAGATCACTTTCTGATGTAATCTTCCCGTCGCCTAAGACGTCCTTGATTCTGAAGTTGAAATGACTTCCTGGGAGACTAGCAAACGGCTAAAGGATTGGAACCAAACATAAAGTTGATCCTTATCTGAGATTTTAAGCAATCAAATAGATAAACAGAAGCAGGAACCAACATACATCAAAATCATCGAGTTCATTGAAATTCTTTTTGGAGTCTTCTTCGCTTTCTTTTTCGACTGAGAATTGGGATTTTGTCTCCTGACTGAAGACAGATCCAGTTGTCATGTCCCTCTGGTAGAGGTCGAGTTTCCATCGCTCTGCCTTTTAAGAGAAAACAAAAAAGTCGTAATAAAAGCATTTGTTTTGATCGTGCTTTGCTATGGTCAGTCTTTTAAGTTCATCCTTTTGACTGTCAGTCTTTTTTTTCGTTTTTCCACAAAACCACTCTTATCATATCTTCGAAGGTGGCTGGAGGTGCGACGCAGATGGGAGAGATGACCGACATAAACAAAAAAATCCTGATTTTTTTATTTGGATACCAGTATATTAGCTTCACAGAAGGGGAATGTTTGTTGTAAATGACTAAACTTGCAGGCCTTTACTACGAAGAGCCTATCAAAATGGCAGCATCCATTGGCAAGCACCATGGTGTCCAATTCTAATAGAGTAAGATTAAGTTGCATTGAAATAAAATCAGTTCTAGACACCACCTTACATGATCAATCTTTCACTTATAAACTTCCTCCCTAATGCATCATGCCCATATAATGACATCCCCTCACGAGAAGCATGTGCTACTAGCAAGAAATATTAGAATCCTCTCCACTAACCAAACCCGGAAGCATGAACATGAAGAGTATCAGCGAAAACAATAAAAGTAGGGATCAATGTGGTCGGGTGACAATGGCAGCCAACTGATTAAGCATTTTGGTCTTTGTAAATTCAATCGCAGCCCTTGTGTTGGTGAACAATGAGAGTGACCAGGAGGCAGCTCTTAGAGGTACCAATTAATACCGCTAAATCTCGATCAGTATTCTCATTAAATCATTCAAGGTTAAAAAGAACGACTATAAAACTACGGCCAAACCAAATTTTTTGGCTATCTACCAAAAGGGGTGTCTGCAAGAGGAGGAAGGATAAAATCACCTGGCCAAAGATCCCTAGACGCTGACCGTCAATACTCCAGAGGCAAACAGAGCAGTCGGAACTAGCGGTGGTGAGAACAGCGCGTTTCTCCGGTCGTACACAAAACACCAGATCGGTGATCAAGTCAAGATGAGCTTTCCACTTTGAAAGTAATGCTGTTTGATAATAAAAATGGGCAATCAAAATGTCACGGGAATGGATAAATCATTCTTACCATTCAATAACATTCAGTAACATAAATAACTCGAGGTGGACACCGGAGAAACTATTTGGTGACCATTACTTAGTGAACAAGTGTGAGATAGCTTCAGTACTACTGTTGCGTTCAGAATGGAATACACAGGAAGCGGTAGTGATGTTTATCCGCTAATCCTAAGCATTGCAGCTGGATAGGCTACAATTTTTTTTCAGTGAACAAATTTTGGCCACACTCAACAAGGTAAAAGAATAAGGAGGAAGGAAGAGTTTGTGGTTGGCTAATGTAGCTGAGTGAGGGACCAAAGTAAAAACCTGGCAAACACAATCGTCAGAAGGAATGAACTTCAACTTGTTTTTTTGAATAATGACGCTACTCGCGTTCCTCCATGCACATGAATAAAATTATAAATCATTTGCGAAAATTAAAAAACAGAAAGAGACCGGAATATTTTGGAAACTTACGGGGTTCGTACATGCATTTCTCTTCACCCTCAACCAGACAGTACGTGGCGATGTTCCACACCTTCACATTTCCCTCTACATCAGCTGTCGCTAGCATCCCATTTGATGGGTCAACGGCCATGACAATACTGCTTACTGAAACATTTTAAAGTAGCAAAGTTGTTTTAGATGAATTCAACACAACCCCTCAAAATCACCTCGTTTCGTGAACTTAAGTTGCATTGACCTTAGTTATGCGTCTTAAAAAACAAATGATTGACACATTAAACTGACTGCTTGTAGGACATCGTCCAGCTCTAAGTAATGGTGTGAAAATGGAACCCTATGAACTGCAACACCCTTGTTAAACTCGTGATTCGGCTCGCCTTAATGCACACTTTTTGTATTATCTACCTGGAGGCGCCGTTAACTAAAGAGTAACCGCAGGATGGTCTAATGATACTGGCTAAAGTGAGATAAAGGAGAGCTACTCAAACAAACAAAGTTCTTTTCAATCAAACGTTTAAGTAGACGGGATTTCCAGAGTAGCGGTTGATTATTTAACTAGCTCCTTATACAAAACTATGTTCTTGTAAAATAGTTTAATGAGGAAATGTCCCTGCGCAAGTACAAAGTGCAGACCTTTGGGATGAGCGGCAAACTCGCCGACAAGAATGCACTCGTAGGCATTCCAGAAGCGAACGTAGCCACTTCCTCCACAGGATACAACGTTTGCTCCTTTACTGCTCCCCAATTTGATTGTTGTTCGAGCAGTCAGTAGAACCACACGGGATATGTTGTACAACATCTCTGAATACTATTTCAAGAGCAGATTATATTCGCACAAATAAAACGTATGAAGATTGTCTTACCGTCTCTGAGTTTGGACTGCATCGCTGATTCATGCGTCGGGAGAAGAGTTCGGAATTGGTGTTCCAGACAATCAACTCACCATCGTAGGAGCCTGTTATGAGGCTATGCGGAGGTAGAGGGCATCCTGCCATAACATCATCTTTGTGTTGCTAATAATGGGAAATCCCACCACCTGTTCACAATCTTGACGACATACTGCCTACTTAACACATATTAGTAGCTGATACTACACAACGAGTCAGGCTGGCTCGTGCAGATGAATGACATAGGTTTTCAAAGTAGATCCGAAAATTTCATAAATAGGCTAATAAGGAAGTTGGCAAAAGTGCCTACAGATTCTCTGGTGGCATCTGCTTCAATATACTCGAACAGCGTTTATTTGTAAATGGTAAATCTGCTGAAATCGTTGCATGTTTTTGTTTGACACAGTGGGTTGAAACAAAACTACACTTTTGAGTTGGCTCAATAACTATTTCTTTATGTATGGAATAATAAATGAATGGGGCATTTTAGCGACCTGCATTATAAATTGTTATCAAGAATGCTTTACTACTGGGGGTTATTATCTTAACCGAAACTTTTTTCAGATTCACTTTAGATATGATAAAACTTAGAAGGGGAATGCTAAACATCAAATTCTTTTAAGAGTTAAAACGCACGATAACAGGCCTTCGGTATGGAAGAGTGATTGTCTCCTTAACTCACAGGAGGGCTCTTCCACTCTGAGGGGAAGACATAGTGATCACAAAAATTGGTGGATTTGAAGATGATAAAGTGCTTTGAACCGCCCATCACGATCACTGCTCTTTTAAGAATCACCACTTGGGCCACGTCTAAGAAGGTATTATGTGGACACACCAGTGTGTGCAGACAGCTTCCATTCATGTCCCAAACCTGTTTAAGATAGAATTTTTTGAAGAAAGAATGCTTTTGAAACGATGTTTTTGTAAAATAAGTGGCAGGAAAAGTTGCCACCGTTCTAGCTTAAATGACTGTGGCTACTTGTGCAATTACATAGGTCTTTACGGTCAGCTTCAAGCCCTTTTACTTTGCATATAAAAGAAATTTCTGCCGAGTCTGTGGTACAATGTTCTGATATGTAACTCGGGTGCCGCAGTGGTGGTCGCGGTGCGGGACAAGCACAAAAAGACAGGTCAGCTTTTGTTTAAGTATTGTGGATACGAGAGGAAACAATTTTTAAGAATACCAGCTAACTCAACTGAAGGGTAGTGATCCAATAAAATATTTTAGTTAAAAGAAAAAAAACACTCAAAATCCAAAAGCCTCTTACCTTGACAGTGCCATTAGTACTGCCAGTGTACAATCGGGTATAAGTTGCATCCTGCGAAAGACACGTTATTTCAGCGTTGCCATGACACTGGCTAAGATTTTTAACGCGTTGCCCGCTTTCCACCAACCAGTAGGACATTCTACCTCCTTGACCGACCGTAACAATCTGAAAAAAGCTGACTTTCAATGTCAATCCTAATATAGTCCAGGAGATGTAAAAGTACTGAGAGATTATTGCCATGCTACAAAGAGGACTACTTCTAAGTTATTTGTAAAAGTACAAGTAAAAATTGAATAAAGCAGCGAAGACTACAGGTAAAATGAAGTAACAGAAAAGGCTGCTGATGTTTAAATATTTATATCTGAAATGTGACTCTACTTAAATTGGGTTCAGTAGCACTTTTTGTCGAGAGTAAAAGTCGGATCTGCCCAGATTAGCTCTACCTACTTAAAATAAACACCCCTTTTAATTCCAGAATTTACCACTAGCTGATTTTTTCATTTTCTTGTGTCAACTTATGCTCTGTCGGCTAAAACACCACAAATTAACGACACCTTCACGTTGGGAAATTTGATGACCAAAATGAATGCTCGCCTGATTATAAATGGGGTTGTAGACAACACCAACAACTGGGTCGTTATGCGTAAAGATACGGTCGGTAATTTCTGGCTTCATTTGCAGCACTCCCAGCACTGCATTGTAAGCGATAAATAGTCTGCCTTTCTCCTCGTGATAGTAAGTTTTGTAATAGACTAAGATGGCAAAATAAGGGAGTCAGATATAGACATTTGGTATCATAATTATAGGCTTTCACTTAGCTTACTCTGCGTTCGCAGTGCACTGACTGCATCTGAATAAATGATGGGAAAATCGGTTAGACACCAAAAGTAAAATAGGCCATACTACTTATAATGCCGAAGTTTCCAATAAGTAGACCGCCAGTTGTTACTGGGTCTGGATTTGACGATTGAAAATACAAGTATGAACGCTTAAAAACAATCACATGTATATCTCTTGAAAGAGCTTGAATTTACCATCGAGACTTTTGGGATAAATTCCCGCCAACTTTTGTATGCAGACTTGCAGCTGGGTGTCCCAAACACGAAGGACGTTATCCTTAGAAAAACTTAAAAGTTGTTGTCGTTTTGTTTGAAATTGAACAGCCACAACAGGAGCTGAATGACCTCGCAGTAACTAGAAATTGTGAGGAAGGAAAAATTTATGACCCCTTAGTTAAAAAAGCTTGTTTTAGAAATATGTAAGTCAAATTGGGACTCTCAGCTTTGCAATCACGTGGTAGCAAATGTCAAGTCCATCCAATGGAGCGATCGTTCATCAGGATGAGAGAGTTGGCAACGGTGGTAGTACGTAAATACATGGAACGGCGTGTGGTGATTGTTTAGAACTCTTGTCAACAAGGTTTTACAAACCTAGCCCGTATCTACAGAGGTCCTCATGCACAGCACGGTAGGAAATTTAGTGGTAAAACATTTGAAAGGCATAAACTTTTCAAAGACGGCTAACTAACTGCTGCAAGCGAGGGTCTCGGTCATGGCAGTTCCTAACACGCCAGCATAAAAATCAGTCGTGTCAGTGTATCTGATTGTAGACACCAGATAGGCGCATAATCAAACGTCGTGAAACGTCACAAGAGTCAAATCTTTCTGTGACAACGGTAAAAATATATACTCAAGATCGGGTATTAAGAAAGTGCTTCAGGTTCCGACCGATGCCAAGATAAAGTAAACATACTAAACCATTCCATTCCAAGGCTGCTGGAAGTTTAGTGAAAATTTGGCTACAGAGGACAAATTTCGCTTTGCAAAATTTTTTGTTCGTGTCTTAACATCCACAAATTCTAGTTGAACCTCACTACCTTTAGCATTCCCCCGAAGTTGACAATTAAGATGGGATGGAAGTTTGTACAGGAGTATACAATAGAGGATGCAGAAAAACCTCGGTTTAGGCAAAAATTCCATCAACGTCAAAGTAGAGTGAGGTGGTCTTACCCCGCTAGGTTTTGAAGTAACGTAAGGATTCCACAAGTTGATATGATAGTTTATTCCCGCCGTTGCAATTAGAGATAAATCGCTATGGTAGTCAAATCCATTGATACCTTGGTGGATGCAGAATCTAGACCTAGTGGGACACAGTGGTGAGGTTGATACTGAAAACAATTACTTACACATGGGTAAGGGTTCGGACAAAACTCCTAAAGAAGGAAACACATATTTTACAGGAAGGTTAATTCAGGGCCCAAACGTCAATCTTTCAATACCCACTCTTCCATTGTTCCATCTGGGCCAGGAGCTAATCTTTCCAACCAAGAAATGGCCAGTGCACTATTCCACTGAGTTGCACAGCTTATAAGGCAATCCAACTGTGGGATGTATCGCACTATATTAGAGAAAGAAAAATTCAGAAAAATGATTAAAATATGGGCTAAAACGAACATTAAAGAGGGCGATTCATAATGACCTGAAAATAAATTCAAAGATTTTTTACCTTGACGCACCCAATCATTGTGTATCTTAAACCGTCTAATGATCGCAGCTTCTGAGCTCTTTGAAACAGTCAAATAGTGAACAACAATTGTAGATTCTAGGAGTCAAAAATGACACTCTTTAATAGGGACCTCCTTTAATATTCCAAGTACATAGTGGGTAGGACGAACCTTCCTTATCTTGAGGTAGATTGGGGGGACGTTCAAAAAGGATAGTTTGAGCGAATCGCCAAAATATAATGTTTACATATCCATCGGTATCTCCCCAAAGCAGAAAAGCCTCATTATGATTTTCTGAATTGTACCAGTAGTCAGCACAGACAGGAACCGACGGTAAATCAACAAGTTTTATGGTCGTTTGCAACTCCAATTTTAAATTAAGAGTTGAGAATACTGCAATACAATTATGCGCCAATTTGGAAAACTTACAAATTTCCCTGCTGGAAAGTAAAAAAGCCATCTTGTTTATATTGGGCATAGTAACAGCATCGGACACCCACAGATCACGCTGCTTACATAAATCAGTTGAAATTTTGTTCCACTTTTGGGGATGCATATCCAAACCATACATAACAACCAATCCCTCCTAAACAGAAAATACATATGGAAAACAGGGTTCTTACCTTGCTTATACTTAAATACCGCTCGAAGTTATTCAGCCTAGTGATTTTCTGAATATTATCTTTATGCGGACTATGAAGTGTTTTTAGTTCCTTCCACTGTGGTACTGATATAGAGTTGCTCCTTTCATCCCTTTCATGGCAGTCAACTATAAAGTGTGCTGCTATTTTGTCCCAATCAACAACACCCTCCGCTGATACATCAATTTTGTCAAATAATTCATCATACTAGAGCATGCGTAAGCACAAATTGTCTAACCTCTTGTCGTGAGCCACGATTTAGGATTATTGTGAGTGCTTCAATAAATTGTTCCTTGTTTAGTGCCAAAAGACCATTATATCCCTTTCCAGGCACCTTTGTTACATGAAAATTTACAATATTTTCCTACTGAAAAGGCTTCTTTGAGTGCCATTAAGTCGTCGACGGTAAGCTTCATCTCAATTGATTGTTCGTTAGCGCTTAGACAAAAATTACTTGATTAAGGACCTACCTTTGAGTATGAGAATCTTTAGAATTCCAATATGTACCCATTCTGTCATGTGACGGTATTTTCGAAAAGCCCTCCAATAAGCCGTAAGTTTTGTTTACGTGATCAAGGACAATGTTTTAATTATTAAAAGTAAAGGCGTAAGTGTAGAAACTGTAATGTAGGTGAAAATAACAGTGAAGCGAAGGGTGAGTAATAAAATAGTGCAGTGAGTTTCAAGAACAAAATAAGGTACTTTATGCAAATATATTAAATTACTTTTTTTAAAAAGCACTTGTATAAAGCCATAACCGAACTTTTTGTAGCCTCCCCAGACTTCCCTGAAGATAAAAGAGGACACAATACTGGGGCAGGATATGTATATTCAGCACAGAGAAGGCGTTTGGTTAGCTGGCATGGTCCGAAGGCCATCCCACCCAGCGCGGTACAAGAAGGCAAATTCAAGAGTCCAAAAATGTCTCCTCACCACTCGCACAGGATATATATATATGTGTGCGTGTATCCTACACATAGTAGGCATTAGGGCTACTGGTATGGCTCGAGAGCCACACCCCCCTGTGAAGGCATGGTAGCCAAGCCACAAAAGCGGTCCTTTACTTAAACCAAAAGTTAAACAACCAAAGCATTACAGTAGCACCTCCCCTCTCTTGAGCTTCTTCCCCGACGCATCCCTTGGTCATCCTCCAACTTCAGTTATCACAAAGGGGATGCCCACGAGTGGACGGGGTACAGTCATCAATTCTCCATGCGACTGAGAAGATACTTGGCTGCAGCACCACTGATCGCTCTTTGCAGATCTACTGAAACTAGATTTTTTGTCCTGTCCAGGTAATTGGTATAAGGACGAGAATTTGTACCACCATTACACATATCCATATTTAGAAGTAGGAACAATGGACCAAAAGCTGATTTATGTAAGGAAGTACGGATTTCAAAGCAGCTCTCGGATGGGGTTTCGCGATTATTCTTCCTTGCCAAGTTGTTCTCGCTTCGACACTGCCCAGCATTATCTATTTGGGCTAAAAGTCAGTTGGCAGGGAAGTGGAGAGGTATTGCCAGTTAACTCCGAAACAAAACTATTCCAGATAGTTCACGGCCATTGTCGCTTCAGTTATTAGTAGCTTTCGTACCAAATACCGAAATAGGGTAGTTGCCAAAAGTGAACGCAAATTTCACCCCTTTTGTTTGAGGGTATGGCTGATTCCCCCATCCGTCACATATGTACCCAGCAGAAAAAATCAAGTCACTTATTCTTCAAGATTGGGTTCGCTCCCTGCTATCGCTAATGTAGTGGCCCAAGAATTCCTTAAGGACGAACGAGGACATAATACTGGGACGGCATGTGCATACTTGGCACAGAGCAGGTATTAGTTGTACTGGTATGGCGCGGAGGCCGGCCCACCTGGCGGCACACAATAGCCACGAATAAGTGGTCCTTTACCAAAATCCACAGTTAAACAAACAACGTATTGCAAGTAATATTAAGGGATTGCATAATTTCTTTGCTCTAATATCACCATACGGGAGTATAAACAGATGTTTCTAACGGGCAGCTAAAGTATCAATCCGTGGGGCCGCAAAGTACGTACCGCAATCAAGAGGATAGGCAAGGGAGATGTTTGCCCATGCTTAGCGCATACTAAGCAAAAGACGTCCTATTACACTTACTTCCAGTCCATCTTCAAAGACATAGCCTAACCACATAAGCCCGTAACACCCATCGGAATGTATTACCAGTTGTACTGGCTTTTTAGCAAAGATGGATTGCAAGTGGTAAAGGTAAACTAACCATCTTATCATCTCATCTTAAATGCACACTCGTGTGCATCCAGCCACGATCCATTGTAAACAAAACACGCACTAATAGAGGTAAACCTAGATTAGATACAAAAACGTGGTCCAAATGCCAACTGAAGAGAGAATTCCATCACAAATGGCGTATGAAGGAAAAAGAATTGGAGAAATTACCTAAGAAGACGCTAGACGCGACGAAAGAGCTGTGCAGTACTGCGGTACATTGATAGTTTGTTAAACCTTCGGTTTTTGCAATAGGCTAAATAGGGGCTCTGTTTTTGGATTTTTACCAAACGACTTATCCTTCACACGATGCCGGTAGTCTCCAAGCACTTACGTACACCGACAGGGTTTATTCTACTTGATTACTGTATATTTTTTGTCTCCAGATGCCACATCGATGAAAGCGGAAAGCAGACCTGATCCTAGGAAATGATTGTGCAGATTTTTACTGCTTGGCGATATACCTTTATGGAGAGGAAGGAGTGCCTTTGCTGTGAACGAAGGAATCTGTGACCGCTCTTAACGGAGGGGCAAAAAGTGATGTTCACATTTATCAACTACCTTAAATCTCTGTTCTGCGGGGAAGCAATTAACAATTAACTCAAACGTGGTAAAGATTTTGTTACGACGCTGTTCACTGGATCCTAATGCAGATATAATTTATGTGAACAAGCGACACCTCAAACAACTTGATAGATAGGGCAAGGCGATAATAGAGCAAAAATAGGGCGGTAAGGAAGCAGTGACAAATATTGTCCTCTGTTACATGTCTCTACAACTTGTGATTAACACTCGTGATGGCCAGCACATTTCCCCCGTCGTGGCTAAGCACGTTCTCAGTTGTATGCAAATTCGATAACCCGTGCTGATGGTTTGTAAATGTATTTCATACATTATTGATTACACTATAAAAGTTAGTTTGAAAAATTAACAAAATAGTAATAAAGAACCTTTTAAAGGGTGAGAGGCCGTTTGATGATTTGGATATTTATTTAACTTTCGGTTCTGTTAAAAGTTTATGTAAGGCCTTCGCCACTCTCCCCATTCTAGGCGTCCTGGTCTCCGAACCATTTAGAGGTGTGTTTATTATGAGAGAGTTATAAGGCGGTACACTAATCACTACATCATGGACCTTTATCAACGTAAATGAAACATGTACGATCATTTGTTGATTACGCTGTCTTCCCTTCACTTACTTTTATTCTCCGTATAACATTATTTTTATCATTGAGAGTTTCTAGTCTAGAGTAGATAAATTCCTATGATTGACTTATATAGAATCCAAATCCTTTTGGGTTGCACGAAATAATGAGGATCACACATTTTCTTGTTTCTGATTGGTTAATACTTAGTTATTTTAGCCTACTATGAGGGGCTCCAGAAAGAGTATGGGCTAGTGTTTTCACTATTTTGGCTTAACCGCTGCTTAATCGTTAAGTTCGCGTACATCATATGCTAGAGCATTTGACTATTAACTTTTCTCTGTGGTTGGTCTTACTGCTTCCTATCGATCTAAACCCCATATTTCACTCCATTGATTTCGCGCCTTTTTGCATCTTCTATAGAGGTCTACACAATGCAAAATTCTAGTTTTGCCATGTGTGGTTTGATTTTTTTTAACTCAAGTTTGTGCACTTTAATCAAGTTACTACCCCACAAATTTCAGTTTTCAAAAGCTTCTGCATTCAAGCACAGAATTTTTTGGATTTCAGATCAACCACCCGCTAGCGGATTTTTTTCACTCATTGGAGCTAAACAGAAACGACCATCCGATGCTCAACGCATTGGATCGGCTGTTAAAAAACCTCGCCTTGAATCACAAGATGGTACGGATATATTATCTTCATATATGAAAGTGATGCTAATCGGATGTTATTGATTTCCCCTGCCCTTTCAGTGGCATCTGCGGAGCTGGTGAGTCGTGTGGAAACCCTGTTGGCCAGTGGCAACCTAGTTGAAGCAGAGGCTCTCATAATTTCTGTGTTGAATCATATCTATGCCAACGCCACCTCTACCGCCTCCCTCGCCTCATTCGGCAGCCTGGCGCTCACACGATCTGCCGGTCTAGCATCCTCCCGGCTGCCCCCTGCCTACACCGTTGGTCTATTGGTCATCGCTAAGCACGCTAGTGGTCCTAGTCTCTTTGCCCGACCTGCGGTGCTGGAACTGCTCTACTCCCTCCTTGCCCTCTCACCTCGCGATTTTGGCATGCCTCGACTGCCTACCTCGGCGATGGCGAACTTTGCTGCAAGGTCACGTGGGCTTTATGTAAGCCTAGTTTTTTATCGTTACGTTGGCGTGCAGTTTGTAGTGTTGAAGTTTTCTTTCTCCTTTTTATAGGCGTTTGTGGCGAACTTGTTGTTGATTGCCCTCGGTAATCAGTCAAAGTGGCCACCAAGGTTGGTTAAGGTATGTTCTTTCTCATTTAACTCGTTATCACCCTTAACTCTGCATGGCGTCTGAGCGTATCATGGTGATCAGAACTACTGGAAACACATTTTCTTACATGTCATATACATAAAATTATCTTTTTGGTATACTATAGCAGATCATCCAGTTCACTGATACCATCTGTTGATATTCATTCCACCTGGTCATTGAAATTCCTTTGTGTAAAGTTTTGTAATATTTAGTCTTACTAGGTAAGATCCATGTTGAAGTGGTGAATATTCTATACAAAAGTTTTGCTGGCTGACACCAGTTTCCGATTTCGGCCCAGCTCAGTAGTTGTGAGTAATTGATGTTGGAGATGTGGAATTCCTCAAAACCAGTCAAAAATCAACGTAAAATTTCTCACTTTCTCCATTTGTCATATTTGAAACAAATCTCCCCTTTTAATCATCGACCAGCTATAGATTGGTTTTTATTTGAGCCTTTTACATCGCTTATGCGTGCTTGGATAGTGAAACGGGACATTTCTCCGTGAGTTTGATTTAAAGGTAGCTTGACAAATGAATGCAGTTTGTCAACAATTTTCTTTTGTGTGGCATTCCGCTTCTGCCCTTCTCATGTGTTCCACTCTGGTCTGGAGTCATCGGTAACTGTTTGTTAGAGTTGTATAAGTATGAAAGGCTACCGTCCTTTGTTTTCATAAATTTCAACTTTTGATAAATTACCATAGTGAAAAGATACCTTTTAGTACTTTTAGTCTCTTTTTAGAGTTCTTTATGCGATATTTTGAAAGCGGTGTTTCCCTAAAAATGTATTTGACTTGTAAAATGGACTGTGTTAAGCCAATTTACTCTTGAACCGCAGTTATTTGTATGATACTGGAACATGGTCTCATGTTCAGATGTTTACACATCAATTATGCTCATCACTTCACCTTGTGGTCGCTAATCATGACTGCAAAATGTCTCCCAGTACTGTTTAGATTTATTTATTCAGATGTTCCCATGGGGTACTCGAGTAATGCTGAGGTGGTCAAATCTACCAAATATAATGTTGAGTCATTCTTAAGTTCATCGCATCGGAATATTGTTTCATAATTTTCTATCGAAGCGGTTTAACAAATGAACCGTCAGCTTTCGGAGGGGTCGGATGATTTTGGCTTTTACCCAAATTAGCTTAATTCGCTGCACCATTGAGGGTCTCACTCGTAGGGTTGCTTCATTTTGTTTGTTACACATTTCCGTCTATTATCATGTTACTGAAAACTGACAAACAATTGTTAGGTGATTTGTTTTCGACATAAATACGAAGGGAAAATAAACTCACGGTGGCATACTTCTTAGGCCTTGTTTTACAAGTCACTTTTTCTTTCAAAATTTACGGTCGGCAAATTGGTCACTGTTTTGAGATAATGTTGGAAATTGCCGCCAGTTTTCGTAAAAAGCGATCCAAACAAGGGACCATTACTGGCAGCATAAATATCACATTAAGCATACTAATCCGAATGATTCGTTATGCCGGTACCTGATCGCCTTTCACTCAGATCTATCTGGAGGATAGCCTCTCCGACCGTCTTTGGGTGGATCTCGACGAATGTAAGGCTTTCGTGCTCAACCTCGAGACCGCTCTGCCTCCAGTGACAGGCGATCCGCGGGGCCTCTTCACTCTTCTCTGCGCCAGTGGACCTCCTGTACCAGGGGTGCAGGCAGTTCTTGGCCTTAATCTGCCCTCAGCTACCGCCACAACCGCTCCACTTCTTACTCCCGCTGCACCTCTTGATTTATCTGAGGCGGTGGCTACGGCACTACACGCCACGCGAACCTCGCAGTCTGCCAAGGTAACTTTGGCACAATTAATTCTAAAAAGTCAGCCATGTTGATGTCTTCCTTCTGTGACGGTTTTACAGATGTGTCGGAATTTTGAATTAGTTTGCTAATACCAAATATTGTATTGTTTATACTGTCTCTGAAAGAATGAGATACGCTAGTCTGTAAACAGATGGATCAGTTCCCACTTAGAACTAATTATCCGCTAGAAGTTGACTGTACATTCCTCAAGCAACAAGATTAGAGGTAAGGGGTGTATGGCCATAGCACAATTAGCTACCTCCATCTGCTTTTTCAGGTTATCCATGGCAGCGACCCAGCACGCCTAGTCTCGCCACGCTTCGAGTCGGGTCGCAGTGCAGTGGAGGGTATTATTGTCACCACCTTGCGAGAAGCCCTTTCACGTCGCAGCTCGAGCTCTACAGGCTTGGGCCACTCCCTCGCCTCCTCTGCTGATCCCTCTGGACCCAGCGGTGAAGTAGTGCACACTCGCTGCCTCATTCGTACCCTCGCTATGGCTGCTGGCATCCCGGAAATGCGCTCACTTTCTGCTCAGCGACTCGAACCATGGCTCACGGTGAGTGGATTTAAGAACGTCTTTCTATCATTTCATCGCACCCAACATATTCGTTGCCAGCATCATATACACTGACATACTGATCTTATTTGGGCCTTCGTGTCATAAATGTGCGACATGTGTTCCCCATCTATTTATTTGTGGAACTGGCTGTACCAAATCGTGCTGTGGGCAGATTGGTTGTTTAAAAAGGGACTTGTGCTACTGACTGTTAGAAAGACTGGAAGCAATATCTCATTTTTATATCCACTAAGTTAAAGCTCATAGTGGCTTTTTTTAAGATTATGCGAAAACTGCTAACAGAGACCCTTAATACAAATCTAATGGTCGACGAATTGACAGAGTAAGACAGGTAAAGGGTGTTCTTTGTTTTTAAATATCTTCTTTGCTGATATGGCCAGTCTAACTATTTGCAAGGATTTGATAATAGCTGAGCTAAGGTTCTATCTAGAAGCCGTGGGAGTATTCAAGATCAGAATGTCAGAACACTGAGGGTTAAGTTGATTGTCAGTCAATAGTAATGAAGCCTATAGAATGCATATAATCTTGACGTCTTCCGACAATATCGGTTTGTTTATTTCAATCCGATCGACCTCTGTGGCTGTTTCCAGTTGGCTGCGGCCGACATCCAAGGAGTCGTGATGTTGAAATGAACAATGACTTTTGACTTTTCTGAATCTCAATAACATTGGTTGCCTCCAATTGTTGAGGCGAATGAGCCAGCTACTCGTACTACGCATAGGTGCAAAGATGGATTGTTAAAGCTCGTTTTGTTTTGTCGATTGCTCATGTTTCTTTAAACATTTGCTTGGTTGGCTAATGCTGTGGTAATTTATTCTAAATTGTTGAAAATTATTAGAATGGTAATTATGCCTGCTGTTGCTTCCTCTAGTTCACAATACAGTGCCATAGTTGCCTCGAAACTAGCATTGATTAAGTAGCTAGTGGTCTGTCACTTCGTAATGGTAGTTTGTGGCTCGAGTGATTCCTTTCCAATTACAAATCACAGGCCATGAATCTGGAGAAACGAGGCCCCTTTGCCTTCTTGTCTCTGGCGATAGTTCACTCTTCAATACAATGCCCAATTTATCTGTTGCCAATGTGTTTCCCTTTTAGAACCCCAAACTTCAAACCTTAGCAGTCGGTTTGTTAGCTATAGTGGTGGGCAATTGCAAGCAGGGCTCCACTTCTCCATTCGACATCGATACCATAATCACTGTCATCTTCCGCATTCGACAAAAGCTGCTTAAAGCTAACATCCAGGTAATTCTTCCTCTACTCACGCCACTTCAGTAAACATGCTAAGCACCATTCTGCATCCCATTTAGGCGGCCGTGCTGGAGAACATTTGTCGACTGGCTGCTGCTGGCCCTACCAACCTGGCAATCCTGGTCAAACTATGCATGGCCAGTGAACTGCCGACAACCGCAGCGATTTGTGAGGCAAATGAACAGGCCGCTAAACAGGCAGCGAAACAGCAGCAATCCCAATTACCGAGCATGGGACCGTATGCCTTAAGCACTCTCGCGTCCGTTAATTCGCCCGCAGCCAAATGTTTGGTTGAGACTATTCGAAAGTTGTGCTCGCAGTCGGGTGAGTATAAGTAGATGTGGAATTTTTCTTTCCTAGCAATTTAGTAGCCTTGAATGGTACAAATTACTGAAAGTCTGAAGGCGTCGGTGATATGATCTTCAAAGAACATTACTTGATTTTAACATTTTACCACTTCTATCTGGCAAGCTGGATAGATTTGCGGCCTAACAAGACACTTGAAATATCAGAGTAACGAAAAATATGAGACTTAGTCGCGATTAACGCCAGAAGAGCAAAATTTTTCGTGTTCGTAGTGTTTCGGGGTTAATAATTCAATTTTACATGCATGTTCCATATGGCTGTGAAGTGTTTCGCACAGGTATTGGGAATGCGCAGCTATAACCACGAGAAATGGCCGATTATCGAAAATCGTAGAATACTAGTAAAAAGTTCTAAGTTAGACCTGTCTATTGCCTGTTTCGTGATAGCCTTAAGTTCAGTTAAGTGTGTATCAGACGAGTGTTTAACCAGAAGCTCAAACTTATTTCCGTCGGAGTTAGGCCCACCTGTTTGAGTAGTTTGGAAAATTCCGAGATTGTCAATGTTGTACTGAAAGAAGAGCACTTCATACTTCTAGCTACAGCCATAATCATGATGATTCGATGGGAACTCACAGCTAAAGGCCAGATGTTGCCGTGGTAATGACTTAAGTGGAGCATGTAACAAGTGACTTAAGTGTGTAAGCGCAATTTCCCTTCATGATAAAAGTAATTAAGCATCTTGGAACTAACTAATCAGCGAATCCTACCAGATCTTGATAAATAATGGATATTTAACTGAAAGAGGAGAAAATGATGGATTCGTTTTATTGAACCACCCCATTTACTATATTACAAAAGTTTGACTATTGCTAAAGATAGTAAGAGATTTACAAGTGGGAATAATCCGCTTTTCATTGTTTCAACAGAAAGTGATGAAGTACCATCTCACTCCGACTCGGTAACATCAAGTATCAACGCGGTTGCAGTCAACGCAGTTGAGGCTGTCGCCAAGGGCCACACCTCTGTCTCCTTCATCCTCCCAAAGCTTTACCAAAGGTTCCCCAGTGAATGGATCAAGGTTGGAGAGAAAATTAAATATTACCATGTCACATTTGTCTGAAATTTTATCTACTTGCATGGGTTGTAGGTGGTAGCGGAGGTCCTCCATGACCGAATAGTCGAAGCCATCACCAATTCTAACTCCACATCACCCCAATTCGGCAGTCTTACTGCCCATCCTACGGATATGGAACTGGTCACTCACACTCTTCATATCCTCGCTCCCACGCGGCAGCTGCTGCGTGACCTGGCCAAGTGGATGCGGGGAGCTTTTGTGACGGTGGCAACACCCACCTCGTCCGTCGGCGGTGGAGGCGGGGGTGGGAGTGGGGAATTTCTTCCCTGTGCGGAAATGGGCTGCGACATTCTTCTTCTTGATCGATCCGTCCACCCGGTTTTTGCGGAGTCAGCGGTAACAGTGGCTCAACGCCTTTGGCAGGCTGGTGGTGGACAAAGCTTTGGACCCTTCACAGTACTGCGCTACATCTACGCAGTGGTGCATGTCATCTGTCAGCTGCAGATGCTTTCGGCCACTCGACCTAGCCTCTGTGATGCGCCTGCTGTTCGGAAGAAGGGTGAGGGAATACTGACTAGGAGAGTCAAAACTTTATCAAAGCTATCCTTGAAAACGTTATACGTCGTCACATTCTGAAAGTGGGTTTATCGTGGATGTGCATAAGGTTTGGGGAGCTAGTAGACTAGGTATTATGAGTAGATTCTCGATACTGCCGGTGTGGGAGTCGAGTTGCAGGGGAATAAGAAGGTTCGCGTGCCCAAACACCAGGTTTAGCTGTTGAAGGCGTGAATTTGTGCATGACTATTTTATAGAAAACTACATTAAGCAACCATCTCAACTTCCATACTATCGTAGTGAAGAGTATTGTTGTCGCATTGAAGGTATTCCTTTCATTTTTCTGACAGTTACGGGTGCCCCAGACCCAGTGAAGCAGCACCAAGCGTGTGTGCGCCAGTTGCGTCTCTACTTTCTTCGGTGGTTCAAGTCCTTTGTGCCAAATCTCATCTCCGCGGCTGCAGGACATTTCCCCGCCGTAGCACCGCGTGATGCCTTCGCGCAAATTTCTCTCCTCTTGCGTCGCGCCTTCTTTCTCGAAGTTACGGCGCCTTTCGATATCCCCCCCACCGCTACCGATTCTGCCTTCTCACCCTTCTATGCCGCGGAGGAGCTCTGGCCTTTGGAACAGAATCAGCGGTGAGTGGCCTCCGAAGATGTTCATACGTAGCTTCGTTATTAAGCATTCCGAGGGGAGCTGGGGGACTCAGGAAGGGGTTTAGGATCTTCTCGTTGAAATTGCCCACTTCTTCACATTTAGCGTCATCTGGAGCTTCCCCAGTGTCATCCTCTTCAGTTGCAAGTTTAGCAAGTCTTCATTTGAGGTAGAATCACATGAGACGAGTGATCTAGACTTAGTAGTAGTGCATGCCCTGGAACTGAACTGGATTGTATTTTCTGGTATCGTGTCTTCTGATGGATAGATTGCACTGAGGAGAAGGATTCCTTTCGGTGGCAGTGCTGAAAATTGGGCTATATCCTACAGCAAACGGATTTGTCTAAAAGCAACGTGGATTGTATTGTGTTTCCATGTCCTGATTACAGGCAACTGTGTTCTTATCATCATTGCAAATGGTCTCCTTATGGATAATCTCGACTAGCTCATAGCTCCATTTTGCAAAGCCTAGCTTTCAGGGTAGTTGCCGAAAGTCGGCATGAGTTTGATGTTTCTCCTGCTGTTATCTTACGGAAATTGTAGCCGTCCTTATTGAGTGCCTTCCGTTTTCAAAATTTTGGCATTGTGCTCAGTTGGCTCTTCGAGGTAATTCCTTGTTGAGGTCATCAGGGTAATTATTCTTGGGGTCGTTATATCTTCTACAAATCTGAATGGGGAAGAGTTGGGAGACTATTGACGTGGTAGCCGAAGTGACAGGGAGTTGAGCCTTCCATTTTGTTGAAAATGTGTTTTACATAATATCAAAATTCCTGTTTTAGACCCTTTGTGTGTCACCTGACTTACGTTAATCTACCTGAAAAACTGGCTATCCATGTGCTTCGGCATGGTTTAGAATCGCAGTGGGGACTGGTTAGTCCACCTGATGCAGCTGCCATCGTCTGCGAACTCATCTGGCGTTCAACCGCCCTTTCTATCGACAACGGTAACGCTCTGCTTCATTTCAGAATAGTTCATTTGATTTAAACCATGTATAACGCAATCCCCGAGGGACTCCTAATTCCTCTCCCATCATTTAGTGTGCTTTTGGGTTAACTTTATTGTTGCTCCCTCCCTGCAGGTTCGGAGTCATCAAATTTCAACAAACTGGAAGAGCTGATCGACCTGCTTTATGCTTGCTGCTCATTTTGTGCGGATTGTGAATTGCCAAAGTAAATATGCTTGCTTTAGTCACCATCACTGTCACTTTATAGCGAGATACCGGAAATGGCCTACAAGGAGCCTTATTGGAAGGTTTCCATGGCATTGGTCGCTCTAGGTACTCATTCTCCAAAAATCTGCGGTGAGTTTTCTTATCCAAATTTAATGCATCTCTATCAGGACTTGGTTATGTAAATTATTAGCCGATGATCAGCTAAGCTGAATGTCATTGCTTTTTGTTCATTGCAGGAGCGTATCTGTGGACGAATTATCCAACCGTTCGAAAATTAATGGAAATGGTCATTACGAAGTAAGCCGTCTTGAAGCATTTTTTACCACCTTAGTGATTTCACATATCCTCCCTTGAATGCTTCAAGTGATGCAACCTCAGTGGAGTCTGAACGTCTTGTGAGTCCACGCTTCCAAAATTTTAGTATAGGTTCCATCCTTTACTACATTTTTCTGTCTATGCCTGTAGAATAAGGAACTTGAAGACCAAATGATTTTACGGCTGGAGGCCTATCTGGCCCGACCCCTGCCTTCAGCTTCAACTGTACCACAGCAAGCATCTTCTGACGAGGAGACGAAAAAGGATACCGACGAGGAAAAGAGGAAGACCGTGAAACTGGAGGAAATGGAGCTTGACTCTGTGGAGAGCTCATTACCCGTGATCACATCAGTGGAGTCGCAGCTGATCGGTCAGCTGGTCCAAAATAACCCTAGGGGGGTTTGTCGCTGCCCACCAGTTGCGGAATTGGCGGCTCTGAAGCGTCTCTCTGAACAACTCGGTCTGCGTCGACGTCTCTGTTCTTGCAGGCAGCCAGATCTGCTGTTGGAGTTGATTATCACGCAAGGTACCCATTACTGTCTCAGGCAGATTCATCTAGTTGTGGAAGCTTTTTTTGTCTGTAGCTTTTAGATTTTGTGGCTATTATTAAAATTTGAAAATCTGTTATTTGGATTTGGTCTTTTTTACCGCCGCCATCAACGTGAAGCTCTGAGTCATCACTAAATTCATATTAAAGCCTACGAGAATGGAAGGTTTATTAGCCTACAGGAGGGCAGAAGCATGAACAAAAGGCAAGAGAACTCGCCGTGCCTGATTTTTTTTGCTAAGCTAAATGAATAACTAAGTCAAATATCGCTCTGTTACACGATAATTGCACTTACATTTCATTTTTCTTTTAGCTCCAGACTTGCCACAACCTTGGGTTATTCAATTGGTTGAGTCGATGTGGCAGAGTATTGATGTGCTGCCTTTGCAATGTCTAGCAGAGTACCTCCTTCACTCAAGTCTTCAGCGTATCCAGGCGGCTGACGAGAAAGCCTTCATGAATGGAGTGACTCTGGAGGTTCCAGCACCACCGACCTCTCGACGCTTTAGGGACCAGAGCACCTCTTCAATGGATGCTAACGTTGAAGCTAATGTGGATTTAGAAAAACTGGGCACTGAAGGTAAACCATGGGGAGGGGTTATTGTTGCGAATTGTCAAGCTGTTTGTTTTTAGGTAGTAACTGACTAACAAATAAGCCTTATTAGTGAACGATGTGTTCAGTTGCAGGTCACTCCTCTATTTGGTAAGCGAAAGGGAATCCTAAAGGGGTACCTTGGTTTGACCTTGTGTACTTCTCAGCAGTAGCTTAATACGGAAAGTTTTGCCTCCATCTTAGCGGTAAAGTAGAAATGTTCAATGAACTCTTAGCAAATTACTACCGTAAGTCACAAGTTCCCTCCTTGCTTTGCCATTTCATTTGGTTGAACCAACCCTGTACGCTTTTCTCTCATTACCCAAACTTTTTCCCTGGCCAGCTCATGGAGGTCATCTCTTTTGTCGTGGGTTGTTTTTACCATTGGTGCAGCGTTTTTTCTCTGTTTGTCACGCTCTTTCATAACCACTAACCCAATTAATTATTTATATCCTAAAGGTAGGTTGGTCTACACTGATTGATCTGGGCTGCTGAATTGCAGGCTTCCTTCCCTCTCTACCCTGTAATTAAGTGAACCTCAAACATTTCAACCCACGCAAGCGTTACATCTTCCGTCTCAGGTCCTTCAACATCTCGACGTGTTCGGCCGGACAGCACAGCAGGCAGTGTCCACGCCTCCGAAAAATTGCCCGTATCTAATGTAGGGGCAGGACAGGCAGAGCTGAATCGGCGACGTCTCTACAACCGCATCTTGGAGCGTCTGAGATTGCAATCTCGAAGTCCACCTATGGATGTCACCACATCGGCGACAGGACAACTCGGTCCAGACCGCGCTTCTCAAAATCTTGTTGATAATATCGCTGAAGCGGTGTTGCAATCCTTCGCCAATCGGCTTAGGGATCCATCCTCTCTCATTCGACGTGCCGCTCGTTATGTAAGACTTTTCAAAGAATCCTCATTTATCTCTGAAAAAGCACCTAGGCGGAAGCTGGGAGGGTATGGAAAAATAACCAGGCATCGTGAATCCGAGGTAGAGGCTGGAAAACGTGTTTTTTAACTGAGTCCTTGAAACAGATGTTGTGATTACTAGGGTAACTCTTCACAGCTATCTTTCTTTAGTGCCTTACCCTACTGGCAGTAGAGGACGTCACAACGGCTAGTATAGTCCAGCCTACTTCAGGATCATTAATCCAGCCTATGGAGGAGCTACTCACTGTACTACAATCGCTGATCAATCTTCCGGGTCTCTCTGTAGCAGTTGACAGACAGCAGCAACAACAACATCAGCATGTCGAGTCTCTTGAGGCTGGTACCACCACCGCTGCCACCACTAGAGGGATGGACTTCCTTGGCCTCATTTTAGGCGCCATTCTTGTTGAAGATGACACTACTCCTCTAATGGCCTACATCCTCTTCCTCGGACAGCTCACGGAGATCGCCTCTTTTGTGGTGGGTTACTTTTTACCATTAAAGCTGTTTTTTTCCCAATCAGTACCATTCTGTCGGTGATGAATCACCCTTTGCAGTTGTGAAAATAGCTTTCCCACTTTATTTCACACTGTGAAACGTCGATAGCATAATAGCCAGGAATCTTATTTTACGATTTACAAGACGTGTAACCCAAATGACAGTTCCACAGAGGACTTCGTAGTCTCCAAACGTGTCATGTTAAATGTGGTTTCCAGCATCTTTCCCGATCGCGGTGAAAATGACCCCTCTTGCTTTCATGTTGGTGTATGCAGCCCTAATATTACCGTGTTCGCGGCTAAATGAGCTGCTTTGGGAAGGAAATTCAGTTGATTTATTGCGCTAAGGACTGAAAGAGCACATTTTAAATACGAATAGATTTTCGTAGAGTCATGTATAAAAAACAACATTGCGTAGGTGTATGATATCCTCGTATCATAATAAAAAAATCTTCATGTTCATATCAGTTTCTTAAGGAGTCTTATTTGTGGTTCTTGCTTGAGTAATTACCGAAATTCGACGCGGTTTCGCTAGCCATTCTGTTGTATCCTCTCACAGATTCGGACACAATAGATACCTTCTTGTGGCACTGCGGCCAGTGTTTAATCGTCTATATCAGCATTGCTCTTTAGCAACTTTGCTATACCTGTTGCGCCAGAATAATCTCTGAGGAAATTGGGAAACGTACGAGTTTAAAGTGGCCATTATTGTCACCACCCTGTAGAATGACCGGACGATTCGTAGCATAAGCGAAATTCAGACCACAAGAGCCCTAAAAGCGCTTGCTTATTTCAGTGTTTAATTAAAATAATCTTATTTTGTTAAATTACTTGATTGACTCCCTCCCCACCCCAGGCATGGCGCCCAACAATAAATTGCCTAAGCCAACTTCTTTTAAATCGGAAGACACTGGTTCGGAGTCTTCTTGAATCGACAGAGTTGCTGAATATCCCTGCACCAAACCCACCCCTAGTGGAGGGCTGCTCCCAGTCAGACATGGAAGAACGCACGGAGGAGTTTCGGCAGACTGCAGGTTTCATCTTCTTGGAAAATATTTGCCGCATCATGGCTCTCGATGTCGACTACTACTGCACCTCGGCCAGTGTGATTCCCGTCAACGAGAAAAACGTACGGACTTGTTTATGTTCTTTCAATGGGTTTTTACAGTCTCGTTACTTTTTGATCATTAAAAGCTATGAAGGAGCTGGTAAAGTGTGCTGTAAGGGGAAGATCGCCCCGGTAATGGTATCAGTAGCACATTCTAAAAGTTGTTCGTAATCTATATTTCACCCCAGCATAACCTTGAAACGAATTTATTCTTTTTAGAGTGTATTTGTCACTTGGTCGCCGACAAGACAGTGCCCAATGGAGCTGGAGATAATTGAGTCACACCTAGTCCTACTTTCTCGAATTCCTCGACGTTTTGTCGCAGCCAGTAGTTGCAGTAGTGGCGCTTGGTGGGACCATCTTCTTAACACATGGTTCGCTTGTGACGCTAATGGGGTATACAGTCTGCCAAGTATTGTTCCTCTCACATCCTCTTCCACCGATGTCATGCATACGAAGTGCGGCCTTGTCAGTCTCAGTGCGTCCAACAAGTTCTCTTTATCTCCAGAAATGCAATCGGCTTTCCTTGTCAGTGGCTTGCCGCAACTCGCGTCTGCTGGTGGGACTCACTAGGTCCTCAGTCTCATCGCGGCTTCATATATAAATTATATGACTTCCGTCTTTCCGTCTTTTAGCCCTCTCCGATATCACACAGGAGGAACTGCTCCAGGTTATCTGCAACACGCCTGCATTACTCCTCGATGGGAACATGGCTACGTGTCTTATTGACTGTGCCACAAAACTCCAAGTTAAGCCCTCAACACCAAAGCAGACGCTCGCTTTTGAGAAACTCAAGACACGAGCCAAGGTTGGTATCGAATCATTCAATTTATTTGCGCCTTCACATTTTCCCTCGTTTTTATAAGCACTGGTCCGGGCGTTCTCCATGGTCACTCTTCTGCGTAGTCTAGCACAAGGTAGTCAGTAGTTTGAAAACCATAGCGAGCCAGAAAGGAAGGTCCTGCATAGATTCAAGCGTCGGTGATGCACTTTGTAGATTCGTATACTTCAACAGTTTCGTTCTCTTTGTAAACTATGTTGTGGGGATTTACTAGTTTGAAATTGTTTAAGGCAAGTTGATGATCCGCAGCAAGTACAATTTGCGTACCAGTCTCTAGCAGTCCTCTTCTCCCTACAACTTTGCCCTCATTTCAGTGCTGCTAAGTCGTATATCTATGCTCCATTCACTTACTAGGCGCGTGATGATATCACTCCTTCGCGTAATTAAAATATCTTCTAATAAGTACTCTAGAAGCCTCATAATGTACGTTTTCATAGTGTTTACGTCTGAAGTTGCTTCAGCTGCTGCTGATTGCCTTATATCGGCACGCAAGATTTGAGTGATTATCAAAAGTAGACTCGAAGTTTCTGCCATTTGCGGTTGATGTTTTCCATCAGTGACGGCTAGCCATTGATATCTTGATTGTTTGCTTAGATCAGGGTTTTCTACCGCTGTCGCCAATGCAACATCCAACTTCTTTCCGAGGAAGTTATAGTATGTGCAGTTCTGGTTAGAGTTTTTCATGTATACACTGAAGAACTGAAATGATTTGAATGAAAGACTACTACGTGGACGTTCAGTCCTTAACCTTATTGCATTTCCTGGTTTAATTATAGCAGCCGATTGTAACAGAATATAGCGGTCCTATTCTAACCACATCCCGAATTTTCGTCAGTTCGAACGTGGTTGCACCTCCAGTTCTAACTCCCAGAAAGCCCATCTATTCACCTATTTCCCCGGCGACTCCCAAAGGTATGACTGTTCGCCCTTCTCCCATGTCTTCACCGGTAATTAAACAACCGGCATTTGCCTTAGCCGAGACCGCTGGAACATCGGTATCCAAGCCACCAATGGCTGCTGATACGCGCGAACCCCCTGGCGGCTCCAAGAATCTATGGAGAACATTCTTTTCAAGGTTAACAGAGGCTGCAGGTGACTTTGTGTCGCAATCTGAGCTGTTCTGCTACACCCTAGCGCGAGTCAATAGCTCCCTCACTGTGAGGAATCGATGGATGCAGGATCTGGTTAATGTATGTCGCTCTTCAAGTATCCATTCAAACTTGAGACCCCAACCTCATTTTCCTTCACTTATTTCTAGGAGTTGCAGATGGCGCATAGTTTGTTGAAAAGGGGGAGAGCAGTTTCCACTGCAGCACCGCTGGTGGATGTTCTCAAGAGTCTTCCAAATTTGACCTCTGTAACATACGCCTACTCTCTCATCCGATCCTGTCTTGCCTCAGGACTCTCCTCTTCTGATCCAAAGGTATGGCAGCTCTGAAATTAGCTTTGGCTTACAGTGAGAAACATCTGTTCACTTCAGTTTATCGCCCTTATGTCTTTTTTATACTTTTAAATTCTCACTCCTATTTGCCAGCCAAACCATAACTACCCCTAATGCCACATGAAATCTCTTTTTTGCACCATCAATCTTTCGCCTTTGCAATTGCATTACAGACAGCCAGTCGTTATCAGAAGTCGGCGGAGTTCTGCATTAATGAATTTGAGAAAATAACATTTCATCCCCTCCTCTTGGAGCGTCTTCTTTTGAAGCCCCTTCGGTCACTCATTGCCAAAAGGGTGGAAGAACAGGGAACCAAATCAGGGGAGGATGCAACTTCTGAGGCTCTTCCACTTACATTTGATCAACTTGAATTAAGGTACCCTTTGCCTAATCCAGTTTATTTAGGCGACCCTTTTGAGTATTCCTGTTTACTTGCTACCTAAACTGCATTGCCTCTGCAAGCTGACGACGACTGAGTGACGACAAGTGAATAGCAGCTCTTTTGTTGATCCAGGTGATGCCACATTGTTCCATTGTCAGCCATGCTAAGCATGCTTAGTAGCGGTCATTTTACATGACGATCTCCTAGTATTTTCATCGCTACGCTTTCTTGGCATAATGCTTCTATTATCCAATTATACATCGCCAGAAACAAATCAACTAAACAATTCTGTTCTGGGTGGTGCTTTGTGCTATCGCAAGTGGCATTGCTCTATCTTTCAAGTGTTGTTATTCCAATTTGATAAGAAGCAAACTTCTGAAATTTTACAACCGACTTAAACTTGGTCTACAAAGCAGACAAACTCGATTTGCATCCATTAGATCGAATCAGCACCTTAAGTTATTGAAGGTGGAAGGCGGACTACAGTGAAGGGTACCGTGCCGAGAGACGGATATGCCATGAAACGCTGCTTGCACCTTGTAGGCAGCTATTATTTATGGGAAGGCGTTGAATCGATTTATGCTGAAATTCTCACAAGCTTTTTCGGCTATCTCTTAGATTTATCTAGAGATTACCACAAGAACCTGGTCTAGAACAAATCATGTGTTCATCTCTTTTGTCGAAATATTTGTGCAAAAATAATGTTTGTTTAGTACCGATAAGCAAGTCATGCTGGTTTACCTCCCTCTTTTTGCTTCATGCCTGCCATCTGTTTGGGCTCTTCTCAGCCGCTTGTGACATTGGAATACATTAAATGGACTCACTGCTTAATTTTTCATACTAATAACGGGGGTGTTTCTTACACATAAACTTTCTTGAAAAGCCACTGTGTGCTATTATTCACCTAAAGATGGAGTACTTACTCATGAAGTTTACATATTTTTAGGCCATTGGAAAAGCAGATGGAGGCTCTGACCCTTTACGGCGTCTCCTTCGCCCTCCTCTCAGCCGGCGACTCTACAGATGCAGCATGGGCTCTTGTTCGACGTCTTATCCTGGCGAAAATCGGCAGTGATGTTGACATTGAGGTGAAGGAGGATCATATGAAGAAGCGGCGCTACCTGCTGGAGGAATTGGTACACAACACCAGTCCAACCATTCTACGAGTTTGCCTTCGCAATGTTTTGCGAGAGGATGTTAGGCATCTTCAGTAAGTTACGTCTTTGTTCTGCTTTATGTCCCATTTTGGGCGCGTTTCACTTCTCAAGCCATCCATGGAGGCAGCATGGCGCACACAATTCTGAAACTAGCTTTGTTTTAACCACATAAAGGGGTTGAGAGACTGGTGATGTGGACGGCATAATTGAAAAAATGGTTATTTAAAGCAAGGGTAGAGGTAGAGAGACAGACCGGTGGAAATCGTTCGTGACCTGACTGCCAAAGGCATCGTGACCACGAGTTTGGTGCCAATCACCCTGGGTCGGTTACCTCTTTATTTGGCATAGATCGATGAGTTACATTTTTTTGTGATAACTCAGCAGAGGGATATTTGAAGTTATGGAGGTAGCAAAAATTAGTTGCCATTGTAAGTAACTCAGTTATTGGGGTACAGACAGGCCATGAGAATAGCAGTGTCACTTTTTCTCGATTTAATTATACATCGCATGGCAGTTGAGAAGATGTAATGTCCGGTTTCACTAAGTTGGAGCGTCGATTTCATCCGTCACGTTCAGCTTTGTCGGTTGTAGCTTTTTATGTTGTGGAAATGGTGCAGATTTGCCTTCGGAAAGTTGCTCCTTTTATACTTCCAGCTTTGCTGCAGGGACTAATTGAGAGTACGTTTGGGTGTTGAAGTGGCTAGAATGCGAGTAACCAATAAAAGTACATCCAATAAATTCATTTGTATCAAAAATTATCTTTGTTGCAGGTGGTCTCTAAAGTGAACTATTTTCGACCATGTCCAAATGTCTAATTGCAGTAATTTATGGGTTTGTAAAATGGTT
Source organism: Echinococcus multilocularis (assembly GCA_000469725.3). NCBI lineage: Eukaryota > Metazoa > Platyhelminthes > Cestoda > Cyclophyllidea > Taeniidae > Echinococcus > Echinococcus multilocularis. The sequence goes on along the minus strand of LN902842.1, from coordinate 1,417,647 downwards.
TCGGCTGATATAACATTTGTGTTGCCAGCTTTTTCCATCTTAGAGACCCTTCACCAGTGTTATTTTTAGATGCGACTTCGGATTTGCTGCCACCTTTCACTTTATTCTTTTTGGATCACATTTTTGCGGTAGCTAACAAAATGTCCCCAATTCCGTACTGGAAAGTTGATTCAATCTCCATAGCAAGCTGGCTTACCAAATCAGAGGGATACAGTGGGAGCGGATGATCCTCAAAGTTTATGCTTGAGGCATCAGAAAAGTTTACGTTGATTGCTCCAACTCAGTAAAATTTGTCCTTTCGAATAACTGATTGAACAAATAAGTTTGGAAATAGGAACTCCGCCTTCCCTTAAACCATGTCAAAGGATTGATTATGAGCTCCTTTTGGCGGTTGTTGGTTAAATTTTCTAGATCTTCATTTAAAATGTCCATTTCACCTTTTGGGTGGGCTAGTCTCTACCCAAGTTATCTGTGCAACAATGTCAAGGTGTGCCGGCTTGCATATTAGTGGCTTGAGTAGAGAATGTACCCCCAAAGTGTAGGCTCCGTGGCGGTTGGTGGAAATTTTTCCCTTTCTTCCTTTAAGCGTTGTTTTCGTCACTTCATTTGGTAACCATGCTGCCTCAACCATTACAACGTAGTCGGCGCTTTAAAAGCAACCCACGATTTAGAAACGGTAATTATTGCATAGTCATAGAGGCAAGAGGGCACTTGATTTCGTCGAGTCTGCTGTACTTGGACTTCTATCATGGTTACGAGATGTACTATGGAGGGGAAAGGCATTCTCTGCTTACGCACTACTCAAGCCAAGACAGCGGTCTAAAAGTACGTTTCATTAAGCCATCGCTACATTTGAATACATCCATCCAAAAACATGTATAGTTAATAAAAGGGAAGGAAGAACTACCATTAGTTTTTGTAATTCATATATTTTCGTTAAAGTGTCTTGGGCACCTTCTTGTGGACCTGTTCAAGACGTTGACCTGGTGCCACTTCAGGTTTTGTCTTTTTTGCATAAAACAAAGCAGATTTGATCATCAAACGTGAACGTGGCTTTGCTAACCCTTCTTAAGAGCGTCTGTAAATTTAGCCATTTACATTAGATGTCTTCCCTCTGTGACGTTGAGGTTTGAATACTACCCAAAGAAATGAGAGCATTTGTCTTTTTGGATCGGATCCGTTTATCGCTGTTACCATTGCGATGGCCCAAGTTTCTCTGAGGCCCTAATAATCCATACAAGCATAGAATATGGTTGACTCATAAGATACCGAAAAGCGTAGAGTCCACATAGTTGTCAAATCGCATCAGCTCCTAAGTACTGTTTCGGTTTTATTATGAGGCGTCGTCCTGATGTTTTTGCTTGTCCGGCTTTCCAATCGGTCAATGTAACCATTTTTTCGCCCTTAGTTGAATATTACGAAAATAGACAGATGAATAGAGCTATTTTAGAATCAAAGCATTTGCTTTTTTTACCAGTAACGCGGCCGCTTTATTTTTAAACCCTCACCACCCCTCAGCCTAAATGCTATGCAGTAAAATATACCAGAATAGAAGACACACTTACTCGCACACGTTGTTCCAAGACAGTTTTATTAGCATTGATAATATTTTTGATTTCTCGGTTGTTAACGTTACCGAAATGCCTTCAAGAAGTGGTGACCCAAACCTATGGGGTCTGGAGAACCCAAGTAGTTAAATGTGCAATTGAATCAAATATCGCTCTGTTACAGCTCAACCTTCTCACTGGACCTTTTCTCGAGTGTCCTCAATCTGCCTGCATTCTCCTCTTCAATGCCCTTTGTTGAACCCCACGAGAGACCTGATCCCGGATGTCTCTACTCCCTCCTTCATCGATTAGAGAGCCCCACTGAGGGAATGCGTCTCATCGCGCATGTCTGCGTTGAGGCTTCTAAGGTTCCATCTGTGAGTAAAATATTTCATTTTTTTTCTTACAGATTAAACATAGCTTTATTTTGTGCCCTCTTCAAGTGAAATGCATATCTGCCGTTCTTTCGCTGCTTTTGTGATGCAGAAAAGCACAAAGCCTCCTACAAGCAATCTAACATTTACCTCCACGTTTCAAACAGTATTTATCCAAAGTGTGTTGAATCACTTGACTTAGGTGTGTGCTTTGTTACGTCTCGGTTCATTTTTAGGCGTTTCCAACCTCTAGTACTCACGCTTAGGGAAGCAACCTATGCTACGCATGCTTACTCAAATCTCGTCGAAGTTATGAGAAGAGCTTTTATTAGCACACAGAAGAAAAGTTGTCTTTGATAAGTGTTTATTTGGTTCACTTAATTTTCGCTTAATGGCGTCATTTGGACCTTGGAGAGGTATCATCAAATGAATACAAAGGATAAGGGTGAGACTATTGCTAGCGCACTCAAAAGTGTCCTGCCACTGTTTAAGAACTACGCTTATGTTTTATTAAAGTGCATTTATTATTCTTAATCTTTCATTTCTAGTCCCTCCGTGATCAATCTCTCGCCGCCCGTGCTCCCCTCCTTGATATGGCCTTTCAGAGCTCGCTCCGGCCTTGTCTTCATTATATCGAGTACCTAGCAGGCTTCCTCGATCATCCCACCTCCTTGCCTCCCGACCTGTTAGCTACTTTCCCAGATGCCTCTAGCATTGCACGGCGTCTTCTACTCTGCCTCTATCTTCGAAGACCGGGCCTTCTCTACGCTCTGAAGAGCTCCGTCGCTCGAAGCTTTCTTCGAACCCCGTCAGCCAGTGAGAGCATTCCCGAGTGCTTTGAACAGAAGGAGGTGCGTTTATCAATTTGTAGGGGCATTAAATAAGTTGTAGATGGTCAGTGAAGCCTATGGTGGTAGCTAATGTAGGATATTCTGCCATGCCTGCTACCAGGATCAAGTGTCACAAATGTGTGACATTTGCTCCTTATCAGTTTAACGTTCCTTGTAACAAACAACGTTGAATGCACATTGACTGAGTCGTTTTTTTTTAAAAAAGCAGCCGTGAGATGTTCTTGCTCTGAAAGGGAGAAAAAAGTCCTGTGGGGCTGTTAAGTTGCTCAGCAAAGTTAGCAAATGGTATTATTATTAGAGATGGTAATGAAGCTGGACTTTGGCCGTCGACTTACCTCTGTTGCAGACTGCCAGAAAATTTGTTAAGCAACAGGATTGGTTATTTTTAATAGCGATCTACCATAAGTATGGACTTTCTTTGCCTGCTTGTCAATCACACAATAAAATCCACAGATTTGAATTCATTTCTTTTGTTAGTAACATCTCTTACTGGTGGATTTGTTGGCTCTAGTGTTTGTTATGCGTGGACATTGAAATTAAATAGGAACTTTTGAGTTCATGAAAGAATGACATAAATTTCTAGGGGTGCAAACTGCTTTTCTTCCCCGGCGTGGTCCATTGCTATGTCCATACACTTTTTTCGGAACTGCACCAATACCCGATAGCTTTCATCCATAAATGCTTGTCTGAACGACCTAACCACCTAACAATACCTAGTGCACGCTAACTCTGTAAATGCAAGTGTTCGTGTATGGCTTTGTTCACCATCGCCACGGAACAATTCGATGACAATTTACACGCCGATTGTTGGGACAGGGGTTGAATGCCCGGAGGAGTGACTGCTGCGGCTGTACCCTAGGGATGTACGACAGTTGCACGATTCAAATGTCCTGCCTTAAGTGGTTAAGCTAGCCAGCATTTACTCAGTGTGAATAAAACTGTCGTATATTGTAGCCGGGTGGAGGAATACCAAATCATTTATTTTGCGTGTTTGAAGTAGGAGGCGGAGCTTCAAAGCTTCAGCATTTATATGGCCTAAGGCCAATTTCCTTACCTTTGCGTCGGTTCATTTGCCGTTATTTTATGTTCATAATTTGTAATAAATTCCACCAACAAATCTGTTCTATATCTGTTTCGAATCTTTCCATAATTTAAAAACTAGTGCTGCAACTGCGTGCGGAGTTTTTTGTACAGCTGGAAGTGATTAGCATGCCTTTCCAAGCTCTACAGCCCTCTTGCAGCTGGCATTTCTAGCAAATAATTTTCAAAGATTCGATGCTCACATAAGCGACAAGCCAGTTGCGCATGTCCTCTGACCCGTAAACGGCTATCACACAGTAAGTGAACAAATACGGTTAAACTAGGTTTCATGAGCAATGTCACTCGCTCTTTGCCTCACCGTCTTTGTACTTACAAAAAGGGTAAATGAGGTAGTGTTTTAGCAATGAAACCTCCAATTCTCCTTCACTTTGTGGGAAGACCTTTCGCATCTAAATGGCATAATTAATGGTTTTGAAATGAATGTTCCTTTTTAGGCTACGAACTCCTCACATTTTTTAAATTTCCCTTTTACTTCTTCATTACGAAGCAAATAGCGGTGGAGTTCACATCAGTAACTCCCCTTAACTTGTAGACGCTTGTATAATGTGCTCAACGGTTTATATTCGTTCATCACAAAGCATCGAGAGAAAAAGTTTACTCCATCGGCACGTTATTTTTTACTTCGCTTTCCATTATTTCTCCTGTTTTGAATCTAACTTTATACATTAAAGTGTTAGTAGAATCTGATAGACGCGATAAGCGCTTGATTGCCAAAGGTGGCTTCTTGCCAAAATGACTCGACACGAAGCATCGCCCAGAATCGAATGGTCTGGTCGACGTGAATCTGGTGGTAAATCACTCGGGAATGCACACATCACTGTGAGGAAGAGTTCTGTGTCACTAGAGTTTAAAATGCTAGGAGACCGCTATCATTGATGCCTAATATGAATAATGGTGGGAAAATATGATGTTACCCGGATCAACTGACAAGAGAACGTCGTGCAGGATAATACGCTAGTTAAATAGGTTTTCCTCACATTCCGCGTATAAATAGGTAGTAAACAAAGGCCTCAATTACTACCAAATTGCTGTTCTTTACTTCTTTTGGGTACACTTCTAGGACGCGCCATGCATATTGAGAGCGTTTTTTGGCTGGCTGACCTGTGATATGAGGCGGGTCTTGTACTTTTGCTTTGTAAGGTTTGTTAAGGTTTGTCCTCAGGCAACCCACGCCCTATCCACCCAACATTTGAGGCAAGTACTAGGCCAGCCGCATAGGAATACACCGGCTTTTTGGGCGTAATAAGCTACTGACAAAATTGCTGACAGAGAGCTGTTTACCTCACAACGGCCAGACAACTACCGTAGCGATTTGAATGCTCGATACAATTGAAACGTTGAGCAGTTTTTTGGCACCTTATTGGTGCTAGCATCAATCAGTCACGTGATAATTTAGGGCATTGCTAGAAATTATTTGGGAAGTAAAGACGGCTGGAGCTGAATCTTCTTTTTGTCTCTAAGGTCAGGGTCTTTTCCTAAAAGTGCACTTCCCTAGTCTGTGTGATAAATTTTGTCGGTAAACATTTCAACGGATAAAACTTTTGGAAAATCTCTGTGGTTATTTAATTTTTACAGTGAGAAATGGTACAAAACTGGTTTGGTTGCATTATGTGAACTGTCAAGCAGTAATGCACAGGGGAATCATAAAAGTGTCACTTTTGGCCAGAATCGAGGTGAAACGAGTTTGGTTTGAAAATGGCATCAGTTGTGCCGTTTGTTCCTCTTTCGATACTATCCGCAAATCATCCTGTTAAAATAAGCCAAACTACGTCGTGTGCATTAGAAAATAAAAATCATTTATATGCACATAAAGGTAGGGAGTTAAAATCGTCCATTACTTTGATTGTCCTCACTTTAATGTTACTTTATTGGCAATATCGTAAAAATCGTGACTTATTGCTCAGCGAAAACACTAACTTGCCTATTGGACTTTGAGTTTAACCCACAAACCATTGTGTAGGTGGATCGCCTGGGTCCCGGTTTCCTTATCTGCCTGTCGGCTAGTTCGGACGTGATGCGCGAGATCTCAGCCCTTTCCAGCCTCGCTCTGGCCATCCATCATCCTCGTCTCTGCCTCCGTCTCCTCCCCTTGATTGCGAGCCTCTCCCAAGGCCGTCTGGACACCTCCTTATCCACATCAAGTACCAGCAGTGGTGGTTCCTCGGCCACGGGGACTCTTCCCTGGGGCAAATTTGTCGCCCGTCATCATATCGACTTTTACACGGGGCTGCTGCGATTCATGGAGGTTCTAGCATTCCCTGGAAAGTGTGATGAACCCAACGGGGTTCTTTTCTCGTCTGAGGCTGAGCATTACAGGTGAGTGGGGTTGTACTGCAAAAATGTATTTTCAGTCTTGGCGTGGTTGTTTCCAGTATTTCTTTTTCAGCAATACTGTTTTGTGAAGTCACCATTACAACTTTGACAGACATTATTAGCATCAAATATTGCTTGCCCCTTGAAGTAGCTGTGTAGTTTTGCTCCATAGCTTTGTCACCCATATATTTGCCTATCCAAACGTGATCCCATCATCACCGAATCGTCTACGACACCTTCAGTCCAAATTTCACCTACATTCTTCTGTCTCTGTAGCTACCTCACCACATCCTTTGAAGCGCTGTATTTTTGCTATTTGCAATAACCAAAGTACCTTTTTCATGATCTTTGTGCGTCCATACAATGCAACACAATCGTCCACCTTGTTGATTGCACCACGTCCGGTTTCGATTTAAAGCTGCTTTTGTCACTATTTACGAAAACAAGATATTGTTTGTCTAAAAGAACGATATTCAGTGTTCAGTTTATTTAAAGAAATGTTATTATTTTTATCATAAACCAGAACTGAGAGACTTAGCGGAACTATGGGGTTGTTCAAACTTTAGCTTACTCCACTCCTGGTCATCATCCAGAACAGTCGATTTGATTGGCTGGGATGAGGTGACGCAGTTTTAATATCCCTTCCACTGTGAACCTATGTAGACTTGATCACCCACTGCAAGCGCCTTCCTTCTTTGATGGTTCAGAGCAGTTTCAAGCCAGTGGAAGTAAGACTATTGTTTACATCTTTGAATGGTTCATTTACATAACCACAATTGTGATGCTGGGAGACTTGCGATAACTATGAAATGGGGTCGATGTAGTCGGCATCAAATCAATCATGGAAGCAGCTCTTTGAGATCCTAATGCACTTTAGCTCCGCCAATGGCCATTGTACGCAGTCTGAGACGAGAGTGATTTCGACAGCCCTTTCGCCGTGAATACCCTCTGATTCACCCATTCACAACAGGTCCAGTTCCTCCGACATTTAAGTTTAATGTTCTCAGCTCTGTGGACATTGACGTTAGTAATAGTCCTAACTTGTACTCTAGTTATTTTTTTCGATTTTTCCAGATATAGCATCGACGAGATTCTCTCCAGCTTGATCCATGCAGCCGCCAGCTACCCAAACCACGCAGCGAAAATGGCAGGCGGATTTGCCCGCCGCCTGGCGAGGCTGTTGCTAGCCTATGCGAGCGCAGCGGGATGGTCGCACACCGAGGATGGCCTCTTCGGTGACAGTAACGGAGGCAGAAATGGAACCCGTCGAACGCGGGCAGAGTTGGTATGGCTGGCGGGCGCGATGCACGAATTCGCTCCGCTGGCAACAGAGTGTGCGCTGTCCCTTCCTCTCTCCATTCTTCGTCCTCCGCCTACCGCGTCTCCACCAAACGTATCCCCAAAACACGGTAGTCTTGCTACCTCCCTCCAACCCTTCATTCAGCGTCTACGAAATCCTTCTAATCCTACAGGTTTGTACCCTTTTAACTATCCTTTCTTGACCTGGGTAAAGCCACAAATGAACTTACGAGACTTGGTCGCTGCGTAACGCTTGATTGAGTAGTTAAGTTATGATTGAGTAAAGATTCCTTAGCTAAAATTATGCTAACTCGCCAATTTTTATGTGCTCTTGTATTTCGCTTTTGGCCTTTTGCTCTGATCACTCGGATATTCTTAAGCGAGCAGTATGAAGATGGGTTAGAGCTGAGTAGATTTATCGTCTGAAATCGTGTGTTTCGAATATCGAGGTCAGATGATCTATCCTAGTAAAACTTAGTTTCACCAGTTCTACGTTAAGTTGGAAAATCGCCTCCTTCTCTGAGCTACGTAGTGGGCTTGGATGGGTACTCAATGTAGTGATGAATTGGTATTTTCCATTCGCTGTCTACTAAGGTGTAGGGTAGTCACAACTGCGTGCAGGTTAGTGTCCTCACAATCCTTGCTTCTTGACCCGATATTGGCGTGGTGCCCTTAAATAATTAACCCAAATGTCGGGATTAAGTGAGTTGATCGACTAACTGAATAGTGTATGCTAGGTACGCTTGGTCACACTATCCTCATGCATCTCATGGATTTGTACTTTATTACCTGATCAGAATAAAAAATGGAGTAGGGCTTAGTGATGTGAAAGCGTTCACCGTGTGCGCTTCCTTCCTTTGTGTACTAAGAATGTAGGCAAAGCAAATGCTAAAGCACCTTAACGATCACAGCTTTGTTTGGACTTCCATTTAGCCACATCTTTCAATGAAGTAAATACTATCACAAATAATCGCAGGGCGGAAAAATTTGTGTGATTTTAGGTTTAGCTCTCTGGGTAGATAGATATATGCTGGCATGCTCTGTACTACTTTTACTTTAAATCTCTCACATGCAGTAGCAGTGTTGTAAAGGTTAGCTTCTTGGCAAAATGGATCGACAGTACTTGGGTACGATAGCAGAAAAGCACCGTCCAAAATCGACGGTAGGCCCCTCACGTCAAGAAAGAGTTCTGTGTCACTGGGATTGAAAACGCTGGGAGATTGACGTGTAAAATGATTACTATAAGTCATATTTAACATGAATAATGACGAAATAATGTAATGTCACCTGATGTAGGCTAAAAAGATGGGCAAATGGGTTCGACTCACATCCCATACATCAACAGATGATTGACGAAAGCTCCAAAGATTGTCATTATGTTGTTTTTCACTCTTTACCTGTATGTCTAAGATTCACCATGCTTTATCGGCGTTTTTACTGGCTGACTGCCTGACCGACTCGAAATGGAAAATATCCTTTATGCTTTTTTATTCAAGCGTTATTTAGGCAAAAAAGCAAACAAACTTGGACACTCCAAAGAATTCACCCACCGCAAACGTCAAAGGGACCCACCACTTCATTGTTAGAAGTATACGCCTTGTAGGTGTGTGTGTGTGCGTGTGGTCTACTGCAGACGGAATTATTCACTAAGATTATTTTCCTCACTGAAGACCAAACAATCATGGCTGGGATGTATCTAGTCGGTGAACCTCACCATTAATTTCCATACATTCCGAGACTCCATTGCAAACTTGCTCGTGAGGAGGTTCTATGACACATATTATTTGAGATGGAAGGTTTGTGCTGTTATTCTAATCTTTCTCCGTTTCCTTCTGATATTACTTATCCAAGTGACTGTTACCTTTTTGACATTAACGCCGGAAACCCACTTTATATGCAGAGTAGATGTTAGACAGTTGAAGAATAAAGTTGGGATGGTCACGAGGTTGTTTCTATAGACAAATTGTTTTATAAAGGCCGCCGAAAGGGTTTCACCTTGCAATGAGGAATAATTCAAGAAAGTCCTATTCTTACTCTAACCACTTGGCGACAGCAGTGCGATTGCGATTCTGGCACACTCTCTGGTCATGAAATCGTCTCAGATTGCCATTCTCCGCAGCGCTTCTTCCTACAGCTGAGCACTGGAAAATTACTTCTCGCAATCGCTTCCGTATAAAACCAGAATTTGGAGGTTGCCTGAATTTTTTTTTCATTTTTCCTAAGTTCGAACCCGATTTTAGCCGTAAAGTTAGCATAGTGGAGCACTGTAAAACCGTTGTTTTTTGGTCTCGCCATTTTCTTATAACTATATAATCCGCGATGCTTAACTTTAATCCTCTATTGAAATTGCTAAGGAGTCTAATAAATAGGGTTTGATGTAGGAGAGTGAGCTGAAACGCGGAATTGTACTTTAATCCCACCAAGGCATTCTTCCTCACATTAACTCCCAAGCCAAAACTTGGTCAATGAACCAGGGCCTTTGGAGTAATATCTCTACAGGTGCGGCAAATTTAATGATCCCTGTAAATTGTTTGACTGCCTGGAAGTTCTGCGAAGGCGAAAAAATTGCCGCCTTGTGCAGTACAGCTTCCATTGGCCTAATCAGAAGTCTTTTCATCAAGCGTCTTTCAAAACCACTCTTTTGCGTGTTTCAAATGCTGCTATCTGACATTGTTTTGAATTCCTGCTTAATTGCCGCCCGTTGTCCTAGCTAAGAGGCGGGAAAACAAATATCCCATTGATTCTACCAGAATCTTTCTGTTTTCTTTTCAAAAAAATCAAGAGTGTAGACAACGCGCTTAAACTGTTTTTCTTTTTGGTACTGGAAACCGTTGGATTTCCATCTGAAAGCCATCTCATGGCCTTTTTCTGGTAACTTTCATGGAATGAAACCTGTTTTTAGTCTCAGGTAAACGCATTTGGTAAAATAAATTTGCAGCTTTGAAATTAATAAGTAAAATGAGAAAACAGACTCCACGGATTGATGATTTACTCTGTCCACATAGTTTGCCGGTACATGTACCATACGTAAATGCGGCTGTGTTTAAATGGCGCTGAAGTCTTCCAGGGTTTAACTGGCATCTAGAGGGCTGCTTCGACATGAAAAAATGAAATGAGTGGTGTGGTGGCAGACCCAGAGCCAACGCAACCGAGATCGTCAATGACGGGCGTATGGTTGAACATTTTTGAAATGTTTACGACGTTTAATCGAAGGCTACGTTACTGGGCGGCTGAACTTTCCACCATGGTGTGTCTTGTGTTTCAAATCATTTGCACGAGTAGATACCCACAAGTTCAGGTTTTACGGCTCTCCTGCCGTTACTTTTATCGCAACATACTACTTCATGACTACACATACTGGCTGTTGTCTGCCATCTTGATGAACGGTGCGTGGGTCAGACCGGTCCAAAAGATGCTTACCAACTGGCAGAACTTCCAGGTTTTGCTTGGTAATCATTCGTAGGAGCAGTGTTAGATGTGGAAAGTCATTTATGAAAAAATAGTGCTTTGTTGTGAGTTGAATTTTTTTCCCTTTTAATTCTATCTTATAGAGGTCGTCAACATCATCTCCGATCTGGACGTTCTGACTGAGAGAAAGGTCGAATTCCTTGTCCACTTCCAAGTAAGTTACAAGATTTTGTTTTCACGTCCATTAAGTCAAGGTAGAAAAACGCTGCACTGATGTATTTGTTTCTTAAAAAGCACTTTTAATAGTAAGGCATAAAACTGTCACAGTTTTTACTTGTCTGGAAGAACTTTTTTCGAGCATTTGTGGCACAACAATTGCACAAAGGGAGCAATGGCGCCTGCTTGATCAAAGTTGCATGCAGTGGCGTCAATTCTAAAGGCAACGACAAAGCGTGCTCATTTTTACTCTTTCAAATGTAATTCCGCTTCATTACCGCTCACTATACGGTATATGACAAAAGTCGGTAGTCCTCCTTCACAGATTCAGTTGGTCATTATTTTAATGGCCTCCCTCTGTCACCTAGGCGTGGTTTTCAACTATCAAAATAGCGATTTATTGTTACCTTGGGCAGGGTTTGCTTATACCCATCCCCCATTGTAGTACTCTAGGCCTTGACCAGAGGCGCCCAGAAAGTTTTCATTATTAAGGAATGAGCAGGAAGCCATGGCAGCAAGTAGAAATCCTAAACCGTAGAGAATGAAATGGCTTGCGTTGGTAACCACAAAGTTGAAACAATTATTATTCTTGTGCGATCACAAGACGTAGGTGGCTAAAAATTAGTCGCTTGGAAGCACTAGCTCAACGAATCACTAAGATGAATATCGAGCACATCATTTGGCGCACAAAAAATGATAAACAAATTACTTGCCTCTCATTCAGTCAGAACTGGAGGACCTGATCATCCGCGGTTCCAACCGGCAGGACAGTGGCAACACTGCGTTGACCACTGAGACCTCGATCCGACCTCGTCTGCTGAATCTGCTCTTCCGTCTCCTTCGCCATAGTCCTCAGCAGGCTCATGAAGTCCTTCCTCGGGTCTACCTACCTTGTCTGGAGGGTTACGGCACCTCAGCTGCTCTAGATCACCTTCCTGAAGCGTGTCTTTTGGCTCCTCATCTTGCTCCCCTTTTGCTTTGCACTGCAGCAAGCCGATTGGTCGACACGGAGGGCGCTCCGCCCCCCGCAGCCATTGTTAATGCAGTGAGTGCCACGCTGCATCGGCTCACTTTGGACGGTGTTTACGAGGCCTGCGTTGAGCATGCCGCTTCGGGCGTGTGGAGTACTACGACTGGACCCAAATTTACATTAAAGTGATGTGTGAGAAAAAGCCTTTTAGCCTGGAGTTATTTTTTGCCTTTTTGATAAATGTGATATTGATTGTGAAAAAAACTGCTTTTCCTTGGGTGAAATGTAAGAAAGTGAGATAAAATGTTGCGTTCGAGATGATGATTGCGTTGAGTGTACTTTGACAGACGTGAGGCAATCAAGAAGTTTAGCTCGCTTTCCAACCAGACCCTGCAATCACTTGTTTATGCGCGTGCATCATGAAGCATTGATGTGAACCACTTTAGCATTACGACAGTCTTTATTGTTCTCTCTCAATAAAATTTTGGGTGAGCCTGACAGATGTGCTTTGAGCCTATCCACTTTGTGGAGGTGCAGAATCCTTCCATAAAACTACTCATGTTACATTCAGCGATGATGTGGCAACACAAACCATCGTCCGGAGTTGTTTTTTTGAAAAACTTGATGCTAACGATTAATCACTCAAAAATAGGCTCCTCAATTTTACGAGGAGCCTCTCTTCTTAATGATGAAGAACTGTCCGCCATTACTGTTTTGAATAACTCCAGAGTAACGTGTCAAGGATTCGCAATCGTGCTCAAAGTTAGCAACCATTTCGATACCGTTTACATCAGTAGGAAAGGAACACGGGTTCAATAGCCCTTCTGCTCGAAGGATCCGTAGCTTTAACTATCCTCAGTAGACGTCCTCCTTCGGTAATTTGAATGTTTGTAGTCAGTCTGAATAATCAGACTAGACGCTCTTTAAGGATCGAGTTCGCTTGTCTCTACAACTGACCGACGCATCACCCAGCCTCACTCCAGAAGACGTCAAAGTACACAAATATTGAAGGGGACTTCATTATCAACCTACGAAAGGACAGGTAGATTGTGGATGTCCGTCTCGCCAAACAGGAAACCGAGATTGCGGAAACCAAAGAATCCTCTCTCCACTTCTGTTGGCCGCATCACTGAGTCATGAGTCGGTTCTCTTCTGCACTATCGACCAATCACGAAGGGGGTCTCAGTGAGAGTGATGTGAAATGCCTCAGAGGGTTCAAAAAAGGAATTTGTTAAAAATTTCACTACACAAAAACAGAAACGTTATTTCTGGAACTGCAGATATTCCCAGCAATTTTTAGACTAGGGGATTTTGCCTGGAGTTGGTTTGCCTCTTCTACGATGAGAGTACCGCTGTGAACAAAGCGGATGCAATCAAACAATCGGTTGTCTATTTTGCATTCATTGCCAAGGATTTGCTTTGCCACTACTACATTTGACTCGCAAAAAGCGTATTCAGACTGTTTTTTATAGTAGTTACTTTCGGTTGCCGAGTCTTTGCCTCCAAAAGGTTGGCAAGTTGCGATCGCCGAAGTTTCCTCTTCTCGTGTGCCTTTTTTATAAGAATAGCTCATAATAATTTCGTTATCCTATAATTACTCGTCTTAATAAGCGATCATTCGGTCCATTTGGTCTATTAATACTTAATTCTCTGGCTTTGAGTGACCGTAATACGAATTACTGCCCTTTAACGACGTTGCTGTTGGCTGGATTATTTTAGATCGCAGCGAGACAAAAAGCGTCTACACTGTAAGGGCGAGTTAAGCTATTACTCTCCAGACCATACAGTATTTAAGCGTTTAAGTCTATAAAATCAAGAGTAGCTCACTTAAGAAATGGTCCCTTTAAAAGCCAACTTCGACCGCCATTGCACTGAGGGCCTGCTTCCAGATCCGTGGAATTGGTACCTAGATTAAAGGCAACTTTTTTCTTATTCTTAAAGTGCTATTCCCAAATAAGCCATTTGGTAAAAGGTAGCGAAACCCAAAAGAGGTGCCACTTCTTAATGCAATTTGCACAACTGTTATGAAGATTTTACCGTCGTTTAAGCTTGGCTTTGCTACGGCTCTTGATTTCACTCTTGAAGAACATTGGATTTGGTCGATTGTCCAGAAGGGATGCAGATTTGACAACTCCTTTGATGAGAGTTTCGTAGATTCAGCCACTTTTAACAAACACTTTTCCTCCGCGACAGCGAATTCTGCCAACCAATCAAAGAAAAATGGATATTTGGCTTCCTCGATAAGGTTTGCTTGCCACTGCTATCGATGCGGTAGAACGGCACTGGTAATAGAGGCGTGGGCAGAGGGCTAAACCACAAGGCGGAGGTGCGAACCACGGTGGAAGAATCCATTTAGTTGGACATACCGTCCAGCAAAATATAAAGCATTGCTACTCCAGTTCAAAGCAATTACAAAGCACGTTCCTGTCTTTCGTCAGCCGTTTCCCCAATATTTAGTTTTGTGATAAGCTCGAAAATCGAAGGCAATTACTGTCGAAAACAGAGTTTGAATGCACTCTTTGCAAGTCAAGCGTAATAATAGCAAAGCAAATCCTGGACGATGAATACAAAAGTAGACAACCGATTTCTCCATAGCATCTGCTCTGTTCACAGCGATACTCTCATCGTAGAAGAGGCAAACCAACTCCAGGCAAAATCCCCTAGTCTAAAAATTGCTGGGAGTATCTGCAGTTCCAGAAATAACGTTTCTGTTTTTGTGTAGTGAAATCGTCGACGCATTTCACATCACTCTCACTGGGGCCTCCTTCGTGATTGGTCGATAGTGCAGAAGAGAACCGACTCATGACTCAGTGATGCGGCCAACGGAAGTGGAGAGAGGATTCTTTGGTTTCCGCAATCTCGGTTTCCTGTTTGGCGAGACGGACATCCACAATCTACCTGTCCTTTCGTAGGTTGATAATGAAGTCCCCTTCAATATTTGTGTACTTTGACGTCTTCTGGAGTGAGGCTGGGTGATGCGTCGGTCAGTTGTAGAGACAAGCGAACTCGATCCTTAAAGAGCGTCTAGTCTGATTATTCAGACTGACTACAAACATTCAAATTACCGAAGGAGGACGTCTACTGAGAATGGTTGAATCTTGGAACTCTTAGAACTGTGGAGCAGGCAATGTTCGTTAGCTCACCACTGAAATACAAAAAAACCGGATCCACATCAGTCAGTCATCAGACAATTTAAAGACCAGAAATGTTGTAAAGAATAAAACCTAAAGGGAGAAAAGCTTCTCTTACTTTATGTGGTGGCGCATTAACCTCTGGTTCTCTTAATCCTTGATGACATCTGAATCTTTCTCACCAAGGAAGAATTTCAGAGCAATTCATCACTAGAACCAACCGAAGGGTAGGTATTGCTTATATTTTTAAGTGAAGTCTCATTCGAAAACTTGTTAAATCAGGACTCTTATCAAAGAAGGGGTAAAACTCGGAACAGTGGGTATCTACTATTATCTTCAGACGACTTCAAGCGTCTTACAGAATGGTAACTGGTCGCTCGACTGCTCATCAGGACAACGTTAGAATGCAATTGTTCCGTTGTTTGTTGTGGTTTTCAGCTTAAATCATAGCAATCGTCTGCGTTAAGATTTTTACCAGCTCGGGGTAATCCTTGATTCCAGATTGAATGCAGCTGCTTAACCTTGGGTATGCTAGAATTGAACAGGCGATAAACTAACTTCCGAACTTGTAATTTAAAAAAATATTGGCCTTTATTTGTTAAAAAAGGAGCTTTTTGATTCTGACCTGCTTTTCTTACCCCTTAAATTCTCTTTCTTCCGTCGATACCTGGAAGTCCTCGATTGACATGAACAAACTTGAATACTCAAATACCGCAGTTGTAAGGATTAGTTTTCCAGTTAAGAATTACAATATCATAATCCAAACAAAGAATTTGAGAGTGTTTTGGCTGGTGACCCGATAGAATGGAAGATCAACCGAAAAAGTCTAGTCTACCGGCCTTCCACTTCATTGCCACATGTCTAATAAATCCACCTTCAAGTTTACTTGCATTACATCATCTTTAAAGATCGCTCCTCCGGATATCGGTGCTTTTTCACAAGATATGTCAATTTCAATCAGTTAAATACACCAATTTGTTGCTACTCTACAACTGTTTCTTCCTGGAATAACAAAATCTCTAAGGATTTAGCAAAACTACACATTCAAAAATACTCCGTACCAGTCAGTCAGTGAGATGAAGGTTTAATTCTTTTAAGACAGTGTGCAATCTCACACCTCAAACCTCTCTGAGAGGATTTTAGATTTAGGCTGAGGTGGCGGGTAAGTGCTGCCACATTTGTAGCTAACCGGTCATAAAAGATGGGATGGCTGATTCGGAAGATGCAGTCCGAAACCCTAAGGTAATTTGCATGGTGTAGCAGGCTGCAATACCAAAAATCCGGCTTCTGACTGGGCAGAGTGTAGCTAATCCCAACAAGCGGAGACATTTAAAGGATCAAAAACAACCCACTTCCCAATTTTTTTAATGCTTGGATTAATAATAGCCTTCTTGAGAGGCTATAAAAACCACCTTGAGCAATTATATTATCCCTAGTCTTCCTCTCCAACTTGCGCCTGGATAAAAATCATTGCCGTTTATGGCATCGAGACGTGTATTTTTGATAACTTTACCACTTTTCCACAAATATGTCGTCATTCTCCATTTTAAAGCTTGCCACAAAATACGCTAAGCGGTCGCCATGGCAATTCAGTGAACAAAATTTGTTGAATAGTTGCTTAATCTCTGTAGTGTAGACCACTACTTATTCAGTCTTGGCCATCAGGTGTACTTTGGTTTGGAAATGATAACTTCGTACCTTCAGGTAGCCCTCAACGTGTCTTTGGACTACTAACTGTCCTCTAGCGTTCACTCGCGTCTGTGCTCTAGAGGAAAGGGCGCAAGCGCGCGATGGACTTGCGTAGGCGTGGACAACACCCAACGCACCAATCAACATGCGTGGACGGGGCATGGAGGAGGACAAAATTAGACAGAATATGTGTGAACGAGTGAGCGAGATACGCCTCTCCCGCTGCCGCATGAGCAATCGCCTATCATTCGAGTGGACTTAATACCGATAAGTGGTGGAGGGAAATGAAGCAGACTAACAAAGGTAGGATTTTTGGTCTCCCCTTTCTACTTTAATTTTTGATTCTCGGACAGCTGAATTTCCGAGATTAACGTACTGTTATGAGAACGGCAAAATTGCGTCAATTCGCAGTTACAAAATATGCCCCTTTTTAGGCCAGCCGATGTGGGCTTTAGTTACTTCCTTCTTAAAAGATCACTGTCAGTGTACTATTCCACATTATCACGCAACCAAAATGACTCCACCGTTACCAACATTTGACATCATTATTGAGAAAAACAATCCTCTGTGGGACTAATAAATTTAGGCCACAGAAACCATGCATAATTTCTGAGAATTGAGATGCCTGTGCATGTTTATTACCACCTCTGTCCATTGCTAATCAAACCTTCTTTTTCGCCTTGCACTAGTAGCCCTCATGACGTTACCATCCTTTTTGTAATGTTTTACGAGTTATGCAACTGAACAAGCGCTCCAGCAACATACAAGGCGGAAGTACGCCCTACTACATTCCTTCATTTTTCAATCTAACTGGATTGCCACAGGCCGCAAATAACTACCAACTAATTTTGTCAATTTGAGCTATAAAGCTAACTATCATCAACTTGTCTTCTCCTGAAAGGGGGATTTAAAGCAGTATGGATATTTCCGAACTGGTACAGTGAAATGTCGTTCAGTTTGCGCGCACTTTTGTTGACGCGTTTGCAAGGCGACCTTGACTCTCCAAATTATTTTTAAAGAGCTTTTGCTAGAACATGCAATTTCTATAATATAAAGTAAACGAGAATAAATATGTGGTGTTGTTTCACTTAGTATTTACATTTCCCCAATACTTCCATTTATATGTACATTCAAATATTCCATTGATTTTATAAAACAGTCGTGACTTTCTGAAAAATACCTTTCCAATATCTATGTACGGAAATTATAAATCATGTTCGAATTAATTTATGGGAAGATCAAGCATTTTTAACTACTTGCGCCGAGTACCTGCCCTCTGCCCGATTTAATGCTCCTGCTATAGTTATGTTTGGCTAAGGGCGAATCAATGAGGCACAGGACAACTGACCTGAATAATTCAGGCGAGGACTGAATTATTCCTGCCTCTGTCACGTGACAACGTGCCTCCTGAGTGCTTCCCACGCTCTCCCTTCTCGAAACAACACACAAAATCCAAATCACTATTTTTACTTTCGATTAGGATGACAGATGCATAGTTTTCCTTCGCATTCGAATGGATAAAGTTTTACCGCTTTCCTTGATGCTTATTCTATCTAAATAACTCAGCTCTTTTTGGTGCACTAGATTCCGTTCTGATGAAACATCCTGGCGCCACCGCTGCATTCATAGTTGGGTTCACTTTTCTCGTACTGACTGTGGGAATCACTGCCTACGTCCTGGTCCGTCGACGCCGCAGAATCTCCCATGGGGGACGGAACACCTCGAGAAGAGAAGTCCATCGCACTCTGAGTCTTGGAAGGGAGCAACTGCTGGATGAACCTCATTCCTTTACCCAATCCTGGTCAGGTACTTTAGGAGCTGGCAGTGGCCTGAACCCATGCCGCCATCTTCCGAGTCCAGACAAACCTGTCAATGGAAAGGAAGTCCATGCACCTACCACAAATCACACAATCAAGGGCATTGGAAAGCTTCAATTCACCGTTGCGTATGACAACAATGTTCAGGAGTTGCAAGTCTCCGTCCTGCGTTGTGTGGAGTTACCACAGCTCGATCCCAGCTTGAACACAGTAGATTCCTACGTGAAGTTGGAACTTCTGCCAGAGAAGCGACATCGTGTAAAAACGAGAGTGGTTAGAGGTTCCAATAACCCCTTCTTTGGCGAAGCTTTCATAATGAATAAAGTTTCGCTGAGCATGTTAAAATCTGGCTCCTTGCACTTTATTGTGGTCGGATTTGATCGACATTCAAGGAACTCCATTATCGGTGAGGTTGTCTGCCCTCTCAATGAGCTGGGACCTAATCTCACCAAGGAAGTGACTGTTACTAGAGACATTTTGAAGCGCAAATTCAGTGTAAGCCTTACGTTGACTTGCCCTGTTAACTACTACTAATGACTTCTATAAGTAGGTGTCGATATGGCAAAGTTATTCTTCATATTTCTGACTCCGTAAGTAGCTGTCAGCTTTCATATCTGACCGAAACAACACATACTGGGAAGGTTAGCGTTCGATAAAAATGAGATTGATTCAAATTATTGTGCCCAATTTACCTTAAGCCCTCCGATAAGAATCGCGGTTTGCTTCTGATAAGCCTCTGCTATCTGCCTGCGGCAAGTCGTCTAACTGCAGTTGTCCTCAAAGCAGAAGGCCTTCCCAAAGTTGATCTCGCCGAGTCATCAGGTAATAAAATGGCTATTAAGCCTTCGCTGTACTTTTATTAACAGGATCTCACAGAAAACTGCCCTTCACAGCCACCAACACAAGGACCATCAGACTGATTATTTCAGATGCTGCTCAAAAACTTTGAAGTGTAGCATAGTTGCTCCCAGTCAGCAAACATCCTCCCTAAGCCAATCTGTCTATGACGATTCGGTGCAACCAGTACCCATTGTCACATATATGTGTCGCCGGGTTCAGATATGAAAACAGAGATGTTGCAAGCATGGATGAAGGTGGCAAGGAAAATGCTAGGCGCTGAATGTTTAAAAGCTGTAGCGATAGTTAAACTAATGGGTTTCTTTTCATTTTTACCGAAGTAGTGTACAAAGTACACCAGAGCGTACTTTTAATTCCCGGATGAGGTATTTTCCCTCCGCAAATAGCAAATCAACTTTTACACCTTTCTACTTTTCTGAATGAAGAGATTTAAATCAGTCTTCCGTTTTTTGTAAAATTGTTGATATACTCCAAGAAGTTAGACGATTACAAAACTTATAGTTGAGTGACAATGACGGCGTAATTCCACTTACCTTACCAAAATTCCTGCGTTTTATGGGTTTCTCCATCAACAATGCTGTCATCGGTGGTTTGTTTATTGGGTATGAGGTGGTAAATGCCTTTTTTGTGCTCACGAACTGGGCATAACGTGCCCTATTAAGTCTCTTGCGTTTGGGATGGATGATACTACTTATTGCGGACTAGTATTCATGGCAAACATTGAAGCTAATTCATGAATTCCTGACTTTTGCTAAAATCTATTAGCCCCTATTTATCCATATTACTTGTCTAGCCCGTAGTCTGCGTAGCTTAATTTCCTAAAACAGGATTGGTAGAAAGGATCGTGTGCCAGGTAGCCAAGTAATTTCCTCCCACTTTTTACTTCGCATTACTCCGTGAGTGGGAAGGGTGGGGAGATGTCATTCGAATTGTGACAGTTTAATTTATTAAAGTCAAAATGATGAATTTTCATGCATTTGCTTAGTGCTACACCCATTCTAGCTTTTAATTTGTACCCAAAAAACAGCTCCTGGATTGGCAGGTTTGTTTGTAAGTCTGAACCATTTTTGGCCAGGACGGTTTACTTTCTGTGCTAGTCAAAAGCAGAAAATCAGAGTCGTATCCAATGTGCATGCATCGGTTGGATGGTTTTATGTATACACTCATGTACTATTGTTGGCGAAAGCTATCGTGACGGTGTCTCGACTGACCGGCTACTGGAGGCAGTAATGGGGGTGGATTTGTCTATAACTACTGTGTGTGCTATTGAAAAGACACTTGCATTCGACACTTAAATCCAACATTTCATATCCACGGATCCAATATAATGATATCCAGTGTGGAGCATAGCATCCTTCACCCATTCCTAGGAAATCCCTACGTGAAGCTCTACTTTATGGAGAACGACAGACGTATCGCCAAAAAGAAGACCCATGTCAAAAAGCGGACATCAAATCCCGTGTTCAATGAGGCCTTTGCTCTGGAGGTACCTCCCAATGCAAAATTAGAAGATATCAGGCTGGAATTTCGATTGGTGAATTGGGAGCGAGATTCGCCCAGTAGAGTGATTGGTCGTGTCACCATCGGCTGCTGCGGTAACGAGAGAGCGCAAGAACATTGGAAGAAAGCTATTGTGAACCCACGGAAACAAGTGGCTGAATGGCACAACATTTTGGCTTGATTCTTCCATCCACTTAACTATCGACGAAGTCAGCCATCCATTCATCAAGTCATTCATCCATTTATTCTTACCTACCTCATTCTAACTACCATTATAATCACCTGAATGTCTTCTTTGTGTGAGTGTTTGTGGATACTGTTTGATCCGCTGCCTTTTGCGTCTTGTTGTAATTTGGATCGCTATTTTACCATTACTCATGGTCGTATTCGAAATACATTCTTTGAGTTTCTATTTGCACGCGTCTCTTGTGTTCTGTAGGCCTGATCTTGGTAAGATGCAACCGATTTCATTTCTGCTGTCACCATTTGCCAAAGCGGGATTGAGAAGCTATCCCACCACAAGTTTTGCTTTATTTTTAACAAGAGACCCTAAAACTTGAGTTGTCTAGTTTAATTACTGGTTATAATTTGAGCTGAATTGTACTAATGCCTTCATATCACTCGAATCACATCTAGGTGCGCATTATACACTTAAATGATTTAAGTAGGATGACAGCATTTACCTCATGAAAACCTAAAATGCACAAAATGACTGACATCTCTTCACGAAAACAAAGTATTTGTGACTTGTAAAAGAAAACAATGAAGAACTTTCAGAGGCCTTGATAAGCATTCATTATCATTTTTATTTATCAAGGTGCCACAAGGTTAGTGCAAAATTTCCATTCCATTTCTTCAGAAAAAAACACTTTCCAGCCTGTGACTGACTAGTGGCAAGAAAAGGTAACGGTCATCATCGCTCGTAAATATTTTCCTCTTTCCTCACCATCCCAAGGTGGAGAATGAGAAATTTGTGGAAATTTATTGTAGCGAACTGCATCGACAATGGCATGAACTTTTTTGACCACCTAATGGTCATTTTTACCATGCAACGTGCTTTTTTACTATATACACATGAGAAAAAGTGTACAAATACAAATACTGCTCCACTGATGCCTACAAGCAAAAATGCGCTTCCGTATTATGCATTATGGAGGCGTATTCTCTTATGTGATGCCCAATACTCGAGGAACAAAATTCGATTCTTTGAACACGCAGGGAAATGAAGCGGAGTGTTAGTGGGTACTTCACGGAGTGAGAGCCAGATTCTTTAGACCCATACAACAGCAAGAGCAACGCTTTTGCCACCCTAGTTGCATAGAAGAACCGACTATCAGGGACAGGATTTTTGGCATTGGACCTCCGAATTGACTGGATAAATTATTGCTTTAAAGTCAGAAAGGTGTAAATATCCTTGGGTGTGGAGCATCCTGCATCCATCGCTCATTCTGCTGGTCACGTAATTTCGTGCATCCAGTGCTTTTTCTTTGCGAGCAAAGAACCCACGTCACATATATGTGACGCCGGCCTCGGATAAACAAATTGGACCTTCACGTACTAGTTTCGTTGCACTCAATTGATCGCGTAAATCAACCTTCCCGAATTAATTGCCTCCAAGGGATGAAGGAAAAGTACCCTTCTTGAATTTACCAAGTACCATCGCATATCAGATTTTAAATATTTGGTACTTATAATGTTTGTTTTTAAGTCTAAGAATCATATGGAATTTCTTAATGGGGGAGTGAATAATGAATTGGCAACCATTACCTGAGCTTTTAAAATTTTTCTCCTACTTTCAGCTATTGGTTGCCTTTTAGCACTATCGTCGGCGACACTGTCACCTTTGTCGGCTGTTCTTTGGGGAGTAATTTCGCATCTTCACTGCATAACCCCACAAAGTCATTTGATTATTTTGTGCGGGAAACATACAAGGTGAACCCAAACCCATGCTAATAAATCAGGTTTACTTGGAATTTATAAGTAACAAAATAGGCGTTTCTGTACCAGACAGACTTTAGGATCTTAAGGCGCCTTGTCAGCAAATGCCTGTATTCTAAAGCCCACGAATTAAAAACACGAAATAATAACTACACAAGTTAGTGGTAGAGGCCAATGCCCCTTCCCACCTAAGGGCGAAACAGCACTACTCAGCACTTTCCTTAGAAAACTAGCATAGGTATTTGCAATGGCGACTTCTTGTGGGCGCTTAGAAATACGTCATCCGAAAATTTAAACAAGTAATTGAGAGAGAACTCCTAATGAAAATACTTTCTTTGGTAAATCAAGGAATATTAATATTTTTAGCTGGAAAGTTTCCGTCTTTTTAATTGAAGCGTAACACATCTATAAAACTTCGGGATAATTCACGCCCTGAAGGGATGAAAAATGTTGAAATCGTTTCGAGTAAAATATCAGGAAAATGAGCGAATGCGTAAGCTCAGCTATATATTATGCAAATTTATACAAAGATCGCAGGATCCCATGGTTTTTTCATCCCAAAGCACGCCAAATTCCAGTCTTGAATAATACAAAAGTTGTGCGTGCAGACACTTTTTCCAGTTTCTACGTGTACTAGTGCGTCTTGTACTAGTATCTCGAAGCGACATTTGGAAACAGTAAATCGCCAGCGATTTTAGTTGAATTTGGCAATTGATAAAATTTCTTTTGGATTAAAAGCATAAACATGTTCCTCCTTTAAAAATGAGATCTAACTAATTCAAAATATTATTGAGCATGCACTAGACTTTTTGGCTGTCTATGTTAATGGTAATCGCCTATGTATTTTACGCATTAAGAGCATTGAAGATTTTGGCATTAAAGTGGAGAATGTAAATTTAAAGTAAGTTCACAAGGTTGCCTATAACAATATGTAAACGTTCCCATGTTGGCGTTTCCTTAAAGTCTTATCTCCTAATTTCACTTGTCTGGCTCTTAACAACAGCCAAACTGACGCACACAAACAACGGTTTATAACACAAGTAATACTTGTTTTCTACGGCCTTGGGTTATTCACTCCCTTTGGTTTGTTTGCCTCCTTGGGGTTAAGCTTTTGGTTTCCTGTTTGCATCCTCTTATCAGTTCTTTGCGATAACAATATGTCTTCCCATGTGTAGTCTTAACTCATTACAGCCATAGGGATAGCTTTTGGCGCTACCTTGGCGCCAGCAGTACCCAAGCCGAGTTAAAAGGAATGAGTACAAAATTTAAACGTCACAGAAGTGAAACATTAGATGTGAATGGTTAAAATCTATGTTAGAACAAAACTGGGAGGAGCTTCTGGATGTGTGCAGAGAAGCACTCATTTGAATTGCAGGTGGTAAAAATGTCAAATAGGGACTTTTAATTTACAGTAAAAAGGCAGACCATCGGGGTGATACTGCAGTCCATAGTAAACAGCAAGTGTGTTCTATCATTAGTAGTAGTTAACAGAAATGTCTTGGTCCTGCCAGGTCAGTGTTAATGAGGCTGCTGGCCAATGGAGATAGTGCGTGCCTGCGTATGAGGTAAAAAGTTCCCACTTCACCACTACATCAGTGGCTTCTATAATCATTCAACCAATAGTCGATAAACAACTTGTCTTTACTGTCATAAAATGCCATAAAAAAACGAACTTACTTTTATGTGAGAGAAGACACTGAATGAACACGAACACCCTTCAATGTGAAGCTTATATTAATTAAAGATTTATGGGAAGATTTTACGACTCATTCATTTGTTGCTTTACCAAAAAAGACAAAAACACTCAAGTTTAGGGGGTGTAAAGGTGGTTTGACCTAAGAAAAAAACAGGGCTTCTCTCCGTTTAATTTTGAAACCTGTGACAACCTGGCAATACAGTAGTCTAACATTAAGAGAGGTGATAATCACATTGAGTTTGAAGAAATTTTATTAGGAGCAGATGGAGATTGGGGACCAGTTAGAATCATTCTCCTATACGAAAGGGCAAATCTTCCTACGGGTAAGTTTATTCCTATATTGGGTGAGAGTGAGGTGTGAGGTTTTCTGGTGCCTTTTAAGACTAACAGCTACAGACCAGTGGCTGTGTAGAACCGAGTTGAATGTGCTTTAAGAAGCGGCTTGGCTTAAGCCGTAAAAATTTTTTTGGGAAGTCATAAAAGTTTAATTTTATTACAATCTCCAACGTCATCGGAGGAGAGCTAGTGTCAGTTGAAGTCACTCGTATCAAGCAATTATTTTTCGAGCCACCTTATATCATGAAAGTTAGTACAAGATAAGACTAGATAAAACGAAATCAAGTACCAATTCTCCATCTGCCACTTTATAGCCCTAGATTAGCACATACTTTTTCTTCAGAACAAATATTCCCTACCATCTCGTTAGTAGGGTCAGTGAGGAGGTTTGCGAAGGCCTTTACTTGCCATCACGATAGTTTGAGGTTGTCTTTGTTATTTATCCTAGCAACATCTCGACCTGGTGCATTGTATCAGGTTATCATAGAGGGCTTCGGTGCCACATAACCTCACCTTAGTATTAACAATTGCTTAGATTAGTACTAAGATGGCTTTAAATGAATGCAGTAATCAGAGCCAGATCCGACACCACGAATTAACATAAACAGTAACACCGTAAGATAATGCATGCTTAAGGAGTTCACTAACTACAAGGGGTTCATTAGCCTCCTCGCCTTTCACCACCAAAGCGGTGGCGCTGTCTTCTGTGCGTGGCTGTGGTTGCTTGGAGCTAACCAGCAGCACTAAATTAGGGAGAAAATTTTACCTCCAAACACTATCGATTCTCTGTGAACTTTTAAGTCTTGGGCCCGGGATTTTCGTTAATAATGCTTCCTCCATCTTCCAGATGGTTAGTTTTTGCCCTAGGCGGGTTGTGCTGCCACTAGACAGCATGGCCCTGCAGTCAGCACTTGTGAATTGTCAAGTTCACTCCTGGTTGAAATCAAACAAAATGGCAGAGATGCCAAAAATCTACATTTCTTGCAGAAAATTAAACTGACTGGCAAAAATTAGCAATCTTGCACCTAAGCAATTACAGTGAGCATAGTATCAGACAATTTTTAGGTTCTACGGAAAATTCCCCGTCTTTATTTGCCATATCTTTGGGATGTGAATATTTAACCATGCAATTTTTGATACCATCCCCCAAAAGAACACATTTTATATTGAATCCGTGTTTTAATGTATTAGGTGACTAAATGAATGTTTACGGTTTTCGGTATTGCAGAACGGCGTCTATTCTTTGTTGGCTCTCCAAAAGATTCCCCTCATTTTAGACCCTCTTTCATATGATAAAGTGTCCAGCAATCCTAACCGCTTTTCAAAGCGCATTCGACCCGATTTTAAAACTTCGAGAGCTTTTCGTCAAATCTTCCAAATGTGCAACAGTTGTAGAATGGGTGATGTGCTTTGGCAGAAGGCGTCACTCAGATATACCCCGATAAAAAGAATCAGGTTCAAATAGAGACTGTTTAAGGTGTCAAGAGTGACCCTCCGTCATGTTTGATAGGAATATTTCACAACTGCCCATCACCATTTGGGAAGGGGAGTCCTGGTAGTAGCTAAAGAGTTACGAAGAGGGATTCCACTTAAATGCAAAAGTAAATGAGCAAAACGGGTCTTTTAAAGGATACCAATTTGTTGTTGTCGACTTCTTTTACTAGGTGCATTCTATTTTGGGTTGTTTGCTGACCTGTGGTGGCTTTTTGTGACTTTCCTGCCATTGTACCTCAACATTCGTTAGTTCAATGAGCAGATCGCTGGTTATCCTTGGAAGAGCCCATTCACCGTCTTCTTCACAGCCTGTGGTGTTGGGTATGAGAGTTTGCTATATTTGACTGTTTCAAAGGGGAAATTGGGCCAGAATAATCTATCTCTGTTGCAATTTTTCGGCCGACTACTTAAGTGGAATCGTCGAGTCAAAGTCACTTCACTCGGGTTTCGCAGACACTTCAGAACGGCGTACCGACTGATTTGTGTGCATCAATCTATCTTTCTGTCCATTTATTCTTCAGTAGTACCCTTTAACTGCCCTTTACTAGTTCTTTTTTTTCCAATCATCCGCCCAATTACCTACCGGCCATCGATTTAGGTTACCAGAGCTCTCTTGCAATATAGCAATATGTAATGGCAATCATGATACAGGCTAAGTGAAGATATTTTCTAGGTTCTTCCTCTGCAATTCTTTGGTGGACACAATTACTCAAGAGTGGGTGCATATCGAAGAAGTAGCCTTCAATGGATTCACCCCGACATCGACACAGAAAACGAGGAATGTTAGGCTCCGCCTTTACCGATTGGATGCTTCTGCTATTTGTGTTCAGCTCAAATGACAAAACCGATGATTTTTACCCACATTAACGACTGCTAAAAGTGCGCACTTCTTAGATTAATCTTTTGCTACCTTAGTGGACCACGTGGATAGGCGTTCGCATCCATGTAAGCAATATGAAGTTGAATTTTTAGCCTCTAGTTGGTCAATTATTAATTTCAGGAAGAGCCCGTTTCACACCTTGACACAGGGCATCCACCTTGGAGGCACGCCACAGAATAGCCGCGGTAGAGCTTCTACCCGAGTTGGTCCAGCCTTCTACCTTGTCTGTGTTTATAGAATAACTGAGGTATGTGGTTAAATACAGGCTCTGATTCAATACGAATACACAAAAATATTCGTTCCATATGAAACTGCAACTCCTCAGTCATCTTGTAATTAAAGAGGAAGACTGAAAGATTATGTGCCCAGAAAGCATGGTATCTAAGAACCAAGAAACCAAAACTTGCGAAGGGTTCAATTTCTGGTCCTTGGCACCTCCAGCTACAATTCTTCTGTTTCAGTCAGTATGAGGTAGTCGGTGCTTTACAAAAAACCATCCACTAAACGCAAAAGGAGAGCCTGCATTGATTTTCCATCAAGACGGGAGGAAAGTTGATTTTACTGTTATGGATAGACGTCGGTGTCTTCATTGCTTTTGGGCAGGACCGGCTAATGCTCCATTTGTGGAAGTAAAAAAGGTAGCTCAATGAAGTCACATTCGCCATTTATGCTTCCCTACTATTCTGTAGGTGCCTCAATGTGGTCCACTTGATCGTAGCTACCTGAGGTGTAGGAGGTGCCACTTGGTCACCGGGATCTTCATAATTTCATCTTGCCTCAGCTGATTTATTGATGGTTCCTCTCTCGACATTTCCAAGTCATTCAAATCTGGTCTCCCTTCATTATTAGCTGCTGCTACCTACCTCTAAAGGCGGTAAAACGCATACATTTATATAGAAAAGTGTATCATCAAGTTTTTAGGAGGCTATTCTGTTTAGGTGGCTAGATTCCGTCCATTGTGAGACCTGCACTACTGTCAGTGAAGTGGAAATCTGCGAATCTCTACCATACCTCATCAGAATGGATAAACAAAGTCCATCATACCCACATTAACAGCATTTATTGCCCGAAACGATAATAATTACTCTCCCTTCCAAGAGTGGTGATAAATAAGGAATATAGCCTATGGAATGAAAAGGTGTCCAGGCTTGTGCACGCTTATGCATCCCGTCCACTAAAAGGCATCTTCTAGATCGTCCAGCTCTGATTTTGTAACAGAGCTGCGCAGTTTGAATAAATGCGGGTTTGAGGTAGAAGGTGCACTTTTACGAGGCAGAAAAGAAGAAGAATAGGAGGTTAAGCGAGTTTCCATTTTATGGGTAAAATTACAAGGTGTTGATTTTATTTCTTCATTATTTTGACGCACAACAATTTGTGCAGCAGAAGTACTGTCTGATATAAAGTGAGTTAAAAGATTAATCATGCATTTGCTTGGGCTTGCAGTCTCGTCTGCAGAAAAAAAATGCCCAATTCTTGCGAAGGCTATGCGACAACAATGTTCTTCAGACCGAGGCGCTGCAAGAATTGGCCGATTGTTTACAGTAATTACCCCTATAAGGATGAACGGGTCTACTATCTACCAGACGCACAGTCAGTCGTCTTTGAAATGCCCGAACCATCCAAATGTCCTACGAGCGTTGGGCAACTAAGCCTCTCCCATCACCGTGATGTGCTGTAATGTGCTTACATTCTTCTGTATAAACAGTGCAAGTTTTGCATCTTCATTGGCCGCATTGGACTGCTTTACCACGTGTAAGACACCTATGGCACTACCGGTTGTAATTCTGCCATCTGTATAATCAAAGGTCCCGGTTTGTCCTGAACACATCTGGCAAATACCAAGTTGCTTGGTTTAAGAATTATTACGCCTCTAGACTTCACATTAATCAGCATGTAATCGCAGTCTTTTCAAAAGAAATTAAAATACAATTCAGATAGACCGATTTTAATGGCTTGTTTGATAGACATTGCACTAAAAACTAAAAATCTCGGAGGAATATTTGATTGTACTGTTGATTTGACAAGCTTCAATTTGACAGCGATTAAGTTAAATGCCAAAAGTCGGCCAACATAGGTCACACTGCCCCTGATGGATATAAGTCAGTAAATTACGCAAAAAAATTTGTCCAATTTTTATGATTCTTAAAAAACTGCCCTCTGAGACACCAGACGAAGTGGAGGGTCACCTTTGACCACGTCTGAGGCCTTTTTGCGCGGCTAATAGACAATTTTGTAGACTGAGAGTGTGGCAATTAAAGCAAGACCTCCGAGGAAAGAGAGCTAACAAATACTTTTTTATATCTTTAAAAGGAGCGCAGTCTAGGCATTCACTACATCTGACAATTAATCTCGTTGCTATGGCGTTTAAGTTTTTCAACAAAGCTTATCAATTAAGATGATTAAAATTAAAATTCTGTCACTTCTACATAATAAGATGCTCTTCAAGACTTTATTAAGTCCCATTAGGGCCTAGTGGTGTAAGAGAAAGAAAACAAGCCCTTAGTTCTTCCTAAACAATGGATTATTGCCCAGTTTTGTTGTGGGGATTCGAGTCAGCGATACAGATCAGGAGGAAGGCACTACACCTAACGCAGTCAAAAATATGCAGAAACCTTGTCAACCTAAGGGGTCTTTTTTTCGTGATGCCTGTTAGTCTGTGTCTAAGAGGAGAGAAGATCTATATAGTCCAAGAAATCTTCAAAACATTGGAGAGAAGCCCTGTGCCTTGATGTCTACCTGTTGAGATGAGGCACTACCCTTCCATCTTCCTATCTTCTCCCTATTATAAAATGGAGTATGGGGTTAATTTTACGTGCATATTTTGCAATAATAGGACATTTGTAAGCACCATGCTTTTTCTTTCTTTGTAGACGTGTTCTTTCTTTCTGAAGAAGTCATTATTAGTCACCTCAAATTATACCTTGTACTTAATATCCTGTTTGACTTTGAGGTATTGCGTATTTCTTTCTACGCTTTATAAATTATGCCTATAAACTATCACATACCTTGGACAAGTTGCTTCCACAGGTTACAAAAGGTCAATGGAGGAAGTTACCCTCCAACTTGCACTAACTTTTTGGTAATTTTGTAGACGGTGTGAAACGAGTGAATAAATTAATGCTGCCCAAGCAAGGAATACCTAACTTTCTACTCACTCACCCATTTATCCACTGACAGACCGACCTTTCCACCTTGCATTTTTAACCACAGATCATGGTCTTCTCTGGTTGGAGTGCTAGGTGGTAGATAAAATGTCTTCGAACAGCCATTTCGCATCCCAATTTTAACAGTCGGTTGGTAAACTATTCGAACATCACGCCAAGCTGTTAGTAGCGTTATCATTTCTCTCAGTTATCATCTCTTGGTGGGTAGGAGAGAAACCCTTTTAATTGCCTTCTCTTGGCTTTAAGGCACAACTTTCCGAAGTCATCAATGGGAAAACAATTACCACAATAGCTTTGATTCATCCTGCTGGTGAGATACTCACCTTCCTTTTTGTTCCAATTCATCAAAACAGATGCAAGCGACACATTTGCTTTAAAGTAGACCCAAGTATATTGTGACGAATACAAGAAAATTTTTTATGAGGTGGTCAAATAAGATGACGCGGTTTTCGGCTTGAGGCCAATCAACCTTTACGGTTCGGCTATCGCTGTCTGTAGAGGTCCTAGAGGGGGAGTGCTTGATCCTTCCCAAGGGACGAGTTAGGATTCATGATTTAAAGGAATACCGTAAACCTCAGACAAAAGTGAGGCATCTAAACCCAACCATCAGCCACTTCCTTCAGCATGAACATTTGGCCTTCGTCCTACTTCGAGTTCCGACGATTTATCTGAAGACTGTGTCTTGAGTTAGTCTATTTTGCAGTTTGAAATCTACATAGGCCTCCTGACAAATTGCAGCAGCTAAACGTACCATTCAGAAGTGACTTGGAAAGGCGCTATTTACCTCTACCCTTCAACTCGCCCTCAGTGGTAACGTGTCTGTCGATCTACGCAAGTGGATGCTATTCAAAATTCTATTTTTTTTACGAACCGGGATCAAATTAGTTCTAAGACCGCTGAGGTTGATGAATGCATTCCAATTAATGAAAGATTATTCCAATGATGCATCTTCCCTACTTGAAATAGGTACATCCATTTGCTTCCAAGCCTGAACTTAATTTTGTGCCTTAGCTGAGAACATGCTGCCCTCTTTGCATTATTAACGTCACCTAGGAGTTGACTGCTGACGTCTACCTGACTACTTGGGCATAATTTAAAACAAATAGAGCTGTATATTACTTAACCGGAGGCTGGAAGCAATACTGCCAAAGATAGACGCCGTTAAACTCGACAATTGCGGCGACTCAGTTCCTTTAAGGATGTTAGTCTCTGTCTGGACTGGGCTTGAATAATGAGCATGTCCAGCTCCAGCGGAACCAGAATCATCCAATCAAATTATTTTTTAAAATTTGATATAAGTGACTTAAATTTTATTGGTTTATTTATTCAACTGTTTACCAAATGCAGTAGAAATAAATAAAAGCTACGTAGGAAGCTTAGACAGAGCAGACGCCTAGGGAAATCTTACGCCACCGTTTGGTCAGACTTAAAAATGGATGAACAAGTTATTGCGCAATTTCCAAGCTATGTTTTGTGCTTATTTACGTAAATGCGGAAGCATTTACATATCTCAGAAGAAATTTGAGGCACTGTTTGTCTGCCTTCTGTATGTTTGTCGAAGCCAAAAGTTGCTATTCAATTGGCCCTTTCCAAGGCGGATGAAACACTCGAACTAGACGGATCTGTGGAATGCTAGCGACTGACAAATGATGTGACCTCAAGGGTAGAAAGAAGAATATCTTTAAGAAATTGTCAAACTATTTCCTTTACCTCCCTCCCTTCCTAGAAAAAGAACTAGCTGGCTGACATGGGAGTTCAAATATCAGACGACTGGAAAGGTTCCTGCAGTTTTGGTTTGGTGTAACATGTAAGGACAAAGGTGGGATATGCGCCGCATCACTTTAGGGTGTTCTTAGTCATCCTTTCCTTATTTTGAATCAACCTTCACGTTATATGATGTAGATTGAATTTAAAGGATGTCATTGAAGATTGTCTATTCTGCAGATCAAACTCCTACTCGGCGGAAAAGCTGTAGAAGCGTCTCGTTGCATTCGAGGTAGGGTATTTATAGAATGGGTGGTGGGCGATTGCAGAGTGTGAGGATTCACCTACATGAAGCGTTTATAGCCCTGAACATGTGGATTTATCTGTGGCAAGTCTGAATAAATGAAGGAAATTTGTAGTCATATTCGTGCGCATCGAAATCAGGTGGAAAGGAGTGGTTTTCGTTGATATACACTAGCAGATGCCGGGTATTAAGCCTCAGGAACAATCAGTTAGGGTCTCTTCACTCTCTTCAAGTCAATTAAAAAGAGCTGACTCAGAAAGTCATGGCATGAGTACTTTTGTTGGCTATTTAAAGACAGTCCACTCACAAGAAGCATCATCCACTTTACACTTCTGGCACACACGTCGCTTCATCCGTAGAACACCACGCATACCGCCTGTGTGTGCCTGCGTATGTCTCCAAGCGAGAAAGGCTGCGTCTACACTCGTTCATCTAACGATGGTGAACCAATTACGACTACCATCAATCCCACCGATCTCGATATAACACGGGAGAAGTACAATGTTCTCAGTAAAGAATCCATCGGAACGAGATTAACTCTGGACTAGACACTCACTCAAACCAGTGGAAAAGATGTGCAGTGCCATTCTTGTGACACCAAACCGCCGTTGAACTCATCTGTAAGAAGGTCTGTACTTTGGAATTGGTGAGGAAGCAAAATTCTGTCTTACCCACATCCACACCCTTATCCTCTCTCCCTATTCTTTTTATTCTCTTTCTCCATCTCCCCAATAACTTGACTTCATTGTGTCCCTAAATAGTTACGCACAGAACGGGGTGGAAATTTATGGGATATGGAAGATGAAAGAAAAGTAAGGATGAGATGAGTGTGGTGAAAGAGTGGCATTTCTCATGCTTTTAGAGAGTAAACGCATTTCATTAAAGTGAAATTAGCATCAAGCTTGTGTCTCGTTGGCAAAAGCTTGCGACTTTTACTTAATAAGATTTTTTAAAGATATTTATTTCTACTTTATCAGTGATTAAAAAGGTACGCTTTATTTCTTACTAATGTTATCTTTGCCGATTTAAAAAGTAAAAAAGATCAAACTGTCAAACACGCGCGTTGTGGTTACAAGGGCAGTTAGGGCCCCGCAATTGTACTTCCTCTTGGCAGCTTGACCTTTAGACTATGCCGGTAGCCCCAGGTCCCACTGTAGGTTGACAATACGTATTCTGCCTCGATATTATGCTTCATGGTGTCTCTAAGAAAGTCTTGAGTTTAGAAGGGAGCTTTTTTTTAAAAAGTCTAATAGTCTATTACAATGCCTCGATTGTTTATCTAACTCTCTACTCCGCTAGATGTTTGGGTCATGTCAGTAGCTCCTAGGACCCTCTACTCGAACAGTATACCTTCTTTCACCTCCAGAGAAGGCTTGAGGCACGGCATGAGCCCGGTGTTTAGGCGTTAACAGGAGTCCAAATAAGTTTCTCCATTCGAACCGTATTATTATCCCACTGCCTTGTGCAAAACGACTTTTTCCTTCACTTCCTACACATTATTTATTTGTAATACTGTATGTTAAGCGCTTCGGTAGGTTCGGCATAACATTCTATGTGGAGGTCCAGTAAGTGGTCTCGAATTAACAAGCACACAGGTAAAGCATTAAATTTCTTGATGCGAGGAAAGTGAAAGAAGAGAAGAAGGCGAGTTAACTTTATTGATGGTAGAACAAGAGAGTTACTCTGGTAAAATTTACCTGAGTTTTTGCCTTCCCGTTTTTAGACTCAACTATTTTTAGAAGCAGATTTAAGGACCGGAAGGCCCTACCTTTCCGGAGAAGCTAATCTTAGAGCTCCAAGCCAACTAAAATGTATTAAATCAACAAATTAACCACCAGAATGATTTCGGCTTTTAAATGCAAAGGAGGTAGCAAAAAATTTTTATGTTTTAAAAGGACATTTCAAACAAAATAAAAGCATTTACATTTACATATAAGTCTAGCTGGTCTCTGACATTTTTATCGGCACCAGAATGAGTGACAGCTCAAATTGCAAGTTTATAGGACAGAAATTAAGAGATCAAATCTGTTTTTCTGTGATTTTCAATTCCACTCTAGTGGCAATGTGAGCGAAAGCCCGTCCCAATAGCCTCTCCCAACCCCTCGTCCACATTAATGCCATCTATTAATAATTTAGAGAAGACTCAAGTATCTAAGATTCCAACAGTCTTGTATTTAGTACCCCGATAAAGAGGCAAACTTTTAAAAACATTTTTTGCATCAATTTAATTAGTTTTCTATTTTTTTTCAACCCCTTTGGAGTAGCTTTGATCGGATGTGGTGTCGAACTTGTACCTCTACGTCCAGATCCGTAGATCATAAGGGCAGCTTATGCCATACGACTATAAAGAACTACTAATATTTGCGTAAGTTATAATAATCATGCCTTCCAAAAAGTAGTAAAAAGGAAAAGAAGAATCATGAGGCATAATGAAAAAATTGCAGTCGGATGAAAGCCTTCATGCCTCATATGCCACCAGTCTTTTCCCTAATCGGCCATGCGGGAAAATCCTTTTCCATCAAATCGGCAACCATAATCACTCACCTTAAAATTAAGTCAAAATTTTCACTCTAAATTGCCTTCATTTGGATAGTTTTCTCCAATTACTTGGCCAATAGATAAGACAAATACGAAAAGTTTAGTTTTAACACCTCAGCTTTTAGTTAACGCATAACCTGGAGGGGAGTTTGGGAATTCTCTGATAGTAAGTATAATCCAAAGTGACTAAAGAGATATAGAGTTTTCAAAAAGGGCAATTTTGACACTTTTACTACTTAGTGCTTCCCATGATTTCTCTTCCACTTCAACCGTAAAAGGTCCTCCACTGGACTGTGGTCCGTCGGTTTCATTCAATAGAGAAGATCCAGTCGATTTGTAGAATAACAAGAATGATGGATGTTTGGTTATTAATGGCAAATATCTTACATGTGACTGGTCTTTTCATAAAGCAAGTTGTTCTATGAAAAGATTAAAATTCAAAATAGGGCTAGAACCTGGCGATGCTTTGCAGCAAGGCTACTCTGGCTACCTCATTCACTTCCCCCTAATATCATTTGCCTAAAGGATACACTAGACAGAGGCTTTTACTGTCTTTGGATTATTTGCCGTAAGTTCGATTGCAACAAATTAAAACCTGTTGTTGTTTCATTGCAGATTCCCCTTCTTCGTATTCCTCATTGACTTGTATCCCGAGTTGAAATATGCTACCATGTCATGGTTTGGAGACTACCTAATCAACAATGCACTGGCTAAATAGAAGGTGGAACAATGTAACATGCATGTTCACTGGTGTGTGTAGCTAAACATTGCTATCCCATTCTCTTAGTAAAGTACAAGCCTACTTCCTTTGCTTTTTTGTTGCAAAACAGTCAACCCACGCTTGATTTACCATCTCTAGAAAGGAAGTCGTTTTTAAATGGCCCTTCCACAGTGTGAATTTGACATTTTTTCACTTAGTGAACATGAAAATTAGACACTTCTACGCAAGCTGACTAAAAGGATGTGTCCTTATTAATATTTAACTTAAAATTGGGGATTGATGTAGAATTGTGTATTTTTGAGTGCCTCATCTTTTATAATGGGGGAAAAGTGGCCCGGGTCAACATCCAAAAATTGGCTGGACGCCTGTCACTACTCAATCCATACATGTAACCAAGAGCTGCTCAATTCCAATTCCGCCGATAACGGCTAAATGAATATTTATAAGTAAGTACTTTAGCTGGAGTGGAATTAAAAAATTTGGTATAATTATAGGCTTTAATCGTACGCATAAATACGCGTTTTGATTGCAGTCTAGGCGTCATGGGAGCTTAATCACAACTGTATTTTCTTATAATTTCTACACGCTAAAAGCAAATATTATTCCCTACAGATGTTTTTCGCGTTTTAAGAAAGTACTCAAAGGTCCACACTGGCAGTAATAGGTGACACACCCGATAAAAACGAACAATGGCTATGATGATGCTAGCTGTGATAAGTCACAGCAGAAGGCCTGTTTAAATCAAGTTGAGTGTCGGCAGCAATCTCAATTTAGACTTCTAAATATCCGCTGATAAGAAACATGTCAGGTTTTGATTTAGAAGGCCTATAAAGTCTGTTAAGTACCCATTATTGGTTTTGCAGTAAACGCGGCAGTTTGTACTTTTCTTACAAAATGCGATTAACCCGCAAAGTATGCTTGCAACAGAACGTTCTCTAATTTATATCACTACTTCTCCTAGAGGTTCCCCACCCCTCATAGTCTTTCCTGCAGATAATGTAATATTTGAGAATCTCAAGTACAGTAGCTTATGAAGTAAATGGCACCTTCTCTGCGATATGAATTCATCGCAATGAATTCATCAACTTCATTGTTGATGAAGTTTAACAAGAAGATTTGCCATGATTGAGGCAAATAAGCAACCTCGATGAGAGCTCAAAGTAGCGTTCAAAAGATGGAAACCACATCCTTAATAGTTTGTTTAAAGTATTAGTGTGACCGCATTTTATTAATGCCCTTAGCTATGTAGTTTTCCCTCTCCCTCACTAGTGTTTCTAATTATTGCTTTGGAGGTGAACCGGGGCACCAGACCTTCCTCTTGTCATTTGTAGTGATTGTAAAGAGCAGCTTATTAAACAAAAAACAAAGCAGAAGTTCTAAAAATGTCTACAACGAGGAGTTGTTTTCTTCCTTTCGTCTCGGTTTATTAATACACTACGCACTTCTCTTTCCGCACATATATGCATGAGGGGTAGCCATTGTCTTGTTATATTCTTCAACTTGTCTCGTAAATGAAAAAACAAATAAAAACAATTTTCCTAATGACACACCTAAAATGGTGTTCGATGCACTAATAAGCTTATAATGCTAACAAATTTGACATTACTGATACCGAATTTCGCATAATAATTGTCTAGATATAACTCCCACTGTGAGTTGTTTTGCATTAATATAACATCCAAAAGAATACTGATTTATGTAAAATAAACTTATGCCTTGGCTAAAGTTGTGTCTGAAAGGACTTTTTATCCAGGAAAAACAACTGCTTTAAGAGGAAATTGTTCTGGAAGATCGTTTAAGCGCCTATATTACCAGGAAACTATGTATGATTGAATAATAGATTCTGCTCAAGCCAGGCTAAATGCGCTTAAATTTGATTATATTAGCTACCAATTTGCGTCTGTTTTATGATCAAATAAAACTCATTTACTAATAGCTCCTAATTGCATCTTCAAACATACACCAACTTTCTGCTAATTGCATCAGCTCAGTGGAAAATTCAAGTAACGTGGTAAAATGCCATCAAATAGTTCTTGCGACATCATCCCGTAATGCATCTACCAACAACGTCTGCATCTCTTTAATTGGCTATTGTAATATATTGTATCCAAAGTTATTGGATGCGCCTCTACGGCGCTCATTCAGTTCACAGTTTTCAAACTTGCTGTCGTATTTGAGTGTTGTATGGTATGGATCTACGCAACAAATGGTAAACTACTTCGTGCATTTATTCAGACATGTGTGAGCACGATGCATCCTGATGCCAATTTGTTCATTCCTCTGATTACCTAGTGCCGTCAATCATTTAATTTAAAGATTAGGGAGGTCACTGCACTAAAGAATTAGCGAATTGTGGCCTGTTTATTTTTAAGTGGTATCTTATACTTACTAAAAATATAGACTTTATGTGGCATACCTGTCAGAATTTGTGCTTGATTTTATTAGAATATAGTCGTTCTCAAATTCCTATGAAATTCAGGTGTTAAATTGGCAGAGAACAAATGACCAAGATATTTGCTTGTAATATGGTACATATTTTAATTTTCTAAAACAGTAAAAATTTTGCGTTTTTAATGGTTTTAAAAAACTGTGTTTTAAAATAATAATACAAAAATTATGGGGCATAAAACGACCTCTTTTCACTACAGGCAAGTCATTTCATGCTGAGCCTATTTTAGGGATTTATCTGAATAATTTGGTCTTGTTGATGTATTTGCCTCGGTTAAGGAATGAAATAATAATGCTGAATTTATATTCATTTAAACAAATGCAAAGTAACCTAAATGCGTAGGAATACATCCTAACCTTACTTGGTTTCTCTCTCGGAATGCGCTGGTATTTCTGTCAACTTTTTGAATTATTATTAAGCAAATCTATACAGTGCGTCATTCTCTCACTGAGTGGGGTGGAGGTTTGGGGCCTACGGAAACAAATCACTTAGGCGTCTAGACAAGCAGACAGTCGAATAGACAAGCAGTCTGCGGTTGAATTTACCATGAAGATCTTCTTGGTAAAGGCAGCATATCTTTTTTTCAAAAATGCCGTAAAAGGCATTACCAGGACTGATTGTAACAGTGGTTTCCAGCGCTCATCTCCTTGCATTCAACAAGCCTGATAAGGATTGTGCTTGTGAGGTATCACCCCTATTTTTTCATAAAGAGATTTAAACACACCTTCATTCTTGGTGTTGTGCCAAAGGACTGCTTATCGCCTAACAAGGCGTCACTCTAGATCGATGCAGAGATCCTTCCTTGAGCACGCATACACACACGTGGAGTGAAGTGAATGGCGTTGATCTAATTAGGCGGCACCGGTGCAGTGCTTGTCTTAGGCAATCCTCTATAAGTGCTGTGCATCAAATCGTGTGTGGAGACTAGCGCTTAACTGACAGAGCAGGATGACTAGCACACCAGCAGTGGTGATCGATGTGGGCTCCGGTCTCTGTAAAGCCGGTTTCGCAGGTGAAGACAGTCCCATCAGCGTCTTCCCTTCCATTATTGGAAGACCAAAAAATCCTCAGATGATGGTTGGAGTGAGAAAGCCGGAATACTTTGTTGGTCATGCGGCCCAACAAATGCGAGGTGTTCTGACCCTTCAGTATCCTGTCGAAAATGGTGTAATTAAAAACTGGGACGACATTGAGAGAATCTGGTATCATACATTTTACAATGAGCTCAGAGTACATCCTG
Organism: Echinococcus multilocularis; assembly: GCA_000469725.3. NCBI lineage: Eukaryota > Metazoa > Platyhelminthes > Cestoda > Cyclophyllidea > Taeniidae > Echinococcus > Echinococcus multilocularis. The sequence goes on along the minus strand of LN902842.1, from coordinate 1,378,109 downwards.
AAGACCAGGCCTGCTTGTTAACGGAAGCTCCACGTAATCCAAAGAGCAATCGTGAGAGGATGTGTGAAATGATGTTCGAAAGGTTCAATGTCCCTGGACTTTACATAGCAATTCAAGCAGTCATGTCGCTGTATTCTTCAGGAAAAACGACCGGAGCTGTTTTGGATATTGGTGATGGAGCCACTCACATAGTTCCCATTTTCGAAGGTCATGGACTAAACCACCTGATCCTTCGTCTGAATTTCGCCGGTCGTGATATTACGGATTACTTGAATAAACTTCTCCTCAAGCGGGGATACAGTATGGTGTCTTCAGCCGAACTGGAAGTTGTTCGCGACATCAAGGAACACCTGTGTTATGTGGCTGTGGATCCGGAGGAAGAGTTTAAACGAGCCCAGGTCGATCCAAGTATGGAAAAACACTATGAAATGCCCGACGGACAGTTGATTCATGTATCAACTGAGAGGTTCCAGAGTCCTGAAATACTCTTCAGCCCAGAGTTGATTGGTCGAGAAATTTACGGTATTCATGAAGCTCTCCACCATGTTATTGAAGGCTGTGAGATTGACTTACGGCGGACGATGTACAAAAACGTTGTTCTTTCTGGCGGTAGCACAATGTTTGAAGGACTAATTGAGCGTCTTCAAAATGAGGTAAATCATCTGGCGGCCAAGAATGTCAAAGTCAAGGTGAATGGTTCAGAGAAGAGAAATTATGCAGCATGGATTGGTGCCTCTATCCTCGGATCGCTGAATGCTTTCAGAGAGATGATTATCACGAAAGGGGAGTACGAAGAAATGGGACCAAGGATTGTCCACAGGAAATGCTTTTAAGGCGACTAAACATTATGTTAATACTATTTTCCAGTCTATTGTCCTCGCCAGTTCTTTAGTCGAAGGAAAAATAATACCTGGGATTGACAAAAAATGAGTAATTTGACTGGCATGATTAATTTTATTTTTCGAGATGCCACTTTTTATACCCTAGTATCCACAAAAAATGAGACATCAATTCAAAAATAGAACCAGATTATCCAGGGGACGTAAGTAGACTAACCAAACTCTGGGTAAAGACAAAATTTTTACTAAATGCTAAAATATCACATTGACCTTTCCGCGGCGCGAGGGAAAGTGGATGTATTTTGTCTTTGGATTTACAGCTATAGTCTGGAGATCTCAGGAAAGGCGGAAAAAAAAGCATCATTTCATTAACTCCTATTTTGCCTAAATAGTTTAAAAATTAAAAACTGCCTGGTAAATTTTGCTACTTTAGACAAGAAGTTAGAAGTCTACGTTTGTTTTTTGAAAGGGCAGATATTAAGAGGTTGAGGTTACCATGTTTTCTGCCAGCGTCACATATGCGTGGCACGCTTGTTTACTATTTTGTCATTACTAATTATGAAAGAATTGTGGGCTGGAAAGATTTTTTTAACCTTCCGACCTACTCAAGTGATAAGAGGATCCTGTTTAGTCCTTTAGCAGTATAACTTTAAGAAGACCTTCGACTTCTGTGCACACTAATTGCTAAATTTCCTTTGAGACTCTGGTAACAGAAATGATAATAAAATTACCCCAAAGCAAGCAACAAAATCCTGTCCAAATGCTGTGAAAATAAATTGCTTAGGCTATTTATTTTTTTGTACTTTTTGCTAGTACGGCCTGCGTAATAAAAATTCGACACTCCTGTGCAACTGTGGATCAGGAATTTTTTGGCAATAAAAAGACTATCATTTAAATCCGACGTCTTTAAAACGGCAAATATGCGAAAATCCTGCGCTACTCTTTGCTGTGCTTTCTGTTATACTTTACCGGCTGTTGGTCCCTCTGCACGAAATTTCAGTTGAGGTAACCACATGGATGGAATCCGCTCCGGTTTGCTTTCTAACAACAAGGCTGCAAAATCCTGGTCTTGTCATAGAGACCGAGTTTAAGAGGTGTGATTTTTGTGTTACTAAAACCCTGTGGTGAGTATTTCAACAATAAAATAGTCACGTCACTACAGAGATTTTACAAACTTCCTGTTTATAAAAACTGGGAAAACTGAACATTAAAAATGGAAAATACCCTGTAAATCAGTATCAAGTTACTTGAAACAAGGTTGTCATGATTGTACAATGCCGAATTAAATAATTGTCTGCGGCTTTAAGAAGTATGTAGTTGGTGCACTTAGATGTACCCCTGAAAAGGCGCAACTAAAAATAAATTTATTTTCAAAGTGGTGAAGTCGATGCGGCTTTATTTCAGTCTTCTTATTCACGTCCGCCTCCTAATATTTATAAACTTATTTTTGTCTGAATGTATGTTACTTCTTGAGTTCAAAAGCGCACCCACATTTTGGTGCTTTTCACGTCTCTACTGTAAGTTAGGTGAAAGCTGGTGAATATGTACTACTGAAAAGTCCTATTTCAGTATGCTAAAAATTCCTAACTTCTAATAGATTTTTAATTATAGGGATTTGATTCGTTCTCAATAAAATTAACAACAAAAATGGCTATTAAATAATGAATTTGACTGAAAAATTAAAAACTATGCGATTGCAACTTTTACTGCCTGTTCATTTTAAAAAAGGAGCAAGAAAAATTTGAGAAGAGCATTAAGACATCACAGACTGTTGAGCATAAAATTACCCGAAGAGTTAGAAAGGAAGAAAAATGGTGAATGCCAAAAAAGGGCATGCCACTGCCTTCAAGTTCTGCCAGGAAACAGTTGAGCAAATCACTTTAGATCCAGTTGTTTACAACATACCTTCGAGAACTAGAAAAATACTTCTTTTCAGCACTCACTAAACCATCATTTTAGGTCATCGTTAATGACTTATCGCAAAATAAACAAGAGTTGGTTGCACCAAACGCAATTTCTTGGGAGTCCTACTTCGTCATTTTGGTCTCGAATTTCCGTTTCACTCACTTAGATTGACAGTCTTCTGTTTACTCTGTTCGTCGAAAAGCACCTTCTATTAACTTTCATACATGCTATAGCGCTCGGAGGGGGAATGGTGGTCAGGGCTTTATGTTAGAGTTAAGAAATTCCTGTTGATTTGAACAAAATCTTAAGTCCATTGTTGAGATACCGAACAACCGGGCCATAAGAGCCAAACTTACCTCTGACATACACCCAAGCCATGGGTTCTGTGCCACAGCGATAGAAAATAAATTCTAGTCTGGAGCTGAGCATTTGAAAAACATTTATTACAGAGCTACTCAAGATCGACTCCGGAACCGTTCCCTTACTTTTTTAAAAGCTCTAAATTAACGCAAGTAGGCGGCTGAGGGAAGGAAAGAAACACGAGTGGCATTCCATGAAGTTATCCTATATTCTGTGTTTAATCGAATCTTGGCTCTTTTGGTTACCGGTTTGGTAGAGGTCATGTCCACGAACAGCTCAGCAAAACCTCCGTTCATCTTATCTACATTGCCAGGAAATGTCTGTAAGAATGACATTGTTTCAAGCAGATTACTCACAAAAATAAGTCAACAATAAGGCATTTTGGTCATATAAACAAGAAATTTGGGAGTAAACTATTTTTTTAAAAAAGTCTAGCCTAATTACAAATAAGTCCAAACTGTTTGCTTCAAGAGGATGCCGATTCAATTGCTGAAGCATAAATAAGTAGTATGTGTCTAGCAAACTGCACTCAAACACATTGGAAAAGTTTACAGAATCTCTGTAAGCCTACTGGTCTTACAGGTATGCACCGCTTTTGCAATCCACTGGGACGGAAGTTATCTTGGTTTTTTTGGAGTGCATACACCTGCTTACACGGCTGTGCCGAACTCTGGATCACCACCTGCATGAAATTCTCCTTTTCGGCATTCCGTTGCCGATTTTTTCGAAACTGAATAAATCATAAGAGACTTCACTCTCTGCAAGCACACCTAGCACACTAGACCGGTGGTAGAAATAGGGCAAAGTCACATAATCCGGCCGGATCAAGTTTTTGCCTATTGTTAGGCACAGACTTAGTTCCTCGGACCGACGGTAGGAGTAAAAATTGGGGATTTTCAAATGTTTGGTGATTACACAATTGAAGTACCTCGTGGATGTGATTTGAACTAAGGGCGTTTCTTGAACCAAGTATAACTCCTTGACAAAGAGGGAAAAGCCAAATTCACATCAAATTCGGGACGGGTGCGGGAACACAACGCACCAGCCAAAAGAATTGGGTAAAATTACTTAAATTCAGATCCTGTTTAGAAAGCCCCTCTAATTTTGAGACTATTTGGAATTACTAGAGATAAATGAATTCAAAATAATTTTGGGGAGTAAGTGGAAGACCAAGTAGACTCAGAGTTTTCGCCTCATAGGCACAAGCCATCACTACTTTAGAGCTGTGGTTGTCAGTTGAGTGTGTGTGCTTCTCAAGCCGAGGTCAACTCTGTCAGAGAGCTACAGGTGTCAGTTTTGAGTCGGATTACTTGATTAACTTTCAGAGAAGCTGTGATAGCGGAATGCTTTAATATGCGATTTTAATGATGAATCACTCAGTGAGAAGTGCATCACTTAAAAATTCCCTTGGTCTCCTTTGATCTGGTAAAATAATTGGATATTAGCATGGCAACAGTGCAAAATTCAAGTGGAAGGAGTCATGGGGAAACGCAAACTCCCCAATGGCAGGTATAGTTAGCTGTGGGATTAATGCAACCCACTTTTTCCCCCATGTCTTCCTCAAGTTGGCCGAGGCGATGACCACCTTGTCCTAGCATCAGACGATCATATAAAAAGTGGAGGACACGTTTCGGCGATTAAGGGGAGATAACATTAAAAAAGGGCAAAAGCTGGACTTATCTTGACAGTTGGAGAAAGTTTTCACGATTTTATGCAAAAAGGATACTTACAAACTCGTCCTTCTTTGGAGGAGAGTAATGCATTATTCAGTGGCAATCTGTCTTTAACTACCTGTGGCTTGTATATACGCTCTCTATAAATAAAGCTAAGATATTTGAGTTTTTTACCACCCACTACTCCTAATTTTGAGTATTCCTGGAAAAATTAATGACTATATCAAGTTTAGGAACGAGACCTGCGTTTTCTACAAGACTTCCAACTCGATCCACATTCGGAGTCACTATTCTCCTTTTTACCCTTTGCACTCCCTTTATATCAACTCTTTTTATTATTTGATTAAGAATGGATTTTAGAAAAACTATCGTTTGTTATATGTTGGGTTTTAAACCTATACGCTGATTTCCAAAATTCCCTTCCAAGTGTCTCAGATATTCATTTAATCACTTCAAAACGGCCCCTATTTAAAAAAAAATGTCGACAATATTAAGGATTTTTCTCGTTTTGAAGATATTTAAAGGAAGCATGATTTCTTATTTTCACAGATTAATCTTCGAAGTAAATAAATTTTGCGCATTATGCGTATATTACTGATATTGTAAAACAGTAGGTCGTCAAAATAACCTCATTGATGGAAAGAAAATTATCCCTTTGTATAGCTTACTGGTAGGTAGCCAGGTTAACAGCTTATTCAAGGTGCACTTGCTTGTAAAAGAAATAAATTAAGCATCTAGATAGACTTTATTTTGAAAATGTAATCATTTGCATAGGAAATGGTGCCACTCAACCGGCTACACAAAGGAAGCCTTGTTTATTTGACAAAATAAACAAATAAAAGAATTTTCTTAAAGATCACACGTTAAAAATTTGCTAAATTGAATAAAAACGTTACACTCCATGTAACAATGCATTCCTTTTTTTCTGGAAATGTTCGCGTTTAAAGGTAACAATCTCTATGGCGATTAAATAAAAACAAGCATGCCTAACTGCGTAGGATGAAGAGTTCACGAGTCAGACTTGTTTTTTGTTGTCAAAAAAGCTTTAAAACTAATAAGATAAATACAAAATAAAAACTCAAGCGTAGGGTTCTGATAAGGTCGCCTCTGATTGGATGGTCGGGTGCGCTCTGTCTGATTCGCTCTGCTGCCCTGTGTAATCGTTTGATGGGCAATTCGCGTCGTTTAGTGGTTACCCTACGCCCACTCACGCACACACGCACACGCAGTCGCACACACACATACACACACACAAAGCTACACAGACTAATGATTTAGGGCATACTTTTGCCTATCCATGTGAGGCATGAGTACAAACGGTACAGAAGTGAGCCTCTCCAACGATCTACCCCGACTCCTGAAATGCTCCGTTGGCGTCGTCGTCACCTTTGGCATTATTTTTGCAAATCTAATCATCATTATTGCTCTGCTACACTCTAGGAAGTACCTCTCCAGACAAACCCGAAGTTTCCTCCTTAATGTCGCTCTAGTCGACTTTCTCACCGGAATTTGTATTGTACCCCCACTCACCGTGGTGGAGATATCCAACAATGCCAACTCCTACGCCAAGTTCTTTTACCTCTATTGGCTCACGGTTGGAGGATTATTGGTTAATGCTCGTGTTCTTGCGCTCGTAGTTGTGGCGCTGGACAGGTATCTTGCCATCTGCCATCCCATACGCTATCCAGATCTACTTGCTTTCTCACGAGCTCGATTAAGTCTAATGCTGTCGTGGGGCCTGGCGTTTGCTATGGCTCTGCCTCAGCTAGTCGTCTTCTCAACCGAACTTGGCCAACAACCACAAAATACAACGGAGATAACACACCAGCCTCATGATTGGACCTACACTACCTCTCCTGTGCTCCGTGGAATACTTGTATTCATGTTTTTCCTCCGCTTTGTTTTCCCTCTTACGTTAATGCTTGTGATAAGCATTCTGGCCTTTCGAGTCGCCATCGAATCCAATGAGGGATTTCGAAATGGCGTCTTGAAAGTCAAGGAGCCTGATGTTCAAACTAATAATGAGGAAAAGCCACCCAAAAGCGCTAATCATCCACACCGGCGCCACGGCTTAGCGCCGAATAAGATTACTTTAATGCGGATTCACCGGGGAAATTATATGGCGGAGGGTACAAAAGATTTATTTGCCCAGCTTCCAGGTACACATAGATCGTTGAGTCGACGTACTGCCCTCCTACCCAACGTAAGTCTTGGTGGGTCTCGTTCCTCAGGGCACCCCTTTGATTCCAGTCGGTCATTATTGCGGACTACTAGTGCACCTACTCACTCAAAAGTTCAGGAGACGTCCAAGGAAAATACCTCTGGTACGAGTACTGCGCGTAAGGCAGCCCACTCGGATGTATCCTTAACTCCTGACAGTGAAAGAACAGGAGAAAGTGAGAACACTAGCACGGAGTCCCAATCCCATCAGAGAGTCGCGTGGTGGCGATCAACACGATCACACACTCCCAGTTTTGGATTTAAATTTCCCCATAAAAAGTTAAAAGACCTCGGTTCAATGATTCCTTTTACAACGCTCCTCGTTGCGCTCCTCATTTTCAGCCTTCCATACCAAATTCTACGGGTGTTAAAGGCCCTGTGGTTTCCACTGGACCTTCCAAACGAAGTGTATGCACACCTCTTTTGGCTGGCCTGTACCAATGCCCTCATTAATCCTGTGATATTGACATTCTGGTCCTCGGCATGTCGAGCTAAGGTCCTTCACCTCATCTCCTGTGGTCGATTCCGTCACAATCAGGCGGCTATCAAGAGGCTGATAATTGCCAGCTTTGGAACTGCCAATCTGCCTTATGGACGGCAAGTGCATCCACAGATGCTAAGTGATTAAGTCAGTGAGTACGATGGGCCTGCCCAATTTACAGAAAATTATTTATTTCTCCTGTTATTGCACTTTTCTACATGTCATTTAAATTAATTGATGCAATGTTGAGTTCCTCTGTCATTCTGGTTGACGACGAATTGGGTGAGAGGGGTGAAGGAAGCCACACCTAGCTTCCATTTTTATTTGTAAAAGTCCTCCTTATTCATGATTCCCTTGGGACAAAGAAAATTGCTCCATCTCAATCCATACCTCCTGTTACATCGCCCCATCAGAGAGTGTTTTTGGCATTTCTTTAATTTTGTTATCGTTTTTTTTTCTCTCATTGTTTGTTTGTATATGTCTAGACAAGATTGGCGTTTTAAAATTTCTTTTTCTACACCTTGAGGTTGTCTTTTTGCGTTTGAGCCCCAATCGGCTTCGTGTAACCTCAAATGACATTCAGGGAGGGCGCTTTTGGGAAGAAAAAAAGTAACACCGCACTATCACCTATGCCATTTTATTTTAGAGGTTAAGTAAGTACACAACAAGCTTTTAACATGACGGTAAATATTTCTGAATTCTGAGGTCAGGCTCATATTCTCCTTTGGTCATCGGTTTTCGTGTCATAAGTGTCGGGACGAAGGAGGGGAGGGGATGCATATGCCTGCCCACTTAAAACGTCCGGAGGAATTTCAAGGCCTCTAACATGGTGGCGGATACGTCGTAATACCCATTGTAAAACAGAGTGTCAAGGTTTACTTTTTTTCCTCGTCAAGAATGTTGCTGCATGTTTGTCACTTTGTTTTTACTATAACTGGGGGAGGAGGACGAGGAAAAACTAAAGTTGGTTGCATTAGCCAGCACGGAAAGACATATCGAGCAGTTTAAAAGGCTTTTATTCTTGTCCAGTTGCAGTTTATGGCGCTTTTTGTTGTTCAAATTCACCTTTCCAATTTAAGAGCCATTAATTGTGTCTCTAAAATTCCAAAATATTAACCAGGTCTTTTGAGGTGACTCTTCTGAAGAAATTCCACCCATCTGTCGATTAAGTAGATCTTGTGTATGCATGTGACCTTTTGACCTCTATGTGGGCAGTTAGACAGCGTCGGAGTTCAATCCTCTACTCTTACATCAGGATGTGAGGCTTCTTTCAGCCCTATTTTCATTCTGTAGTGAAATTTTTCTTCCTATTCACATCTTATTTTACTATGAGATTCTCAGCAAGACAATTTTGATTTTATCTACCTTTTTTCTTTTTCTTGCTATCCTCGTATTTGTGACATGACTTTTACGAGTAGAAAATTTAAAATCCTACCTTTAGGCGAGATTTATGAAGTGAGAAAAGATTTTTTTAATCCGTGACTTACCTCGCAAGATCAGACTGTCCAGCATCACTTGCGTAGCCTGAAGCATGTATTACCGCTTCAGCGGGAGTTTAAATGTCAACCCACCTGTCAGAGTTTACACTCCGTTTGTCCACTCTTTTATAAAATATGAGAAAAAAGATTTCATGAACTAATAACTAGGCCGCACCTAACAGGTAATCGACATATCAAAGGAAATGGATGGAAATGGCAAATTAGGTATTGGTATTGTAACTATTGTACCAATTTGACGGACATTTCGTGACACAAGTGCCCCAGTGGACACGCCGGGAGCAGTCTGAAACGGATACAGCGAAATGCTCGACAGGTTGGGGCAAAAATACCAAAACTGGCACGCAAATTAACTGCTTGTTACTTTAATTGATTGACTGACAGCTCCTAACTGTCCATCGTGCACAGAGTGTTGCCTACTGAGCATTGTGCGGTTCATTCTTCCACTTAGTGGCACTTAATCTTGGATGTTTTTCTTTAATTTTTTTTTTGCATGATCTTCTACCCCTAGAGGCAACATAGCGTGACCGTCTGATTTGACAGCAAAACGCTTTTGTTTTGTTGAAATAGGAATCATATCCCCAACACCATCCTCGAATGTTGTTTTAACCCCCACTTTTGACAAGCCACACAATTGTTTGGAGCGGATGTCCCCTTGCCAGTCTACGGTGACTACTGGTTTCACCAATTAATTCATAACGATTAAGTTCTTGTAGGTCCTCTTTTGTGGCCTGCAGTAGTTAATTTCTCTTGGACACTCCGCTGACGAGCCTTTGTTATAAAAATGTGTTAAGAAATGGGGTAGTAATTGACTGAACAAATATTTTTTGATCGCAAACGACTTTTAGCCCTTGCCTGACAGCTTGGAAATCGCTACCATACTCAGCCGGAGGGTGAAATAAATTCCGGGGCCCCAGGATTAGTTCAGAGGAGTAAACGAATACCTCTTCCTCCCTATAACCATTCCTTAACACCCCCCGTTTGCCCCCTTCCTCCCCCCGAAAATCGCATTCCATGTGAGTCTGGGCAGAGGAGGCACCGAGATGATGACCAAAGCCTAGTGATCAGTCTTGAATTAAAATATTTTTTTTGTATTCTTACACCAACATCAATTTTCATCCGTCCTTGGTGAATAGCTTCAACTTTTCCATACCCATGCACTTTTCAAACGGGTCCTTTATGTTTTTTTCCTTTTTTCTCCTTTCATTTACGAGGCATACAAAATATTTGGTAGCCAGCAATGATCCGTCACTTGGATTTCCAAATTCACCTTGAATATTTTGCAATGGGAAGGAGTTTTTAGTTTACAAATTCACATTTTTCTCTTGGAAATCACTACCACAGTGCATTCAAACAAAGCTTTTCTCGTTTTTCAATGTACGAAGGGAATAGGTATAAGAAGGATTGCTTAATTCTTTTTTTTAGAAAAATTAAAGCATAAAGGGAAAATTTGTGCATGTTCTTTTGCCAGTCGTGGCTTAATAGATCCTCCCTTTTCCGTCTTTCCCCACATCCCTATCGAAATCACATCTGTTTATGGGTGAACAAATTAGAATATAGGGAAAAATTGCAAATCTTTTCTTTTGTTTGCCTTTAAAATTTTCTTCTTCTTAATTTATCGCAAATTTGTAGATTTAAAGTAAAATGCAGCATTTTAATTGGTAAATTGTGTGGGAGGGATTTGTGATTGGAGCGAAGGGGGAAAATGGGTACACCTCGATGCGAGAATCCCTTATCTATCACAGAAATCTAAATGACATTTTGTTCAGAAAAGGTCCTCGTAATCAAAAGGTTCCTCTCATAAAAGTTGCACTTCCAAGATGAGGCAGAGCTTGGAGGTAAACGTCGAGGCGCGATCATGTCAAAGATATGTCATCCAAATTGCAGGAATTAGGAATTTGCAGCTAGGTAATCTTTCATCCAGAAAAAAACAGGACTAAAATTATTGCTTATTTATTTATTTTATTCCAGAGATGACGACCAAAGTCAAATTTAATGGACCAATTGAGCATCTTCTTGGAGCATTCGTGATCGTTCAATCACCTCTCTGTGTGTTGCACGACTACTACGGAGCTACGGAGGTCAATTGTATACCAGTTTTGTTTTCGTAATTTAAGAAAATATATGTATACACACAAGTACGCTGTGGTAGTTGGAATTTGAGCGCATTTGTAGGTAGCTTTATCCTCCTGCTTAACTAAAATCACGGTCTTACTAATTTTGTCACCGACCTGTAGACATGCGCCTCCAGATACTATCCTAAATGGTCCGCCTGGAGATTGGGTGGAGTAGGCGGCGAACCTGTTGTCCGGAACATACTTATCGTTGTAGTAAAAGGAATAAAAAGAATGGAAGGTTAGTAGGCTGTCGAAATAAACAGCAGGGAGCGAGAAGCCCACATAATTATCCTTCTACTACTCTGTGTCCCTTGCCTGGGCGGGTTCGATGTCAACCAAAAAAACTTCACTAGGGAGGAACGAGAGACGTCTTGTCTCAGCCTAGGCACTGCAACTACCAGCCTACGAGGGATGAAAAGTTGCGTCTTCTCCATGACGTAGCCTTGTTGGACTTCATTTAGAAAAGAGTCAGCAAGTGAGGGAGATAAGTTTTATTTGCGAGGAGAATAGACGAGAGAGATAAGTAACGCAGGTCCGGCAACTCTGCTACGTAAAATGTGCCCCTAAGGAATCTGCGCAATGGGGAAAGTTTGAATCGAATTAATCATTTATAGGAGTGACCTCAGAGGGTACACATTCACCCGGCCAGGTTACCGTTTATGTGCGGATTATCCATATGATGAAAAACTTTGGCAGCTTTTTTATATAATCTTTTTCACCTCAGACCACAAGTAATTTACTACTGGAGGTCCGCAGAATTTATTGTGAGGGGTTTTTCACGTCCTTCGCTACGTGGTTTTTAGATGGCATTATAGTGACTTAATAAAATTCTTAATCTTTTCAGTAATAGAGGAACAGAAAAGTCAGTGAGATTTATGAGAGCTTGTAAACTGACCACAAGGATGGGCAACTGTTCCCATGCATGGATGGCTGGGTATCCTTTATCGTCTCCTTTACTGCTTTCTGCTTTTTTTGATCCGACTCCTGAGATCCGTCCACTCGGTACAACTTGGAAGTGAATAAGGGAACTTCCTCGTCCAATTCAAAAGGTGATGAGACTTGAACTAGTATACTAATGTAAAGAAAATGCTATTCTTGCAAAAAACCAGCACAAATTTATGTCTTAAATTACCACAGAGTTAACCCATGACCTCATCATTTACAATTTCCTTACATTTCTGCCAGTGACAGTTACCAACTTTATTTGGTATTACGCCGGCACTTTTGAAAGAGGCAGTTAGAAAAATAAAACTGATTGACAAAAGTCCATTTTTGACCTCTAGAGGGAAAAGTTCTAACAGAAGTGGAAATCGCCACGACCCTCTGCATCGTTGTTGGTGAGGCCTACAGGGACATGAAAAGCAGTCAATGAAATGGAAAGCTTCACTTTATACATAGTCAAGGGTATCCTCAACTTATTTTCCGCATTTTTGCATACCGATTCGTTGTTTTTGGGGGTGGGGGTAACAAGTCACCCATCGATGGAGAATTCGTGGGGATACGATAATTACCACTGTAAAGTGAATTTCTTTCAACGTGATGCGATTATAACCTGAAATACTTCATAAACAATAAACGGCACCCTACCTTTTAAAAAATTCACTAATTGTCATCGAAGAGTACGTTCTCTTACCTCATGTTTTAAGAAAATATTAAAGCATTTGTCCTGGAGACTCACTCTGGCCCATGTGGGCGATTTTCGTTACCTTTAACTTCGTCAGTCAAGACAAAAAAGAGCCCGTAAGTAGATCATTTTAAAAAAGTAACAAAGTAAATTCGCCACTGTTTGCCTGCAACAATGTCTGTCAATTATTTTTGCATGAATCCGAGTCATGTGCCTACTTTGGCATTGAAAAAGGCCATCGCCTCCACTACCAATACAGCAACATTTTTCATGCAGTGGTTTCTTGAAGAGAAAAAATTGCTCAAAGAATCGCCCTTTTTCTCTCTCGTTTTCCGTAAATGTTAAACGGAAGACTGGGTGAAACATTATTTGCCCTTCTCAAATTTCCTCCCGTTTGATGGTGCGGTGACTGGACAAGTCAACACGTTTTATTAGGTGATGGAACAGTTCCGAATGTGTCTGTCGATAAGTCAGCAGTCGGTGTTGTTTTGGCCAAAATGTCCGAATTAGAATGCCAAGACGGTGAAAAAGTCATACTCTCTGAGGTAGGCTTCACTGCTAATCCTTTGCTGGCTCTTACAAAGCAGAGGCTAAAATTAAAATTGTCTGCTTTCATTTCTCAATAAAATGCAATTCTATGTCTTATAAGAAAATACAATACTGGCAAGACAAATGTGGCATCTTTTGGAAGGTATCCGACAGTAAAGCTGATTAAGTGCCTAAAGATGAAATTGGGAGTTGGATGTGTCCATCCAACTGATTTTAAGCGTGTGCTAGAAGAAATAAGATTCACTTCAGATACAAAGGAGAAAGCGGTAGTAAAGGAAAAATTTTTCCTGCCCCGATGAGATCAATTACTAATGTCTGCTTGTGCTTGCAAACACCGATATGACCAAGAAAGGTGAGTTTTTACGATCTTACCAAAGAAAAAACTAGTTATACGGGGAAAAAAGGCAAAAGACTTAGGCTATTGAGCTTTGAGAGACAATGAACTCATTGAACCGAGATACCAGACGCTGGACGGCATAGTAACCGCAACTTCTCCCGCAAATAATTAGGGTCGAGATAGTAACACTCAAGTCAGACGAGGACTTCGGGTTTTTCATGCTTATTATAAGAAATTCCTTCTTTTTTTCAGCTTGTTAATTTTATGTTGCGAAACGACAATCGCTGGAGTGTTTGTGTATGGAAGAGCATTCGTTAATGAACGAAGATTCGTACAAAAGAAGGCATGAAACCTAGGGATATCTAGCGGGGTTGTAGACTTAATTTACAGTACAGTACGGTGATGGAGCTCTCAGTCGCTCAGAGATATGGCAAATGAATGAATGTTTAATTATTTTTAAAGACCATCGTATGAACGACCTTATAAGCAGAGGTTTCCAGCAAACAACCAGGTAGCTATTCCTCTAACATTCCCCTATGCTCGCCACATGGCATTGTTGTGACAATTATGAATACAACGTTTGGAATTCTAGAAAGCTTGCATACGCTAACTTCTAAGACATGGATAAGGTTCTAGGACATTATAGCCATAATTACAAATCGTTCCATGTCAAATCTACTTCTTACATGTTAATTTGAATCTCATTTAAGTTTTTTAAACTGAAGTATGTCTCACCCTTCAAAGACCTCCATTAGAATTGAACAATCTTCGTGTCAAACAAGTATACCGACAATTCACAAGAGCAATATGCACGTAAGGCTCCCCAATGAACATTGATTAACTGCTGAAATACCTCTTACTTTTCTTGTCCATAAAGGGAAAAAGTTTAATTGAAATCAGAAAGATTGTTGTATCAGGGTCTAGCTCACCTCTCCCCTTAACTCACAACTACCTTGATTTGAGCGTGTCAAAATGAACAATGGTGCAAGTAATGAGCGAGAGGAGGTAAAGATGAAAACAGCAGATAAAAGCACACTTAATGATTGACTGCGATTTTGTAGACCACGTTATCCCAGCATCAAAGTCGACTTTCAAAAGTAATTATTTTGACAAATGAGGTTAATTATTTAGGCCTCGACTTGTTTTAAACAAAATTTTGGTAAAATTAAGTCAGGAATAAATGTCATCATTGCCATTTGGTTGTATTTAAAAAATTAGTGGCTCCAACGTGATTCCATATTTCACTTTCTGTTGCGGGTAGAGTTAAATTTGATTCCCAATAAATCCCGTCAAATAGTTTCGCTCTCATTAGTTGTCTTTTTAGCCAATAAATGAAATACTTTACCGCTGCATTATTTGTTATTTAACAAGGTGGCAACGCGTTTCTACTTCATAAATTTGGACGAATCAATATGTGGCTGGTTGGCGGTGGTGGTCGTGTTGCATTTGCAGAATGTCCTGCCTGTTCCCATTAGCAGGTGCTTCCCTTATAAAACTTGCCAGTTTTCCCTTCCACTTCATCACTTTGCTGGTGTGACGACTTACCTCCAAAAGATCTTTTACCCCATGGGACCCGTTACCTGTTGATTCGATGAAATAATAAAAGCATACCACACATTAAAAACTTCGTGCTATGGTAACAAAGACCCTACGCCTTTTAACCATCCATCTCGGCATTTTTTGTTCTTAACCCGAACTCCTTTTGAAGGCCCACCAAATTAGCCCGCTGTAGTGTTTCCGCTCCAAACCACCATGTAAATGGCACAAGAATTTGCTTAAAGGTAACGTCAAATTTTGCAACACATTGTACCAATCTGAATCTACTTTGGTTGTTGAATATTTGCATAAAATTTTAACATTTGTGTGGAGCACTAATGACTAGTTTGATTGGTGCCCATGCATATTTACTTATGTTAGCAAAACATATTTTTAACAAGTCTTTGAACTGCACATTCTCTGGCGAGAAAATTATATCAGTGTATTAAAAGGGTAAAAAAATTTGAGGTACTACTTATGCCATATTTGGGCATATTTGAGGTGCAAAATAGGCGTCACCATTGCTTTATTTGAAAAGGAAAAATCTGTCTTGTCTTACGAAAAGTGGTCTTCAGTAATTCTACTTTTTATAAAACCTTTAAAATGTAAGTTTTGAAATGTAGAAACAAGGACAAAAAATAATCTTTTCTGCTTGATTTTGTGTTTTTAACCATTACTTTTTTGAGACCTACAACCTCGCGATTGAGGGAAGTTGATATTATGGAACCAAGCAACTACGTCCGATTGTTTAGATAGCTCGCTTCACTGACTCTTTTAAAACAAATATGATTTCCATATACATACATTATTCAGGGTAAGTGGGTCAAGTACACCAGTGCATTATATGCTCCCTTTTGATTTCCTCCTCTTTCCATCACATTTTCACATCTCGGCTGTAAAGATACAGAAGTTTGTTGTCGCCTGTTAGTATACTGCTTAAATAAGGTGCACCAACACAATGCATCTGGTGTTGGAAGACATAAAGTGCGTGGAGGTCAGAATTTTCCTCTCTTTTTGCTAAAAATTTAAGAATTATGGGCTTCACGCTTGCGTCTTGGAACCCAAGCGGCTAACCAAAAAGGGTTTGAGCCACATACATTAATGAAAAGAAGCCGTCAAATAGAACACGCTATAAAAATGTACCATGCATATTAACTTATACACCGGTAACCCTACTGAGTGAGTTGTGATACAAGATGCCTTTTGTCCTTTTACACCATGACTTTTGTTAAGTAAAAGTGCTTGTTAGGATTACCCTTAAATCACTGACACAACCCCAAACCCACACCTCTAAGGAACGCTCCGCAAAAAAGTACGACTGCTCATTCACTAAACGCCAAGCATCAATTCCAGCTAAGACCTTTCTACTCGATACAACTTAAAGAAATTGGAAGTCATATTTGCCGAGAATCGGCCAAGTCGAATTACCTCCCTATCAAGCAGCGCTGATACTTGTGAAATAAATGAAATTTAATCTAAACCTTTTTAACAGAATGAGAGAACGTTTCCTTTTCTAAGTAGCGAGTCAGCGGAATCTATAAATTCACTGTAAAGAGTCACCTTAACAATTCATTAGAGAGTTGTAAACACCCGCGCATGAACATAAATTTATTATAGACAGATAGCACATGCTACTTATATGCGATATGAGTAGGCCTACTGACTACCGAAGGATAATGTTAAAGTGAGTTGGAATAAATGCGAAGTAGGCAATTTGGCCGCCTTTATAGAGTTCGACTTAACTGGACTTGTGAAACGCCTTCCATATTTTTCACAGGTGGGTGGTTTTTACATGCCAACGATTATTTGTGTAAGCACAGATACTATAGAGATTCGTGAATGACTTTGAAACTCGATCGGTGGATATCTGCACTCTAAGGCATAACCACGTAATTTTTAGGCAGTCAAAGGGTAAGGGCTCAGTAAAACTGCTAACTATAAAACATTCCAAGCCTTTCGAGGAAAGGGACCTGTAGAAAAGCCTAGAACTCGGAAACGGGCACGATGATCGAAACAGTTTCCCCCTCGGAACGGTGGGGGAAATGATTAAGGCTAGACAACCCTATTTCCCAAAAGCTAGATGTTCAAAGTTTATAGCTGATACCCCTAAATTTTGTACACATTCTAGATTAACTTTTGTAAATCAGTTTACCTGGATTGAAATGAGCCTAGATTGTTTCGCCAGATCCTATTGGCTGGAAATTTGGTTCCAAAACTTCTGGCATCTGCCAAAAATAAATACACAAATTTGCATAATTAATGAGGCAGGAAGTGGGCGGGGAATTCGTTTACTACTCCATAAGAATGGGTTATTCGTGTCGTGTTCTGTGGGATACACAAACGCATTTATGGAAAAAAAGCAGTAATGTAGTGTCAAAAATATTGTCCGCTTTCTTTAGAACAACGCCTTGACCATCCACTGTTGGTAGTACCACGAGTACATTACAGCCATTTGGGTGGGTGGAATGGCTAAAGCTTCACCTGTTCGGTGTCATGAGGAAGCACCCCAAAGGTCCAAGTCTCAGCTCCGATGGCTGGGTAAGAAAAGTTTTTTCTCATCCATACTGACAAATTGTTCTCTCCTTAAATTTTCCTTTTCGTTTTTAAATCAAATTCTGGAAATAAGGAGATAAATGTAGTGGTAGAGGACGAGGCGGGACGTGAAAAAAACTTGTCGGATTTTCCCAGTTTCACTAATTGATATATATTGAGTGTTCTAAAATAACCCTTTAAAAGAGTCATAAATGTCAGTGTTTAAGCTCAACTGATTTTGTCACCCGCAGAGAATGTGGGCAGTCATTCGGGTTCTCCTTATCAATCTGCACTAGGTCCTCAGTAGCTATTCAAAGTCATGCTTCAACTCTCTTTCGTAACCATGCAATTTAGGCAGCTAATCTAAAATCCTATCGAAGAATTTAAACTTCTTTTTACGGCTCATAAAGCCTACAGGTAATGACCCCAACATAGAAGGTGAAGCTGGAGAAATTCGGCTTAAGTGATACAAATACGGATGAATATTTATGGCATCTTAGGCGTCCTGCAAGGATTTCATGAGGCTGCCCGAGGCTAAATGGCGGCTGAGGTCGGCTTACCCGAACCTGTCCCATTTGGCGCTTTGGACCTAATTAAAGGTGAACTGAAAAATGAGTGGGCAAATGGGGAATTGGCACCTAAATCACTTTTACTAAAATCAAACTAACAGATGGAGGCAACCCAGTCGAAGTGTGATGGACAATTCGTCCTCTAACTCAGGAGAGAGGAAGCAGTTCGTACTCCTCCGGAAACAATCTAAGTGTCTATTTTAAATTTTCATCTCTGCGAGTGTCTAAACCTACAGGCCAGACCTAAATGTGGTAGCTTAATTGGACAGAGGAGAAGAACAATAATGCCCTTCCGTTATCCTGCACCTTGAATTTCAAACATGTGCCGTTAATTAAAACAAATCTGCAGGATAAGTGTGTTGTGCGCACTTGAAGCTACCTTGTCGGTTATTTCCGCACATCTCATTTCACCTTAAAAATAAATAGATGTCCATAATAGCCGTCCGATCCATCTCGGAGAGTGTGACGGGTCATACCACCTGTGAGAAAAGTACTTCAATCCGTCAATCCACAGCAGTCCTGGAAGGCTGTCAGCGCAAGCAGAATGCATTGGCGCCACAACAGTAAACGAACCTCAGTCAGTTAGGCGCTCGATTAAAACAAATATCGCAGTAACATATGACTCTCTTCTAGTTACCCTTCCGTCCCGGCCATCAGAAAAATGCTTAGGAATATTGCTTTCTATTCCATTAATAGTAGCTCATATTCTGGATTTTATAGGGGGGTTTTCAATTGTTGCACCATCTTTAAAAGGGGTTCATTTAAACAAGGTTAAGCGAGATGCGCGAATGATTTAGAGATTGGATAAGCATGGACAAATCCCCAATGATTAGGTCATTGGTCCCATAAACATATCGAGAAAGGAAAGTGTGTCCACCGTCTAGTCTGTTTTTAGGCAACAAAATGGCGCGCATTTCCTAAAGAAGCGGTTTAAATTTAGTCGCGTAGCATTGGCCTCCAAAAGTCCACCCTTCTGTTAGGAGTAGTCACCGCTTCAGCCATCCACATAAGGCACCTCCCTTGCCTCATTTTTATTTGTAATATCCTATTTTTCAGTCAAAATCAGCCTCGCTTACCACCTTCTTCTTCATTGTTGCCGCCACCCATCTGTGCAGTTGCAAGTTGCATGCGTTGGCAAACTCGCCTTGATGAAGGTTGATCTACAGCCCACTACGCAACCAATTTAATCCTTTCAGCCATAAAATTTAAAAAAAACCACAATTTTAGAATGCAGGTTGAAAAATCGCGTCTCGAAATTTGTGCATGATTATTAACTCGCCTTGGAGGGAAAAAAAAGAATTAGAATTTAGCGAATCTAAGGCCCAAGTGAACAGTTGCTTCCAGCAGACTGAATTCGTGAATGATTTGCATTGGATGATGTGGAATGTAGCTCCTGATGAAGCGCTTTTTGATATTGTGACAAAGGAGATGCTTTTGGTTCGGCTTCAACATTTCGGCATGTGATCTAACGAAGATGGAGAAGGCTAATCCCCTCAATGGCTTTTTGAGGTACTGGAGAGACAAATACGGTAGCTTAAAATTCGTTTTCCTCCTATAGTACTATCCAAGGACTGCGAAAAATTCTTGTCCCCTACTTTACGTCGATGATGATTTAAGTTCTTTGAGTCACTTTCTAATCTGGGTTGGTTTAATTTTACTTAATAATTTTGATACTTTAAGTGACCACTAGCACAGAAATTGCTTTGAAATAATTTTGTACCTCTTAAACAAGATAGAGCGACTCAATATAGCATCCCGCCGAGTCATCCCTAAAGGGTGTCCGGGTGACCGTGAGGCCCAGATTGTACAAGAATTGGCGGGGATTAAAGAGTCTGTGCAATTAAAAAAACCTTTAAATAAGCAGCAATTCATGAAAATGTACCCAATTGGGTGGATATCTCAAACCCTAATTAGTAAAAGATGTGGGAAAATCTATTTAATAATAAATACACTTATTTTATGGCCGCCTTTCTCAACAGCTTGTCAATCAGTCAGTGAGCCAACTAGCCAAAATGCAAGACCTGTTGTGATGGACTATGTGGGAGAAGTAAGGAACAAGAAATAGGCAGTCTTTGAAGGCCATTATTTTCCCTATCTGTTAATGCATGTGGGTGGTGCCCATTTGCTTGGCATCTTAACTTCCCCGAATTGCCAAGTTGATGCAGTTCGAGATGAAGTGAGCCTTAATAGAAGTCTGCAACTAATTAATCTCAATCCCATGGAGAAATAAATGCACTTTTAGAATTATTCATCTGGAGATTCACTGTGTTTAACCGCTGGACCTTCAATTGGGGAAACATCTTGTCAGGAAGCATCTGCAGCCTCAGGACTGAAAGCCAAGCTCTGCTCGAAAGGCAGAAAATGCTCGAAACGTATACAGCAGGTCAATTCAGCGCCCACTTTAATGCTGTGGAGATGGGGTGAAAAGGAGAGGAGAGTTTTAGAGAGGAAAAAGGTGGCATGTATCCATTTCCCTGCTTCACCCATCCGTCTGTCTGCCCACTTGTCTGTCTGTCTACCACTATGTGACTATTGAATCTACCCTTTACAAGTTATGCAAGGAAACAAAGGCGCCTACTTCACAAATGCCTAGAAGTTACAAAGGGCTCATTGTAACAAGATAGCCGAAATGGCAAAAACATTTCGGTCCTGTGATAGTTCACATAAATTTATTCATTTTAGGCTGTTTTGGTGCCACTTAGCAAAAAGATACTTATTTCAACACAATATTTCTCTTACACGAGCGCCTTGGTCAGTACAGCTCATTATTTCACCATCGTAGTATCCAGACCGTTTTTATTCGTGTCATTTCAGTCAACAGCCTATCAGGTTTTCCAGACATTTTTCAACAACCATGTGTCCGTACTTTCACGTCTTTAGAGAAGGCTTCAAAGCTATGATTAGGTGGGCTATGCAAAACCTTTTTTACAACTGTTGTGGCGAATCAGTGAAGACATTTTAGTTTTTTTTTGCTCATTCCTGATTAATGAGTAAATCAGGTGGTTCTTAGGAGGAAGGGAGGGAGGGAGGGAGGGAGGTTTTGACGCCATCTTGTCTGTAAATTCGCTTCTACAGCTTCTACTTCCCTCTCACAACTCATTTGTCCCTAAACAAAGCGAAATTGCCTCGTTCAAGACAGCAGCATTGCATGTCAAATCCACCCACTGTTGCTCCATGGCATGAGTCCATTTGCATGGACTCGTATTCTCAGTCAACAATACTCTTGCATTATTTAAAGGCACTTTTTGTTATCTTTGTTTCTTAGGAGGACTTTCGGCTTTCTGCTTGTGCGACAAACTGTTTCGCTAGTAGGCAAGAAAGGAGGATGATTCAAAACACAAGGAATCACTAAAGAGTCCACCAAACAAACTAGTCCGGAAATAGCCAATTTTAAGGTGGGAGAGTGTTCACTGGTGACAAGGTAAGATTACAACTCGAAATAAAGAAAACTGGATGTCAGCACTGTGTTAATTTGAAGTACAATGAGTGGTTTCAAGTTCCTTGAATTTCTATCTTTTCAAGTGACCTTGAAGAAACAAATGCATTTTTATAGGACACTAACCAACCAGAGAAGAGCAAGGGGTAGAGACTCTTTTGATTTTTTTAGCAAATAAAAAAATTCATAACGGAGGAAATATTGCAACAGGAGCCTTCTCAGGAGTTGTGGCATCCATAAAACCTGCAAATGTGGTTGCCTAGGCACCGTGAGCAGGACCAATTCCCGATACAATGAGGACCATTAAAAGGCCACCCTCATCAGTGTTATAGAGGCTGCCCAGGCAGAGCTGACTGTTTTCCCCCATCAATCAACTAACCGAAGGCGTCTGACAAGCGGTGGCAAAACCTATGGCCGTGGTGATGTCTTCAGAGACTCTGTCGAACCGCGTAGCGGTAGCATTGACACAAGGCAGGGGCAATCGATTGCGCCAATGTCACTGCCAGCACTTGACAAGCTGTCAAACAATGCAAGAAATTTCAGTAGTACGAGTAAAACAAAAAAGGCCGTTTTTCATTCCTCTATCTATCCTTGACCAGTCCAGAAGATGTCTTGAATTCTACTGGCCAAATTACGATCTATTAAAGCACTACCTTAAAGCAACATTTTATTTTGTCCCCTACTTTCATAAAAAACCAATTATTTAAGTAAACAATATTTTATTATTGGAAAGAGCTGCACGAAGTACTTTGAGACGTGGATAAAATCCGAAATTCTTTTTTAAAAGTACTAATGGAGTCGCTATTGCCGCATGAGGAGAAAAGACGATAGCGCCAGTGTGTTTCCAGGTTAAACGCGTAAACAATGAAACTGTCATTGTCAAACAATCTTCTGCCCAATTAACAGTTAAAAAACACCACTTCGCCTCCAAAAGGCTATGCCTCCTCCGTGTTTGTGCGTGTGGCAGGGTGCAAATGGAATGGTTCAGGATGAGGTTCTTGTTAAAGGCCAAACAACCAAAACTGCAGTTCGTCTTCTTCACCTCCAAACAACATAATGAGGGGAGGAAAGACTGCATGACCTCAGGACTCACCTCATACCTCGGCAGTAGTAGGAAGAGGAGGGAGGGCGTGTAGCCTCACCTCATACTGCCTTAGATCATATTTGCCTGAGTGATGGCTATCACCTTACCTTGGCAGTGGGCGATCATACACGAAGGGGGATTGACACATTAGAGATAAGAATGAGGTGAAAAAGGCCAAGTTTCCTCGGGTTTTAATGGCAAAACTTTTTATTGCAAGGATGAATTTGATTAAGCTTTTGCCCGAATCGGGAAAGAACTATTTATCATAATGGCAATTTTCTCAACAAAAGTTTTTGTGGTTGCCAATAATTCGTCTTTGAAGCAATAACGCATGAACTTGCAAGAATGCTATGCAAATGTTCGATTTTGTTAAAAACCCTTGAGAACGGCCTTCTTCCATAAACAGTGCACCTCCCAACTATCCCGAGTCAACCACCTATACCTCATGATTGGCAGTTCGGGCTGATGATTTGCGATTTCCTGCGGTGGGCTTCCACTAGTAGCACAACTTCAGTATTCCAAGGAAGATGGTAGATTAAGAAGGGGATATTAAGGGGGATCAATCAGCAGTTAAACTTCGAAAATTAGGATTGTACATTGAAGCTTCGGAAGCTTAAGGTGTTGCATTCGGTGAAGTTACTTTACACTTCTTAGCATTTCATTGTTGTATCGTGTTTAACAAGTGGCTGGTGTGTAGAAAAGAGTAGACTTTATGCCACAACAAGTGGGAACATTGAATGCAAAGTGTGAAATTTGTCTCTTGTGGGGAACTCCCATAACCTATTCACTGTCACCATCGCACAAATTTAATGCCTCCACCTGCGTCACGAATGTGTAACATGTTGCTTGCCAGTTTGTATACCACCGCCGAATAAAGCCGTGTGAATTCCTAGATAACAAAGGGAAAACAAGCATAAAAAGCATTTTTAAAAGTATTGTATTGGTTAATTAGACACAAATCTGCCAAATCGAACTCTGCTGCCACGCGATAACCTCAAACAACAACTTGACGAGAGGCTGCTGAAGCTTTGTTATCAAATTCAGTTAAATCTGAGAGGCAGACAAGCTCAAATCTCGACTAGTAATCTACGAGGGTGACTTGAAAAGGAGAGGTAAAGGTAGTAGGGAGCACAATAATGCATACCATACTGATTAGCAATAACTGAGTTCTGAAAATAATTTGTATCACAAAATAAAACATAAAAGACAAGTAAGCACTTAGTTCGTTGTGTTTGATTTGGCCCTGGTGGCTCTTTTAATGGAGAAGCCAAATTAAAGTAGAGCACGACACGCAATAACTACTTATGAGCCTTTAACATTCGAAATTGGTATGCATGCAATCTACTGAAGACCTACCTGTACTCTTACCTCTCCTATGCCTAATTACAAGGTGCATTTTAACGGTGACATTCAAAGTACATAGAACTTTAAGTCATGAAAAGGTTAGAGCATCAATGAAACACACACTTTTAATGAGGGAAACATCCGATGATCTTCGTTCAGTTCGGTTGACCTTGGATCGGGAATGTTGTAACACAGTAACTTTTGTTTCCGTGGTGAACCCAACTATACAAACCAGTCAAACTCATGACATTCGGGTTATGTCATCTTAGCGTATCATCTTAACGACCATTTAGGCTCGCAGGACATCTAACCTGAGTAAACGACAATCCTGAATTCAATGGCTGAATACGAAAATTTCCTTGAGGGAGAACATCTAATAAATATGGAGAGACCCACTGCAGAGGGCGTCATCAAGACCAAATCCGCTTTTCACTACCGCTCCATACCCATGTTCTGAAATAGCATTATTAAGGACCGAAGCAGTACTAGAGTTGTTGAAAGTGAAATGGGACCAAGGCGACAAGGAGGGACAATTGCTGAACAGTGAATCTGTGGGGCAGGTACGGTGGCTCTGGTCCTTTTTGAGCAGAGCAAAGTTGGTAAACTCGCAATTACGCAGAATGGATTCCCTAGAACTGATGAAAAGGACCACTGACAAAACCAACCTAAGACCCTCATTCTGGGCTCGGCGACTTTACAGTCACTGCAGTTTCGGGTTCCATGTCGGTGACGTGGGGTTTCATTCGTAGCACTTTGGTTGACAACCTGTCACCTCATCCCACACATTCCAAATACACCTTTTGTTGTCCCTTGGAGAGGACTCAAAAACAGAAGAAACAAGAGATCATTTGATGGTACCCAAATCCCTGTCCAGTTCTCCATAAGTAGGAAGCATTACTCCCGAACTGTGTGGCATTCAAAGTGGTGAATTTACATCCTTGTCAGTTGATGCACAACTCCATTCTTTTACTTTTTTTCAGGAGGGAATTCAATTTGATATCCCGTGATTATTTGAAATTACTACCATTGGAATGTGCTTAAAGCAGGGAGGAAAGAGAAGAAAGGGAAAAGTAATGCCAAACTATCTTAAAAACTGTGACAAAAACTACTTAATTTTGTCTTTTGCTATCTGCATAAAAGGTACGGTTGGACAAACTCTCCACTGGTCTTATTTAGTACGTTAAAGAAGTCTACTGCTTGGTACAAAGTGAAGACACAAAAGGCGAAAAATCAACAACAACAACAACAGCAATATTGGCAACAGTACATTTGAACAGCCAAGGGAACAATTTGTAGGTGGATTTGGCATTTACAGCATTTGATATGCAAAAGGATTTGGCCAGGAAAATAATTCAATTGATGATTGGAAAAATGGTCTGGTATATGGTCGCCTGGTACATCTGTTCGGTCCACATGTTAGAAGGGGGTAGTCATAGAGCATGAAGAGAATAGCAATAGAAAGAGTACAAAATTACGGAATGAGACCCGATAGGAATCAGTCGTTCACCACTGACATCACATACATGACGCCCGAGCTTACTGTCACGAATACGTGACATAAAAGCCTTCGAGTCGTGTCGTAACATGTAAGAATAAAACGTCTACACTGCAATGGTCAACTATCTCTTGAAGTCCTAACATGTAACTGCGTACAAATTCGAGACGCAAAGGGCGGCTGTACATCTTGGAATTTTGCCGCTGGACGAGTACAGGATGGAAGCAGGACGAACTTAATACAACCGATCTACTTCAAATATCGCTTTGATGGTCGAAGAAGAGATGATCACGAAGAGTTTCGAAGTTGACAATTAAAACACGACAAAAGGACATTTGGCTATGCGCATCTTCCCACCCCCCAGTGTTTCAGCCACCATGCTGACGGTTCAGACTTGCGCACCTCCAAGAGTAACCTGGTATTCACTTGCATGAGTGAGTTTGAGTCCCGCCGAACTCCAAATCAGAGCATTTGGTAGGAAGACTTCAGCTACAGACGCCTTTATTTGCTAACGCGTGTGAACAAGGAGGAACACGAGATGTGGACACGTAACGGCTGACCACGTAAATGAGAATACCGGAAACATGAAGTAGTCTCCACCTCACCTATTTGACATTTGATTGACCTTGGCCTTATGGTGAATTTCATATGTGATATCAACCAATCAAGAGGGGGCGAGCAAGAAGGCAACGCTCTAAAATGTTCAGAGAGCGTTAAATAGTGTTTCCTGGGATTACAGAGAAAGGCGAGGGCATGGTAACAAGGAAAACTTTCAAGTAACGCTACAGCATTCTTTGTCAACTGATGTATTTTGGTAATACTGGGCACAGGAAGAACCGCATACAGCCAAATCATCAACAAAATGAGGAAAAATGATGCAAGAAATCCGAAATAGCTTCATTCAAATTTATTTGCCTAATTTTATTAAATGATGAATAGACGGGATAGGGACGAGCAACCGAACCCCTCTTGCCGCAGTGCATTAAATGGTATTTAAGGCATGCCAGACTAAGAACACTTTTTTTCCAAGTAGTTCGAAGAAATTGAGAGATAGAGAGAGAGAGGTTGATAGCGCAGAATAAGCTCGCCTCCTTGCCCTTAAGGCGTTAATCCACACCTGTTCCCCCTCCCCTCCCTCCCCTGTTCGCCCAATTTGGCGCTTAAAACTGATGGCCGTTGGGGCCAGATTGCGCCATTAAGTTCAAAACAAGTGCAACCTCACCTGAACTGGTAAGATAACAACCCACCACAAGATCAACCACAGAGCATGCAAATATTCCAGGAATTCCCATCTGTAAAGGTGCGCAGAAAAATGCGTTAGCCCAGATGAGTGGGAAAAACGAAACAACGAGCGAGTTTCCAAACTTCCAAAGAAAGAAGCAAGGCGTAGAAAACATTTATTTTCAAGGATCTGAATTATTAACTTGGGAGCTAGGGCAACCCAAAAGAGAACTACAAGTAGGGAGAGATGGGAAGAGGCGTAGAGAGCCTTCTAGACGAGGGAAATGGGAGGGTTAGGTGGTTCCGGAAATTCACCAACCGCCTCCCAGTAGTTGTTCAGACGTCGGTAGATGAAGACGATTTGTTGAAGACGATCCTCCAGTTTTGTCAGTTTGACATTCAAATCGAGGAGGGTGGGTGCACCGGAGAGTGTGTCAGTCACGAAGTCATGCTCCAGGCGTTCGAAACACAGGGCCGGATTCACTCGAGCGACGAATTCGTTTGCATACACTCTTGCTCTAGGAGGCAGAAGAAATAACAGCATGGGGTTGTACTTTGGTACACACAAGCACTCTGAAAGTTTAGCCTCTATTAAAAGATAAAAATTCTTCTAGAATACAATTTCTGTCCCAAGCGCTTTGCTGCAGGAACACGTATGCAACCGGAATTTAAGTCGAAATACATACGTGCACATAGATGTGTTTGCAACCATGATAGTAACAACACAAACAACAACATTATTGTTAACTTCCATCAATTCCTTTCGAAACAAAAGTTTAATGAACTTAGAACTGATCAATCTTGCCGAGAAAAGCTATTCCATTTTCCTGCAATGGAATGTCTTCCGAGGCTAGCTTTTCCAGTCTCCCAGTAATTAGCTTCCAGATTGGTGAATCTGATGCTTCTGAAAGTTCTAAGAGGCAGTTTGGGTGAAGCATTATTGCCAGCGGTGAAATATCTACGATAGAACACTAATCTGCACTCAGATAGCGCCAAATGGTTGCTGTTGTTGTTCAGTTCAATCATGCAAGTTATAGCAATATGGCGTGCAGGTTAGATTGTTTACTGACAAGCCCACTTGTTTTTGTACTCCAAACGATCCCATTCTAAGAAGTGTAGCATTCCATCGCCACAAGACTACACCTCCCGCCTGTGGGTGTGTGTGTGTGAGGTGGACTGTGGGCGACAATGTTCATTTCCTAAAGGTCAAACACCAGTCTTGGTTGAGGTTCACCTACTCGGCAGGACACACGTCGAAGGTGCATAGAAGATGAGCAGAAGGCATCTCCTTTGACTTGCACTATGCAAAATCCTACATGGTCGATTGCTTACCTCCGGCAGCGCCAATGTCCCAACAAAGCTACTTTTTTATTCAAATTTATAACACCTTTAGGAGTAGCCTTGGATCTGCTACAAAACATTAACTTTTAAAAGAGTTGAAAATAAACCTCCACACAAGTTGAGTAGACGACTTTTTCCCCAAATGCTTCATTAAAGCAGCGCATATTTGTTAGCAAGATTTTCTATTGTTACAAAAGGATTAACAAAGGGCCCCGATAGTGACAGCAGCCACTTTTTTTCTTGACAGACACTTCGGTAGCCCCAAAACCCCAGTCAAAATTTAAATCCTCTTTAATTACTTC
This sequence comes from Echinococcus multilocularis, assembly GCA_000469725.3. NCBI lineage: Eukaryota > Metazoa > Platyhelminthes > Cestoda > Cyclophyllidea > Taeniidae > Echinococcus > Echinococcus multilocularis. The sequence continues at coordinate 1,349,648 of LN902842.1, read as the reverse complement.
AACATAAGTCTGGTGAGAAAATTTCAGCATTCAAATACTGAAGAGAGGCGAATTGTGACTGAAGAAATGACAGTAGTTTGTTCGCTGCCAACGTGACATGTGTCCTTTGGCAGTTCATGACAAATGGTGGCACAAGATTGCGTTGCGAACAGACTAGTTAGATGTAAAAGGGATGAAATTGTTGCAGTTGTATGTTTTTAGTCTGAAGAGGAGGGTATGTACATTCTTTAGTTTTTGTAAAGTATACAGTTTATGAACTGTAATGGGCCCCTTTTCCTCGATTTTATTTCAACACATTGATAACTTTGACGGAAGCCATACCCAGCACAAAAGATAGCCATCTCGTTCCAACAAAATGTTTAAAGTGAGGGAAAATCAAAGTCAATGGAATGAGAGCAAGCATTTTAACAGCTTAAATTCCATTGCGAAATTGAAAGCTTCAAGTTTGGCAGGGCAAGAGGTGAAAGCAGACGCATACACACACACAAACACACCCCGAGGTTTGAATGGATTGGAAGGCAGTTGCAATACAATGCGACCACAGCCCACCCCGATTTAATCGGTAGAGAGGAAGTATTCAAAGCTAACGAACAGTCAGAAAAGTGAAAGAGGGCTTTTAACACAAAGCAATGAAAAAAAATGGAAGTGGATGGAAGGGGGAGAGGGCACGGGGAGGAGGAAGAGGTAGTAAACGAATGGATCGGAAGTTGAAAATCCACACAGGTTAAGTGACACAACTATCCAGTTATACCGATGTACCAAATAGATACAAACTCACACCTCGACTAGGTGCTGTCACCTTCTCAACCAAATAATGATTTATCCAAAAAGTTTATAAGAAGAGTGGGAAGAGTTCTAGCCTCTACTGGGAACGTTATCCTTGCTATTCATTTAAAAATTGCTAGAAAATATAGATTTACCAAATAAGTTCCTGAAGCTGGGGCAAATATCATCAGGGAAATACAGAGGATGAGTTGAGGCACTATCGCCCTTTCTCCCATCCTAACTGAAGCGCAAATCTTCTCACGGGTAAGCTCGGCGGTAGGAATGAGACCTTCCACTGCTTTCCCAGAATCGCTGCCCCATCACTTAAGTTAAACATTACTGATGGTTGTTAAAGGCAAGTTAGTCTCCAGGTTTTTCCATTTGCAAAACGTAATTCTTCATCCTAATCATGAATTACGAGTCTTCCCAAATGTGTTGCATCTACTTTTCACCCAAATCAAACCATTTAAATCACTTCTGGGCAGCAAACTGAGCTGTCACGCCTTACTTCAATCCTTTTAAAGCAGATGCAAAAAGCAGACAAACTCGAATGGCATCAATCAATTCAAAGTGCTATTTTATACATATCAGAATTCAAAATGAAAAAGATCGCAGATAAAGAACACCGCGTCTATTTGCTAGCGTATACCTATGCCTTTGGATGCAAACATCTTACAGGTTGCTTGCATATTACATCTATTCGGCGCGACAAGGTACACCGGGAGTAGCACAACCTTTTTTAAATGCCTAGTAGATAGCTCTGCACCAAGTCCTATTTCTGGCTTCCCAGCCTTCTTTCCTTAAAAGGTCAATGAATTCGTAAATGAATTCACTCACTACTCAGCAAGGATCAACTCGACAAACTACACTCAGACGTTGATTCTAAAAACTACTTAAGTGATTCAGTAAGACTCTGCTTTTCTTATACAGCCTCTAGGACTGATTTACGCCTTTGTTTAGAGCTTTAGGCCTCAATTGAGTCAAATCTGAGTATCAGTGTTGGATTGGCTTTAATACCTACAGGCACTGAGTTGAGTGACCTCCGTACTAAAATCAAATTTTTAGAATATGGGAATAGTTTCACAGCCTCTAATCGCACCTAAATCATACGTGTTTGGGGACAAAAAAAGTGCAGTCTTGCATTTTAACTACTGGATGAATATTACAAACCAAATCTATCCTTGCAAGTCAAATAAATCTAAGAGAGGTTAAAATTAAATTATCACTTTTAATTTTACAGGTTTGAAATGAACGGTGCCGTGACAGCACTAAAAATTTTGTCCTCTTCCAACCGGTGCACATGACCTCGGCCAGCCCAGACGTTGTTAAGATTAAAGGCGACGGAGGTGGTGCATGCATGGGCAGTTTTGTGACCGCATTTCCTGAGAGGAAAGGTGTGGTCGTGCCCCGACAGCCATTACTGCGGACAGCATTCAGCACGTAAATGTCAGACTGCGAAGGCTTGGCATAAAGGAGACAGGTTCCTTACCGGCAACGGTAAATGCAATCATTCATCAACATGAATATTTACAATTTCCAAATGTTAGCGTACACAAGGCAGCAGGAGGTCAACGATTCAGCACTGATAAAGAAGTAAAACAGGGTGTCCTGGGACAATTAAGCCGTACAAACAAATCCTAGGCATTAGTTAAACAATCGGATAAGGGTATCACTGGAGGCTCCAGTTTGGCCTAAACCCATCCTATATATCGGTCAGTCTACAATGAATGAAAAACGTTCACTTACAAGAACCAAGGGTCAATTCTGCCAATATTGAGCTCGCGCGGTAGGTAGCGACAGTTGAAGATAATCCACTTGACCAGATCATCCAAACGATAGCGATGGGGGCCCACAGCCTCGTAGATCTTACCCGGACTGTCTGCTATGGTGAGGCTATTCACAATGCCTTTGGCTAGATCGCCCACATAAACCGGCTGCTTCACGGTCTTCTGGCCGCGCTTCCACAGACACACACGCAGCTGGCTGCCATAGGCCCAGCGGCGCTCTTTTGTACGTAGGTAGAAGATGGATAGAAGTAGTAGCAAGGAGTAGGTGGGTAATTTAGAAGTGGGATTTTAACATACCCTACTGAAAAACATGCCGAGTCCTCTTGGTAGCTATACATATTGAAAGTAAGGTGCAACTATCATATCCACTAGGCTAGGCTTGGTATGTGAAATAATTTGACTAAACTAAGTGTCTGGAATTAAATAATTCACGGAAGATAAATGCAAGTTAAATTAGTGTCCATTTCAAATCAGATTAAACTTCAAACGAAACACCCTATGGACAGTCACCTTTTTCTTCGTAAGCCCCAGTCAACTTAAAAACAAGGCGAAACTAAATTTTCTGCTGTGCGATGATTCTAGAGCCTTCGTTGGCTTTTTTTGCCAACTTTTTGTGGAGTGGAGGCGCACCGTCGTTAGTTTAAACGCGGACGCCTTCTAACAAAGCACAAAAATTGCGTCAAATTTTTCCCCCTCAAGGGATTAATTTACGCATAGTTTTACAAGTCCTACACTGTAAATTAAAACAATTTCAAGTATTTTTAGAACCGTTTAAAAAAGGCCACTTTCCTAAATGCTTCTAAGCAGTGCATCATAGGATATTGTAAGATGAGCTGACGGTGATACAATAGCCCCACCTGCAACGTGTCAAGTCACTGCGATTCGAAAACCATGAAAATTTGCGATAATGTTGACCGTGAAATGGCAAAAAGGGAGGACTTGATTGTAAATAAAATAGTGTGATAAATCAAATCGTTCTATGAAATAGCGAGAATCGAAAATTCAACGCCTGCTGTTAAGCCTTGCGAGAGAAAATCAAGTCCAAAGTGAGGAACAGCTTTGGTGTTTGTCAGGCGAGACGAGCTACGGCACCAATGTTGTCGCAGTAAAACTGAGCAAAGCGCACTTTTTAACACAAGTAAATTTTCAAGGAAATAAAGGATAAAGCGCTCCTCATGACTTATTGCGCCTTGGGGGACTCTGTCGTGGTTTCTTTTACAAAAATTGCCACCCATTTTGAAGGAAGCAAATGAGGTTGCTTAAACGTTACTTCCTACGCAGTCCATCTTACGGGTGATTTGGCAGGAGGAAGAGGGGTTAAGGAGTACGTACAGGCGTGTTCATTGCACCGCCGACATCCCAAATTCAACATTTCACAGATGTGTGGGCTAAACTGACAGAAGAAAGAAGTACGACTGTTGCCATTACTGCTACCACCACTGGCAACGGGCGACGCCCATACAATCTACCCTAGTGGACACGCCTTGAGAAGGACCACAGTCCCGGATCGACGAAGAAGTGATGCTCTTCGTCTCTCCTCTCCTTGCTGATTACTCTCAACTTTTATGAGAAAGAAAGCGGAGGGTAGATGATTAGAAATAGCCTAAGCTCGGAGCATCTAATTCAACCTTACTTTGCTGGCATAACAGCCTCGTTCGCAGACGGCTTCAAGAAGCAACGCAGACGTTACAAGCAATAAAAGATTACGAAGCAGAAGTGTACAACAAGAAATATAACAAACAATCTAGGCTGGTAAATTAAATCCAACAATCCGCAAGTTTGTTTAAACAGTTCATATTCGTTCCCCAAGATTCAGGTAAAAATGAATAGAGTAAGAAATGGCAGCTCCATTGTTCACAAGAAGCTGAGAATAACCCAGATAGACGGCCAGGCAGTGTCATGTATATCAGTCAAGTGAAAAGGGGCTGCGTGAATGTGGGAATGAGGTTACCATAAGCTTTATTTCGCCTAACCAAAATTTGCTTATTTCCAGCCCTACTGCTAGGATCAATTTTAAAACATCCACAACCAGCGACAAGCGTACGTGATGCTGAGTCTCTCGCCTGAGGCCAGTTAAAAATACGAATGTTTTCTTTATTATTGTATGATAACTAGTTTCGCCAAGTCGTGTCACAAACAGATTGGTTGAATTTGTAGAAATAATAAAAATGCTCTCGCTTTGCAAAGTTTCGTTTTACTTCTTAAGCAGCGTTTGAATTGGTGAAGAAAATAATGGTGGTCGGCGTCATATTGGGCTAGTAAAACTTAAACTGCGATGGTCGAATCCCCTTTATGATCATTATAAAGTACGTATCAATAATAAGTGCAAAATGCGGTGAGGTGAATCGCACCGAGACTTACGAGATGCGTCGCTGATGATTCTAACGCACCAGATTACATTGATAAATGAACAAACATGAATAATGACCTTCAAATTGAGACTAGAGTTATGTAGTTAAACTCCTATTTAACCAAATTTTGCAGACCCCTTGGACCTACACTTCCTTGGCTAACCCGAATGCTCCAGAGCCAAAAAAAATAAGGCAAGATCTCACCTCTAGAGGCATAGTAGCAAAGAAAGCGGTCCGAGTTGCCCCAAATATCGGCAGGTCGAAAGATGATGGCATCAGGACGTTCACGCAAAACGGCCTTCTCGCCGAGGGCTTTGGTGCGACGGAACTCTGAGGCCTTCCAGACAAACCTCTCGGGGTTGGCGCTTTGCGAGAGCGCCGAGATATGCACGAAACGCTCCACTCCCATTTCCTTGGAAAGGCGAGCTACGCGTGCAGCACCCTCCAGATTGACCGCCTCATGCGTGAAGTTGTGCGTGGAATTAAACTTGCCCATGCAGTTGATGGCTACGTTGCTGAAACGCATGGACTTCTTGATCGCCTCTTCGTCTTCCAGGTGAAAAGGCTACAAATAACGGCACTACTTAGTTAGACATTAGTAGGAGAAAAATTTCTTGCAAAATGAGAGTGAACAAAGCACGGAAAAATTAGCCTAAGTTTGGATTTATACAAATAACGAATTAAATAGTTCAAAGGTACAATATGCATTCGGACTTCAATTTCAAGAAGTAGAAAACTTCAAAGGGCTGCTTCCTCCTGTATAAAGACGACATATTGTGGCAGTACTCTTTCGAACGCAAAAATAGAGGTGCAACAACAAGTTAGTTACAGACACATACAGGCACACGAGTGAAAAATCGACGAATTTCTTTTGACGGTTAAATAAAATACAATTGAAAAGGAGTACAACGATAGAAAGGGTGTAGCTAAATGCAAGATAGTCCTGAGTTTCAAAGGCAGCATACAGTAAAACAAGAACACTCTTGAAAAACAACATGGAATCACTACGTAGTCCAGACATGTGTTTAGAAGATCACGAATTCCATGAATTTTTGTCGACATAAATCATGAGCTCCTTAAGAAATGTTGTACTTACACAGAATAGGATCTGACCCAAATCTCCCATTACTTTAAGATCACGAATGAAGTAGGGATCGCCACGATAAGGAACAATGACTTGGGCGCCAACTCGACCCAAGTGTGTAACGATGTGTCTACCCAGGTAACCAGAGGCACCAAAAACTGTTACTACTAATCCATTAAAGGAAGAACGACCTCCAGTGCCACGTTTCAAACTAGTCAGGGAAATTGGGTCGGAAGCATAGCCGCGGGAACGCTGCTGGAGAATCTGACTAGAGAGGGATGACGTGATAGCCACTAAAAGAGAACAGATGTACCTAGATTGCACGATACCAACCACCCAAAGGGAGTTATAACAAACTCAAGTTACCAAAGCTAAACAAAGCATACTTAGTGGGAGCAGTACTAAATTTTAAAAGTTCACACAAGTGTAAAAAAATAAATAAAGAGGCTTGGTACCTACCGCGACCGAAAATCTCATTTGCAAATGAAACACTAATGCGACACAACGCCATATCCAGCAAATAACCTACACACCCAAACCCACAGAGGGTGCGAGACAATTCGCTGAACTTAATGCGCACTTTAATTAAGTGAACTCAAACGAGCGTCTAGGACCAGGTTTTAAATAGCAAAAACCAAAATATCATCAGGCAACAAAAAAGTTAATTAGTGTCAGGGTTGTTTTTAAAATAGAATGCAGGGACTATAAGCAATTTTTTGTATTTTCGTATACTTGTATTTAACTTACACACCTTTATAAGTTTGTAAAGTGAGAACGCTACTAAGGTACAGAGGCACTACAAAAATAACTTATCGTCCGTAGCAAACAAGTAGGTCCAGGATTAATGCCACATTATCGGATAGATGAGCTTCACTGATACATAGTCAGATCCCTTTTATGCAGCATAAGATTCTAACAACGTAAACCCTTCCTTAAGCAGGAAAACGGCAAAGTTTAGTGTATACTGTGAGGTTTTAAAGAGTGGGGAACCATAAAGCTATAAATTTTCCTTAACCCTACGCTGAAGAGTAAACTCACAATAAGCACGTGGTTAGGGTCTCAAGCAGTTAGACAGAGTTACAAGTTACCATTATCCTTTTTTGCTTTTTGAGTGTGGTGTTCTATGCTCTTCTCTGTCAGCCAACCCGCCTCGTCCACTACAATGTTCTTGGAACAAAAAAACCTTCTGCATAATAGGAACGTATGTCCTTAAAATTTACAGCTCCTAGGGAGGCGTTTTATTTTAAAGTACTAGTGCATTACGATGGTTGTTTATCTCCCCGTTTTGGTAAGGGGCTACTTTTGGTATGACCGTTGCATCAGGCCGGGTGCGTTGGCCTACGGGCTGTGTCAGTAGCCCCAGAACATTCTGTATACCGAATATTTATGTTTCATCCGAGTATTATGTCTTCTTTTGTCTTCAGGGAAGTCTCGAGGCGCAACGCTAAAAAATTTTGGCCATTTTGCTGCATTCTGAGTTCCATTCTCTTTGTGAACTCTCTCGAAGCGGGAGAATTGTGCTGACCATGCTCTTCAAGGAGATTATATTCGATACCAATCGGTAGTAGTCAAAAAAGTGCCCCAAAACAACTATTTGGTCAAAAACAGAATTCAAAATATTCTTATAGAACCAGAGATTTATATCTGTTACTCATTTTCACCCTGCTCTGATTTCAGTACTCTCCTCCGATCCAAATATCAAAACCCAGTATATTCATACACGTTCCATCCTCATGTTAGAAGCATTTATGGTTCATACATCAGTGATGGTCTTCTTTATTTCCGTTAAGGTATGGTTTCTAGTCACTGAAATCAATAGAAAGGTATTTTTGTATTGTCTTTTGCCAGTTTTCCAAAGATATTATTTGGGTATTCCCTGAAGTCGGAATAAGCCGAAACGCCTCAAAGAACATATATCGTTCGCTAGCAAAAAACGAGAGAGGTATGCCTCAGGACAAGTGATCAATCTGGTCAGACTCAAAGCATTTGACCACTAGGAAGGTAACGTGTTGGTAATTTGATGAAATGCGTTTTTATTATCCATTCGAGTTATAGAAAATATCCCTCATATTAGGTCCACTAAACTGCCACCGTTTAATAAAATATTTTTTGCTTAGGAAGGTATGTCAGTAAGACGGTACATCATTATCATCAAGCGTCAAACTCTACACCTTGATTATGGGTGAAGTCCACACTGCTGATGCGCTTTTTTGTAGTTCTTGCCATTTTATGACAAATGCGATGCGGAACAATTTACTTTACTTTATAACTTATCTGTTGTTTTGAATCACTAGATCAATAAGATTGGATTTTAAATGCATTAGATGTTGTTAAAATTATTGAAATTTAGTTGAGATCATGGATGGGAAAGCGCCACTTTAATTTCCTTTAATAAATGAGAGTAACTATATTTATTCTGATCGATTTGATTAACAGTGGCGATAACACCATTATCTTTAAAATATCGAATCCTCCTCTTTTTACAGCAAGATTAAGGCAAAAAGTTTCAATCTTTGTTGGCTTATTAAACTCCACTTTAAACGCTCCTTCCTTTTCGTGTCTCTTCGTTTTATGCTAATTAGTCTAATGACAAGTGTATGATAAACGACATCCGGTTAGCTATTTAAAACTAATCACCCCCTTTATCCTTTTCTTTGTTAAAATAACACACACTCGTTTGAATATTTAACCTTTTATTTAGTTAAAAAAGATATTTCACTCACATCTCCCCGGTAAATAGTTTTTCTTTGCGCTTAGTTTGTCCTCCATGGGAAAGTGCAGATACGGGTGGGACATCGTCGTTGCTGACCGATTTAAGCTTTCGTCGTGGCGTCTGGTGTTGGAAGGGAGGGAGTTGTGCGGTGTGGCTGTCATCAGCCGGTTGGTGTACCTTCATTATAAAGATTGACTTTTTATTAGACAAATCATACATTTTTTAGACGCAGCAGCAGTTCTAGCTACCGCAAGTGGTCCACTGTAAATGGTAGTGATATAAGCCGCACCCTCTTGCAGTTTGGCCTTTTCAACACTTTCACAGGCCCTGCGTGATAATAATGCAACTCACACAATCCGTAGGCTTGGACGGTTAATTAAAAGCGCCACAAAATCATTTACTAATACTTTGATGAAGGTTTGTGTCTAGGTGGATTGCTTAGCGTGGAAAGACTTTCAGAAGAAGGCCCAATGAGGACTACATTGTTGTTCTTCAAAAAACCCCAAGTTTTTATAGTGAATCCTAAGACAACATTAAAACTGCAATTTCGTTGGTCTACAGGGAAGCTGTTCACCGTCCTGATTAAAAAAATCGCAATTAAGTAGTAAAATGTAGCCAATTTAGTGATCCAGCTGAAAAGGTGAGGGGGCATCAAGAATGCGAGACGAATTTTCCTTCAAAAGAAAACGTCCCTACTCAAAATGTTGACCTGTTAGAGGGATTCTTTGGATGCAGAGACTCGTCAAATGCATGTAATTGTTTATCTATTTGTCCTTTCTTAACTTGAATACCGCGTTATCAATTGATCAGACGATTTAATGAAAAGTGGACGGTTGAATGATCAAAGGGAGGGAGGAAGGAAAAAGAAAGGAATAACTGTGACTGGGTTTGCAATTCCCTTGAACTCTACGGACAAAACATCTCATGAAATTGCGATTCAATTATCAGCTACTTGGTTGTTATTTGAGAAAAGACTATGAATTACACTAACATCTCACAAACCACCCCAACTTATTTGGTCATCTCTTACATACTATCAATTTGGTACATCAGTGCTTGTCATCAGGTGGGTGAAATTCTCCCCAATAACTTCCTTTTAATGTTCCCAGTGGAATTAAATGGCAAATTCACATCATATCTGTCCAGGGTCCGTCGTGGCGGGGATTTCGTTTCGAAATAACAGTGGTCTCCAAGTGATGGCATGCTGTCTAGTGGAGAACGGGAGCTCCTGGTTGCCTTGGCTTAAGTCTTGTTAAATCAAAGACACTTCACTGCAATGACAAAAGTTTTGTGAATTCGGAGTCAGTTGTGGTCAGTTTGATGTTTTGCATCATGACACCTATTTCAATGCCTCTACCTGTTTGTCTACCTACCAAATAGTCAGCGGATTCCACCGACTGCTAAATTGCTTCTAAATTTGACAGTCTTCTAAGTTAATACTTTGAGAATTCCGGCGGTAGAGGACGCGCACAATGCCATAAACCATTGAACTTACGTAAATCCTCGAGATAAATTGGCAGAATAGGGTGGATTGGAAGAAGCAAAAGCCCTTTTCTGTTTCATCCTTCGATTTTGAAACCAAATTTTTATCTGCATCTCGGTAAGGTTCAACTGTTCAGCCAGTTCCATTCGACGCTGTTGGGTAAGGTAGGCAGAATAGTGGAATTCCTTCTCCAATTCTACCAATTGCAGACTGGAATAGGACGATCGTGGACGTTTCATGGTAATGGTGGCGGCAGCGGCTTTAGGACTACCATCCCCACTAATCACGCTTGATTGTAATGTCAGACTGTCGTGATGTGTTCGGAATGCACATTGAGCTGGACATTCAACTAAAATGGAGAATTAATCCGATTGACACGCCTTTGGCATTATACCTCAAATATGTCATTTGGTAACAGCTGTAGGAGCTGCTCACCTTCGGTCACTTATGCCCACATCTGAGTGTCATGCGCATCATCCACCCACATAGACCTCACCCATACTGGTATGCCTAATCACAACTTCAGGGAAGACGAGGGACCCTCCATTAGTGGCAGAGGCTTGGATAAGTGGCTTATAAACGATCGCAAACTCGGAGTAGTAAGAATAACCGGTTCGTGGTTAGCTGCAATTTTAAGGGAGGACTAGCCATTACCGAAGTAGAAGTGTCGGGGGAATGCCTTTTCGATGTCTTCAAGGAATGGACATCCGTCCACTCGAAGAACTCCCATTTCTTTTGTGCACTAATAAACAACCACTCTTCTGTCTTGAGATGCTTCATTACCAATTTTAAGAAGAGTAACTCTCCACTAGACAACATAGCATCAAGTAGAAATCATTGTCTTTCAGGAATAAAGGCCTCGCTACGATGGATCTTGACCCATGCGATGGGCATAAATCACTTTATTTCGCAAAAAATTTAGGAGGGAACTCTAGGGGGAGAAGCAGCCGATCAAAAAAAAAACCCCAATTTCTCAAATTGGATGTGTGTATGAGGTGACCGAAAAAGCTGCTATGGTTTGTGTGTTGTTGGTGCAATGCATGGGCATTTTGCGGCGGGTAAAGAAGCAGCTGCAAGAGATATGCATCCCCATCCAACCTCGATCCTCTCTTTCTTATTCCCCTCAAAAAATCTTCCAACCGTCCACCTATTTTTTAATGGCCTGATCGTGCGATCAAGTTTTTATATGTTAATGTAATGAAGTCAAGAATGGAAAGGGTGGAAATCGTCACATATTAGGGCGACTCATTTGCTGAGCAAGAAGAAAATGGAGGAAGTGGATGGGAAAGGAGATGAGAAGGCGGATGTGAATGTAAATGCAATTAGGTAGGGAAGATGATAAGGCATCTCCCATCCTTCTATCCTAAGAAAAGTGAAAATCTCCTCACTAGTACACTTTGTTGTGGTATGAGGTATGGAAACAGGGGCTGAGAGACCGGAGGCGAAGATCAAAAAGTAAACGGAAGGAGTCACCTATGTAAGTCATGCAATTTATGATATTTTTTGATGATAATGATGATAACTATGATAACGATGGTGGTGTTGGATGAAACCAAGGGAAGGCTAAGTAAGAAAAAAAATAACTCTTGCTTGTCATCGGGCAGCATCGGTTTCCAACCAGCCAGTAAGCAATTCCTAGTGAACAATTCCGTGTGCAGTGCACCACACACATGGCAGACCTATTCCTGTGTAGAGGGAGCGGTCAGTGCAGTGGAAGTCTGGAATGGGTGGCGTAAGGATGGCGTGACACTCAATATGAGTACAGGAAGAAGTACAAGCGTCATTTTCTCATCACAGAATGCAGGGGAGTCAGTAAGTGAGGGGGCAGCCTAAACTACATTTAAGGTTTGTTGTTTCATTTCGTGTGAAGAGGGCATGAGGAACAACAGGTTGCCGGTCTTCAAATCTTATCGTCGTCTTTCCGTGCATGGCACGTGAGGAGAATAGAGAAGTAGTGGCGAACACAATGAAGAGTGCCGTGCCAACAGCCTGTACGCTATCCATTCACGCGCTTTACAAATAATTTAAACATCCAGCTGAATTTTAATCCTTTTAGGCTTCACCGTTTGTTTGCAATTGACTATGTTTCAATCAGTCGTTAGAACAAAACAACAAAACAAAATTCTCCTTATTTAAACTGCGATTTCTTCATCTAATATGGAAGATAGATTTTTAATAAATTGACATAAATTTGATAAATGAAGCTGCTAAGCAAGAGCTTCCTAATGACCCTTTGGGCAATGCAGCTTGAACAGAAACTTCATGGATGTATAATAAGGAATACCGATTTTCTGGACAAGTTGCGTAATGCGACAACTATAACTACTCCTAGTGAACCGATACCAATTTTCAAATTAGACAATGATATAATTTTTCACAGAAAACTCTTACAAACTTTTGGTAAACACCAAGTTATGTCGATTACAGTTGCAGGTCAGATAATCTACAGTCCTTCTCCGTCACTCCGAGAAAGAACTGTAGAAACGGGTGATAAATAATACCGCATTTGAAGTGACTTAATTTATTCCTTCTAAGGAAGTTATTGTGCCCATTGTTGGCTTATCAGCCCTCCTAATCAGTTTCCGTTTGAGTGGTCAGGTAAGATCCCCCTCCGTATCCCCTGAACTCCATTGTTCAGTCGTCTAACTTACTCAGTGAAGCGAATACAAAGGGTTCATAAATGGTTAATGATCTTTTGTTAACGAAACAGATGGTGAAGTTATGGAGGTCAGAGGCTAAGCAGAAATCAGCCGTTACGAACAGGCCTCGACCTCAGATACCAACATTCAGAGGTGCATTACAGTTATGCATCAGTAGAAATCTTTTTATCTTCCAAAGGGAAAAAAATACGGCCTACTCTCTTATGTGAGAAATATTATAGGGCAAACACTGAGCAAATTCTTTGTACAAAAACTGATTACGACATATAAGGTGAAAAAGGGGCTGCATTCCAAACCCAGGTATGGGTTGCATGGCTATTTTCAGACTCTATAATAGGTATAGATATGGCAAGCAAAATAAAATAAAACGTCTTTCCAACCAACCTTGTTTGTATTCCAGGAATGAGTAGCTACAAGGAGAATATGAACATGAATTGATTGGTGGATTCCGCGTTGCATTGCAAACGGGATTTTTCGCAAAATTGGGTATATATCTATCAGCGAAACTTTCACCATTAGATCCGCCAAAATCGTTTAAGAGGTCCTTGGAATATCCAGGTTGCATGCCTATTATTATGAGGGTATTATTAATACTTGTCATTACTGTTGAGGAAATCGTGCTCTTTGCTGATTGGTCAGGACAGTTAGCTCTATAACGGACTACCCTTCGTATTGGAATCTGATTTGTTCAATGGATGACAGGCATGTTTTTAACCAATAGGAATTCTACCTTCTGCGCCTCCGCCCAAATTGCCCAGTGAAAGTATGAGATGGCAGGATCAAGCTGATTAGGTATACTGCGGAATCAGATCTCATTTCTGTGAGCTTCATTAGTTTTTTTAAAGCAACTTTCTGACCGTGCTCAGAACCCTTTGTCCCTGTATACAGGAATGAAAGAATTGCCACGCAGTGTTGCAAAGCCTGCATCTTTACTGCGAAAACGGGATGAAATTTCCGCCCGTTTATATGTGTCCCAATTCATAAGTGATTATTGTAACACGTGGACAGTTCGAATAGCTCTTCATTTTTTTAAAAAGGACCACTTGGTGCTCTGTCACTGCTTCTTGCAGGAAGGCCTGACCTCCAAGCCCTTCTGTAATACGATGGTGGTTTATCCTTCGGCGCTTTGAATTAGCCCTCATGTACCTCGCTGGGTGGGCTGGCCTTAGGGGTATGTCAATAGCCCAGACACCCTCTCTGCGCTGAATACATATTCTGTCTGATCACTGTGTCTTCTTTCGTCTTTTGAGGGAAGTCTCGAGACGCTACACTTCTGCGGGCTGAATACGCATTCTACAATAAAAGTGTCTTTTTTCGTCTCCAGAAAAAGCCTTTGAAATTGGATTTGCACCTCTGTCGGGGTTCCGGCCCCTAGGCTATGACAGTAGCGTCAAGCACTGTTGTACGTCGAAAATATCCATTCTGAACTTGTACTATGCTTTCTTTCGGCTTCAGGACAATCTCGAAGTCACATTAAGGATTCGTTAACATTTAAAAAGGCAACTTATTCTATTACAAGATACGTTTATTTATTTTGTCAGACAAAAGTGATTCTTTGTTCATCGGTGTGTAACATCCCTGCAAAATAGAAATAAAGTTTAACACATTAAAGCAGAAAACAAGGTTGCGTAATAAAAAAAACCGATTGGTATATATTTGGCGTCAAATTCGCATATGGATACGAAGGTAGAAATTTTTTGTAATCTTACACAACATTCTTGGGATATTTCAGCTTAGAAATATCATCAAAAAGCACTCCTATATAAAGCATTAATCAAGTTTAATTGATCTCCTTGAACAATAACACTTTAGTTCTGGAAATTTGAAGTTATAATTTAGCATTTACACAAGCATTAATAATTTGTTGAAACTGCAAATACCACCATTCAGCGAATTAGTTTAAAGCAAATATTTTCGTTGCAAATTTTCATTTCGACTGCTTGCACAAATTTAAAAGCAATCTTAAAGTTTTAAAACACTGTCTTTTTGAAAAGGAAGGGAATAAATGTGTCAAAACTTTATCAGTTGTTCCAGGCTCTTAGTCAAACCAATGTTACCTTGAATTGTCCCAAGGTTTCACGTCGTTGTTAGTGTGTGATGACGCTGGGCTTTTCTCGATTTCGTTGAAATACTGATGGTAAGTGCAGGTTTCTTGTGTAACTTGTGCACTTTCAACATTGTAGTAAGTGCAAACATTAATGGCCGGCTTATTTTTTTAGTCATAAATCACGCACTGTAGACCTAAAGAGTGTTTATTGTGTTTTCTCATAACCGGCTCACAATCTACATTCGCTACAACAATGGTTTCTAGAAAGACAGCTTTTATTCAACGTAATCTAATTGAAACCGGGCCTTGGTTTTCCTGCTTGATTTACAGGAGTTTTTTGCCCAACTCAGCTGATTAATCTTTTGACTTCTTGCATATTTTTGGTAGATTCCACGTTCATTTAATACGCAATGATCATTGCATGATTGCTTCCCTTATATGCATAGCTATACAACATTTATGCCGATTTAAATGTTTGCAGCCTTTAGCAAAAATGAAACACTCTTTGGTTATAAGTGTTAGAGTTACACATTTTCGGCAATCATGATGTTCTCAGCAGCTTATTGCGTTTTTGCCACAGTGGTTGATTTTGGTTTTGCTTTTAGGGTGCGAATCCTTCCCACCTGGAAAAAAAAATTGGTAAGGACCAATTTCCCTCAAACGAACATTATTACGGTCTCGTGAATGTAAGCTAGCGTTTTCCTTTATTCAAATTCAGTTCGGCAACACCTGCTACTGCAACTCTGTTCTTCAAGCACTTTTCTTCTGCAAACCCTTCCGGAATCGAGTTCTTCTATATCGGCAACAGAGCAAAGGTCAAAAGAAAGAGACTCTGCTTAGTTGCCTAGCCGACCTCTTTTATGCAGTGACTACCAAAAAGAAGAAGGTCGGTCAAATACCGCCTAAAAAGTTCGTCCAGCGACTGAAACGGGAAAATGGTATTTTTCTATGTTGGACCATAATATTTTAGTTCTCTTTGACAACTATCTACCCCAGGACGCTCACGAGTTTTTGAACTACCTCCTTAACCAAATCGCCGACATTTTACTGGGTAAAAGAGCTTTTTTTCTGTACTCACCTCTTAAACCGTGCAGCAGAAACTGCAAGTGAAGAGGCAGCGAAGAAGGGAAGTTCGACAGGAGGAGATGCTGACGTCAATACAGGGGAGAACACACGAACGTGGATACACGAGATTTTCCAGGGTACCCTGACCAATGAGACTAGATGCCTGAATTGCGAGACTGTCCGCACTAAAGATGAGGACTTTTTGGACCTCTCCGTAGACATTAAGCAGTATACAAGCATCACAAACTGTCTACAGTGCTTCTCCAACACTGAGACCATTCAATCTGAAAATAAGTATTATTGCGAAGTCTGCCGATGCAAACAAGAGGCCCAGAAAAGGTTCTTTGTTACTTCTTTTCTTTTATTCGGAAATTAGGCCTCTAACTGATTTGTTGGTTAAAGAAAATCACTATTTCTACAATTTCGACCCTTCTACAGTTTTAGTAAGTCGAACATGGGAAGTACAACTTTTTGTAAAGTTTCACAAGAGGTAACTTCTGCCGCAGTGTTAGACATTGGTTGTCAGCTAAATAACTTAGCTGTTACTCCTTTGGTTAAGTTATATGAAGACTTTTTCCGAAACTTGCCTTAACAAATAAGGGAGTTCTGGTTTTCTGTCATCCGAGGAACAGTCAGGAGTAGGATGATATAGATTGCGTGGTCACCGTTGCAGCCACACAACTGTACAATTGCTGGCATTGCTCTTGTGGATTTACTCGGGCAGCATATGACAAGCCTAAATTCCTTTGATAATAGCACAGCTCAGAGATTAGTAAGCCTTGCTATGCAACAGTCGGAGGAGGGGCTGTCTATGCCTCTTCTACACTTTATTTTTTGCATTCCAGAATGCGAGTGAAACGACTACCTGAGCTTTTGGCGCTTCATTTGAAGAGGTTCAAGTACTCCGAGAATGCAAACCGTTTTATAAAACTTTCCTACTATGTTCCATTCCCTCAGGAGCTTCGACTTTTCAATACGGTGAGTTCTATCATTGTTGTTTCGCCTTTGCATCTTGATTCAAAGACACGCTCCTGTTTGATCCTCAGCTATTAGTACTTTCAAATCAACCAACTGGTCCGCGAACCAACGTTTGTTCTGCATGCATAGTAGGATCGGTTATCTACGTTTATCACATGGTACTTTTGCATATCGTAGCAAGGTCATCTGCAGTTCATTCTGCTGACATATTAGCTATTGCGATGTGGAATAGGACTACTCTGCCTCCATTCAGGACCTTTCTGAATCAGTGTGCTTTGATTACACAAGGAAATCAGTTTTTTAAATCCCCTCATCAACCTTCCCAATCCCATTATGTGCTCCTGAAGACGAATTGCAGCTTAACGTCTTTGGTTTTTTGTGTAACATTTTGCAGCTTTTCATACATCTTTTGGAGACTTAAATCTTTTAGCTAGCACCAGTACTTCAACCATTCTGTAATCAGCCTCATTTGTTGAGTTCTCCGTAGTGGATGCCTTCTCTCAGGATCTTTTCACCTGAACTGGGTTTGCTTATCACTGCCGTAAATGTAGCACCGTGAGTCACCCCTGATTATGTGATAGGGCATACCAGTTTGGAGGAGTTTATTATTAACAGATGGGCTGGGGCGTCCTAGGTATAGGTAGGGTACCATACCACTTGGATGTTGGCCAAAATCCGAGGAGGGTGATGAGTCTACATATTTAAACGTACAACTAAAGCATGACCTCAGTTTTGCCCATCACCAAGGTGTTTGATGTAATGGAGCCAACCGCAAGACAGGAAAAAAGATCGACGAGAAGTCGCTTGATTGCAACACTGGTTGTTCCTTTCTGGAAATTTGATGGATTTCTTATTTGAATTCCTTTTGACAAAATAATTTCCAAAGTACTGTTCAAGTCTATTTTGTTGGGAAATTTGCCTAAAAGTAGAGTCATGCCCCACCAAATCATCTGCGGATTCTGCCCTTGTGGAGGTGTTCCCAAGACTGTTTGACAATTAATGCCTGACTTGGTTTACTCCTTTACTTTTACTACGCCTCGGGCATACGGTTCACCCGTCTTTTTTATCTGGTTTTTTGGCTAGTCTGACGATGCGAGCAATCCGGACCAGCTGTACGAGCTCATGGCTGTGGTGGTCCACTCCGGTTCGGGGCTAAACCGCGGCCACTACATCAGTCTGGTCAAGTCCGATGGCATTTGGCTCCTCTTTGATGACGAATACGTCGACGTAGGTCTTCTTAAGTTCGCCCATTATAGGTTTCTTGGGCTGCGTTGATGACCTCATCGATGAAATGCTCGTTTATCGTGCAAAGATCTGCGATTCAAGAGCATGTTTACGTTTAAAATAGCTTATTTTCTCCATCTTTCAATTGTTATTAAAAGTTCCCACTAATCCACTAACTGATGACAAAGAGACACCAGAGCGTGTATATTTTTTTTTTATCTTTTGTAGAAAATTGACCCAGCAAACATCCGTGACTTCTTTGGGACCACCTCAGAGGCTTCAAAGACCTCGGATTCGGCGTATATTCTTTTCTATCAGGCCTGTGACTTCTCCCATTCAGGAGGCACTCAGTTGGGATCTGCTACACAATCATCGCATTCACCGCCTCCACAGTCGCCTCCGCCATCATCACAGTCCACCTGCACCGCTGACTCGGTGAGGTGAGCTCCCTCTCTTCTCGCTCCACCCTACTCCCGGTGCCGATTAGCTGATGTGTCTATTTCAACTCCTCCTCCCTTTTTCCGCCCCTACCACTCCTGACATTTTGAATCGTCTTTCATGCCCCATTTTTGGTTTCCATCTCCGATGCTGCCACCGCCACCTGTACTACTATCGTGCATCGAGAATTTTACACCATTCTCTTACCGGAACCAAACCTTGACCACTGCCAGTGTCACTGCCCCAACCACCACCATTGTGCAATTTGCGCGAGCATCGATTTAGATTTGTCGAACAATGACATGCATTGTGGAGACTTGACGACTGTCTCAATTACGGGTGTGGCAATGACAAACCGAGTAAAGGCGGTGGTCGAGGCGTTTATTCCACTCCCTTCGCGAAGTAAGGAATGGAACAATCCAGAAGTTCGGGATGGTGTTTGACTGTATTTTGACCTACGTGGGCATTTGGGTCTCCATCGGATTGCACTTACCCGCGGCGAAGTGGGCTTTGGGTCATGTTGATAGCCTCTCAACTCCTCTCCACATTAGCGATACGTGGTCTGCCACATTGCCTTGCCTTATCACGTCTTCGGGGAAGAGTCAGGACGCTGCACTGAAAAACCAGTCCAAAAGTACATCTGTCCTGATCCCTGTGGGCGAATGTTACACCTTAACGTGAAATCTGCTTCTGATGGGTTAGGAGTGACAACTATCTGGCCATGACCCGATCCCGTGTTATGTGGAAAGGCCGGTAACAATTAAATTGACAATAGACTCGAATCACTTGGCGTCGTTCGCTGTGGAGCTCTCTACTGTGCCTGTGTGAAGATGCTAATTTAGTGATCAAGTAGGACCTCTCGCACGTTTCTACCAACTGTATGAAACCCAGGTAAACAAATGGATGGAGAGGCCGATGGATAAAGAAATGGGCTGACAGCAGCACTGAACTAGGAGCAAAGTGACAAAGATTAAAAAGTGGAAAGCATTAGACCTGCAAAACTATTTTGGGTGGTGTCTATTATTGTTTGGCTCTGATTTTACTCCAGTGTCTTTACGGATAGCTACTGACGTACGAGAGAGAGCGTGGTCTGGTCCTGAGAGGTATGGGACCGGTACATTGGGATTATGGAGTCTTGTCAGTAACGTTGGGATGAAATATCCTTCTCACTCGAAAGAACACTCAGAGATTGACGTTTCCAGTTCGGGGGGAGTTTTTGAAAACCCATGTACACTGTGATGGTCAATGTGGGCGATCGACAAAGGGGAAAGTCTGGAACAAAGCTTAGAAGATAATTTATTCGCGGTAAGTTGATAAATGCCTAACAGTATGTTGAAGTAGCCGGGCATAGGAGCTTCCGCAGCTAGTGCCTCTCCCCGGCGGAATAACCTTCAAGTTATGTTAGTATCCCTGTAGCTCTTCTCAATGTTATAAACGTACGTCTTTCTGCACAAATTCGACTTATTACAACTTCAAGGTCTATCTGAAGTGCTACACTGGTGGCAGTGGCAAGCAAACCCGGTTTCATTGTCTGATTAGCAATCGTTAACATTACGGAAAAGAAACTTTTGCTGAAGATGACTGAACTTGCAAAAGACCTAACAAAAAGCTACAAGTTACAGCCTCCCTTTCGCTTATCTCTACATTTTGCTCCGCGAAGAGGTTGTTAATGCCGTGAAACGACACCTGGTTTGAACTACTGGGAAGATTCGCGAAACCCATCCATGACATTGGTTACGTACACTTGCAGCCTCTGCCTTCCAAATGGAGCCAGGAGGTACGGCCTGTAGGAAAAACTAAAACTATGTATCATCGTGGAATAGATGCAGTTATATCTGTGCAACTGCTTTAAATGTGTCTTCTATTAAAAGTCCATTGACTTTATAATCAGTTGCTCGTAATAGTACACTGAAGCAAACAATGTCAACTAATTGAATCAAAGTCACTTAAATTCTAAAATATCACTTGTTTTCAAAAGGCGAGCACTTCGCCTATATGAACTGAACGCTCCTATTATCCAACCTATAAATGCTTATAAATATTTTACAAAAAAATTAGAAAATAACACTAGCTTCAAGACTCATGAATGCACAATATTAACAAACTACATGAATATGAAACCCAAATTTTCTGCTTCTTTGCGTTGGCCTGATTTATTCCTAATGCCTGATTAACAACACTGCAAACCATCATAACATTATTTTAATTAAAAACTTTTATACTCTTCAAAGATACAATTAATAGGAATTAAATGTCATTGGAATTATTTTGTTGAAGTGTATTAAGTTGCATCACTTGCCCTCAAAGAATAATTTGTGCGTATTTTGAGATACTCGTGCCAATGTATCTGTGCAAAACAGGAATATCATATGTACGAAAGCACTAAATTTCCATTCCTACAAATTTGCAAAATTAAAGATTGATTTTGCTTGAATGATAATGTCTCGGCGCGGGCAGGCCAGGGAGGATCAGTACGTTGGTCCTTACCGCTTGGAGAAAACGCTTGGTAAAGGACAAACTGGTAATAGAGGTTCTAAATTTATGATAATGAATTTAAGGTTTGGTAAAACTAGGTATTCACTGCATAAGTGGTCGGAAAGTTGCTGTCAAGATTGTTAATCGTGAAAAACTAAGCGATAACGTTCTACAGAAAGTTGAACGTGAAATTGCAATCATGAAGCTAATCGAACACCCTCATGTCCTCGGTCTGTATGATGTTTATGAAAACAAAAGATACTTGTAATGATGATTACAATGAGTCTATGATAGATTCCTTATTTTGGAACACGTTTCTGGAGGAGAACTATTTGATTACTTGGTAAACAAAGGTCGATTGTCAACGAAAGAAGCTCGGAAATTTTTTAAGCAGATTATATCAGCTATTGACTTTTGTCATAGTCACTGCATATGGTAAGCAGTTGTAGAATCAAAGAAAAATTTTGCTTACTTCTGGAATTATTTTAAATATTAGATAATGAATTACCTAATGTATGGCTCTATTTAGAGTTTATCTTATTAAAGTTTTGGGTTTATTTAGGATTAAATTTTTTAATTTGGCCTCAAATCTTGTACTGCAACAACTACAAATACAATTTGCGTTGAGTTGCATAAGGAAATATTTTTAAATTCATTATTTGGCAGTAAAATTATAAATCATTAGTTATTTTAATTCTGATATGCATAAAATCACCTTTATTGTTGCTAAAAAACCTAAAGGTGTAGTTTGATAAATGTTTCACAGACATTTAACGGTTTTTATGCAGCAAAAATCACCTTAGCTAAGATGCGACAATGCAAGTTTGAATGTTAATTTATCCGTTATGACTTCCATAAATATTTCTTTAGTAATAACTGATCGAAACAGTCCGATTTATTTGCACACCAGAGGGTGTGTTTAATCTACTATAGGGATGAGTCCCTCTTCCAGACTGGCCAGACCAGAACACACCTCAAACAGAAGATACTTAGTAGACTGTCAATTTTTGTTTTCTACACATTAACGTTTACGTATCTCTCCTATTGCTTCTTTACCATTGGTTAGGCATTGACGAACTCTGTGAATGAAGCTTTTATCATTTGATCATGCAATGAAATAGCTTCATTCATTCAATTTTTTAGTCACAGGGATCTAAAACCGGAGAATCTTCTACTGGATGATAAACTAAACATTCGAGTTGCTGATTTCGGAATGGCTTCATTGCAACCAGAAGGATCTCTGCTAGAGACGAGTTGTGGGTGAGTTAGGAAGGACATGAAAAATTAAGCTATCCATTTCTCTAGTTAATAATGCTATCCTTATTTTCTCACTGCAGCTAAATCGATGACATTAAATGGCTTTAAGGATAATTACATACTAATTTTATGATGATACTGCAGCCGTAATTACCGAAGGCAACGGCACATCAAAAGTAAAAATTTCAGATTTTTATAAAATGGACTGGAACATAGCATATATCCAAATTTGTCGTTTAAAATGCTGGATTATTAAATAAAATTTGATAGATGGTTAGCGTTAGCTCATTAAATGTCACTCACTGACGTCGGGAAATATTAAAAGTATTTTTTTCCTTCAGCTTTGAGTTAACTACTAGACGAAGTCAAGGTCTCCTTTGTGTGTCGGTATGACCTCTATTTTTGTGGCCTGGATTTGTGATTTTGCCACGGTCAAGGCACTAAAAAATTAATTTAACCTTGTTTAACTCTAAGTCATGGACACATTTTAAATGGGGCATTTGAAGGGAGTGGACAGGTTTATGTCCATCCTGTGGTATGATAACTTAAGGCACACTGCGACATGCCTTGGTTGTGACGTAAAATGGGAGGGTCATGTCAAACCCATGATTGGGTGAGTAAGGCCTTTTTAAATCACTTGGAAATGCCATTTTGTATTTACTGGGATGGCGTGGACTAGACAGGTTGCCAAGAGTGACAAGGCCCAAATTTAGAAGCGCTGGTGACAAAAACTGACTTCCCTTCAAGCAGAATTATGAAGCCAAATCAATGTGGTAGATCGTTTAATCAACTGGAAAAATTCGTTTTCCTTTTGAAATTTCTTTATCTTGGGGATTATTTTAATAAGATTTTATTGACATTCTTTTTTATGAAGAAAAAGCATTTTTAATATTAGGAAAGAGAATGTTACAAGATAACTGAAGTAAATTGTCTCGTCTACACAGTCTGATTGGATGATGAGTGAACCGTTATTAAAATTTATTCAATCCTTCACTATTTTATGGTCATTTAATGATTTGACCATTTATTTCAACCTTCTAGAGGTTTTTAAATAGCAAAAGTGAAGGGTCAATTAAGGTTACACAAGGTCAAAATTTTGAATGTCGGACGCGTATATTGCCCCGCCAACCCCCATTCCCTTTTTGAATCCTGGAGCTTTCAAGGTTGCTATGCTTTTAGTAATGATGGAAAACATTAAAATTTGATCTTTAGTCAGCGTTAATGTGTCTTTTTAGTTGAGGAAGACTGCTATTCCACTATGTCACACAACTTACCCATCGCCAGATGAATTAGGAAATACCTACCGGAGAGTTTGTCGGTGATGCAAATAACAGCAACCCATCATTTTGTGCTTGGTAGGTGGCAAGAATATTCTGGAGCAATAAAAAGGGGCATTGTCTCCGTGACTGTCTATAAGCCTTCTTATTGGATAGGAAATACATCGTTTCCCTTTTAATAATAATAAAAGAAAATTAGGCAAAAGCACTCACTTGACAGCTCTGAAGAGCTAAAGCCTCTTTGAATTGCCAGCACCAGGACGCACTCTACATGGGTGTATCAATACATTTTTGACATCATTAAACCAAATATAAACAATTCCACTATGAAGGCTAACCTTTGCCCAACAATGCCTGCCCTCTCAGATGGCAAATGACTGAAGCCAGCACTGAATAGTGGGAGATGAATTATTTGCTCGCATGAAACTCCCACGTCTGTTAAGGAGTTGGTTTTTCTCAAACAATTCATCTGCGCCTTGAGTTTAAATTTCGTACAGGGCAAAACTTATGGGGTGAATCCAATGGCAACGGCTGTGGGTAGCAGAATTTCAGGGGAAAAATAGACTACCACCACAGCTATCCCGATGTTCCACCCTTTCCCTGGCTTTAGTAATGTTAAAAATTGTAGAAAAAAGCAAAAAATGATCATTCTTCATGAATTGAAAAGAAATTGTGCAGCTCTTTTGCCCCCTTTTATTTCAACCCATCTCCTTGTAATACACGAGCTGGTGAAAACAGCTGTCATAATCTGAATGAAGTGCACATGTCACTTCTGTGTGACGCTGGTAGCGAAAGTGGAAATATGAATAGATAAAGTCAGCTACCACATTTGGAGCAAATAAATTACTAAAATAAATATCTTTTAGATGGGAGAATAGCTGTCATTTTTATTACGGAATCTTTTCAGCATAGTATTCTGGCTAATTTTCTGGTGAATTTTCCATTTTCGGATTGGTCAAAAATCGTTTGTGAGAAATCAAGCCGTTTTTGGTGTTCCTTCAGTACTGACAGGAGCAAAACACAGAGAGGTTACATTTTGTCTGAAAATTTTTGAGACAGATCGGAGACATTTCTTTCATGGGAGCGAAGTACCAGGTAAACACTTACATCGGTTGAGTGCGTCTTAGGGAATAATTTATTTTAGAATTAGCAAATGTTATCAAAGCAAGTGTGTGTTTGGTGGAAGTATTTTTTATTTAAAAAAGGCGAGAAGAGTTTCAATTCCGACGTCGCTTGTCACTACCCGTTCGCTTGCCATTTGCATTTGCCCAATCCTGGAACGCGTTCACGTTCTGACGCGACTATTAGCCTGTCATTAATTTTCTTTAATCCCCCAAAGCTTGCCTAGCCAGCCCAATCAGTGCATCCAGACTTTCTCCTCCTATCTACACGCATTTCCAGCCACTGCCCATTTCTACCTGTTCAATTAACAAGGCCAGCTTGAGGGCGGAACTGGAAGATCCATATAACTACATCCTGCAGTGTCTAGCCTTTCAAAACTGGCCTCTTGCAATGACTGGCAAATTTTTCATGCTTCCTAAAAAAGATCGGTGCAGTTGGAGGCGATTTCTTGTGAAAGACAGGCATCCTTGATATGGCAGTGAAGATAAGACCTTCACTGAAATCGCCCAATGGGGTATTTGCATCGCTTAGAGTACTTTTGATTTCGGCACTCGGTGCATTTGCCCCTTACAATAAACACACAAACCATTCCTTTTGTTAGATTATTCACTAAACGAGTTGCAGTTTTCTATTACCTGAAGCCTTCACCACGAAAGGCTTCTCAAATGAAATCTTTTTTCCCACGATCACATGCCCTTCATCAATGTTTATGTCTTCCAGATGAGGCAGTCACGAGTTTGCACCACTGCCCCCATGTCAAAAGTTGGTAGATTCAAGGCTCGTTTAAATGAATCCGGTTAGCTTCTTTAAATGATGATTTTACACATAAATGCAAAAGCCGTTTCCATGAGGCTAAATGAAGACGGTAGCTGTGGTGATTGAGGAGGTCGAGGGCGATTCCTTGCGAGTGCCTATTTTTTGGATCGAATCTGTCATCTACGCTTAGGAGCTGATCACTTCATCTTAATGTCAATTTTTTTATATATTTAAGGTAATTGATGCAAGTTTTTATTCATTTATTGCCCCTGGCTCCCGTTTGTTAAAGCAGGCTCACTGAATCCACGCAGACACCCTTTCGATGCTATCCATTTGTGTCTGAAAGTTGCCTTCCACAAGATGAAATAAGACATATTGCTCTTTACTGGTGTAAGAATGCTAACAACTGGTGTTTATTATGGACCCTACCAACCGCCTTTGTACCGCTATCAACGAAATTCAAATATGGAGGCAATCCACCTTTCCATATTCCCTCACGACATGCCCTAGATGTTCAATGGACGCTTGACTTATGTTTCTTAACCCCCTAATTGCAATCTAATCTATCCTTCTGAAAGTGTACGTTCTGTTGTTTGAAATGACGAATCCGTAATGTACGGTTCCTCTCCCTACTACCTAGTTGCGACTACGAGTTTTGGCATGCGTTCGTCCCATCCAAAGTTGTGTTTTTGGAGCCTGGAAGAGCCTGCGCATGCATGCAGGTTTTATGTCCGACTGCCCGCTGACACATTTATAATGGCATTTCAAGTTTAAACTAATTTATTCACCGCGCAATAAAAAAGGCCTATCACTGAGACTGTCGTTGCCGTGACCTGTCATTCCCTCTTCTCCTCCTACTTTTGCCTCCATAAACCTATTTTGAGGGCTGTTTAACGTTCATGTATATTACATTAGAGGAGGGAGAAAGCGTAAAACACACTTCTTAAGTTGAAAAGTTAGAAAAATTAAAATGAATTAGGATTGGTTAATAGGAGATTGCCAGGGCCAAGCGCTCTGATTGCGTCAAGCTAGCGGAGCTGCCTATATATGATGCGAAAAACAAAACGCTCAGTAAGCTGACGCAAAAAGACGACGAGTTGCCTCTATCAAAGTGACTCAACCAAATGAATGATTGGTCCAACTCCACCTGGGAGTAATAATTGAATAAAAATGTTATTGATACGTTAGGGTGAAGGTCTCTTTTTTGCTTCCTCAAGCCATCAGAAAAGAATAACCCCCTCCATCCCACCAGTTTCATCCCCATCCGGAATGATAGTGTAGTGTTCGTGATCTTGCCAAATGCGCAGAAAGGCATGTAAGCATGGCATTGAAGATGGTTGCCGAAAACTGAGAAGATTGCGTTGGCAAATAGAACAAACACACTTCCCGGTGTGTCTTACGCAAACAACGTGGTGATGCGCTAATCTTCTGAGACGCCCAACCGCGCAGCTGTTGTGCCTAATTGGATTCCAAAGGTTGTACTTTCCTGCTTGACTAGCACCTCAAATGATAGGAATTGTATGGTTTGTAGTATGGTCAAAAAATAATCTCCCCTCCGGGTCGTAATCAACATCCGAATTAGAATGGATGATCGTACTACTTACTGCCGTACTAGTATGGTCCGGGAATCATGCTGCGGAGCGGAGGTCCACCCATGTGGAGATATAGGCGCCTGTGTGGATAAGCAAGATATCTAGCTGCTTTAAAATAAGGCGAAAACTTATTCTATATGTATCTTTCCTCCAGGACAGAATTTTTCAAGTTTTATAATTTAGTATATACTTTAAATGCGGTTGAGTCTGCGGCAATTCCTGCGTGATCTGTAGCGGAAAAGTGGCAGATGCTACCATGTCACGAATCAAATGCTCCACCATATTTGTTCAATTACACTGGCGATGCACGTCTGGTTTTAGTAGCACGGGTTCTCCTTTTTTCGGTAGATCTGAACACGATACATGATACCTACGTCATATTTTCTGCTCCTTTTTTCCCTAACCAAGGGAAGAATGTAAAGTGGGTTGAATCAAATTCACTTTTTCCCTTTACATGACCTACATCAAAGCTAAAAAGTAAATTAATCGGAATTTTTCGCCTTTTGCTGCGCCGTAATGCTCTTCTTCCCCTTTTTAGCATTAGTTGTGTCGTTTCAACTTAGTCTATGCCTAATGATGAGGCCCAAAATAGTCTACTTTTGCATTTTGTAATGCTTTGTAGCATGTAATGGACGCTTTGGGGAATTTTTGCGTACCTGCAAGTGGGCTTGACCCACGAGATTGCGCGATTCGGTGCCGTAAAATTTATACTATGGACAGATTACTGCTGCGGACAAAAACGCTTCGGACATAGCACCATTTCGGATATCAGAAATGGCGCTATTCTTTATTGTTACAAAAACGAACCCTATTATCTGTACTAGTATATGTGCTCCAAATGACTGTACTTTTATTGTTGGGCGCTCTTAGAGTCCTTGTAGATACCTTTAACTAATTAGATGATTAGTTTTGAGGCAAATATTTCTTAATGCAAAGTAAGGCGCTTTAGGGGACGAAAGAATTGCGTTGATGTGGTAAATTTACATTCAGTACGTTTGTTTCGTTGATAGATGTTGCTACACGACAATCCTTCTGATAAGTGTTTTCTTGGTCTACGCATTTTCCGTAAATTATAATATTTTTTACTTCTGAGAAAACTATTTTGCGCCAAATTTCTTGCTGTAGGAAATACCCATAAGCGCCAGAGAAGTCATTAAATTATCTAAGCTTAAACCATTTTACCAAATGAAGGAACTTACAATATCCAGTTCTGGTGGAACTTTTCGCAAAATTACTGATTAATCACACTGTAAAAGGGTGAACTGTTAGGTAATATTTATTTTTTCTGCAAAAAAATATGTATACCTACCATGGAACGACTAATTTTTAGGTCGCCTCACTATGCATGTCCGGAAGTTATACGGGTAAGATGGAATGCCAAGCAAATAACCCCAACTTGTTGTCCCGCATGGCATGCGTTGTTTGTGCCCTTTTTAATACTCCTCTCCCTCACTTTCTCTCTCTCTCTCTCTCTCTCTCCTTCCTTTTTATCTTGTAAAGCGGTTTTTAAAACTCTACCATCAAATTACTACCGAAATGATAAGTTTTTTAGTTTTTGTCTCCGTATTGTGACCTGATTACTCTAGGCTCTTAATTTTGACAAAATATACGTGCAGCACATTCAAATTTTATCAGTACGTGCATAAAACACAGGTAAAGGAAATTTGGACTTTATTGCAGATGCTAGCGCACCGCACTTCTAATGAAGAGTCTCACTTAAGTAAATCACGCGATTTCTCACATTAATTTGCCAGTCTTGTTAGATGTCACAAAAACAAAATTTCAACACTTTATTTGGGGCCTTGCAGAGTTGCCGAGATACCTACATCTATCAACGCTGCGTTCATTCGGCATGACTACTTTTTGTTCACTTTTTGCGTGATTATAATCGGGCTTTGAAAAAGGAGTGTACTTTGTTTCAATTGTAAGTATGAATGACTTGTCCCATCGGATAGCATCACTTGTCTTTCCATAATGGTTTGAAGAAAAATTAACTCAGAGGAGTACACTTGTTTGGCAAAGTTTTGTCTTCTAATTGGGTGATAGTTTCGCTACATAAAATCTGTTTTTAGTGGAGAATTTAAACCATTGTACCTACAAAGTGGACAATTGTAAGTAGTTACAAACAAAAAAAGAATGACAGTGCAAAAGCTACTTTGAAGAACTTTACTGCTAATTTTTACCAATAAGGGAAACACTTGTTGCAGCAGAACTTCTATTTGACTAATGATTTGAGGTAGAGAGCACGAACGGGAAAGTTAGCTGTCCGGCAACCGAAAATGGAATCAGCGTGAAGCCTGGATCATGGGAGATTTTGGAAGTCTGAGTGCTGGCATGTAAACCAAGCTATTGCTGTGTTACGTCTATCATTCTTAGCATCTCCGATAGTAATTCTGTTGATTTTTTTGCTCCAGCGAGAAGAAATTTAAATTCAATGGAAGTGATATATCCAGCAGATTCCGATGAGAGTCTTGCGTCACCTCCTTTGTTTGGCAAACTATTAGGTGGTGAAGGATTCCTCTCCTTTTCACATAAATTCTGTTACAG
This sequence comes from Echinococcus multilocularis, assembly GCA_000469725.3. Taxonomy (NCBI): domain Eukaryota; kingdom Metazoa; phylum Platyhelminthes; class Cestoda; order Cyclophyllidea; family Taeniidae; genus Echinococcus; species Echinococcus multilocularis. Next base: position 1,320,027 of record LN902842.1, on the reverse strand, counting down.
TCGATTGTTAGAACTATTTGAAATATGTAAAATGCATGTGCTTGTTTATTTGCATGAATTTAAAAACAAAGATGCATAAGTGTTGGACTATCAATACGGCACGCTTTGCAGATGTCTCCATTACCTTCCTCCTACTTTCAGTTCATCCTCTTTTCTATCAAATTTTCCTTTTTAAACTGACAAACATGATTAAAGCTTGGCTGCCCTGACAAATAAACTTGGCTTGCTTCCCAAGCTTCAAAAACTTTTTTGTCGAATTTGTTCTGTAGGATCTAGGGCTATCATATGCAACGACAGAGTGCAAAGCTCAGAACTAAGTACTTTAATCGTTTACGTCTAGATCAAGCAGGGAAGCCAAATGGGCTTTAAATGTTTTTATGGATGACAATAAGCTTTAAAGTCCATCAATTTGTCCCTCACTCCTTTCAAGCGTGACGCATAACCGCACATGGCATTGTTAGGATTCCTTTTTATCTCTAAAGACAAAGCTAAGTTCTTCGCCTAAAAGCTTTGGTTTAAATGCAAAACGTGAAGTAACTTTTTTAATTTCTAGGTATCCTATTTTTATTTTCCTGTTTTATTGCCATCTTAACATGTTTGTCACCGGCGTCACGTATATGTGACGTGTCTGTCATCCTTTTTTGATAACTGTAAACGGATTAATTCTCGCTTAAAAGAAAAATACAATCTGGTTCTTGAGTAGCAAACTGCAGTGACTAACTTTCTTCTGAGACTCTTGTAGCGAATTCGCTCAAAATCATTTTGAAGGCCGAATTGGAATAGACCGAAAACAAGTCTTCATACACTTCTCACAAACAAAACGTTATTCGTAATTGAAATCAAGTTATACAAGATTTCAATCAAAAGTCTTCAGCTTAAATCCCTTCCCTATATTAGTCGGCAGTAGCGAAGCGTGGATATTTTTTCCATGGCCTGTTGTAAATCGACAAGGCGTGATTCAGTGCTCGAAAAGCATGATAGTCAGTTTTTGACAGAGGACCAACAGACGCCGCCTTCCAGCCTGCCCACAGCGTGCAGATGTAATGGAGATAAGTTTTCCCAGAAAGTATTCCTGAATAAATCTTATTGTCTTCCGATATATCAGTGTCGGCTTTGCCTTTCAAGCAAATCTGCAGTACTTAGATACCAACCTCAAGGCTGAATTATGAATAATCGGTGGTGCCCTCGTTTCCGCTTAAATGCTTTCATGCTCAACTTATTTTGTACCACGCCGGGTAAAAATAGTCATCATTTGTGTTTGGTCTTCTGCCATGGAAAGGAGACGATGGCACTCAAAGGGGCTGAAAAATTTGCGCAGTCAAGTGGTCTTCCGCCTTGGGTACTGCAACACAGTCGGTGCTTTTAAAACCAGTCCACATGCTAAGAAATGCGACCACCGAATTTTATAGAGCCGAGAAAACATTTGACTGCAACTTCGATGATACAGTTGCATATCGTAGGCAACTCCACAATTGAGGTTTTCAAATAGCTAAAGTCTAGTGCTTTTGAACACAAAGTTGGAAGGAATCAAAGGGAGCATTAGTAACCTTTCTGTCATAAAACCCCCTTAAATTAAGCCATTTGGAACTCCCGAGAATGCTTTTGTTTGCCGCTTTCGTTTACAAGTCTCCCCTTGAGGCCATAGTAAGGCATTCAAGCAGAGTCTCTTACGGTTTACTCATGGTATCACAAAGAAATTTTAAACCTCAGCGGCTGTAGAAGCTAAAAGAAACAAAATTCAAATTCCTCACTAAAGTGCACTTTTTGAAATCCGTGTCCAACGTACTAAGAGTTCAACAACTGCATCCTCCCTTCCATTTCAGTGTGATGAAAACTAACTAGTATATTCTTTCAGAATGCAAATTACAGAACAGCTATATAGGCATGTCATTTCTGAAGTTAATTTTTTCATTTTAATACAGAAAAAGTACCAACTTTAATTACTGACCACCGAGACGAATAGACATGGTCTGGTTTCACTACCGACCACTGGCCACACACGTTCTCCATTGGAGAGATTGTCTAACACCGACTTGAAACGTAGACGGATTAGTTCAGATATGGAAAAAAGCAATGCTCGTGTATAATGCCCAAAACAGTCATGTATCTGGAAAGAGAATATTTGGCCGTAAGAGAGGTAGAGAGAGAGAGAGGAGTAGACGATCTGCTTCCTGCGTGACTCCTCTTGGAATGGCCTTTTTCGTTGGGACTTATTTCTCCCCAGACATTTTTGTTGTACTATTCTTCTCCACTCCGTACACTTTTTTGTTGGAAAAATGGACTCTCCAACTGTTTAACACCCCCATGTCGTCCAACTTTTTGCCCTCGAACGAGCTACCGACTTTACTTGTTCTGAAGCCAATTTCAAAAGGACAGCTAACTAGAAGGTGGCAATAGTTCTGAAATGTTATTTTTTAGTATTACGAAAGCCGTTTTTTTTCCTGGTGAGAGAGATTCGGGAAAAATTGTCTTATTTTATGCCTGCCTTGTTACTGGGACAGAAGTATGTTTTTTTCCCTCGGTTCTAAAACGATATTTACTAAGATGAGTTGAATTTGGGAGTGAGTATGTCAAATTATATCCTAATTTGATATTTAATTTGTTTTTTTTTCCAGGGTGAAAAGTATGACGGTCGGATGGCTGATGTCTGGTCGTGTGGCGTCATTCTCTACGCCCTACTAGTGGTAGGTCGCATTTCATGGGCTACCTCAGCCCTCTTAAAAGCCGATTAACTCCCCTCCCTCTCCACAATAAATGAACTTCCATTCTTCCATAAAGCATAACAATCGTTTAGTAAAGCCTAGGGTAGCTGCTTACAAGGGTTGTGGATGATTGGACCAGTAAAAATCACCGGATTTAAGAAACCCTTTATGCATATTTCGGTCTGTAGGTTTTTCTGTGCACTGAAGGAAAGACAACGGGGTGGATCTTGCCACCACTTTCTGCGCTTGCTTTCAAATATTTTGGATCATTTCACCTCACAGAGGCTGGATTTTCTTTTTATTAATTGAAGCCGAGATAGTCATGTCAGGAGTATCTCTTACCACAAATTCCAAGAAATAATCTCTTTATCCTGATTTACAAAGTAACTAGTTTAACTAGAAGGTTCCTAAAAAGAGTAAAAGAGGAGTCTCTAGGCCCGAAATATGAGAGTGGATTTTCGGCTTCATGTACTACTGTCCCTTTAATTTAGGGTGCTCTTCCCTTTGACGATGAAAATCTACGCAATCTCCTGGAGAAGGTGAAAAAGGGAAGTTTCCTAATTCCCCCATTCGTTCCTCCCGACTGCCAAGCCCTCCTCCGAGCTATGATTGAGGTCGATCCTAAGAAAAGAATATCGGTATGTTTGGTTGCTAGGCGACCAACAATGGCATCTAATAGTCATTTTGGGCCAAATGCGCTGTTAATTGCACTACTCTCAAATAAAACATTATTTAAAATTGAAGGGTAGCATTTTTTTTAAGGAAATAACTATTTCACCTCTTCATGAATCTGAAAGGCCTGCCCTTTCTTCATTTTGTAGCTCAAGGACGTCCTTGAACATGCGTGGGTGACTAGGTATGTTCATTGAGGAGAAAAGGAGATATATGTTGCCTAAGCTTGCCTTATGACTCGGTGAATCTGTGTATTTTCGAATTCTTCGGAACTAGTCATCCGCCAGCTGATGAAGCGCTGTTTCTGCGTCAAGTAGTACACTCTACCCGGAAACTGACATAGGCCTCGCACACAGTGCGTGGTCCCGCCCCGGTTGAGGATTTGGTAGGAAAAGGGTGGAGATGACTTTTAGACTACGTTACCCTGCGTTCGGTCTGACTAGGTTCCCCTTGACGAGACGAAGCAACTGACTCCAACTGTGCCTGAACCCATTTGCCGTTATTATCCATAGAGAACCGTTACATCCGATTTATTACTTTCCCGTCTTCCAAGTTCGTCTAAGTCTTTTACTCCCAGGGACATGTGTATGCATTTTCACGATTTACGGGCAAAATGTTAGGAACCTGGCAGTTGGGAGCGAATAGAGGGAGACAAATAATTTAAATTTCATTGTTATTGCTTGAACCGGCATTCCCGACATTCCTGCCCGGGCCATCATTAAATAAATGCAAAGCCCTGCAGAAAAACTTTGCTCCCAAACTGGGCTGGAATGGATGAATTGAACATGGAGGTTATAAAGGTTAAAGTTCAGAATGAGACGTAGTAGCAATTTTTTTAGTGATCAGGAACCTCCGCTACAAACAGAACTTCCAATGTCTCAGGCTGTGCAAACCTCCATCATTCCATCTCGTGAAGATGTCGATCCCGATATTTTCGCCACTATGACCTCCTTGCAGTGCTTTAGAAATGAGAGCAAACTCTACGATGCCCTGCTTTCACCCTTGTAAGTTTTCTTTGCCTAAACACTTGAAGCGTGGGTTGTCAGGCTGCCATTCAAAAGTTTTCCATCCCCTTTTGTGGTGCACGAATGCTCCAACACTTTGAAATCTAGTGGTTTTTTAAAAATTTAATGAAATCACATGAACTGAGTAGGTTTTGGGTCAAGCTCTCGCCAGGCAGAAGATATTTTAATGCGCAGGCGCCAACTAGACCCGTTCTGTGGCCTCTGGTTCTGCCACCTACACATCTGAAGGGAGTAATGAGGCTAATGAAAGATGTTTGACTTATTTTTGTCCCTGCAAAGTTATTTATCAAGTCCCAGAGGAGTTAATGAGGCCTTATTTGGCCTATCTAGCTATATATATATATATATACACGGTTCAACTGCGCGAATTTGGGCTCGTAGTAGTTTTGGCTGACCGTGACTAGGGAAGTTTCTGTGATGAGTTTATGAATATTGCATGAACATTTAAAACGCACACGACTGTTTATGCCGCAGACATTCGAAGTGCCGACACCCGTCGGCCTATCGGTAGGTCACTCTCCCATCCACTGTCGAACACTTACCATTTATTTTCACTCCACACTAGTTGAAGCTTCTAAGCAAAGGGGTGATAGCCATATACACTAACAAATGATGATAAACTTCAAGAATTACCAATACACTTTTCATCCAATGCTTCTGGATGGATCCACTTACCCTCCGCCCCACACTTCTAATGCACACACCACAAATGCTTGCTCTATGTGTGTGTGGATTGTAAACACAAAAGTTCGCCTCCTGAAAATCATCTTGTAGGTCTTCAAGAAAACTTTTTCTTTTGAAATATGATGGAATTGGACTACTTAGTTCATAAAAAGAGAGTTCCATTCTTATTCCTACAAGTGAACACAAAGCGAAGCAAGACCACATACCGCATACCTTGTAGTGCCCCGAAATTGGCTCGTAAGACATCCTCATTCATATTGCACTATAATTGGAATCCGGGAAGGGAGGGAAGAAAGGCAAGTGGGAGAGAAAAGATCCTTTTCTCTCCTCAGCCATCGCATTTCCCCGTGATATTTCTTCGAGCTTTAAATGATGAACACCGCCTTTTTGTGGATTCTGATAATCACATGCCAGATAGTATTGGAAAGAAGTCTGAAATAAACGGAGAGGTTATCACTGCTGGGGCTTATGTGGTAGTCTTTCTGCAATCCCTCCTACTTCTTCCTTATGAAAATCCACATTAATGTTTGATTTTCTTGAATTTTTCACCAATTTCCCTTGAAAACAGTTTGTACTATTGTTAAAGGATGTTAAACGAATTTAGGAGAGATAAGGTTTTATTGTTTCTCCCTGCTTAATTAAAAAGTGTCATTTTACTTCATTCTTCTGTCAGTGGGAAGTAAATATAGGGTTTTTTGCGCTTAATGAATGGTAGCTAGGGAACTAACGGATGTTAACTTTTTCCTTTCATAGAGTAGGTACTGGGAAGGTGAATTAAACATGCACATCGCAGTGTGGTTTTATACACTTTCCAAATCCAATATCGAGTGGAATACCACTAATGTTTAAGGCAATTTTTTTCTCTCATTACTCAAAAACACCCCATTAATGAAAGAAGAAGAATGTAGAATGAGCCCTTATCTGCAATCAGAACACAAAAATACACATGAATTTTACACCTCCCGGTAGATTGATGAAAGAACATGGGGAATCCAATAGTTTTTGATCCCACCTAAAGATGGACAGTTTTCCACCCTTAATGTGCCTTTCATGAGGGAATATTTGCACACAGAGTAAAAAAATTTTACTTCCGGTCCTCAAAACCCCAACTAATTTCTCTAAATTGGGAGTACTTAGTTTTGTTTTCAGAGCATTTTCTCTGAAAGTAGAAAACGAAGTTGGCAGTTTCCAATTAATTGCATGATAGAGATAAATTTTAATATCTATCAGACTAAGGTTTTATTTTGCACCGCTTTTGACAGCTCCATGTGGAGAAAGATTTTGAACAAGTTATAATATGAATCTCTTTTTAAAAAGAAAACAAAATTATCTTTTTTCCGTACCCTTTATGAGAAACTGGTGTAGGAGGTCCGCAAGACAAATGGCTGAACTGCATTTTTAACTTGCCTTGAAGCCTACATGATTGTTTTACTGAATCTTTTGGAGCATACAAAATCAGATAAGTACTCGGTTTGGTTTTTGAAGGTCCACAATGCGCTACTTAACTGAAAGGCAATAGACTGCTGCTTTTGGGTTTATTTTTGTTATTAAAGTGGGATTTTAAACAAATTTTGCAAATTCTAACAATTTATGCCTAATGGGGATAATGAATTGCATATTTTCGGTTTAACAAAAGGATAGGTGATGGCTAAAGGGTGAATGTATTTTCCAGCGTTTGCATCAAAGAAACAACATTTGCGCAGTTGTAATAACTTTACTAGATATCTTTTCGTTAGAACAGCTGCACTGTTAGAACAGGGTATTTTAAAACGTTCTTATATCTATATTAGCATTATAGAAACAGTCAGCTAATGTGACGTCGAAGGTTCCTTATTGGGATGTAGTGAGTTTCTCACTATCGTCTCAGAGGGAGGTGAACTACCGCAGTCTGGATGACGTTTCGCTCTCCTAATGTAACTTTAACCCTAGCACTATTGAAATTTATTCTAAACAAGAACCTTATAAAAGTATGAATTGCAACAAAATTTTTTGCCATAAACTGGAAAGAGCATATATGTCGCATGTATGTGATGATAGTAACATTTGGCCTTTCGGGTGAACAGTAAATTTTTGTTATGGACTGCTTCTATTTCTGTCTTACAACTATTGCTCACTTCCATGAGATACTAATCAAAGCGTTCATTGCAGTGTTAAATCATTCTCATCTCCTTTAAAACGTACATTTGGTAAATCGTGTATGCTGTTGATGCTTAAACCTGGTGCATTATATCGTATTTTATGCTAAACATCACCCATTCTTTTTCCTCTTAAAGTCACAATACGGAGAAAGTGATATACTTCCTTTTACTCGATCGGAAGATAAGGAGTCCCTGTTATGAAGATCCCGATGAAATCCGCTCGCGGAGCACTACAGGTGAGGCTAGCACTGCTGCTTTCTTCCCACTGTCTTTTACTAACTCAGTCAGAGATTTAGTCCTGTAAAACGCAAATTCACCACTGCATTTGGGTGTGTAGATTTGTGTGAGGCAGTGAGTCACATCACCTCCTCTACGCCCTTCTGGGAGTTGATGCCTTCATTTGTATCCCTCTGTGTATGTGAACGTGCACGAGATGTCACTGTCCACAGTCATCCGTGCGTGTATATTTCCTGCTCTCTCTTTTCACAAAAAGACAGGCATCATGGTCTCCAGAAATTTTCTATGTTAGAATGATCATGTATTTTGTACGAACTAGTGCCGGCATAGCATTACCGGTTGGAAATGGTTTTTTGGCCCTCGTCTTCAACCGTTCCCTTGAAGGACGATAATGCATGACTGTAATTTTCCCTTTGAATTAGGGGTTAGAGACGGTACTTCAAGGTTGACTGTGCAATTCAAAAAGCATTTTTCCCCTGAGGCGCTCTTTTAAAACACCTCGATGCGTTATTTTTCAACAGTTTTGTACGCCCTCTTAGTGTTGATGCATTTTTCACTCTCGTTCCATTTAATCACTAAAGTATAATTGCTTTTTTCGCCATTTTATGTTCAATGCCTCGTCAGTTGGGATGTGTCCAGTAAAAGGTGAGATGATTTTTCCCCCTTTCTTCACATTTTCATGTTGCTTAAGAAAGCTTTGATCCTGTGTTGTACTTTACGTGACATTTGATGCCTCACAAATGGTTAGGACTGAAATCGGGGGCCTTATCAACCGCCCTGATTACCGAATCCGTTGTGGGCATGTCTGTCACATATTGCGATGCCCCTAATCTAGCGAGGGTTTTTTTACACAGATACCCATTCCACTTATCAACGTACTAAATCGGCTCATATCCAGCTGCGTAAATATATACGCTTCTGGCGGGTTAATGATCCCTGTAGTTAGCTGTGATGCAGCAGTGCATTGTCACAGACTGTGTGAATAAAACATAACCTACGTTCACCTGGATTTGCCATGATCATTTCTACATTCTTCTGCCTTTATTGAATGATTGCCAAGTCATTAAAAAGGAGGATTTAAAATTGTCTAGTCTTTCCGGTAAGGCTTAGCAACCTCACGATTCTGCTATGAACTGAACCGCGTCACAGCGTTTTCTTTGCCAGATTCCTAATTTATATTTATATTTATGCTTTATATTTATGCATTAGTAAATATGAAAGAACGAGTTATGATGACATTTGATTGAGGGAGTTGCGTATTATGTTATAGACCATTAGAGATTGTTCACAAAATAAGGCAAATTCTAGGAAATGAATATTTGGTGTATTCAGAGTCCCACCGGGGCCCACTTCTTAATGGGACAGTGCCCTTTCGACACATTAAACAAAATTGCTCAAAAAGGCTTTTCAGTCGTAGAGTAATGTGTAATTCTTATAAAATCCGCTCGTGCAAATACTACTTACAAAGCGAAAGAGTATCATATAGGAATTTCTGCAAAAAACCCACACTTAAAATGATGGAATTCAGCTTAAATTTGTCTTTTTTCTTTTCCAAATCAAGATCCACCACGGAAACGCATCGACAGCCTTAGAATTGGTCTCAACGGAACCGTGCGGCTCTCGTTGGGTGATCTCAGCGAGGGCTCCCCACTAGCCGGTCGTCGTGGTCTGGCAGTGCAGAAATTGTAAGGTTTATAAGAAAGAAAATACATACAAACGATTTATTCGTAAAAGTTTTTACTTATTAAGAATTTATGCTTATAATTTTACTTGATTCAATCGTAAGTATGACCTTTGAAAAAGGCTATCTTTAACTCTCTAAATGTGTTCAAACATGATGTTGAATTTTATTTAGTAAAATAATAAATGTGTATTTCTCATCCACTTGTCAGATGCCAAAAAAGATGCGCGATTTGTTCTTTGGCTCACTGAATTGCATGTTGGTAGGGTTTAGGAACTGTCCGTGTGGTAAACTTTAATTAAATTCGCGACTAGATCCCTCCCATTTTAAAGTCGCATTTCATAACACTGTTGATGGAGCTTAAATGATGTATGTACATTCAGCTTGTCTAGTTCATCGAAGTAGCTTAAACTCAGTAGCAAATTTGCAGAAATTTTACCTCAAATTTGTTGTAAAACCTCTGCAAAGGGTGTGGCAGCATAACGTCCCAACCAGAAATGATCTAACAACGGGATTTTGATGTTGAGTCACTCTAAGATGCATTTCGTTGAGGATGATTCTCCATTCCAGATACTGCAAAATTTTGGGACAATGCTACAGTATCCTTGTTTTTCTGTCTTGACGTCGCAAGCAGTAACAGTGGCATGATTGAAGCTGTTAACGGTGGCCATGCCGCCGAGCGGAAGCTTAATCTGCGCATCTACCCAATTCAAATGCTATAAAACCAGACCGTTTCAGCATTTCTTCACCTTTTTCTACTGCAAACGCATTATTGGACATTCCTGAAAGATTCTCTTCCCACCCAGCGCACACTTCTAAGGCATCCCACGACTCCACACTTCGTAGCTAGAAATATATAACTGTTTTATGTATGTGTGAATTGTTCACCTACTAAAAACCGGGAGACAAGTATGTCTAAGATTTGACTACTTTGGTAAAATTGGAAATAGTGCAAGAAAAACCTTTTACTCTTCTTTAGAAAAGAGGTTAAATTGGGCTTGAGAATCATTTGGAAGTAAGTCGACCTCACTAATTGCACAGCACTATACGGGGCAAGACTTGATACATTATAAAAACTTTCCTGAGAGGACCGCACACCGCGATTTAATTAAAATGGAAGAATGGGAAAGCAAGATAAACTGCCTTAATCGCACCCTCACCATCATCCGTATCCGCTGTACTTTTTGGAGGATAGCTCCCTAAGCTTCGATCCTTCACCACATTCCTTGGCATCGGACAAATATATACAACAAAAGTGGTTTAGGAATACTAAAATTTCGGTACAGAAGTGGCTAGAACTCGATTCTGCTTTAGGTCCTGGAGGCAAAAATGGGAATTCTCAGTAGGCTTGCGTCACTAGCTTGTGTGATTTCATTATCTTCTTTTCTGATTTATGGTAAGGTGCGCTTATTTATTATTCCCAAGGCAACTAATACGCACAGCAAAATGTATTACTTACTTGGATTCGAGATAAGTCCAAGTGAATCTTCTTCCTTGATAGTTGAATCAGGAAACTAACTTAATTTTTTTTTTCTACGGGCTTTATATTTGCTTTAACTTAGTAAATGCCAAACATTTTATCTCCTTTTGACTTGTTTTATTGTTTGCTCTTATTGTAACATTTTGGGGAGCATATATGTTCCTCTCTCCCTCCCTTTTGCCTCTCCCTAAAATGTGATTACTTTAATGCGCCTCCCTGATTTGTAGATTCCAACTTACTTAAATTCAACTACGCCATCACTACCGTAGATGTTTGCTGTTTTGGCTCAGGGAAGCTGAAAATGAGTATTCCTTTTCGTCTGTAATTTAACATCACGTGATGTCTTAGCAAAACCATGTTCATTTTCGAGTTTGGTAGATCAAATTAATAGCCTGTGTAGAATTCAATTGCATTCTAGGGTGAATTTATGAAGTATTATTTTTGGGAAAGTGGGTAATAAACCATACCTTTATTAATGGGATGTTAAGTTTTGAAAATTCACTCTCCACCATGTAGGCAAAATTAAAATGGAAAACGGAGATTTTGCAGGACCTCACAAGCATTTATTATATAAAGCGATTTTCCTAAAATGTCCTTTTAATAGAATAAGAAAGGTGTCCTTCACATCAGCGTAAACTATCCAATTTGGATGCAGCTGTTGTTCCGAGCGTTTTTAATCAACCGTAGGGAGGCAGTAATAAGAACCTAACTTGTGGTTTTGTATCCATTTGAGCAAAAAACTTGACAAACCTTTTGATATTGTTACCAAATTTGTCAAAACGACGTTTGGTTTGCGTAGACTTCTCAATATACTGTCAGAAAAGGATAGTTATTGTCTCATATTGCAAATAGTAGCTTGTGCAAGTTTTGATAGTTTTTTAACTCGTTTGTATAGAGAGTTGCTTAATAAGTTGCTACCGGTTGGACATAGGTTCGGTGCGAACTCTATTTTTATAAGACATTATGAGGCATGCTCTTGTCACCTCCGTCTCTGTCTCACGTTAATTCCTTAAGTGTTTCTGTTAAGCAGGGTTATTTAATGCCAAAAGAATGCGGTAATTACTTATACTTTGTAGAAAGATCATCCAGGGAATGCGGAATATAAAGATGAGAGTAGGGGAGAACCCCCTTTTTCTCTCATCTTCATGTTCCAACTAGAATCCAGAGTGATACCTCTTAGAGGCGAACTTTTCCAGCAGTATTTGGAATGCGATATGGTTCTTGCTTTCTTGCTTGGTGTTTTGCTGCAATAAAAGTGAGCCACACCTCTGACTGATTCACTAATTAAATTCCTTCCCGTTTCTAAAGAAAAATAAGGAGAATGTGAATAGCGTCAAGTCAACGGATCTCAGTTGTAAGTGTTTTTTGGACTTTCAGCTAGCAACTAACTCAATAAACTCAATTTCATCCACACGAAGTACACACACATGAGGCTGGGCTAGTCTTTTGAAGATGATTTAGTATGTGCCATAAAAGCGTAAGATGAACATTGAGTAAATTGTTTGAAAATGTTTGATAGTATGTTTGTCCATCCACAGAAAGTTGGCAAATGGCGGTTCCCATAGCAAATTAGCCACAGTTCAATCTAAATTGCACGCTATGTTGTTATAAAGTAATGTGAAAGACGTAAAGGAAAACATACTGACGAATTTACAGTTTACTGATTGACATTTATCGGTGTATGTGAGTGAAACCCATTCGTTCAGGTCTCACCACAACGTTTCGTAATTAATATAGATGTAAAAGAATCAAAATATCACTGGTCGCCAATCGGTGTTAACTTGTCATCAGACTAGCACAACGTTGTAACATTAATGGATGAAAAGCCCTACCACTACATCGCCCACAGATGCTATATCACTTTTCCCAAAGATGCCACAATATTGGAAATGATTTAAATGAGATTTGGGTAGCAGACAAGTTTGGTTTACACCAGTGTGATTGGTTCAAGTGGGAATGATCTGGTGCACGATAGGGAATACCGTAAAGATAGGCTAGTGTGCATCTATCCAAATTTTAAAAACCTTGTTGATAGAGAATTACGTGCCTCTCTAGGTCCTAACAGCTTCAAACAATGCCCTTTATTGAGCTATACCCAACACTGCTCAAGTCTTTTAGGCTCACCAAATTCTGTATACGTGGGCTATTCATATAAAAGCGGAATATATGTCCACTTGCAATGTGGCTGTTTACCGCGAATCCATAAAAAGGTATTTTGATTTTAGACTAAGAATGTGATTGGGGTTAAAGTAAATAAATGTTTATTGCGGCTCCCTTTTAGACGAAAACAATCAGCCAGTACCAATCTTGATACTCGCTCGAGTACCCCCGTCAGTCCAATCAGTTCACCTCTGGGTTACGTCCGAGGTCACCTCCGAATGAGTGGCTATGAGGCTTGCAGTCCCATAGAGGAAATCACGGATCAGTACAAAAAACACGTCATTGCATCACCGACGCGTAATCGGGTGGATGCACCGCTGATCATGAGGAAACATCCGAACGTGCATCAGGGCCAGCTTCTCTCCCCATCCCGCAATCAGCAACGATTTTCGCAGATCCGTCAGTCTGCTGTCCGAACCCCTTCAGAGATGATCTCTCCATCAACAGAGCGAAAAAGTACTGTTGGCAGTCCGAATTCACCTACTCCGATTTCTGCGGAAGATGACGTCTTGAGAAAGATTGTTAGTCCCCAAAGCCTCACACATATACCTCGACCCACAGTTGTCTTGGAGGAGAATAAGGATACAACATCGACGAGAGCAGATATCCGTAAACTCGAGCAAAAGGTAAATCAACTGGAACTATCGATATATCGTTTAAATTTATTCTCTCAAAATTAGAAATATTGTTGATGAATATTAAGGAAATCGGCGTTAAGCATTCTTCAATAAGCTATTTGGAACAATCTGAGAAGAATAAACTTTTACCGTCAAGTGTCTAAGCGCTAAAATTTTGCTCTTTTAAGCTCCTATGACTTTTTGGGGCTAATTTTTTTTCGCAAGAAATATTGCTAATTAGACTTTGTCATCGTATCCGACTCAGTAACTGCACATTTTATGGTGGACAAAGCCTGTAAGCGGTACAGAAATGCATTCGACTACATTATATAACATTAAAATAAGAGTATTAAAAAATTGCCCCTTTTTCGGAAAAACCTTTCATTAATGCGAATGCTCTTTTGTTATTTATCGTCCGCTGGCATCTGGTAGAGCAAAGGATGTAATACGAATAGCGTTACCATTTGTAAGAGAGAACAAATTGATGTAGTCTATAAACGAATGCATTTGTTTGTTTCATCGTAGAAAACTTGCAATGCTAATGGCAACTCAAAGGAGAGTGCTAATGGCTCCGAGTCTAGGTCGGTAGAGGTATCCGTTGGCACCGCCACTTCTCCGCTCTCGCCACAACATTGGCGTGCCCGGCTCAACAGCCTTCGTTTTAACTTTCTTGGCTCACCACGGTTCCATCGAAAGAAGGCGACTGTTGCAAACACTCCTCCTGAAAGCCCTGTTGAGTATAACTCCCGAATGGCATTCAAAAATGCATCTCGACGCGGATCGACAGCTACCCCTGAGGTCTCACCCATGTAAGCTTGTTTGCTTATTTTATTTAGCCCATTAGGATGTCGGTGATAAATCAACCTCCACAGTCCAGATGTTTTTATTATCAGAACATGACACCGAACGCCATTATTTTTTTGACCATTTTATCTATTGCTGGGAAACTGAAAAATCGCAGTTGTCCTTAAGGCCAAAAATATCTTATTTCTGCCTTATTATGTTCAACTCAACCAACTTTTTTACTTTGTGATTCGATGCAACTATCAACCATCCTAAAATGGTTTTATTTTCTAGTCATGAAATGATCAGATAAGAAAAGCTGCGTGTCACCTACACGTGACTTTGGTAGGAAATGCCTTAAGGGGGATGCCTTATACACCTTTTCTTCTTTAATAAAAATAATTTTGTAAAGCGTTCTACCCGTTGTCTTTTTTCGCCGTTCTCACGTTATCGCCCCTCTTGCCAGTATTAACCAGTAGATGTTATACACTTAGTTGTTTAGGCTTGCAAATAATCCTAATGGATAGGTAAAAAGAATACGTTTCCAGTGACGACAATCAGCTTCCTAAGATAGATTGTCTCAGAATATAGAAAACACAAAGTTACCTTATCCTTATGTGGAATAAGGGAAACTAAAACCGATCATGTGCATGATTTTCCGAGACATACGCATTAAATTTTGCTTTCCTTTGCAACATTATAAGGAAAATTTTGAAACTAATAACTTGAAATTACTAAAAGTGACTTCTTGATTCCTTTTTACAAGCGTTTACAGTTATTAGGCTCAATGATGGGGGTATTAATGGATGGATGGATCGTTGCCCTTGAGACGCTTGTTGCCCCAAATCTCGTGAGCTACGACAAATGTTTTGTCAACCATTGACACCCTGAGTAACAAATGCTTTACCTCTATAAAATAAGAAGGAAGGTTAGTACCTTCATTAGTAAAAGTAGGCCTTTCAAAATATTGCCAAGCATCTGCCCGACGGCAAATGCCTAATTCACAAACACCACTTTTTCTATTTTTGTATTAGTAAACAGCACTTTTGAATGGAAGGTATATGCATGACTATCTACTGGTTATAAATAACTCCCCTCTTGTTGTCAGTTTACTGAGAGTTGGCATGATTTATTAATTTTAACCATCAGCTCCAGATGTTTTAATGTCTTCAAGGTCAGTGGATAGTCCGGGAGACGGCTACGTTTAATTGCGCTCCGTTTAATAACCAAGGGTGACGAAAATGTCACCTTTGAATTGGGATGGGGATATTAAATGAGGGATTGAATAAGGATATCCTTAACTCAGAACCGGTGTCTCTAGACAAAATTATGATTGAAGGCCGTACCACCATTGGCAACTGTATGATCCACCGAATAGTTCTGTTTTTGGGTCCCAGCAGTTGTAAATTAATTTCTTCTTCCCTGTTCTGAAGACTGAGTCAAAAGGCGAACAAACGGTTGAGACCAAACTGACAGCCTTCAGTTATTTTCCAGTGAATTGGATGTGGATCATATGATTTTGACATTTTCTTACTGACTGGTTGATGTTCAGCCCCTTGGGTCAGGAATAGGTTGGAGTCATAGGTGTGAAAAGTGTATAAAATTTACCCTTTGACTTAGGAGAAAAATATCTGATGATCTGTGTCCATTTTGTCAGTTTTTTGGCAACGGGTCATTTCAGATTATGATGTTATCAGTTTAGTAACCGTATTTTGCGGGTAAAGTGTAGAGCAAGGAGGTAGAGGGTTTACAGCCGCATTTGTCCAGTGTGTGACGGCCAATCCCTAAGTCACAGCCCGGTTTTTATTGTATTACAAACCGGACTCATAGCAAGTAATCAAATTAAGTGGCAATGCGGTTCTGCTATCTGGGACAGGAAAGTTTGCCACACTGGGCTACAAGCTCGAGCACATTATACATCGACTTTCAGTTTGGTGATAGTTCCTCCCGGGTTCGCTATTGGGGTCTCCCACGCAGCTCACTTTGGTAACGAAAGTTAACCACCAATTAGTCGGGTCCTCGTTTTTTCCTTAGCTACAAGTCAGTGTACTCCAAGCATGCGTTTATGGACAAAATGGGCGAATTTGCATGTCCTGTAACTCAGTCCATCTCTACGGTACATTAGAAGATTACATAGAAAAAACTGGTCGCATAAATTAGTGCTGATGTGTGACCCAATTAACGGAAGGTAAATGGGTGTAGTTAAATCAAATTGCTGGGAAGATCAACTTTATTGAATTAATCCATTTCAAGATTAATCAACTCTCAAGGCTGAGATTAACTGGGCTATCCAAGGAGTCTACCCGCCTAAAACTTAGTAATCTACTGAAATGCTTAACGGAACCCCTTGTTGATACATTTCAGCCTCAGTAATAAGTCATGGTTTGACGGATTCCTGCCTCTTAGTCTTCATAATGGCAGTTCCAAGGCAAGTCATCGGAACAATGGGAATGCCAGCGCACTCAAAGTGCCAGCCACACCGAGTACCGGTCGCCATGTCTTTCGCAGCAGTATCGGAGGTGGTCAAAAGAAGGCAGTTGCCTCACCACCACCACCGACGCCACCGCCTCCACCGATATCACCAACGAGGAATACTCCGCGGACTAGGACTCAACAACAGGCGCACCTCAACAGATTGGCTCTGTCTACAAGAAAAGCGATGGGAGCTAATAAGTCGGGCATTCCTCTCCCCATTACCGCAGTCATGCAGTCAAATGTGGGCAGCGTCTACAGTGGAGCGAGTCGGGATTATGGCTGTGGGGTGAATGTGCTGCCACCAGAGGAGACTAATCATGTGGCAATGGTAAAAGGAAGGCCATTTAACCGAGTGAAATCGGAGATAACACAGGCAAGTTATAAATAGTCACAGGATCCATTCAAATCTATCCGTTATTTGAGAATCTCAAAAAATCACTCAGAGTGCAAGATTTATTTGTTTTTCACTATGCTCTTATTCCAAACATAACGGATACCTTATAGCCATTTACAACATTAAGAAGCTCTTTCAGCATCTGGAATGTTAAGCATTTGCGATCACCATTCTTTCGGATTGTGCGTCGATGGAGGGTCTCTCCACCATCCGATGTTTTGATGGTGAGTCGGAGGTGGGTCGCGCTGACTCCACATGCATAGACCAACTGCTAAAATAGGCAAACGAATAAAGTTATTGCGCGTGTTTGTTCAAAAGAACTTTCATGTTCCTACAAATTTGTCATCCACCGGCTTTGCTCACGCCGCTTGGACAGGCGCACAACATGGGCGCTGGCTACCGCGGGAAATGATACCGCACACACACACACCTACTACCTCGTGCAGTACCATCGCGTTAACGTCTCCAACCACCATAAATTTGCCATCTGCAAAATTAAACGGCCCTGTGTTACTTCAACGCCCATGTACTTGAGTGAACTTGAAATAGTTTCTTGTTTTGTCAAACCACATGAACTCACAAGGTACTCAACTGTGTTTAACATCTCGCAATTGCTAAAGATTTTTAAAGCCTCTTAAAACCACTTTACTTAAAGCCATCTTACAAATCCTATAGAGACATGAAGTCCCGTCTACAATACTTATTCTTTCTCGCTTCCAAAAGGGAGGAAATTGTAGCCATCCATTGGATTCACATTTTCTGCTTTTGAAATAAAATGAACAGGAAGTAGGTCTTAAAATAGATCGTATTGAATAAAAAGAGTCGGATCCATAGCTAAATAAGTTTTCTTTTCCCTTTAAAGAAGGAAAATATGTTCATTGTGCTTTTCTTTCTTCTGGGAGGATATAAAATAGTTGTTGGCGTGGTAGCAATTTATGTCTATTTATAATTAAATGAAGAAATTTTCACCTTTGTTTTCCGGGAGGATGGTTAAACCGTGTCTTAAAAGGAAGTTAATTCAAACACTGGGTGGATGTAAGCAGGTGGGCCTGGATCTGCAGTTCATGATCAGCTATAGAGAAAGACCTAGTTTCCTTATTTGTGGAGGAAGTTGGGAAGCATTTATCCGTTTTCTGTTTCACAGAATTTAATTGTCAAGATTTCTTTCTGGCATAGATATCAAATGCGCATGTGTCAATTTTATCAATGTCAATATTTCAAAGTATGCCCCTTTCCTCTTCCCTATCCTCCGCCCCAATTTTTCTGACCAATGAGGACACAATTAAGCTTACCCGACCCGATGCATGCTATTCGGCTGTGTCTACTTTCCCGCCAAAAAGGCTTGGAAATATGTAATTATGTTAATGGTTATCTCTAAAGTTTCAGGGCTTAAGAGAATCCATCCATGATTGGTGGAAATTAGGCAGTGCGCCTTTGCCTTGACTACTAACCATGACGATTGACTTGCCATAAACAGTCGTTGATCGCATTCAAGATGAGTAATTAGATGAAAAACACTTTATTGACACCTACATCAACGTGCAAGTGGGAGACACGGCCCTCACCCATTTTCAGACATCAGCAGACAACAGACAAGAGGAGGCTGTCTAGACTGCCACCTTGATGACTTTCGTGTGACATCCATGTTGGACTATTTTTTCCACTGACCGATTGACTCATGGCAAGGAGCGACTTTTGTGGTTTCGTGCATCTCTAGTTCAACTCCCGTACCACTGAGCATCTCCAAACGGTCCACTCACCATTTACCACTCATCACCCACCACCCGTCTCACACTTCCCCAGTGCCCACTATTTCATCACCACATCACTATACTGTGATTTGCTCACAGGTGGAAGGTCAAAGTGCCATTTCGACTGGCATCCAACTGCTTCATACAACTCGGAGGTGTGCAAGGAAGTCTGCCTTATTCTAGGGAGATGGACAGAAGTTAACTTAGTGAACCAATGATGAAGTAGATCCTGCTCTTCCTCTTCTTCTTCTGCTGCCGGTGGTGGCGGTGGCGAATTGACCTGCTGCAAGAACCCACACGGCACTCTAGGTGGGATGGGAGAGAGATAGGGAGGGAGACGCTGCCACAACATCAGGCTCTGTCTCATCCCATCCTCATCTGTGTGCTTTGTGGCCTCCTAAAGTTACAAATCTAAGGTCCAAGGGATTAGTGTCTTTCGCTGTCATTAAGCCACGGAGGCGGTTAAGGAATGATGGACAAATGAACACGGATGTGGTTAGAACAAGGATTTTCCCCGTCTTCAAGCGCTATAGCGCTTTGTCAGGGCAGAATTCTCCAGAGGGCCTCGCCAATTTGGGAAAAGGACTGGATTGTGATGCCGTTTCTTGTAACTCTTTTGGGTTCTCATCTGCACACCAAACAAATTTGTTTCCCGGTATCTTTTGCCCAGAGGAAAAGTTTGCTCTCCATGACTTAAATTTCCACACCTTATGACGTCTCTCCTCTTATCCTAAGTTATAAGTACTCAGGCAATTTTGGACATCAAGCAATCGTAAAAAAGGACACCCTCGCATTTTATCTCCAACCCTTTACTCCATTTAGAGATGGTCTTTACAAGGCGGCATTTTTTGCCCTTCCATTTGAATGTATTTCAGTAAGAGAAAAAAATGTTGTGCGGCATACTTTCTCCTGCATAAAAATTTCGGAGAGGGAAATGTATCTGTCATTTTACCACTTAAATTATTATTAATTCAAGTGCATTTTCTTCCAAACAGTGGAATGGAATGAGTCTTGCTGTTGCCTACTTCGAATTCATTTATCTACAGGAAAAATGTAAACACGCATGAATGAAGAAGCGCTTCATCCTTGGTGATGTAAATTTACCAGTGGAAAAGCCGTTTCCTTGGATTGTTTAATACATTCCACCATCTTTTGCCTACTTTATTGTGGAAAATAACTTGTTTTGGCCTCTTTGATAACATTTAAGTAACTTAAACAAAACTGCTTAAAGCTGTTTTGCAGAAAAGGATGGCAACATAAGTCATTATTTTATCCCATATTTGGACACAATCTTTATACAAATTCCACTTTGACAAAACGCTCTGACGCTTGAAGACGGGGAAAATCCTTGTTCTAACCACATCCGTGTTCATTTGTCCATCATTCCTTAACCGCCTCCGTGGCTTAATGACAGCGAAAGACACTAATCCCTTGGACCTTAGATTTGTAACTTTAGGAGGCCACAAAGCACACAGATGAGGATGGGATGAGACAGAGCCTGATGTTGTGGCAGCGTCTCCCTCCCTATCTCTCTCCCATCCCACCTAGAGTGCCGTGTGGGTTCTTGCAGCAGGTCAATTCGCCACCGCCACCACCGGCAGCAGAAGAAGAAGAGGAAGAGCAGGATCTACTTCATCATTGGTTCACTAAGTTAACTTCTGTCCATCTCCCTAGAATAAGGCAGACTTCCTTGCACACCTCCGAGTTGTATGAAGCAGTTGGATGCCAGTCGAAATGGCACTTTGACCTTCCACCTGTGAGCAAATCACAGTATAGTGATGTGGTGATGAAATAGTGGGCACTGGGGAAGTGTGAGACGGGTGGTGGGTGATGAGTGGTAAATGGTGAGTGGACCGTTTGGAGATGCTCAGTGGTACGGGAGTTGAACTAGAGATGCACGAAACCACAAAAGTCGCTCCTTGCCATGAGTCAATCGGTCAGTGGAAAAAATAGTCCAACATGGATGTCACACGAAAGTCATCAAGGTGGCAGTCTAGACAGCCTCCTCTTGTCTGTTGTCTGCTGATGTCTGAAAATGGGTGAGGGCCGTGTCTCCCACTTGCACGTTGATGTAGGTGTCAATAAAGTGTTTTTCATCCAATTGCCAACTCCGAAAGCAAGGTCATGGCATGTCAATCCCGGCATTTTCGACAAGACAGAGACGGTGTCTCGCTTTTTTGATCTAGCTCTCTACTTGCCACGAGTTGCACCAAGCCACTCTATCGAGTTGCTTCCAAACATACCACAAAAATTTTGATATCTTTTTTTGTATCCATATATTTGTTTGTCGATCTAGAAGGCTTGACTAGGATTTTTAAAGTTCGTCAAAGATAAAGCTAATCCATTTCTCCCCAACGCGCGGAACTCTTTAATCAGTTGATCTTAAAAAGATTTTTCTGAGCACAATCTAAATTTTCTTTAATTGGTTGTACTCTTTATGACATGAAATAGAAGTACTTTTTTAGAATTTAATCGTGTAGTCCACTCTGATGAAATATATGACATCCGAGCAATATTTTTCCTCGTTTTCTGCTTCTAATTCACTTACTGAGGTGGTAAGAAAGCAGGCAATGCAAAAAAAGTTATTTATCAGTACCGCATAGAGGGACCGGGAGGGTCTAGGCGGTGATGGAAAGGCCACGCGCCATCACAAAGTTAATCCGACCTGTGGGGACAGCAAAAAATCTGCCTAGACCAAAATATCCCTAACTAGTGCCACTACCACACTTACCTCCTCCTTTTCGGCTAATGTCAAGCATTAAAAATTCATAGTGGAGACCTCCAAGGGTGAATCCTCTTCACACAATCTGACGTCCTATTTATAAAGTTCTTTTTTCCCACTTTTTTTAAATGGACGCAAATGAGGTGCCTTATCAAAATATACAGTGGTAACCAGAGCTGGTTAAGACCGTAAAGGTTTGTTTTGGTGGCTTCGGTGGTTCCCCTTACCCACATCGGACCCTACATCTCCAATTGTCCACTATTCACCTAGATTGGATTTTATTCACTTCTGCCAAAAGATAACCCTACAATTTTGTTTCTCTATCATCGGCCTACTGAGTCACAGCTAAAATATCCGGAAAAAAATCTTGGTCGTTATTAGGCCATAAAAAGGGATTTTCGTGTTGCTTACAGAGCAGAGAATGGTGAGAACGCATCTATCTGATGGTACGAGTCATTCATTTTCCCCAGGGAGCGGAAGTGAAAGGGTTAAGGAATTGTAAATTTGCCTTGAAGTTCATTTTCACCTTAGTGAAGCAGATAACTTTAGATTTGTAGCTCGATATTTGCTGCGAAAAAATTGAACTGTGATCCAATTTTTTTTTCCATCTTTGTAGTTAAATTTAGCTGTAGATGTGACCCTTTCTCTATAAATAGGAAGTTGGTTTCGAAACAATCGCTGTGACATTTGTCAAAAAAAAGCCTTTTTGGAATTCTATCCACCACCAGGCAGGCTATCCGCCCTCAGGTGCTTTGTTACAGTGCCAAGACAGAAACGGTAAAATGGAGCTTCAAAATTTCGGTAGTCACTAAAGAACATCTCTACGGAGTGACATTTATTTGACACCACTTTTCGATAGCAGACGTGATGACATCCATCAGGCTGAAGACAACCTAGTCGAATGATTCGACCGCCATTGTCACGGCTCGCTTTACATATGACGGCCATAGCAACCCCCCTTCTCTCCTCCTCCTTAGGGCCACACATTGAAGGCTTAAAAGTTGATCCTCTCGTCCTCACCTTGGGTTTCATAAGCGATAATTTATTTACCCTCTTAAAATTTGCAACTTGAATTCAAGACCTAGAATATGAAAAGTGCCGTGTCGCTTGTCAAGTTGACATTTCAGAGCCGAAGTTTTACTTGCAAAATGCAACAATTCACTGCTTTGGCAAAAGTGCGCTGTCTGTTACTGACTAGGGAAAATAAAAACAAAATCCCTAAAATTTCCCTCTTAACTGCACCCATGTGGGTTAAATGTCCAACACACTGCTGGGTAAAACAGAGGCACGATGTTTTGAAGTCATTTTAGTTGATGCTGTCCAGAGTTTATCACCTTTTAAAGGTATAAGAGGGAAAAAAGGTTTCTAATTAAACACTCTAAAAGCAGAAGCTTTCTATTGATAGCAAATTATTCAAATTCTTCCATTTTTTTAGGTCTTGCTCTCAACTCCAGGCGTAGTACACACTATCCTCTCTCCAACAAGTTTCCGGGCTGAATACCATCGAGCCGGCAGTGGGTCCAGTCTCTTGGCACGACCTGTAAAAATACAGATCGACATTGTCCGCGCCTCCACCGGTCAAGCAGCCGCTAATAATGACGGCGCGCTTGACGGTACCATCGATCGTGAACTTTACGCCGTCAGCTTTCAACTTCTCTCTGGTATGGTGTTTAGTAGCCCTGATAGGCTAGCGATGGGAATCATACGGATGGGATGCCACGTCACTCACCAGTGTAGTTAACAAGCCATCAAATCGGACACTGTTCTGCTACACAAACCCCCTCGTCCTCGATGTCCCCGTAGTCACTCGTCTGTCTTAGCCATCACAACAAAGTGTCCCATAAAATCTAGCCTTCAGTTCAGGGGCAAAATTTTGAAAAGTTGTAGACACCTCCAGTAGATTTTATTGCCTCTCCTACTGATCTAGGTGGAGGGATGTCTAGTGCCGAATGCATTTCCCAAAATCAAAGCTATTGGATCTACTCTTTCAAATATCTTCACATAGTAACTGAAAGTGGAGGTGGATTTAATAAGCCCTCTGTTTGGTGTCCGCAAGGATTCATCCTTTCCGATTTGATTCCATTCCAGTGGGATTTGTTTATCATTACCACCAAAGTAGCGCACCGAGTCATCCGCAATCACGTCACTCCAACAGAATAGCTGACATTAATGGAACCCCATGGCGTCTAGACAGTGGTCAAAAAGTTCGACGACTGTAGAGCCTGTGTAGATTGGCATACGATGAAAGGAAATATTGCTGTAACACAGTATTTTGTACAATTCGACTGCATGGATGCTTCCATGAAGCACCGTGTGGCGATGAAGGAGATCTCCAACCGAAATAACTCACGGTTGTCTACTCCTAGCTACTCAGCAGTACGGTATTTTTAACAGTCATATGCTTGTCAGAGATAACTTTAACCTCGGTGGCCCTCAGGCAAAATTTTATTGTGAAGATAATCACATACAAGTACAAAAGATTGCCATTTAGGATAGTGCAGACTGTTCTTTCTGTTTTGAAGATTCTCTGACCCCAGTGAGCTCTAATGGTATTCACAGTTAGGCTTCATTTGCGTAACTGGGTCGATATTACTAAAATACACCAAAATTTATAATATTCTATTGTTATATGGCAGATATGAAGGAATACAAAGCCGTAACGTCTCTTTTAAAGGTCCAACACGGCGGTTTAAGCGATTATGTGAACAACTTCAAGCTCCATTGCTGGCTGGATCTGGAGGTCACAACTCCAATCCCCCTCTTCGACCGTCTCCTGTGCTGGCAGTGAAACCGCGATCTTTGGATAGTGCCACTGGCAGTAATTCAAAGGCTGCCTCAAACACAGTACCACTTCCACGTACAACTGAGGACAGCAGTCAGTGGTCTTTCATCGACTCAGATGCTACAGCCGACGGCGCGGCAAGCAGTATCAGCACCCTGTGTTCACAATTTGAAGCCACCTTGGCACTAAATGACACCCAGCTGGACTTTACATCCAAGCCAACGACCGCCGGAAATAGCTGACATCGTCTACATCCAAAGTAGGTGAATTGTGCCTGAGTCCCCACTCCTGAATAATCACATTTCCCACTCCCACTGAATTACATGATTAATGAGGAATGAAAAATCCTAATCTAAAATGAGGGAGCTTAAATGCTACGTGGGGCAATGGGTCTGTCACGCGAGACTGCTCTAGGCAGCACTGCGGATTGGCTACCTGGGAGGAGAGGCATGGCCAGTCTGGTCTGGTATTGTCGTTTATTTCTCATGCCTCTGAGTAGAGACATTTTCTAGCGATTTGTGCCAGTAATTACGAACCAGAAAGCAGGTAACAGTGGGGCTTTATCAAATTTCTCACTGTCAAGTAGTACAATATACATTCGCATTTCATTCGGGTGTAGAACTGTCAGACGGTGACAGCCATCCAATCTGTACTGGCTTGTTTTAATTTTCTGGACAAGTGGATTACGTGCCTTAATAAACTCGTGCAATTTTAATATCAATATTGCAATCCGTCACATTTTTTAATAAAAATTCCGTTCCTATAAGACGATTTGCCTCTGGGAGTCAAGGGAGAACTGAGCACCAGTTGCCTCACTGCCATATCTTAACTTGCCCTACTCATTTAATTGTCTAGTGCCTAGAAGTGGTTCTAATTATTATTTGGAGGGGATTACGGAGGCTAAAGATAGGGACGCGGATGAGGGTGAGGCGGTTTCCCTCTCTTTCCTTCATCCATCCCACTTAGGTGCGTAGAATGTGCGTGGTCTCGGGCTATATTGTTGGCTTAACCTCTGACAGATTCACTGGTGCACATCTTGGTAGCTTTTGAAGAAGTGGAAAGTTTTTTTAATTCTTCTGCTTCGTCAAGCTGCATTGAGAAGTTGAACCTCAGTCATAAAAGTTGTTTACTCCTCCGCAAATAAACAGTTCATATTTAATACTTTCACTTGGACCCAAAATATCATCTTTAAGTGCTAAACAGGTTCAACGAGGATCTTCCCTTCATTTTTAAAAGTAAAGTAGACAAGCTCGGATCACCATCATTACGTATGTATGAGGGTCTCAAGGGGCTCTAAACACTTTCCAGCTACCTTCAAGTTGCAAAAAAGCAATGGAGACCCTTTTTTGTTACCTACTATAAGTAGACCCTGACGATTAAAACAAACACACCCTCACAACTCAAATTTTACTTACTCCTTTTGCAGCTTATGTGCGAACTTGATGCCATTTACTTTTTCCCCACTTCTCCGCTCAATTCGCACTAGTTATTTTGCAATCCTTCTTTTTAAATTAATCATTTTCAGCTGCAAGGCCACGTTTTTACGAAATACCTTTGGTATCTTCAAATTAATCGTTTGTAGGAACATTGGGTGTGAGACATATTAATGTAGCGTCCCGAGACTCGCTGAAGACGAAAGAAGACAAAGTACTCGGACATAATATGTATTCAGCACAGAGAAGGTGTTTGGGCTACCGGCATGGCCCAGAGGCCAACCCACCTGAGCGTGGTACAAGAAGGCAAATTCGAAAGTCCAAAAGTGGCGCCTCACCAATACCGAGGGATAAACCGACATTGCATTACATTAGGCTGACAAATTGGAAGGAAGTGGGGAGAAAATGTACGCTGTGTACTCTATGACTTTTCTTTTTCAAGATGCACACCACCATTTTATGCCTAGTTGAGTCATACCACTTGGAATTGCTGTGGTGATTGGACCTTTTGGTAAACTATGTCGGGCTGGGCTAGCAGACCTTCCTCTCCCAACCTTTACGCCTCTTAGTGAGTAGTATGTTCTTCCACACTACTCCGGCATGTTACGACTTCAGCGAAGACTTGGGGCACTACAATCATTACCCAGCCTTAAGCATAAGTAACTACAAATTCTTTGCGAAATCACATTTAATGAGATGCTGCATGACAACCCTGAAAGCTATCACAAGTGGACTGTCCAGAAGTCCATGTCTAGTTGTCACCCGGTGTCAAAACCACTTTGAAATAGTTAAAAACGGCGTTTTGTCATTTTGAAGCCAGAAAAAGATGACAGCATCCTGGATTTCAAAAATTATGAAATTCTTTTTTAAGTTTTGCAAGGAAAAAGACAAGTAATTTGATTTTTTTTCTGCAAATAATTTTCCACGGTAATTAGCAGAACTGAACTGTGAAACCGCCAAATTGAATCACTGCCAGGGGTTTACGTCGACGGATTCACCTTTAAGGCTACAAATTGCAAATTGTCGGTAACTCTCCTCCCAAAGTTGGCAAAAAAGGTATTCATCTTGGGTGTTTCCCAAGATGAACACTATCCTTTATTGGATGCAATTTTTGGACAATTAATGCACTTTCTCCGTGCCCTATGCGTGATTCATCGTGAGACCATTTTGGTCAGTGAAATGCTGTTAAATTTCCTCTGGCGTGAAGGCCTAGAAGCGTGGACACTAACATAAAATTAGTGAGGCACTCTCTAATTTAATGCATTTGGTTTGGAAGAATGAATTTCCACTTCCGCAAACACAAAAATTGGTTGTACTCACTCGGACGCCCCGTCACCCATTCTGACTACTTTTGTAACTATTTGCACACTAATGAATGGGTGCTTTGTTATTAATAAAATATTCTAGATACAATTCAAATTCTGAAATCTGCCTTTATTACTGTCCTTATTCCGCTTTGCCTTTAGGACTCCCCCGCGCTGTAAATGTTCCGCATTTAGTCTGCATGAGCATTCGGGCCTGACAAATTGAGCCGCTCTCCAGGTGTCGGTTGACAATGTCAGCACCATTACCCTAGGACTCTTGCAAACTCTGGTTTCCACCGCAATTTGGGTGACTGACTACTTCGATGGCTGTGCTTCACTTACACACACATACACACACACACGTACACAAAGCGTCCCACATTCTTTATGAAGCAAAAAACTCATCTTGGCATCCTGTGTCCTCTCCATTCGTGTCCCGGTCAACGTTTTTGCTTTTGCCTCTGATAAAGTCTCGTCGATCCTATGGATACACACACACTCGATCACTATCTATCGGTATTCTGCTCCTGCACCTTTTCCTTCTTTCCCCTCCTCAGCCTTCTCCTCTACCCCCAGCAGTACTTTAGCGTGAAAATAAAGTATTTAGAGTAATAATGTACCCTCGTTCCACGCTACTGTCCTCCATGCCTTTCAAATAATGCAAATAGCGGTGGGGTTTTGCACACTCAATAGGCGATAAGCTTTTCTTGTACTGAATGCCTTTGGCGGTCCACTTCATGAGTCCATCGTGTTTAGTTAAATACAGACATTGTAGTTAAAAGATTTGCAAGAACCAGGAGAACTTGAGTTGGGAAATAATTATCCGATGGGTGGGTTATCCACTTCCCACCTTTCGAAATTGCGAAGAATTTATTTCGTTAGGTGGGCAAGCTGGGTGACGGTATTTTAGAAGATTTTTAGTCGAAATAAATTAACAAATGTTTTCCTTCCATTGGAGTTTTTTAATGCATTTTTACTTACATAAAATTTTGATGATTTTTGTATTTGTATTTGGTTAATGTCGACTTCGAATGGAGCTGAAAGTTAGCAATAGTGTTGTCTTGGCTTCTGTCCCCCTTATTGAGTAAATTAATTCTATTTCCAGTCTTATGGCCAGATCTTTTGCCTAAGATTTGACATTTCCCCCCCCCCCAAAGGCGTTATTTTACTCGATGAAGAAATTTACCGTGGCATCGGCAGATACTACTTAAATGGTCTCAGCATCCACGCATCATCGCAGTTTGAGAATACCATCAACACTGCCATTTAAGACCCAATGCTCACCGTTGTTGTATGGTTTACTAAATGATATTTGCAGCGCACCTTAAGAATAGGTTTCTCTTTTAGTTAGTCCACATTATTTATGGGAAAATTCCAAACGAACTTGAGCAATCTACTTAATGTAGACCCAGTAAAATAGTAAATACCTAATAAAGGGTCAGATGAGAATAGCAATGCACGCATATCACCGATTTTACAGTAGGTAGTTACCTTTTATTTTCCACCGTTTTGGCAATTAGGCGCCTTATTTTCAGGACAAAAGGAGAGAGGCCCGAAGTGAAGATTAGATTATTTTTGACAAGTGAAAAATGGTTCCATCCTAAATCATAAAACAGTTTGTACTGAGACCATTAACTCACATTTTCTTCCATCTGCTATAACGTTGGTCTCACCTTCTTGGCGGGTCGTAATTCAGCTACTCAGCGCTATCATATTTGTGTAGCTTAGTATGATGTGAGTAAAGGATTAGGAGGCCAAATATGCTGGTAATAATAGCGCTAATGGAGCAAATTTTCTGGTGTAAAACCTTTCGCCATCATTTTGGAAAGTTCTCTCGCATATTTTACATTTCTACATGCATAGCTGCTATTGTAGTGGTTCGTGGTAATGATTCATTCATTCAGAGTCCTTTCTCGCCGTAGAATGTGGTTCCGTTTGGCAGTATTATTCTTCAACCATGCCAGTAGACTCACAATCCTGTTACGAGCTGGCATGCCTTACAACGATGTCGAAGGGGCGGCAGATGCTGTTTTGGTTTCATCCTAATTTAACGAATTCCTTGTTTATTAATATTCCAATTGAATAAGGACCCAAAATATGTGACCAGTTTTGAAAGCGACCTTAGTTAATGCGACTTATGTTGGCGATTGTGGATTGTGGTAAGCCTGGCCCGAATGCTATGCCCAGGCTGCCGAATGCATTAACTCAATTTGAACGTAACTAATAGGTGCCGAATACGCAGAATGATAATTACAAAAGACAGCATTATTGCTAAGACTTTATAAAAAGAGAAACAGGTTTTTCGAGAACCCATTTGATTCAAGAATAATTACTTTCGGTTCTCACAAATCCTGGAAAACCGTAAATTATAAGCAAGCAGGAAGTCCCACACGATCTTTATGAAATAAATTTCTTTTATCATTATTTGATGTATCATTAGGGCTAGCAGAAGCCACAATAAGTAAAACTTTGTTTTAGTGTTCTTAAAGACAAAATTAACTTGCATTCCTGAGATTTCAAGGCAGGGATGGAAAGAAAGCACCTGTCCCAAATTTCGGTCACTACCATGGTCTCACTGCTGCCTAGATTAAAACAGCTTTGTAAGTAAAACTTAAGTTCTGAATTTGTATACATTGAAATTGAAATTTTATGCGTATTCGAACAGTAGAGTGACTTTAATTTTGTTTGATTTGTTGGTAATATCATAAAACTTTGAAAACTCCGTTATTTGCTTTGTACATATTCTGAATATCAGCAAACAACACAAAAAAAACAAAGGTTAAATGGACAATAATTAACGAAAGGCGAAATTCAACATTTTACTCTCTTTCACATCTCTGTAAACGGCTTCTCGCAGCGCATTTGCTATGATTGAGTTGTGTTAAAATAGAGGACCGATCTATGTCTTGAAACGTTTAAAAAGCAAAAATAATTATTAATCTGAAGACATTAAGTAGCATTTATTGTAATCAATAAATGAACTTGGAACAATGTAAGCCACCCCCGATGACCTAGCAAGCGATTATTGGTTAACGGCGCTGTTATTGAATTGCGCCCATCAAACTGCGGATGATGAGGAACACAAATAAACTTTTCAATGGTGAAATCGACGGATACGAGTGTGCGATTTATTGTTTCGTTACCTTCTCTGATCATTACGCAGTGCGAAAGATATGTTTGTGGAACTAGCACTTTTCGCTTCATTTTAATAGGTTTGAACCACTGCCTACTTTAAAACAAAGCCCTAGTCTTATTTGATTTTTTGGAGGGTCTAATTTTTATAAAGTGTATTTTTTGTCTAGGCTTGTTGGCGCCGCCTGAATGTTATTTGTTTCATTGTGTTTGACATTATGGGTACCACTGTAAATATATACTCCTGGTTTTTAGACAAAGGCTAAATTTATTAATTGGCGGCTTTGCAATGATAAAGATGGTTTTACAAATGGAAATTTAGAAAAAATCATGCATTTATATCCAGTTTTTGGTTATTTTTTGCGTCTATTACAATTATTGTTGAATGTTTTGCATCAATTTACATTATGGACCTAAAATCCCTTAGGCTAAGTTTGCTTGCCATTGTACACGTAATAAATATCACGCCGCCTTTAAAAATTTAACTTTATGCACTGGAATACGCCTTTTGTTTTCCTGATTTTGCGTCTGTATTTATAAACCACTGCTTTTAATGCGATGATAGTCGAAGTGATTATGAAATTTCGCCACTGATAAACTAGACTACGTCCAGTACTTTATGCAAACATTTTATTTTTATAAAATAAGGAGGTAAGTAAAAATGGAAGTTTAGATGTCTTTATTTTCTTAAGTATTCTTTTTACAGTGACACGGGATCAATTAATCAGAATTAGAAGTGTATTTAATGATCTAAAAGATGGCAGAAATGTACTGAACTTTCAAAAAATCATTGATCTTCTTGGTCATTACGCCCCAGATGCGGTATTAAAGGTGTGTCATTTAGGATAATTTCTAATCAACTTCATAGCGATTTTTCTTTTATCCTGATCAAACTCCTACCGATGTAACGCTAGATGTGTTTAGCCGATTCCTGCGGTTTCTCTTAAATGGAACCAGGAGAGACAAGATAAGAGGTACTTTTTCATTTTTCTCTGTTCCTCTTTGAAATTAGCTCTTTGCCGTTACTACACTTATGGTCAGTCCTATGTGAGCATGGACGCACTTAAAGATATTATTGAACAGGAGGAGTGGTCAATGGACAAATTGAGTTTGTCAAACAAAAGAGCAAGTTTATTTATTTTTTTAAATTTTTTAACTGATATATTTAGGATGTACTTTCCTGCGATCAGTTGATCAAATATTTCTCACAGAGTCCGGAGGCCACGAACATGTCTACATGGCTGTTAAGCTCAAGACTTACTCTAGCGTCAAGTGTACTAAATCTTCCATCAAAATCACACATAATGTCTCTCTCTACTGGAAGTAAGTCGGTTCAAATGAAGTCGACTTAAAAGTTGATAAAGAAACTCTTAGAGCAGTGTGTTTTGAATTCAAGCGCATTGCTACTCGTGACCCGTACTTGATCAGCCAATCGTCTTTCCGCGATAGTCTTACTGCTATTTTTCCTGATCCTTTCATAGCTGGTAAAATGTTTTCTTTGCTAAAAATTCACGTGTTTATAGGTCTTTTCAAGTTTTTTGACATCAACAATGATGGATACATTGATGAAATGGAATTTTACAGGGGGATCGCCTTTTTACCCCACGCAAATGAAGCAGATTCCATAAGACGTATGTGTATACTGTTGTTTTTCCTTGAGTTTATTTAAACTTTTTTTCTGTGGCTGATTTTATCCCAAGCAAATAATTGGTTAATTTAAAATAAGGCCTTGATTGACAACTAAGAAAGTTTGGTTATGGCATTGTCATGGGGCACAGACGGACCTTTATGCATCAAGCATTTAATATGCACCTACGACAAATAGGCTCAAGGGGCGTATTTAGCTAGTTGGTTTTACTAACCTATATACTTTTTTACTTTATCTTAAGGTGTTTTTCAGATGTTTTCCTCACGATCTCAAGCCGAGGTGACTTTTAATTTCAACGACGCTGATTTTATCCTTCGACACTTTGTTCCATCACGTGTATGTTTTACCATCTATTACCTGTCATTCTAAGTGCTTTCAAATCCAACCCACTTTATAATCTTGCCAACTTGAGCCCTCTTCACTCATTATGAAATCATAGATTAGTCATTTTTATGAATGGGCTACAAGAAGATGACATTTTACTAATACTGAATCTTGTTATTCTTTACAGATTCGAAAGGAAACTTCTTGCAAAATCTCCGACATTGTGAGTTGGTAAACTTAAAAACCTGGCCTATTCTGTCAGGGAAATTTATTAATTCACTATCACCGGGACAAATCTTAGGTAGATGCATTTCTGTCAACTGTGACTTTCACTACTACTAACATCGGAGGTGTAAGTAGTATGTCTCGCCCTGCATTTTTTAGGGGAAATGCACCTCGCTATCTAAATTCTCTGCTTGGGCTGAAAACAATCCAGCATTTCTGCATTTGATCGAATTTATAAAAGCAGTAGGTCTTATGATCTCATTCTTTCATTCCTATCGTTAATTTTTCATATTCATATTTTATTCGTTAATAATCATAGTATGTGAAAGCCGAACTTTTATCCTTAGTCAATGCATATCGTTTTTGGATTGCCTCTCCCTCCCTCGGAGTCGGAGACAAGTAAGATCATCATGTAAGCTGTTGGATTTCTCTCTTGGCAACATTGTCGACATTTTTTCAGACATGTTTTCACTGCAAAAGAAGTGCGCTTTGTTTTCAGGTTATGGCTGCACTACGTTATCGTACAACAGTCCAAACAAGGAAGTCAGTGGTTTGTTGTCTCTTCAAAGTATTGGCCATCCTTAGCCGCACAAGGAAACAAAGCGGTAAGGCTTTATTTAACCCATCTACGTGACTTCATTGAATTGTAAGTTAGTGCCATCAAAGTCACTCAAAGCGGCAGGCACTCTACTCGACTAAAGTGGTCCCTTTGGGCTCTACCATGTATTAATCCATGCATAGTAACTTTAAAAGCTAGTTTGCACTGCTATATATGTCTTGCTTGTGAAGACTATCATAGCAAAAATCTAAACCTCATGTTGACTTTTCTCAGGCCCTGAAACTATCCAACCAGATGGAAAAGCCCGACCCCTATCATCCCATTTCGTTGTACAAGAAGTTGTTTACTTCAACCTCAACCCCTACCGCGCGAGCATCACCGAGACGTACCTCGTCAACTGATAGAATGCGAAGCCTTAGCTTTGCAGAGGGGCTAAATTCTAGGGTACTGGAAAAATCGGTGCATCATCGGGAACCCCTGCAACGACTCTTCAAATACAAGCTTACTCACCGCGAGATAAAAGCCGAAAAGAAAACAAGTAGAGGTATTTACCGACAAAACCAACGACGTCGGCGCAGCAGCAATGTCAATAATTCGGTAAATTTGACCTTTGAAGATGATGGTACTCCCTCCGCTAATAATGCAAAGTCATCGGA
This sequence comes from Echinococcus multilocularis, assembly GCA_000469725.3. Classification (NCBI taxonomy): domain Eukaryota; kingdom Metazoa; phylum Platyhelminthes; class Cestoda; order Cyclophyllidea; family Taeniidae; genus Echinococcus; species Echinococcus multilocularis. The sequence goes on along the minus strand of LN902842.1, from coordinate 1,286,443 downwards.
GGAATCTCAGGTATCTAAATTATATACAAAATATGAGATTATCACATTAACTCATAATTTTACGTCAACTTTTTTTTCCTAATCTCTCATTTTGCTAGACGCTTCTTCCATCTCCAGACACTTTGTAATTGATTCCACGCTTAGAATAGGCGAAAGAAGGAAATACACACAAAGCTGCCATCATTTACATCTTTACTGTCTTTTGGCTATCTTAGTGAATTTTCTTCCTATATTTGTAGCAATTTGGTGGTAGCTCCCAAGCATCAGGGTGTTATAATGCTATAAACAATTTCGCTGGGTTTGACTGGAGCACAAAGTGTCTCCTTCTAGGAAATTTGTGCATATCTGGATTACCTTCGAGCATCTCACCGTCTGTTTCAGCCAAAAACCAAAACACCTAAAGTGAGTGTGGGCATGAATGCAACAACCCAAAACACCCACATCGCGGTGGACAAACGACTTGCGGAACGAATGCAAGGTTGGAGTGGCATAAACACCAACGGCATTGGTATCAGTGACAATGGTCAATTAATGCCCAGTTACCTGGTTCTCTACACACTAGCATATAATGCTTCAAAAGAGGAGGTGCTGGAAATGCATCCCCTAGAAATCGGTGTTCGCTGGACCACAGGAAGCAAACCCAAAGTCTCACCTACCATAGGTATTATCACTGACACTGGGGTACCCAAAAATCCCCACTTTTGTGAGTGTCCGTTCACACCAGCCCATAGTGGAACCGATGCAATAGCAATACCAAGTAAGATCGCTTGTCAGCTTGCCAATCTAGTTTTTAGCATTTTGCCTTCTACCTTAACGCCAGTAGTAAAGTATTCTTGAAAACTTTGTTAATTAAATTTGAAATTATTAAAAACTTGTGTGGTGCATTTTAGGTGGGAAAAAATCGTCTATAATGAAACGCTTAGTCAGTTCGAATGAGAAGCCTCGTCTCGATCCAGGTACGCAACTCTTTTTTTCCGACAAGATCTCTTATGTGAAAGACATGCTAAATCTACATTGAATCCGTGTGTTAAATATCTTGAATTCCTCCCAATTCTAAGTGTAGTATCAATAGGAATTCCGTGAGAAGGTTTGACAAGTCTTAAAAAGTAATTTGTATTTGCCCTCCAACAGCATGGGGAGAGCACAAGCCTTCAAAATCCATCAACTCCAGTGTCCCAATGCGTAGCATTTCCATGCCTGGAGCAAATTGGTCCAATTCCAACCGTAATTGCATCCATGTCCCTCCAGAAAGGCTTTCAGAGCAATCACTGCGTTTTGTTTTTTCGCGATGTCACACGGTTTCGGAGGTATGTGAAGCCATCAGCAAGAAGTTCGGCGATTACCGCAACCGCGACCTCACACCCGACAACTATCGTGTATGGTTTATTAAAGCCTCCAAACCAGCTTTTGCATCCCATCAAAGGCCAAAATTGAGCCAGATCACAAAGACCGGAGGATCCTCCAGCTCTAACGGCACCATCAATAACGACGAGAAGGATAGTGGCATCTCTAATAGCAATCTACTGGCCAAACAAACATGCTTGGTTCCAGTTGATCTCAAAGCGATTGGAAGTCACCAGCTCAGTAGATTTTTGGCTGATCAAGATCCACTGGCTCAGCATTACACAGAGCTCTTTGATCCCTATGAAAAGTGCTCTAGAAAGTTTGAATTTGTTGTTGAATGTAGGTTTGCCCATTTTCTTTCCCCTATTTTTACTTGTTTCATTTATAGGCCTATACCAATTTTACTTTTGGCCACTGGGACAATGTCCAAGCAAAGGTGAGGCTCAGTTACACAACTCTTTGATAGTCTTTATTTCTTAGAATTAACTGGTTCATTTGTCGGTCTCAAAAACATGGGCAACACATGTTACTTCAATTCGGTGATTCAGTGTCTCCAAAAGACACCACATCTTGAGCACCTGATCATGCCGTATCTTACATCACAAACAAAGTAACAGTGGCAGTCGGTTTTTATCCACTTTCTTGTCATAGACTAGCTAATGAATACAAAAAACTCCTCGACCAAATGGCTAGAGAAAGCTTGGTGAATCCTCGGAGTTTATGGGTAAGTTGACTGAAGTTGGGTGGATATTGTCACTTGTTATTTCTCATGCATGTCTATATTAATTTCCTTTCAGCATACTTTTGTCCAAAAGGCGCCCACTTTCAGTTCTTTTGTGCAACAGGATGCACATGAATTTCTTATTATATTTCTCGACTTATTGAATGAGGAATTGAAACAGAAGAATTCCTCGTCCAAAGTTTGTGCTCTTAATCCCCACGATAGGCGGAAAAAAAGCATCATAAATAAATGTATTACTGCTGAAAAGGTAGGTTTACTTTTTACCTCAATGGATTTTATTCATTTTATACGACTTTAAATAATAGGCATGGAGAACATTCTGTGCAGAAAATGACTCCCCCATTACCGATGTATTTTATGGGCTCTGCGAATCACGATGCCGATTCGAGGGATGCTGCCACAAGTCGTCGTCTTTTGATCCCTTTGCAAGTCTAACTCTACCCCTTCCAAATGATGAAGATCATTTCATCATTCTCACTGGTTGGTTTCCTTCCTGAAGAAAGTGTTAGCCACTTAAACTGCCTCAATTTAAGTGCGATTTTACTTTTTTACAGTTGTCCCTTCCTATAAAGCAGTGCCGGAGGTAATCAGACTTGAAAGTGTCTATCCCATTACTTTGAACTTCATTCTTCGGGAGGTCTCTCGACGATACAAGTGCTCGTCAAATCAAGTCTTCTTGGCACTGAATAATAATAAAGTACTGACGGTAAATAGCTCTCAGGTCTTTTGACAATGACAAAGTCGGATTTTACTGATTCGTGAAATTTAATTTCTCGATACTATCAAATGTGACTTAACTCCACATATTTTCAGATAGATTAGGAAGTTCCTACGGACTTATGACAAATTCTAGCAGTGACCTACCCCAGTTCAAGATGAGGAGTACTGATTGTCGCCCTCAATCTAGTTACCATGCTATTAATTCTTCCTTTTGCTTAACCTAGCGTCTTTCGCACTCTTCTACGGAAAACGTGAGTTATTTGTTACTACATTTACATTTTAAGCTGCTTTAGAAGTCGAAATTTTTTAATGTGATTGACTGATACTTTTATATCTCTTTCCTTTTAACAAAAACTACAGGTGGAAGTTAATAACAAATCTGATTACTGGGCATTTATTCTCCCTTCGCGTAAATCAGGTAGGGTTTTTGACCAACTAGGTAAGAAGGTGTAACTCACCATCCTGACCCCCTTAATTAATCTTCTTGTGAATTTTTCTTACTTATTACCAGGCTCGTCATCAGGCAGAGAGGTGATGGTCATTGTACAAAATCGGATACTAGTAGGTGCTTCCCTCATGTCACATTCTCCACTGAGAAAGGGATAAGGACCTTGCATCTGTTTCGCTTTAAGTTTCCTTCCCAATCGCCTCTTTTGGAAGAGACCGCAATTCAACGCGAGCTACTTGGGTCCCCAATTGTGCTTCCATTATCTTCCAGTACCACAAATAGGGAGCTTTACGATACCGTGGAAAAGTGCATCAGTCGGTATCATCAATCCAGTAAGAGGGTGGAACTACATGACTGCTGCCTTAAGACCGCCAGCCATCTCAATGCTGATGGAACCAGAATGTGTTCGGTTCTAAAGTTCAGGCAAGCTTTACCTACCCATTGCTTCCGGTGTGTGATCAAGAATGGGATTAGTTGAGATATATGTTATATGGAGAAAATTGGTTTCAAATGGAATAAGATCATTGGATAGCAGTCGTTGCCGCACCTTCATTATAGTATCTATGCTCAAAACTTACTCTTTTAAATGAAATTCGCTGCACAGTGCGCAGCTTAGTTGGTGAAGGGTGTGTACAGGTACTCCCTTTCATCTGTATCATCTACTCTTGGTGCTGTTTGACCTTGAATTTCATACATACTGCGTAATAACTGTCACAAGTGTCTCCTTTTATCAGTAGAGCTAATGTTTGCAAATAAGGGTTGGCATTTATCGAAGACCTATCAAATTATGCCTACTTCTGCCTTTGATAAGTAAACCACATGCTAGCATGAATGTACGTGAATTTATTACTAACAATTGGCAAAAGTGGCTGCTGTGTTTGTCATGTTTCTTAGACAAAAAAGTGCGGATCTTATTTCCCCCCATCGAATATTCAACTAAACTACGTTAACTTAAATTTGGTACCACATTTAATGGCTATAAAATACCGACTACTAATAGTATTTAAGTAAATGATTTCCAAATCCAGGGATGTCAAAAACCATTCAGATATTTTTCATTTTACAGTAAATCCGACGATGGAAAATATATTTTCGAACTCAAACAGGCAGAAAAGCACTTTTGGAAGTGTTCAAAATGTCGCTGGCCAAAGTAGGTCACTACTTTTACGAGCCATTATCTGACAGAATGTCTTGTTGACGCGATTGTTGTCTTCTCCAATCTGATGCAGACACTCGGTTTTATTATCTCTTTTATGCTAATTAGTGTCTAATTTGATTTCCATTTGGCATGGCTTAGTAGACTTATGCTCAGACAAATTAATTCAGCAGACGTAACCTTCTTTTGTGAACAGAATGTGTCGCGGTTGCTCGATTCCATGCAACTCAAAGAGGGTAAATTTGCGACCAACTGAAAATGACTGTATCTATATTGCCGCTGATTGGAATTTGGCTGCATTTATCAATGAATATCAACAGACTCAGGAGGTGGTAGGTGTTGTAATGTTAAGTAGCCCTTCTCTTGCCTAGGAACGGAAGGTCATTGACACTCCAGATTTGGACGCAGCTAAAGCAATCCAACTGACCAGTCTTCTTCAAAACTTTTTCAAAGAAGAATCTGTTAACAAATGTGATAGTATTTTGTGCGAAGAATGTCAACAAAGGAAGTGCTTTACTATGTCCACTATGATACGTGAACTGCCTGATGTACTTGTAAGCAATTCCTTAACCGTAACCTTTTTTTAAGAAAAACTGTAGACTTGTTTTGCTCTCCGAAGTCAAATAGGTGGAGTTGGTGGGAAAAAATGCTTGTGCAGTGGGTGTGCTAAAGCACACGATTACATTCAGATGCAATTTTTTTAATTTTTTGTGAGGCACGGTTGATAGAAGCAATAACAGAGCTAGTAGGATAACTTGGTAGTTGGAATCTGAGGTGTCTCGCTTGAAAAAAAAATCTAATCACCCAAGTTAATACTACTGTAAGCCAGTGGAACAGCTAGCTTTAACGCTTGAATTTTCCGAAGTGAACTTTGATGGAGGAATAGACAATTTTGTCTCCTTCCATGCAACTTTGTGATCAAGCTGACAACAGAACCGTAGAGTCCGATTTTATGCATTTTTTTAAATTTAATTAGTTGGGTAACTACGGCTTTCACTAATCTTCGTAAGGGAAATGGACTGCTAAACTCTTGTTCTGTTTAGTTGATCTCCATAAAGAGGTTCCATGCAACCGGTCGCGGATGGCGCAAGTCCTCAGAGCTGGTTGACTTTCCTCTCACCGCACTGGATATGCGGGCTTACCTCTCGAAGGAAGCCAAGTGTGAAAACACCCTATACGACCTCTACGCGGTGGTGAATCATATGGGCAAGTTGGACGAAGGCCATTACTACGCCTCCATCCGTATTGAGGATGGACGCTGGTTCCGTGTCAATGACACGCAGTACTCCGTACGTCACCATGCTGCTAATTTAGTTGTCGGGGTCATACTTTTAAAGCATTTATGAAATACTTTGATTTTCTTTTCGTGAGAGTGGTGTTACTTACTTGTAACAAAGACATTTCAACGCGCTATCAATAATTTCAATGCCTAAAAAATGTTAACAAATAAGCAAGAGGTTATACTCATCCTAGACAACGAAGGTTTCGAAAATGATTGGGATGGATGACGTTATTAGCGAAGATCCGTAGAGTGGTATACGCGGGTAGAACAACTACCATTCCGCCATTGTGCCCAGCCTTTGAATCGGTTTTGCGTCATGAAGAGTGTGAAAATATGGCGTAGAGATATCAACCACGTCTTGAATATGATGTAAAACCCATGCTCCTATTGCCTGCCACCTATGATATATTCTGGAAATAGGTCCTATTAGATGCGCATTACTACGTGTTTTACACAGCAGCCGTAATGAAATGTAAAGGCTCTAGCTCCTGCTTCTTGATTCTCAACCACATCAAGTCTGGATGTTAGTTCACATACAAAGTAAAAAGGGTGTATCCTCTGTCATCTCTCCACCCACCACCCATTAGTACGCCTACTACATGACTCCATTTGCGGTATTACGAGTATCATGAGGAAATGGAGCCTCCCAGCCATAGCTGTACTGCGCTTAAGTTAATTAATACCACCCTAATTCGGTAGTCATGTGGGGTGACGTTTTGACAATATAAAATCTCGTGAAAAGGCATTCATCAATTACTCCGAAAGAGTGATGATACCACATATTGGCAAACTCTCTTCACAAAAGACAATGGATGCCTCAGCTGTCAAATGGTCCAAATTTTTACATTGACATTCGGACATGCATCGAGGTGCCATTTCCGTCAACGCACTCGTCGTGTAGAGAGGGTCGAACTGTCAACATTCCTCTTGGTTCCAATTCAAGGCAAATTTAGTCAGAGATACTTTCCGAGAAAAGTGTGCTGTAAAACCACACCACTTTTCGTGTCATTATGGATAGCCTCTAACAATTTCTACTCGCAGAAATGCACAAGAAACCGATTTAGCCTTGAGTCATCTTACCTCACTCTTTGCCTCCCTTTCAACACTTTCTAGGAAGTTAGAAAGGAGAGCGTGGTCACACCGGACGCCTACATTCTCTTCTATCAACGACGCCAAAGTGGTTGTTAATACTTCCAGATGTACTGAATTGAGGCTACTTTTGGATACTCCTATCCACGCTCAAAGTATACTTTAGTATTATCATTCATTAAAACCCGCTTTTTTATTCCAAAAAGAAAGAGGGGAACAGAAAATACGTTTACTGATGCAGTAAATGTAATCAAAAATTATCAAAGTCGATAAATGATAGGTAAGATATGAATGGGAGCCACTGTTATTCCTTTTTCTTTTTGTACAGACATCCGTGTGTCGGTTAGGTGGCAGTGAAGTCAAAATGTTAAAGGGTGCTGAGAAAATTGCTCATATCACAGTCAACTGCAGCAGCATTAAGGCATATTTGGTGGAATGTGTAGTTGTGCTATTCTTTTTTTGTCTGCGCAAAAGCAGACAGTCTAGGTGGTGTACGTGAGTGCCGGTACTAATTTTCTCTTGAGTAGAAAGACTTGTAGAGCAAATCCAGGTTTCACAATGTTTAGGTGGGAGATGCACGCTTTGCTTGAAGGTTCGATCCAACCGATTTTGATCGTGTCGCCGATATTGTTGGGACTTTTGATGGTCTTGGGATACGTGAACCCTCTGCAGGCACCCTCGCTACCGAGGCGCGTCGAGTTTGTACCGATCTGGTGGGCGGTGCCACCTTCTGAGACTCTCGATCTGGTTTAGCAGTAGGCGTAGAAGCTTTCACAACTCCAGATTCATCCTCTGGAGGGACAACCTTCTTTGTTGTGGTGACTGAGTTGCGTCGCTTCACATTAGATGTTTGGTTGATCTCCGTATGGAAGTGATTTTGTTGTGGCTGTTGCCTCTTTAGCGATGTTGCTGGAGGGGAAACGATCTTCGGTGCAGTAGGATTTCTTGGCACATTAGAAGATAGACGCTCCCAAACATTCATTTTTGATGAGTCCACATCCTGTCGAGTTCGAGTACCAGCACTAGGTGCCGGTGCAAGATGAGAGGTTGACTTTGCACGTTTATCAGCGTTCAGTGTAGTGATTCGACTCGATTGAGTCCCAGTAGGTTTGGCTGTGCGTTTGACAGAGAATGGACCACTGAGAGAAACTGTGGACCTGGAAAACTTACCCAGATTGGGTTTGGGTGCATTTTCAATTAAGGCGAGGTTGTGGGTAGATGTAGCCTTCTGGCGGTTGATGGAGTACGCACTGGATGAGCTGGAGATTCGGTGGGTAACAGAATTAGGACCCGGTTTGTAGGGAGAGGGAAGTGGGTTGGGCTTTAACCTTGCCTTTACCGGAGTTTCATCCAAAGTAGGCTCCTTAATCGTAAGAGGTTTCACTTCCGCATCAAATCCACTGACAACCTACACGGATAATAAAAAGAGACGCTAACTCAGTAACAAGATGCTACGATGCGAGCAAATACCTTTAGATGTTGGTTGTGTCCAAGAATTACCCTTGATGACACCATCCTTGATCAAAATTTAACGCATTCTTTGTCAATCTACATAATATAATGCCAGTTGAATTGACCAATCAAAATTGCGCTTTAATGATGGTGGCTGTGGAAACATTGCACTTATAAGGCCAGATTTGATTGTGTTTGAATAAAGATGTTGGCGTTGGAGACACAATTAAAAGCTACTAATATTTATGTACCGCGCCTGTATGGTGAATAATAATTAGCCCCTGTTTGTTCTTTGTCAACAAGCTTCAACCAATAAATGACCTGTGCAGTTACAAGTGATGTGCCAACCTGATCAATTACTGGAATCAGTGGAAGATCCTCAATGCTGGAAGTGGTGGATGCGAGGACGGCAGCATTTGACTCCTCGTTTTGAGCAAACAAAGTCTCCTTCTGCGCCTCCTTTATTTGAATAAAATTGTCTATTTGGTCCGTTAAACACGTTTTTGAAATTTTAGCGAGCTGCGGTTTATCCGTCGTCTAAAAAATCGGCAAATTTTACATTCGTTGGGGTAAAACAATTATCAGGAACACTTCTTTCTATTTACTCCTAAGCATTAATTATATGTGATAGTACAGCATTCTTTCAAAACTCTCGTGGGTAGAATCAAGCCCTGCCCACTTGAGGAGGAAAAGAACTTTAAACCGGCACAAGTGATGCGTTTTACAAATAGCTATACCCCACAAGATCGAAACGATGGAAACCCACCTGACTTATTACTGGGGTCAAAGCAACATCTTCAATGCTGGAAGTGGATGAGAGTTGCTTCACTTCGCTACCCCTTTCATTCCTCTCTGACTTCACCGACCCTTCTACTACCTTGGAACAATTATGAGCGAGGTTGCACTTCGATGATGATTTATGAATCACTTCAGCGGTAGTGTAGACCACTTCCCTTCCCTTCTTTGTCACCTGGAGGTTTCCTTCACCCAGAAGAGGACCATGCACCTCACCCATTCCCACCGACTGTTTCCTGTTACCAGAAACTGCACTAACAAGACTTGCTGTGTTGGTAGTATCCAACACTGCCTCTTCCGTTGAGCGTGAATGTTCTTTCTTGAATTGGAAACGCTTGTCCGTTGTTGATGGGCTGTCTACGGTAAAAGGAGAAATATTTGACCTTTCAATCAAAAGTGGATGCTCTAGTTTAGAAAGGATGCGATGCTGATTGATGTTATAGGGGGTATTCATAGGAAGCGCTTGTGGAATCTTTTCCGAAGAGTTAATTTATCCAAACGTCTTTCATTTCAAACCGAGAATTTCATTTCTTTAAGTTTTTCAATGGAATAATACTGCAATGATACCACAGTTGCCTGTAAACCTCAAGTGTTTCCTGCCTCTACTATCCGGTGTACGCCTTTGGCCAATCCAGACAGTGATAGTGGTGATGAAGGTATTGGTAACGATGGTGGAAGTTATCCTGTGAACAGCCACATAGTAGTAAGATATTTAATTGGATGATGCCAACGTTCCATAGACGCGCAGCTGCACTTCTCCACGTCAGAGGAAGTCGTCTTCGTGGTGGTTCTATTCTAGTTCACTAGGACTGCAGTCACTTCTTTCAGACGCATAGCTTACGATAAAAATGGGTGGAAAGATTTCCTGGATAGTCATTACGCGTAGCGGAACCCAAGTGCAGCAGTTTGTCCGTGGACGAAGTTTAAAGGAGACCCACAGCAGAGGAATAATGTGGAAGCAGATTGACAGCCATAGCGAAGAGTCTCCCTTTGTCAAAGCGACTTTCCAGGTAACAGTTGGCCGTTGTAGATGTTAGTATAAATGCAAATAGGATGAAGAACTGAGTGGAAAAGGTAATTGCTCATCATCCTGTGATGGACACTAAGTAGTCCCTATTTGACTTGGATTACCCTCGCCTGACTCGAGGATAGCCATGGTAACGGCTATAAAACTCATTCCTCATCCGAAACGGATTTGCACATAGATACACACACACAGATACCTGTAGCTATGGGTACTTGCTTAAGCACCACCAGGAAAAGTCAAAATTTAGGGTCCGAGGCTCAGCATGTACACATGCGCTCGCATCTTGCACATCCATGTCACTTTTGAAGGTGCACGCGGCATGATATAGCACAGTGGTTAGTATTCTGTGCTAATCGCTTTAAGTCTGACAAGTAATTGCTTCTATGGCAGCAGATCTGCCATTGGTGAGCGTCAGCTCGGGTAGAAAACCATCAACTAGTTCTACACATATGTCTGTCTTAAGCGGCCTTGGCACCCAAATTGTGCGCTTAAGTCCTCACCAGACGCTAATATGTGCGAAATGACAGGCAAAAGCCATTATTCGTCCTAATCAAAAGGAAAAAAAGAATCCTCGCCGTCTAGAACGTACTTCATGAGCCAGAAATAATCCAACCCAAGGGGGATGAAAGTTTTAGTTAAATTGTCAGAGCGACTGAAAAACTGGTGAAAAAGTATTTTCCCAATATATAAAATCTGTGGCATATGGAAATAACCCCATTTTTGACTTCATTTCCATAAATTATCTCCTATCTTCCACTAAAATTATGCGTGTAAACGTGGGCAAGAATGGACGAACAGACAAGCAAATGCATGGGAATGGATCTTTAAATATTTTCCCCCTTCAGTGTAAAAAAGGCAAGATTAGTTGTGGTGCCATGAAAATGCCTGCTAGGTTAACCTCGATCGGCCACTGCATTAAGGACACACACAGAGAGAGAGAAGAAAGGACGCCGTTAGATAAAACTAAGCGCAGTTTTCAAGTGGTCAGCGAAGTGGACGCAAGTAACTGCGCTGTTGCATCAAAATACACTTTTTAATTCTCAGTTAGCAGAAACCTCCGAATACGCCGCAAGAGAACGAGTAAACTGAGAATAGGGGACCAGTTCACGAGTGGATGACCGCAAATTTACAGGGAAGTACATGAAAATATTTACTTTGAATGAAGGTCCTCCGGGTAAAATATTCGAACTGTAAAAACACACTGAGAATTTAAAATGTAAAAATTAACTTACTAGGCTGTTGTACCTTCCTGCATTCGTCATATTTTTGCAAAAAGTGGTCCAACGTATCCCAGCCTCCACCAACACGCACCATGACGTGACTTCGAAGAATCTGACCAAGATGAAAACGAAAAAGGTGAGAAAAAATGCAGCGTGATTGTAAATTTTGCCCACTTAACCTAAATTCCAAATGTCGGCACGTACATCGCGGACACGACTAGTCGTCCTTTTACCCTACCTGGTAAGGTCTTTCCGAAAGAGTTGCCTGTTTGTCTAACAAAGATGGAACCACGCACAAGAATTGAAATGACTGGGAAATTAAAAAGCAAAATTAAATGAATGCGAACAAATTTGGGGACGCCTGAGTGAGTGATTCGATTTAGTCCGCTGTGAGGACGTGCCAAGCGCCCCCGACTGTCCATATTTATTACAAAGCACAGACATGCGACAAAAGCATTTTGGTCTTATTCAGTGTACCACCTTCTTCCCACGTTCAACTAACTCTCAGTTCATTGAATGCCAGTTGGATCTCATAGATCTGGGGTTTGAGGTTGTCCGCCTTGCTGGTTCCCGTATAACCCACCTTCAAAGGTGACAGTAGTGGCCATCACCAAGTCTGTTCCACAGAACTCCGTAAAGGTGCGCCAGTAGAACAGCCGGTCCAAGAATAACGCAATTCACAGATGCTCCATCAAGTTGAGGAAGTCTTTCCATCCTTAGTCATGAAGAGTTGCGAGCCGTCATTGCTTAAGGTGATGTGAGACTTACGTGTCGAGAACATGCTTTGGTATCACTGGTAATGACTTAGTTCGTCTACATCCACGTTACCAGGTAAAGACATTGATAAAGTTAAGCAGGTGGGTCCTACCCACATGCACTAACAGGTGACAACCAGCCGCAGACACCGCCAGCACGGTGTTCGACGCTTCTTTCACATGAGTACTAAACTCGCACCGTCTTTTAGGCTGTCTGCAAATTTGTAGCGAAATGCAATTTTAAAATGCAAAGTTAAACAAACTATCACACCATCAGCTACTCTACAACAATTCACTCATTACTCATGCTACTCTTGTGAAACATGCTTTCTTTGTTTGCGTGCATGTGTGAATGTTAAACCGAAAACGTAATTTTTCACTTGCTAAAAGTCAAATATAACTATGGCAGAGCTCTGTCTCCCTTGAGTAATCCAGGCGAAATTTTTTATTTTGAAACCCTCGGTTCGAAGAAAGTCCACTTAAAAGACAGTACAAGCCGTCACACTTCCTCGAAACCCATTCATGAGAAGAATAGCGCCTCATGTTCTGCATTCCCATGATCAAATTTCTCCAGGCTGGAAATGATGACCACACTTTCTTGGGCCACTGCTTTGACGGCTAGAAGTAGACTCGTTAAAGGTAAAGTCGTCTATGGGATTGGATTACGAGCTCCTGAAGAGTTTGTGCGTGATACGAAGCATAGAACGACACTTCTGGGAATTTGAAGAGAAGAAACAAAGCATCTTACATATTGCTATATAGGATGGAAGGTGACTTACACGAACAAAGATTTGCGTACTCTTATCACCGAAAAGATAGCGTCCCTCACTCAATCGAATCATGGGAAAGGTCTGTTCACACGTGCATTGGGACAGTTTTTCGCGAACCTTAAGAAAGAGAAAGCAGAAGAATGCAAAGACAATTTTATTATACACCTTTGGTAATTGTATAGATGTAAGACTTGACTAAAAGTGCCCTGAACACCAAATTATTTTCTGGAGTCTAAATTCCAGTTCCAATTTTCGCCCACTTGAACCCTTTGTCAGATGCTATTTTGGCTGTCGAAAAGCTGGAGTTTTAAACCAAAGTACAGAGAGGTCGCATTTACTTGTGCTATTTATCTGTCGCCGTGATTATAGATTTAGGGACTTTCAGTTGAAACCACAAGAATGAGAGGTTAAAAAGTGGTCAAAGTTTAACGAAAGTAATTCAGTGACACGCATATCGCACCATCAAAGTGGATAATCTTGTTACGAGCTTGTCACATTTTATCCACTTATGTGGCGCTACTGGTAAAAAATAACGCCAAAGAATGTGCGTAGCCATTGAAGGATCCGTGAAAAACAAAAAAAAAGAATTACATCCAACAGGGAAATAAAAAGGCTATCACAAACAGAAATTCGGTCTATGTTGGTCACATCACTTTTTTTCCCTGCGATTTTCGTCCAATACGGCACACACGAAGAACCATCATCTATCCTGAATGTCCAAATGTCGTCCCATCATTTGTACCAACGTATGTATGCATGGAGAGGTGAAGGAGGGATGAGAGAGGCGGGACAGATGATTGCCGCAAGAGCCAACACCTGCGCCTCGAGGCATCTTGCCCGTTAACCGTTGTATTCAGTGACTCATGTATGTACCCACTTACGCCCACAGAAATGGAGAGAAAAGATACAATTCATGAGGATAAAAATACCCAGTGTAAAAAGCCGGATCTTTATATCAGAGCTTAATCACATTTGAGAGGTCAATGGCCGGAAATCGGAGGGGGATGGGGAGGTTCTCCTCACTTTTTGGAGGAAATACTTCATATGTATGAGCTTAAATTCGCTCTGGTTTTATAAATAGGGGGAAATGTGTCGATTTGATATTTTTATAGCTGTGCGGTGCTCTAATTTTTACCCAAACAGCGTAATTCTGCTTGTCAGGTTTGGAGGAGGACCAACAACCCATCCTGACATCGATGAGTCATGAGTTCGGATTTGATGACCTTAAAATTAACACAAACATATCACCCTCAGAGGATGCAGTTTAGGAATTACCACATCAGCTGTAAGCAACTTCCACTGTCGGTTCAGTGAGCATGTTTATTAGCAATAAAAACCAGTTGGAACAATAAAAACAGGCATGTGGGAAAAGTGTTTGCTCAATGACCATGATCTCACGAGAACTCACAGAACAAAAGCAACAACTTTTCCACAACAATACCAATCATTGCTGGCAGTAATGAAATCCAAACTCCAGTTTTTAATCGTGTGGAAGTAAAAGATTCCACCATCCCCTCCTTTCAATCGACTGGTTCGTCATTCTTGATCAAAACGTTTATCGGTTTATGGACAATGTTGGATTACTTCATGCCTAGCAATCTTATTTGTTTGCAATAAAGGCAATTTATTACCTTGTATAGGTGAGAAGCTAGAAATGAAAAGTGGCTGGTTGTTTCTGGGAAAGAAACGGAAAAAAGGCAATTAAAAGTCCGCAGGCTATTCACAAAACGTAGAATGTCTTTCCGATATCATCTTTCTCAATGCTTCAACCTGATTTGCAGAGACAGTATGTAGCTCGCAGTTTACAGCGGTAACTTCTCTAACAGCCAATTAAAATTGACTTTAGAAAGTCAATGGGGAAGACCACCAATCGTACATCTGAATTTGAGCCAATGGAGATTAAGAAAGGATTGATTGTGAAATCCTGTGTTTCTGGGTCAGACCGAATCGTCAAATTACACAGCTGCCGTGGTTGAAGCAAAAAACGGTCACCCCAAGCCTCCAACAGTGAAGCTGAGTAATGCCGGACGCGGAGTAATGAGTCATGGGAACACAACCACGCACACACATGGACAGAAGGGAGAAATTGAACCTTAAAAACAGACACCGGATGGTGGCCATAGCCAAACAAGCATATACTCCCTTGAAGAGAGTTTTGGTCTGGCCGAACCGCCGAGTAGGCTTTCCAGAAGTGATTTTTGTTTGGCCGCCATGCACATTGACCTAAATGCCAGGGTAGGCTTTACACGCTATTCTGTTTAATGACAGCTCACAGCGCGCATTTAGTCACCCGCAATGATGCAAACATTGAGTAGTGGTACAGTATATCACTCTTGAACGGTCTGGATGAAATACTAATCAACCGCTCAGAAACACAAGACTTCGGTGCCTCTATCAAAATTGGGGCAAACTTGACGTGAATACTTCAAGCTACGAGCACGCCGACCTCTATCTGTAGATGCTTTCCTCAACAACATTATTCCATTCGGTTTTGTGGGCTGTTTTTCTCCTGACACTTTTATCACCAATATGGTAGGTTTAAAATTCGATGTTAATTGTAGTCATGCAAAGTAGAAAAGTGGTTAAACTACCAATCGCGCATAATTACTAGGAATCGAGAAGAAAAAAAGCGCTAAAATTCCCGGACACAAAATAAGTGGTGCGGACTAACTTACAATCTCGTCTAGAGTACGCATATCAATAACAGGGCGTTTATATTGCGATTTCTTATTCTTCAGCTCCTCTTCTTCCTGTTGTTTGGCCTTGAGAGCTTCCTGTCTTTTGCGTTCCTCTAGTTCTTCCTTTGCTTTCTTTTCTCTCAACAGAGCAGCCTTGTTGGTGCGCTTTTCCGTGGATTTCACAGACAAGGGGATTTTTGAAAGGGGTGCTTCTGTTGAAGACTCTAATGTATTTGCCTCCGTCTCTGTCCCGATTGACACATTGATTGTCTTATTTTCTAACTCTTGTGTATCACCAGTCCAGTCATAGGAAGGTACATCCACAGTATTGGTGCCGTGGTCACTACCAAAGTCTTGGTCAACCAAAGCAATCTCGTTGTCAATCTCCTTTTCAAGGTAAATGATTTCAGGCACTTCCATACCGACCCGTCCACCAAGACGAGCTAGCTCTAGTAAGCAGACAATAACGCTGCGAAGATTTTTGCGGGACACGAGATCTTCCGTCTCGAAAAGGATACAGTCTGGCAAACGCATTGCTCGACACCATTGGATAAAGTTGGCGACATTGTCACGGGCCCAGAAACTGCCTCCAGCTAAGTTGACAGCGTTAAAACCGCGAGACTGAAAGGTTGGAGGGTTGGGAGGAAGAACGGGTTTTACTCCACCAATCTGCACACCTTCCAACCTTCGTTCACCATTCTGAAGACTCACAGGAAACTCCCGCTCAAGCAAACGATGTAGTTCAGTTGCATGGTGACAAAGAAGCACACCATCAGAGATTCGGTCGAAAAAAATTTCGGCATCGAGGTCCTTTGCAATGTCGGGATATAATCGCGACATCCAGTCTGCCAGGTCTTCAGTCATTGCTGCGAGGAATTCATCTTTATTGCTGAAAGGCTGGACGGAGGGAGAATCCAGTGCAGAGACCGAACAGGCCCTACCCATGCGACATTTGGAAACCACACGAAGAGCATTACCGAAATAGAATACCTGGCAACCGCTATCTTCATCTGTAAATGCACTACTACAGTCGCTGGGTGAGTGTTTGTTATTTCCATTGCCTACATCAATAGAGGCAGGAGAACAGGGATCGTAGTCACTGCATCCCGGGTAGGTATCCTCCGCAAGACTCAAATCAACACTATTTGGCATTCGCATCTTGCCTCCCGTAGTCAAGTTATTTTGATTTTTCTGATACAGATGCTCCGCTTTGACATTCTGATTATTTTTCAGTGGGGAATATCCACTCGTCACAACCAAATTTTCTGGTGGCAGCGAGCAAGCCCGCGTCTCTAGTTGACTGTTACGAGTCATTGTCCATTATCTGCCTTGCTTGTGTTTGTAATAAGGAAGGGGGACTTTGGAAAGACGAAGGAGATGGCTCCACACCGTGCCTGTTTCGTGGTAGCGCGTTCAACGCTGACTTGCGCGACTATGAGGCTCTCACAGCGGCTAATGGTGGTACACGGCATAGCGCCAATGGGCGTTGCTGCCACCTGATTGGCTATACACTAGCCAATGGCGTGCCCACACCTTGTTTGGACGCGTCAGCTTGATGACGAATATTTCAACCTTCGGTCAGTGGGTTGGATAGGGTTGAATCGTACACTACGCGTGGCGTTGTACCTTTCGTAAATTGTTGCATGTCTTTGGTATGCCGTTTTAAAGCCTCTTCTGACCTATTTTTCCATTGCTTTTTACAAAGAACAGTAGAGGTTATGATGAAGTACGTTCGGCTCAGCTTCACCACTGTAACTTTACTGTTTGTCTCATTAGAATATGCTTATAAGTGTATGCTTTGCAGCACCTTTCTTTAACCGTTTATACATTAAAAGTCCACGACTTTATATACACTTCCTGAATTTCTTAAGGTAACTTATTTACAGTCACTGCAACCGCAGCCAAACAATAAATCTCGCGTGTTTGTAAACATAGGAGACGAGTTTTTTTTCATTTTTAATCGTATGCAGGGATGTAGACAATAGCCAAGAGTGGGTTAAGCGCTTCATTAGCATTTCACCAGGGATTTTTCACAGAGACAAAGTTTACGCCAGCTCGAAGAGATCATGGAGCTCCGTACTCATTTCTAATGCCGTTCCTTTTCAGATTCAAGTATTTGCGACATTGGAACGGTTTCTTTGCTATTTTTAACTATCTGAGGTGATGTTTTGATGCACTGTGAATGGGTGCTTCCACTTTGTTGATGACTTGGGCGTTAATCGGTAGGAAGAATGATCCAGGTCTAATGACCACGTGGTGTACTTGCAAATACCAAATGATGGCTAATTAACACAGGTCATCGGGTGTTCTTTTTATGCCGTCCTCGCACTTTAACGAATCCGCACTGCAAAAGCAAATCTCATAAAAAGCATTCGCCGAATGTACTAAGTCCTGCAAATTCGCAGACGCTTTGCACAAAAGTGCAGAAGTGTGATCACGAGTTCGTATATTAAATATCTAAACCGATTTTACTGCCTGCTCATCGCTAGATCTTAGGGTTCGGTGGCCTAATACCTGATCTAGACAACACCTTTTATCTTTTTAAGGCCCTTCTTAAAGTTTGCACTGGGCCTGACAGGATTAGCTATACGGAAGAAGGTGCCACCTCAGTCCAATTGGTGGATGGTAGGTAGGGGAAGTGGATAATGCAGTTGGGGAGTAACAATAGATGAGTGAATTATTAAGAGGAAAAGGAATTAATTCTTGATTAATTTACTGTCTTAAAAGGCAGACAGAGGTAACCGCTTGTGTGCTACTGAAAGAAGCTACTTTGAGAGTACAAATTATGATGCGATGGTAGCAATACTTATGTCACATGCTTCACGACAATGGCATTTCAAGAGGTGATTGAAAACATCTTGTGCAGTTTTCTAGTGAATTGATTTAACTCGTGATAAGGACTTGCCAGGGGCCTGCGATTGTGTACAGTTATTACGATGCGCAGTTATGCGCCAATCTATCAGTTCCTCCCCTTCCGCCTCACCTTAAGTTCATTGGATGCCGGTTGGACCTCATTGGTAGGAAATTTGAGGTTGCTGGTTCCCGTTTAATCCACCTTCAAAGGTGATAGTAGTGGCCATCATCAAGTCTGTTCCACAGAACTCCGTGAAGGTGCATCAGTGGAACAGTCGATCCAGGAATGATTTAATTGAATTTCGCAATTCTGGCGGTGAACCGATCGCAGATGCTCTATCAAGTTGAGGAAGTCTTTCCAGCCTTATTCATGAAGAGCTGCAAGCCGTCATTGATTAAGGTGACGTGAGATTTGCGTGATAAGAATATGATCTAGTATCATGGGTGATGAGACAATTCGCTTACTCCTACTTTACCTATTAAAGCCGCTGATAGAATTGAATAAGTAGGTCCCATTCACATGTACTAACAGGTGACAACCAGCCGCAAACGTCGGCAGCATGGTATTCGACGTTTTTCTCACATGGTACATCACTCGTGCCAATTTGTTTAGACTATTTGCTGACGGACTACTGGACTGGCGTGTGATGTGAAATAGCTCTTGTACTACAACGATAATCTAGCAGTCATGTTGATGAGCATTTACAAACATCGCACTCTTTACTCACTCAAAACTTCACCTCAGGGCTATCCTCTCTTCGCGTATTTACGTGATGAAGAGTAGGTAACTACAGGTGAGATTTAACTGCTTGATGTAACGCAAATCGAATGTAACTGAGAGGAAAAATGGAGCCAGTCGTCCTAATAGGCAACACAAGACTTTGTATCGCTCCAAAACCTATTTTGTGAGAGAGGGTGATATTGCCGCTTATTTAGCACTTTTCCAAATGACATTTTGCTAATCCCCACTTGCTTATCACATTCTCTTGGATCTAGACAATCATATACAGACTTGGAAGCATAAGTGAAGCGGAAGACGGTGAAAAGTGGGTGGAAAAGTGGAATCCTGTTGGAAGTTCATATAACTTAAAACTGCATATATTTTGATTCAAACATTTAAGGCGACTTCACCTAATTCAGCCTCATGGTAGCAAAACTTCGTACATCATTGAGGAGCCGTAAAACTTAATTATATCCAGGCCTACTGAACCCCGCAATTTAAGTAGTGTGTTTCGTGTCGATTTAAGCGACTGCATTATCCTGATGGCTAACCACCTTTCCGCCTCCCCTCTTGATAGCTCCCTCCACTTCATTGGGCTAAGCAACTGAGTACTGTCGTTCAACCATTTACATGGGAATGTAAAAAAGTCATTTCCAAGGCAAGTGCCTCGCATGAATGTGAATGTAAAGTCTCCATAATGACGCCTTTTTTTGTTTTTTGATGAAAGCAAGCAATTGAGTGGGTGACTTGGATAAACACCGGCTGAATCACATGTATGTGAAGAAAATCCATCCCATCAAAGGCTTTTATTTTGTACTTTGCACCTTCCACAGCACTTGAACTTTATTTGTTGAAGTAATTTGTGCCTGTGAAAGATAACGAAAATACGTTTCAAGCTTACGTGAGGCAACGGTTTAAGATTCTAAGCTAGGAAAGCAATCGAATCTCAACATGCGGCCCCAATAAGACTCGCAAGGATCCTTATATGACCCCATGAGGTCACAAATTTGAATGAAATTTTCCACTTCTTCAAAGCAGAGCGTCATTTCGTGGGCACATGACACTTCGTCCGTTTGTATTGGAATGTCCTCGCTCCAACCAACTGTGTAAATGTCTACTGTTTGGGTGGTCCAAATGAAGTCCAGCAATTGGGGTTGTTTGAAAAATACACTCAGACACAGTCACCTTCCTCACAGACTCCTTAACTGGGAGTCTCGGCGCGGCACAAGACCCATTTCACGCACATACATTCACTTGGGTGTCAGCAGAGGGCTGTGCTATACCTTGTTTGGAATAACTCAGACGCTACATATTAATGTAGAATGCCTTTTGACAAAGCAAGAGGTTAAAACATTTCTCTACTAAATGGTTTAGCTATTAAGCGGCACAGAGTACTGCATTGACAACTGATTGCAAGTGCTAACAACTGTCAAGCTAGCCGGACTTGGCAAATCAGGGTAAACTGGAATTTAGGATTAAATAGCTGGTAATCGACATGCGCCATGTGTCTCTTCCCAACACGGTCGAGACACCCTCGACCAAAATCATACCATTGTTAACCAGTGAATGATCACTTTGACATTTAGGAGGTGAGAGTCACGGATACTTGTGTCACTAGAAGATTTCAAGCACAGATTGTGCAGTCATAAGGCGCACAGGCGTTCGGCCGTCAAGCGCTTGATTGAAATGATGCCAATGTGTCAAAGATCCGCTCCCGTACGTCTGTGGGATTGTGGTGCTGGTAGCAGTAACCTGTGACTTGGCCCCTGATGATCAACAATGCAACATTTCACCACAGGAAGCTCCTGATTAATGCGTAGCTTGTCATGATGTTAAAAATTTTTCCCTAAAAATGCCAATTTCACCCGTAAATATTTGGAATTTTGAATAATTGTCACACCCACGCCAGGTACAAAAATAGCTTTCCGTCTCTGCCCCCACATGGCAGTTGAATAGTCCAATGAGCAGTAAAAAGAGTAAGTTTTGAAAAGAAAATATAATGGTTAGCTAAATAGCACCAATTTACGTTCTCAAATCTGGTTGCATCATAATGCTTTTGAATAAAATCAAAGAAGGGGAATGATGTGGAGGCAGATTGGCAGTCGTACCGTCAACTCTCTACGCACCGAACCTGCTTTTCAGACGATATTTGAGAGCTGAGGATAACTGCATTAGTGTGAATGCAGAAGAGCACTGTAATAAAACAAAAATTCAGATTTTACTTCAAAAGGTATTTTTTAAATGCTTTATAACCCAAAAGTCCCGGTTTGTGTTGAACACGCAGAAAAATTTTGCTATATCTCAACTCGTTTAGGCCATAAAGTACGCTGCGGACCTCAAAACTTAATAATATCTTAAAAGGTATCGTGCATAGGACGTGAATAACTATATAAAGATCGGTTTTACTGTAAAATGTCCTGCCTTTGACCTGGAAAACTGATTTATGCCTCACAGAGGTCATCCGACTAATTAGCATTTAAGTCTCTACACCTGCCATGTCTAAAATAAGTGATAACTTGAGAATGGTACGAGGTCGTCAGTGGTTACGTGTGCTTAAAGTCACGAGCGTTAAGACCCATTGGGTTTGGTTGCCATTTCAGTGTCATAACGCTCCGTCTGTGCGTAAAGCCTTCCAGCGCTTGAGGGATTCATTGGGCTTCATCTCCATCCCTTTCAAGCGTTGAAATAGAACAAGACAGCAAATCATGAACCAAAATGTGCACATGTACTGCTGATCATCAACTCTTTCTTGTGGTTGTAGTTAGCCATACCGTCGAAAATCAGTGTCATCAAAACGGAAGGACAAAATATAGGGGTTCCGGAGCCTTCGTAGTTGAATGAGAACTAAACAACAACGCATCCTCATTTCATTGGATGTCGGTCGCTATCACACACCCTGGTCACTTCTTCCGGTTCTTTTGTCACAACCTAGCTCCAATTTGGCGAACGATCAACCCACTGAGATGCTCTACAACGAGTCCACTTTCGACACCACTCTCTATTTCTGGGAACACGGGTTTCAAAGCAGAGGCACTTGAGGCTGCCTTCATGCATCTATCCCTTGCCATCTTCTCATTTTATTGCTCTCTAGCCTTACGTTAGCATTTGCTTCAGCTATGGAAAGTACCTTTGGTTGCACGACTATGGAGATTTTCTGATCGCCGTAGTTTGACGCCTCCTTTTGGAATTCGGTATCAGGTATCCATCTACCCAGGCATAATCAGGAGCTGCCCTCCTTGCATGAACTAGAGGCCGTGTAGTTAGCCAAGGCAATTTGGATCGCTTGATCCTCCCATCTATGCATCATCCCGCCCCTTCAATTAAATCGTAATAAACTAAAATAGGTTAACGGAAAGGTTTTTTTCGTCACAGACAAATGGCTAAAAGCAAGGTCAGAAGGCTGTGCCATCAAAATGAAGGTAAACATTGCGAAAATTGAAGAGCTCATGCAGTTAATTTAAAGGTTTGAAGGAAGCAATGGCTTGGGTGTTGTGTGGTTCGCCTCGGATGCACTCGGGCAAAACGTTCTGTATTCGGCAAGAAGGCGATTATTCCAACATTTCCAACGGCTGGGGTGGAACACCTCCAGATAACCGCACTCCATTAGCACCAAGAAGGGTTGTAGTGATCTGGTATTTGTTCCACGGTAAAATTGACCCGCGAGCTTTTAACCCTGTGCTATTCTTCACTTCTATTTCGGTGTGATTGGCCTTTCCAGTCAAAATTGGATCCACCCAGGTGCTTTTTGCACATTGGTGACAAATTCTCCTTCAAATTGGTGCGCCGGGGAGGACATGGATCGTGGAGTCTCGATGACTAGTTAGCGCCCTTTCCCAACTTGTTTGGAAAAGAGTGAACGAAGAATGCAAACACTCATAAATGTAAATAAACTTGTACTTGAGTGGAAAACACTGAGGTCAAATTAGCACATTGTTGTGGGTATTTTGCTCCTACATCGGTGCATATTCATCACTGGATAAAGTGATTGGCAGCGTTAGAAATAAATTAAATTGTTCTCTCCAAAGGTGAGAACACAATGTAGTTCACAAACAGCATACCCAAGCCTTCCCGTACTACCTTAAATACACAGAAACACTAAGGGCATCTGGGACTTTACTGCCCTGGCTAACTGCATTCCAGCAGTTTTATGCCTCCATTATCTGCCCAAAGTGGAGACTTTTGAAGCACCCAAGTGACCACTTTAACGTGGCAGTGAACATTGATGCATTTTCACAGTTCCTACCACATCATAAATCACCTGGATGCTGACATTCCTTTGCTTCCCTATGGACGAGATTTGATTGTTTAGTGTACCAAATATCGTTTAAGCAACCATAACTGAGAGAGGGTAGGTTGGAGCTGCGTGAAATCGGTGCTAGGGTTCCAATAGCTGCTGAATGAAACAATAAACCGTACTACTATTATAAAAACTAACACTTGAAATAATTAGCAATCTCATTTTATGCGTTCAAATCTAACTGGGACTTCAGAATTTTTTTGTGATTGGTCTTGAGGGGGATGAAGCCTCGCCCTCCTAGGCTTATGCACTTATCATTGAAGTCAGCTTTGGCGTTGAAAGATTTGTCACTACTACTGGTGTTTAAACTACCGGAAGACAGTTTACCTCCCGTCGAAAACGATTAATTTCATTGTAAAGAACACGTTAAGCCGGCACCGTGGCGCTTATTTGAGGAGCCACAGGAACAACCGACTTGTTGACTGACAGAAGAGGAGTCACAACCACCCATTACCATCCCCATTGGCATACGCACGTATGAATGCGCGTCTTTGACACTTTGACACCATTCAATCAAGTGTTTGACAGCTGAGCGCCTGTGAGTCTTATCACTGCACAATCTGTGCTTGAAGTCTTTGGTGGGCCTGGGGATCTGAATCCCAGAAAGGCCTATTGACACTAATTAGGGAGTGCAGTAGCGTAAAGAAATAGCTTAAGTCCCGGTTTAAAGTGAACGCTTTTGGAACATTCAAATTTAATTGAGTACACCAATTCCTTGCTTTCCTTAAGTACTTACAGTCTTTGGAACTGTTAAATTTCGTCATTTTGCATCGAGCTGAGATGAAACTGTCTTGTTCAAACATGATTATTTTTATTTATGCAAATGTTCAAAAACCCTATGAAGTGGGTCTTAGCAACACTTTTTGAGTGTCAATTTAATGCATCCTTCTCACGTCTTCCTTGACGCATGATATTTCACCCATTTCAACTGTTTTTTCTGCCAGATAGTCATGTTAACTTACTGAGGCATGGAGGTAACAAGGTATACAGGCATGACTGCGTACCAAAGGCTGTGAGGCATCATTATAACCTCTGACCTGAATGCTCCGCAACGCCATAACTTCGATGACTTTAATTACAGCTTGGCTGTTAAGGCGGGTGGTTACAGACGTTTAAGTTAAACCCCTTTTAATTTTGTCACTGGGGTCATGAACTGGGACGGACAGGCTGCGGTCGTATGTCTGATGAACTCTCATTAAAAAAAAAAACGCTTCCCGATGTCTTTTATTTGGCATTGTGCTCAGTTTGTAGACAAATTCTTTGTTGCTTCAATCAAGTGCAGAACATAAAATCACCCTCACCGCCTGTGGCAATAGCGCTAGAATGCAAACACGTGTAACTCACAATAACTGAATTCTACAGGCTAAATATCAAAATCCAAAACTGGCATCCATGTTTCAGGACGAAAAATTGTGAGTTGAACAATTAAACAGTCTGAAGAGACGCATAAAAGTTTAATTTAATACTAGGCGCATGATATGATGGCGTCAACGACTGCTCGACAGTCTGAATCATAGCCCTGGAGAAGCATAAACCACAGTACTATTGTTCTAGGCAAATTGGAGCCAATCTTTTGAAGTAAACCAGTGGTGAGGGTATCCTGAGGCATTATTTTGAGCTTTTACATGCACAGGGGGATGACTATAAAGCAATTTATGAACTTACTTGGACTGTGCAAGTTCTAACCGTTGTAGCGCCGTGGGACACCGTTTATACCCACCGTAAAGCATCACCCCGTCTCTAAATCTACTTTTCAAATCAATGGCTTCACGATGCAGTCCATCTTCTCAAATCCGCACTAACAGTGCCGCATGTGTTTCCACCATGGAGATACATATTTACCATCGTGATTATGGGCGAAGCAGAAAAGCGGTCATGGGGAGCCCCGTAGACGGGCCGGGTCTACTCTTTTTCTAATTTCAAACTGCCCTACACCACGCTAAGGTGGAGTTAAATCGTGGACTCGAACAATTACCACTATTACATCACCCCTACTTTTGGACTGAGATAATTCACTAAGTTGGAAAGAAAGCCTTTTACAAGATGCTACGTAATTGCCTACACAGAACTTGACATTCTGTTGGGAAGATCATATTTACGATCGTGGCATAGATCACCGGTGCATGGCTTTTACGCTGCATCAAAGGTCACAATGGTCTGTGGGGCATACGATGTGAATTGAGGCAAAAAAACTTGGTTAAGATTTTTGTCATTCCCTGCCAACCTACCTCCATCTAAAAGAAATTCAGATTTGACATGGATTGTCAATTAAATTAACACCGTGTGGAGATCACCAACGTAGTCTCAGTGTCTTGCGTAGGCGAAATGATTCGACTTACGATTGCTGGTGGTACAGGAGGGTGGAATCAAAGCCTCCACACTTGGATTACTGTAACAGGCGCTAAGAGTGCCAATAGTCATGGCCCGTGAACTTCACTGCCTACTTGGCGTGAGGTCAGAGTTAAATAATCCAAACAAAACTAGGATCCAAAAAAGGCAGTGATAACCAAGGGAACGATTAGTCTAGCAACTGTTAGGCTCAATGAATTACTGCTATTGTCCACTCCGACATCGGCTCTGGCGGCTTGTGTGTGACAGATAAATATGTGGCAGACACAACTATAAAGCCAGCAAAGCGTTTAAAAAGTTGCTGTCTGAGTGCCTGAGTATGTGTAACCTTCCGTTGTAAAAACCTGTGAAACATGATTGGGCTAGGAGTGCGAAAACTGGAAGATGCAACAAGTGACTAGAAAAATAACGCAAGAAGTTGCGGATTTACGCAAATAAACCAGTGGATATCAGCACCTCGAACAGAAACAAATTTTACCAGTCCGGTTCCGTACTGCACTGGCTTAAAAAAAGTAGCACATTTACGTACGGTGAGTTGCAAACATCATAAACAGAAAAACCAAATCTCTCAACGTTAACAGTAAAGAAATTCGCCAAGATATTAAATTTTTTTTTGCCGATGTGGTTAGCTATTTCCTCAATAGAATTTCCAAAGTCATGACATCCATTTGCCAATGCTTTTCATTGCAAATCGGGTGGGAGAGTAAGAAAATTAAGTAAATTAAAAAAGGCAAAACATCCTACTTAGGTGAATACAGTAAACCAAACAATTACGACAACTGGTCATCTAACTGAATTGCCACAAGAAAATGAAACTGCGCATCTACGGGAAGCGATCATGAAGACAAACAGGGTGAAACTCATTAGACTAAATTATACAAAAATTGCCTGAATGCAGCTGGTAACTAGTGCGGAGAATAAATGGACTAATACCGAAAACGATTATATCCATTACGATAGCCATAGATGCAAAATACAAACAGTTTATCAGCGACGACTTTCGATCAGCAGGGTATGACATCTTGCGACTCGCAACTGACCGAAAAACAGGAGGACGGAACTGTATATCTGAATTTTAATGAGGTGATAGATCAGTCGCCAAATTATGTACAGCATAAGTCTAAAGGAAAGTCATTTTTCTTCAAAGTATGTTGCAGGAAGTGAAAGTCCAACTAGCTTTGCAGCCTCTGAAACAGTCTTCTCGCGACATTTGTAGGTATTTACCAGTTGCTAAAATAAAAGAAGCAAACTCAAAAATGTAAACTCAAGAGAGGGTTGGGGTATTTACTTGTTAAAGGATTTGATGCGTACGCGATGTCTCGCTACAGCCTTCAGAAGGGTCAAATACGTTTCTGCCACCTGTATACTTTCGTGTTTAGGAGAACACTGCTGCTCCGTGGTCGTGTCAAAGCGGCGAAATTGAGATAGGATATATTTGTAAAATGGACTTTGAGTAAATTGCTGCTAATATTCGGATCGTAGAAAGGGATACATACTTGAGGTGCACTGGAGCATTTCCGCAGTTCCTTCAGAAGAGAACGTAGTAAAGCTATATTTGTCATTTACACCAGAAGTTATTGAGAAACACATCTACGGATCAGACGATTAAAAGAGTCAGAAGGAAAAACCCCCAATATTCGCCTGCAAACAAAAAGAACACTAACACCAAATAAAATAAGCGAAAATCAAATTTTCGAACAAAAAATGATGGTATAGTGGGCAACTCTTCAGAATAATAAATTGTGTATCACTCGTTTTGAGACAAGCGTAGAAGTGCAGACCTAAAAATGAGTAGCTTAGTTTTAAAGCTTAGAGCAAATTACTGTGCATTTACTACTACAAATCAAAATATTTTGATACATGTCACGGTTAGTCAAAAAAACTACAAAAACCCGCGGTAGAAGAATGATGGTGTTCCAAACAGGACTAAAATTTGTTAACAGAGGGATTCCCACTGTGTCAAAATTCAAAACAGCACCATCTAAGTTACGCAAATGTATTACTTAATTTTAATCAAGGAAATGCCTGGAATCCCAATTATTGTACCTCCAGACCATGTCCGCAGGGTCAGGCCCCACTGTGTGTTACATGTATATTCCATCCAAGTGTATTATCTCTTCTTTTTGTTCATGACAAAGTCTAAGGCACTATATTGTTGGCAGCGGACAGCACAATCAATCCTGAGGGATACCCATATAGGCCTCTACATTCTGGGTGATAAAAATCGTCTTAATGAAAATGAACATATAACTGAAGAAGAGAGAAAAAAAACAACTTCTTACAGAAGTACTGCCAATGACTTTTACCATCGGAAACTACCCAAGCCTCTTGATCTGTATGAAAGCTATTAATGGTGGAAGCAATACCATTCGTAATCCACCAAGACAAATTTCATGATGGAACTCTTAGAGGCAGTTGTGTGGAGTCTTAAGAAAATATATAAGACAAAACGGCCCTTTTACTCCTTTATTACCCAAATAGAAGTCAAGCAGATACAACTGAGCGGCCCTGGATTAAGAACTGCGTTGTGAGGAGGAAAAGATGCAATGTCTTACCCTCACGGGGCCATAATCAATCTCGTTCTTTGTCACACGACTCTTATATAAGGTTAGGGCTCCGCTGAATTGCTGTGCGTGAGTACAATGATTAGCACATACCAATGTCTCCGAATCCAGTTTCCGTACCAAATGAAACACCAGATTCCATAGAAATGCAATAAGATATCTAGGCATTTCCATATTGCACGAAATTTTAATGACCAAAACTCTTAGCTCGTAAGTGTTTCTTGCAACATCGATTACTATGTAATGTCTGACGCAAAAAATTGAATAATGGGTGCACTACGGTCAACGCCTAATGAGGAGTGAGGCTATGTGGTGCTTTAATTATTTCCGTAACGCTCAGTTTTAGTAAAGGCTCCACGTTGTGTCTTGACTATTGCACCTTTACTGGATGAACCGGCCTTAGGACAAGCCTGCAGTCCCAAGGCTTGCTATATGTCAAGCCTATATTCTGTCCGAATGTTGTGTCTTTTTACGTAATCAGTGAGGAATGGAAGCGCACAAATTCACCTATCATACGATTAACAAACAATTTTAACACTTTATCTGGGTACTATGTCTTTTACAGTTTTCAGAGAAGTCTTAGAATGTTAAATTTACAGTCCTAAAAGGCACTAACTGAAAGGTCGTAAAGCAAATTATCTCATTTTTAAAATCAACATGGCTTTACCGTCATGACATTACAAAGACATTGGTAGAGCAAAAAATTTTATATAAAGACATGTGGCGATTGTGGAAAAAAATTAAAAGCCATCTTTTTCCATTAAGTTGGTTTGGGAATTCCTTTCAAGTTGCGAATTGATGCTCGTCGTTACAAGTACATTATTCACTCAGTAAGACATAATAATCATCATCTACCTGTCAAACTCTCCTTAATTTTTTATGGCTTCTAAGCTAGGCTGGAGTGCACTCTACAATAGTCTTTGTTTTTGAAGTTTGTTTGTTTAAATTTTCCACTCACTTGGGGCACAAGGTCGGAAGTTTTACAAATGCAGGTTTGCTTGTGATTTTGCGGCTTTCACAGCTGGGCGGTTTTTTGAAATGTCTGAAGGAGGTGTAAGCTCCGTTCATCATACGCCATATATGCAGTTTTTGAATTTTGGTCCCAAATTGCTTCTTTTGTGTTGCTCATATATTGCTTCCCATCTGTTTATAGCAGCAAAGCTATGCGTTCCGATGACAAGAAGTAACACCCTGGTTTTTGCTCCCCATGCATATTTGAATGCCTGTAGGCTCTTTCGCACCTTAGTTATTGACAACAAACGGCAGCTGACCCCAAAATAGGCCTGCAAAATAGATGGTAGCCTGGTAAATTTCCTATATGTTCAACTATAGCTTCTATCCAGTCAAAAGCCTACCTCGTCACACGTTCGCTGGACTTTTAAAAATGCCATGAGGACTTCAGTAAAATGCAAAATTATTTAAGACTCTATCAAATGCATGATAGAACTTTGGTCTCATTCATTGGCACACTTGTCTCTATGAATCCTTCTTTAAATAATGACCAACTTTGACATTTTTGGATAGAGCAACAATGTGGTTATGTACTTTACTACATGAACATTCAACTTCTTGCGTTTTTATAAATTCTAACTAACTAATTCATCTTGATGTCTCGATGAGTTGTGGCGTTCGCAACTGGTTTGACTTCTGGTCTCTAGCTTACTTTTACTAGCGATAGTAAAGACATTTTCAATTTGTATTATTAGTATTTTGGGATCTCTGTTGTTGCCTAATTTTACCCAAAGACCCACATGCTATACTTGTGTTTCGTTAATTAGAAGTAAAAGTCATTTTGCATTTTATTTGTACTTTTGCACTTACTATTTTTTCCACTGTCATACAACTTGGGTTCTACCATTTCTTGCAACTTTGATATTATGTTTTGACTTTATATTATCATATAAATGATTCACATGCGCTACTTTCGTAAAATGTTATTGTGGCCAAGTCTATGCATTAAACTGGACGCATATTTTAACTTCACTTACTTTATTTGTCCATAAAAGCATGGGATTTTTATGGCAACATTGTCTCAGCTGTGTCTATACTTCATTGAGTTTGCTTTGTTAATCCTTTAACACACTTTTCGTTGTTACCATTTTCAAGGACTCGTTAAATAATACTCTAAATGTCTTTTACCATGCTTTGCTTTACGTTACATTTTGCCGCACTTCTACTCGTTTGTTGCAATGAAGTAAGCTACTTTATTGGTTGATGGGACTTCAAAGTGGTTTTAAAAATACCATAAACGTATGTGTCCATCTCGATTCCGGTCACTTCGGTGTTAATGAAGTATTTATGGAGTGCATAAAAAGGCAAACGTGATTCCTTTTGGTTAAACGAGCGCTCATCAGCTTTCCTTTCCTTCTGAGTGGTGCATTGCAAAACGCTGAATAGGCTGGTATCACCGACAACACACCCCTCCGGTTAGTTCTCATCGTGTGTGCGCGAAAAAAATCCAAGCGGTTTCACCCATTGGTGATGTCACCACCCAATAAGGGCGTAGCTTAAATTTTGCTCATATCCACCGCGGACTTGCACACACAAGTAATTTTATTTTCACAGCTTCTAATGCGTATTTCAAAAATTCTGATTCATGCACAGATGTGGATAGGAACGAATGTCTGGAATCGCCTATATATATCCGCCATTTTTGGCTGCTTTTTTTCAAAAAATCTTTAATTTCTACTTAAAATAATGAAAATTGCAAAATTTTAGCTTGGTATTCAAAAGCCTGGTTTTGATAGCCTTTGATCTTGATAGGAGGGATGGTTCCGAATAAGCTTTCTTCTACTCTCAAACAAAATTCACATTCATTTTTACTTATTGCATACACTACTGTGCCCGCGCTTACCCCCCACGCAAACTTCATCGGTGAAGTAATCGTCCCACCTACGCCAGTTCACGTATGGCATAAGCATAGTCAGGTGAGCTTCTCCTCCGGCCAATCAACACCGTCCTCTGACTGCCCAATGAGGGGTAGAGGCCTAATGAACACGTTTCCACCACTCACGTAACGCCCCTTCGCCTTCTCTTCCCATCCCACTCTCAATTAATCCCCCTATTGGCCCACCGTATCCATTAGCAATCCTCACTCAAGCCCTGTAAAGTGGATTTCTTTAATTATCACTAGAGCGCCGGGATGAATCTTCGCACTTACGACTCGTTGGACAGGCCGCCGAATGAAGAGGCATCCAAGAGAAGGTGCCTCATCCCTATTGCCGCGATAGCACAAGTGAGTTGAATACCATTGACTCTTCTTACTCTCGTTGACATTTATTTTAATATAATCGAATATCGAAGCTAAGTAGTTTTAAAATGGATTCATTAGGTCGCTCAACTTAAAGTCATTCACCAATGATTCTTCCATTCGACTCAAAGCGAAAGTTCCTTGAATCATAAAACTTTCCTCAAATATTTCCATGTACCGATTATGTGAATCGGAAGTATGCTCTAGAAATTGCTATAATGGAAGTGCACGAGCCCCTAACACAGTCGTCAAAATCCATATTTTCCATCGTAATGATGGCGACGACTCATTGGTCCGTTCGGACTGTGCGAGTGCGGGGTGCGATAACCGTGGCGCAAATACATTCCTCTGTTGGTGACGTAGTCAGCTAAAATATGTTGCAGGATTGCGAAGGTTTGACAATTCCACATGGATATTTATCTCTTTGTTAAAGGCCAGATTCCTGATGGTCCTTAAACATTTTAAAGGAAGTCTTGATAGTCCAAATAGGCGTCTGCTTGAATTCAGGTCGACTTTTTTTCCCAAAGTGGTCCATGAAGGGCCATTTTACAAGCTTGAATTAGTGCACAATGGCAAGGTGTATTAAAAGTAGTCCTTAGGGTTCACTCTCAGCCTTCTTTAGGTAGCTTAGCATCCCTGCCATTCTTGTCATTACTGAAGTTTTTCACAATTGATGGCAGTCGGATCTTTCATTATCAGTTTCGCCAAAAGTACAATTTATTACACATTTTCAGTGCCTTAAAAAACCACGAAAATTGGATAAACACTTATCTCCTAGGCTCATACACTTCACCATGGTTAAATGACAAAGAAAGCACCATCAAAGAACTAGTTAATTTGATCGCATTAATTTAAATTCCCTTTTGATCACTAACACTTTTCGCCGTCTGGATTAATTGTTCGCTGTCGAATGCCATGGTAGGGACTTGGATTTAGGAGAGAATTTTGTTATTTTCCACAGATATTTGGAATAGCTGCAGTCGTAATGTGCACGGTGTGGATGGGCTACTACTACGGTGGGTTCGATTGGCGGAATCCGGCTCTGGTCTTCAATTATCATCCCGTCTTCATGGTTATTGGCATGATCTTCTGCTTCGGTGATGGTAAGTACGTCTTCTGGTTCCGTGGCATGACTTCCCTCCACGACTTTGATGTCAGATTTCCTGTTAAAAGTAGGCATTCTCAGCGCCACGTGATCATGTCTTTCCTCGGATAACATGGTTAATTAATACCAAAAGATGGGTACAACAGTAGTCGTAACTATCTTTTCATGCTTTCACAGTTATTTGATTTAAAGTCTAAAATTAAATGTCACCAGTTGCTCCTCAGATCGCATTCAGACAAGTACAGTTTTCATGTAGGTCGAATTGTATTGCCGCCTCCCACTCGGCAGGCATGTGATCTGCTTTATTTTTGCAACCGAACGAAAAGTCAACCACACGATACAGCGACTGAATTTGGCGAAAAAAGGCATAGCAATCTCTAGGGTTTTGTGGGCAGTACAACTTGTGCTCCTAGGATCACACTTTTCGCAATTCACGTGGAGACAATCTACACACAAAAATATACTCTAAATTTTCCAGGTGTGAAAATATAAAGAAAAAGGTAAAAGAACGCGTGGGATGCTCGTTACTACTTACTAAGTGGACAATCTGTGCTAAAACGCAAAACAAGACCATCAGTACAAAAAAAGGTTTGAGGAGTTGTAATAAGCCAGGCTGACATAAAAAGACCGGTTCATTGTTAAAAAAGGCTTGAGAAGTTGACCATAGGCAAGGTGGATGAAGGTACGCAAGTCGTGGGGGCTGAGGAGCCAATGCGCATTGAATCATACACCACATCGCAGATAGGACTAAATTAGGTGTCGATTCTAGGGCATCACTTTGTGAGAAGGTGCCTTTTTACCCTCCTAAAATCCTTCACAGCATACGAATTTTACGTTACGGGGGTCATTACTGCTTGGCTAACCTTTCTTTCGTCAATACGAGTACAGAAATCAAAGTTTATTCAAACGCATTGGCTTAGCATTTATTTGCTTGCTGAAAGTCCTTTCTAACAAAACTTGACCTTTTCAACAGTTACTATTGGTTGTGACCTTTTCGAGAAGAGGTTGTTTCTACGCCGTGTTGGCAGCGCTGTCACAGTGTTCCGATCTTTGGATATTAGACAAACTGGGCTTTTTCAGTTTACCGCGTCTTCAAACAACGAAGGGCGAATTCCTTTTTCTCATAGCTTCTACATTTCACCATTTATCCTGCCTTTTATGTGCCATATGGAAACTTGCTGTTCCTAAGACGACTGACTTCAAGGTCGCCAACAGTACCCTGATTTCTAGGAAGTAGGAATACTTCTACATGATTGATTTGATACATAGAGGATTTGGGAGGTTAAACATCGGTTATCCTGGATGAGGCGTTCCACGTGCTGAATTAAGGGAGCATAGGAGTCACTGTTGTGCTGTGAAGGGGACATGAATTGCCACGGTTAGGATCACCTCTGATGCACAACTGACCCTGTCAAAAGCTTTATCGCGGTAAAGTTTACCATTAGCTTAAATTGTTCGTAGTTTTTGTCTTCCCTTACGCTGTTCTTTACATTAACTACCACTTTTGCCTGTCGGCCACTAGTGATAGGATCCACTTGGCACTTGACACTAACATCATCAAGTTCCGTTTTAACTTGAGTACGAAAGCGGGTTTTTTTCTCCCTTTTTTAGCTATGCTGATCTATCGCGTTTTTCATAAGTGCCCCAAGTTGCCTTTGAAGGCTGTCCACGGTGTTTTGATGATACTCGGCCTGCTGTTTTCCGTGGTTGGCTTCAAGGCTGCTTTCGATTCTCACAATATGCGCGGCATACCCGATGTATACAGCATTCACAGCTGGATTGGACTAGTCACTGTCGTCCTCTTTGCCGTGCAGGTAGGGCATACAAGCGAATGAATTAAATCAAAACAATTGTTGTATGGATGTATGTCAGTGGCATGCTTTATCGGGATGATGATGATGATGATGATGATGATGATGATGACGGCGTCGTGTAGAGCCGATAAAACGGCCCTCAGGGCAGCCCACATGTGGGCCGTTTTGATTACTGAAACTAATCAAGTTTTCACAGAACCCGACTAGCGGTGAATGCTGAGCTTGATTAAACAACCTTCGTACTATCCAAACAAACAAGAAAACCAAAAGTATTTGCATTCAAGTGACATCGCGCAATGCTTGGCCATTACCCACTGTCCTATCCGTTTCAGACCGGAAATTGGCTGAATAGAATGGTGGAGGAATTGATGGGGCAATCAAATAAGCTGACTTGCTAAAATGATGCTCATGAATTAAATTTTTCAGAAAAAAGATGAATGTAAAGGAAAAACAAAACACTGTTCATAGCCTGTTACTGTCTACTACGAATATCTGGGGAAATATCCTCAGAGGCATGCGTGTGAGAAGGCTGGTTTTCCCCTTCTTCCCATCAAAAGTTAAATTTTTTTTCAAAAAGGATGGCAAATTTTGAGAGAAATGAGGTAGTGGATTGCCTTAGAAGAATGAGAACAGATTGTTCCTCCAACTGCTTCACTAATCCACGTCCCTTACTACTTTTTTTGTACCTTTGCGTTTTGTCGTACCGAGGAGGTAACCATTTCTCAACCGTAATTGTTTGTTCTTTACCAGGTGGGCAGTAGTTCTTCATACCCCCGCACAAAGCAAGTAGTCTTGTAAGAAAAAAGAGTGGAGTGGGAGACTGCTAGGTTGTACCAACTTAACATATCCATTCACTAAACATGAGGAAGCACAAGTCAAAGCCCGTCACCCAATTAGTAACCAATTAAACGCAAAAGCTGACAGTTTTTTGCAACCATTTACTATTTGCTTACCTTCTACAACATTCCCTTACATGGCGATGCATGAAAGTGTGTATTTGGCACATTACTCGCTGATTCTTCCATGCCAGGTAGCACCTTAGAATGGATGGCCCTCCTGGTTGTGATGTGTACGTAATCGGTAGGGTTGTGGGACTTTGCAATGTGCTACCGCACCTCCACCACATGCCATACGGCCAATGTGCAGTCAAAGTGTACACAATCCGTGAGCCAGACAGGCGTAAATCATGTTGAATAGAAAAAGTCATTACACTGGCCTTTGCTGTCACTTTTAGGCTTTCACTTTGGTATCCTCTTGCAAAATTGCATTTAAACTGTTTGATTCACCTGTTCTACATCTTATCCCCCCTCCCCCCTCCAAGAGGCTGCTCCATTTGGTAAGGTCAACTAAAATTTGTGCTTTCCCCCTTCTAACATACAATGGAGACAATTAAAATCGAGAGAAGTATGAAAGCTTGCCTGAAGGTGTTCATGCTCCACGCTATTAAGCCCACCAGTTGGTGGGATTTCTTGTACCTTTGAGGGTTGTTTGCTCTTCTGCTTCAGTCACTACAAAGTTTGAAACTAAGGCTACACGATGGGCTGGCATGATGGGTGAATACTATCAGTGCTAGAGGTTTTTTGCAAGGCTAACCGTATCGAAGGCTGGATGATGCCCTGCATCAAAGGCATTCCGTATGATAATCGCCCCTCCCAGTATAATCTACCTAAAAGCAATATTTGGAAGGAAATATTGTATTTTTAAAAGTAAGTAATTCAATAAGGTCACTTTCGGATTAGTAAATTGAAAAATTGACCGTTTTGCGGAAGTTAGAACTGGATTCAGGGATAACGATAGTGGTAGAGGTGAAATGTTCTAATCGAACAAGTCGAAACGCCATCACAAGGTACTAGATAGGTTTACTTCATCAAATAGACAATTCAGACAATTGCCAGCCTCTTATTGCCTACATATTGAACTGTTTCAGTGGGTGGTGGGGTTGATAGCCTTCCTGGTGCCATACATCCCACCGAGAGTACGGTCTAAAATTCTGCCTCTGCACACGGCTACGGGTCTCTTTCTCCTCTGTTGTGCCCTCGTCGCCGCCATCTCGGGAATCACAGAGAAGAACTTTGGTTCAACGTAAGTAATAACGTCTCTAATGAAGGAGACAGGCAGAGACGCTGTTTAGATGAACTGACAAGCCCTGACTGCCAAAAAATATTCCATTGAGACTTGTTTAATTTAAACAGATGAGTGGAGTAAAAAAAAGGGATCCGATTTATACGGTAGAAAGGTGACAGAAGGTGAGTTACTTTTAGCCATCATCTGATGTCTAGATGTACCCTAAAGTTGTGAAGATACCCAATGGCGTCTATCCGATGCTTCTAAAATGGCATTGCGCCTGACAGCACCTCTCTACCATCAAGGTGTTGATAATTTAGGTGTACTTTTAGGAGAGAAATAAGTGATTCGCGCTTTTTTAATGAACAAGGCTTTTTTGGTTTTTTTTTTTCAAAAAACAAATTCGCTTTTGCCTTACTCATCTAGGCTTGGTGATCCAAAAGCCATCATGACCGTAGATTTTTCCTTTTTTAAAGACCTAGTCGGTAAAAAGTCGTTAAACAGGATCCTAGTGAATAGCCACCTAGTAATTTTCAATCTAGTCCGAAATGAGTGACAATTTCAGCGATGGTATAAGGTGATAAAGACAACTTTAGTGACAACAATCTTCCACAAGGACAAAATTCTCTACTCTCTCACATCAGTGAAAAGGAAGTAATAAAAACGGTTTCTTGCATCCGACTTACCGAGGAG
Source organism: Echinococcus multilocularis (assembly GCA_000469725.3). NCBI lineage: Eukaryota > Metazoa > Platyhelminthes > Cestoda > Cyclophyllidea > Taeniidae > Echinococcus > Echinococcus multilocularis. The sequence goes on along the minus strand of LN902842.1, from coordinate 1,249,255 downwards.
GAGATGCGCTATTTACACGATGATTTGCCTTGTAGTCGTTCAGAGCCCCACACTATCTGGGACGAGTTTCCTTTGGAGCTAACGTGAGCCTGAATGTTGTGCCTTTGAATTCACTGTTGTGTAGCTTGAGGCACTTTCAGTCATTCCCGAAGTGATAGCTCTATTACTAGCATTGAGAGGGGCCCGAAGGCTACAGAAATAAATGCAAGGTTACGGCACCAAGATTGCAATTCGTTGAAGCCTGACCTCGGTTCGTTAATTGCCACTGGATGGAACCCGCAATTGGGGGCTTGCCAAGAGCTTGCAATGAGTAACCAAAGACTCAGCAGTCTGCAGCAGATATTGTTCCTCCGTGACGTTGGGGTAGTATTGTCCATTTGAGTCGCCTCCATCGTGCTTATTAGCACGGCGAAAGGTTGGGAGGCCATAAGGCGTACGTACGTGAGCCCATAACATCGAGACGCAGAAAGAAATCGCGGCAATCAAGAAGCTTTCGTAGGTAGATACGCATTTGAAATATATCACCTTCCAACGAGGAGGTATGGAAGGTTTAAAAGCAGCTAGCTGTAGAATCTTTACCGCAAACTTTAGCTTGGCGTGTTTGAAAGCGGATGTACGTTCGTTTCTTGTAGCTACAAAGATTTGCCAGCGCCAGCGATGCTCTCGAATTTTATGGGTGTTTGTCTAGTCGTTTTCTGTGGAATGGTCTTCTATTTGGTGCACAGACATGACTATCGTCGTATGGAGTCCACCAATGGAGAACAGGTAGGCTTTCGGAGCTTGAACTGATCACAACGTACCTGCGCGTTCCCTCATCTAGAGTGTCTTGTCTCAAAATCCCCTCCTTTCATCTTGTTCTTACCTTCTGCCGATCCATCCATATGTCATATTATCGTGCGATTGTTTTCGGCTATTCCTTTTTCCTCTGTACGCTTCAGAATCCACGATGTTAACTGCTTCCTGTTTATTGTTTAGTGAGCGGAAGGATGGGGTGTCAGGTCAAACGGGGCTATCCAATTTTACGTGGTCTAGGTGGCAGTAAATGTCATGTGATAAGACATCTCCACCCGTTTCAAGGATGGACATTCGTCCGTCAATGTCGATTTCCTGCCTACGGCCTCAGTAGCAATCCCTGAGGAAGTTTACCAAGCCCATGAAATGTCAGGTACTAGGTGAGTGACGTGGCCTGTCATGAAATTTCGTAAGAGGAATCCTTCTGCAAGAACGGTAGCAGCCATTTGACAGGTGGGGAGGGGGGGGGCGTTCAGAACCCTTGTATTGGTAATAATTACAACCCCAAAAGGCTTCCCCATTTTGAGATTACTGGGATTTTTATTCCAGGAATTTGGACTACCTTTTTTTCACTTACCACTCCCAACATTGGTACTCTACTCTCCCCCTACTTCCCACATTGAGTCGTGGGGATGTACTTTATGCGTGCCACTTCTCCATTTGCCCTTAGAGTCATTTGAAAAGGCAAAAGCTGGGGCATTCCGAAGCCACAAACTGCGTTCAAAACTGAGACAAACGTAGGTAGTTTATACCATTTCTGGATAGTATCACTACATGTAAAGTAAGTAGAATCCCCCAAAAAGCCCCTCAAAGGTCAGCAGTAGGCTAATAAAACACTCCGTGTCAAAGGCGTTTCGGTGCTAGTCAAACATTGGAAGGATTGCAGAACCGTGGCAGAGAAATATGAAGAAAAGTATGCACAGGCCCCACTCCTTAAGGCTTTTTAAATGCAAAATCCCGGTTCGCCTTAGACGCTTTTCGTGAATATTACTACTCGATTCAAGTACCTGCCATTTTGGCGACATAGGCAAGGATACAAATTTCTTGAATAAGCTAGCAGGTTCTTAAAATAATTTCTTCTAATCATAAGCATCAAATGCGTCGTAACGGCCTAAAAAGGTTCGTACTGAGAAAAAAGCATTGCAACAGTCCGTGAGCGCTTTATTTGTGGGTTAGAATAGTGAAAATTAAACCAAATTTGTCCTGTGCGGAGGATGAGGTAAGATCACATTTAAATAAGGTAAAAGTGAATGTGAAATTAGCATTCAATAAGACAATTTGATGAGCTTTCCGAATAGGATCGAATCGGGCAAGAAAATGAAGAGTAGTGCAGTTTGAGAGCAAAAAAGTATCCAAATACAGAAGTAGCGTTTTGCAACAAAAGATATTAAGAGTGGAATTGGATTTTATGAGGTCCCTACATTCACAACAACAAGTCTGACTCCTATGTAACTAGGTATCGTTTATCTGGCGTTTATATAGTCAAAAGATAACTAATACTCGCTATTCAGTCCGGGTATGTGGAAAAATAGTTATCCTACTTGAGAATATAAAACAGTCTAACGTAGCAATAGCATAAACAAGCATAAATTAAATTACGTAACTTCTCCGCCTCCGTTCCAAGTGGGCTTTACGTTTCTGCCCATCACGCAACTGTACCTGGTGTTTGGACACATGCTCGTAGATCGAGGTAACCACGATTACATGCGAATTTCACCGTGACCGAAGTTGGAGACGTTCAAACAGCGATTGAAGCCAATCGTGCGCAGGAGCGGTGATCCTAGTTACCCTGATGAACAGCTGGGTACCACTCCAAACCACGCATTTGTAAGATCCGTCTACTGCATGTCTGCTTTGCCAGCTGGATCCAAGTCGGCTGCAGAATTCCTCGTTTCATGAGAGATGGATTGCATTCAGGAAGATTCTCTACTCTCCATGGCCGTGAAGGTTTAAGTATCAAGTAATGATGAAACAATTCGGCTAGATCAATTTGGAGAAGAAAGTTGCAGAGGCCAAACAAGTGGATGCCACCCAGAACCATTAACAGCTGAAAATATGCACTAGAAATCATCAGGGTGCCATTGTTCACCTCTATGTGCGTTATAAAACGCCCGTATATTTCAGATTATTTGCATATTTGTGTTTAAAAACGACTAAACGCTAAGCAAACGAACATCTCAGTGATTGCAGCGAAACAACCCACTCACCGCCCAACCCACACTTCTGTGTTTCCTTTCACAAGACTGTGCCTCCTTTTAACGCGTGTGTGCACGTGACGGATTGCAGACGCAATTGTTCATTAAGATCTATTCACTTGCCGAAGGTCAAATGTTTGACGAATATCTGGCAGCCCTGCGGAACCCAAGGGATCATCGTCCCTTCCTCGGATTAGGACAGCATACCAAACACAACATACAAAGAAAAATAAAAGTGAAGTAAAATTAGAGGTGGTCGGCACCAATTCTCCTTGACCTCTAGAGGCAGAACCACTCAAAAATTTCAAGAGAGGATAGTACATAGCAATAGTGACTATTTCAACATGCCATAGGCAGCTTCCCACATTTATTTGGCTTTTGTAAATCAGCACAAGAAATAATTTGGTTGCATTATAAGGGGTAGTTTAAACGAGCAAATAAGGCCGAAAATAAAAAACCGCAACGCCACAAGCAGAATAGTTCGAGTGATTCCAAGCACAGTTCCTTCCTAATTCAGTGTCCATAGGCTAGGATAATTTAGGACGAAATGAAAATGAGCTAACGTTACTATAGAAAATCCCCCACCTTATACCACCAAGCAAGTTCCAAAATAGGACACCGACATTTTGGGGAGAGAAGGAGTCCTGGAGACATTAGGGAACAAAAAATAGCATCACCTTGCCTACGCACTTAAACCACTTAACGTCACAGACAAAATAACTAAATTACTACTTAACGCTAGAAGGATACTATGAGTACAAATGAACAAATTTTGAGTTTGGGGCACTAGAAAGGAATATGCTTACGGTCTAGCCCGGAAAGTGAACAATGAAAAATTCGAATAAAGTACGAAAGTCAACGGAGTGATGCCAATAAAACCCAAATCCATAAGTAAATACGTTTACCCAATAGCGCAAATAAGACACGCACATCACAGTGACAGCAATTCCTGAATGAAATAATTTCAAACCTGAAAAGTTTACAGACGCATTACTGAGTAGTAGTTCCAATCATCATGGCCAAACCGCTTTGAACAACTCGGAGGCCTGACTCCCACTCCTTAAGCAAACGACAGAGGCTCTGCCACTGCGGCGCACCGAAGTTGCGTGGCAGAGCGCCCGTAATGAGTATGCGCTTGTTGATCTGATCCAGCTTGCAGGTAATCACTCGTTGACGAACGGCTGTGCAAAAAAGGGAATACATAACGAGAAATTAGGCTCCTATAACATTGGTTACAGTTAAAATAACGAAAAATTGTCAAGTCACATTAGCCACGGACAAAAATAAGTAAACTACACGGCTATTAACTATCGAATAAAACATTCAGGTGCGTGTGGTGCAGGAATAAACAATATTTAATCGGCGTACTAGCTAAGGAAAGTACGTACCTTCGATGATAAACGCTTCAAGTTGATCCTCGGGCAGATCAATTTTTTTGCAGACAGTGGCGTAATCCAGCTCAGCGGCATTCTCAGCTATATTCATTAGACTGAGGGTTCGTAATTTGTCAAGGCAAGCCTTTTCATTTAGCCCATTTTCAGCCAAAAATGTTGGGTTTTTTTTCATGAAAGCTGCAAAATCCCCGAGCCCACCAGAAACGTAGATCTCCAGAAGCTGGAAAAAGTTACTCTAATACAAGGCTTGCCTTGTGCACTGGTTCGCCTTCGAGAAACTGAACGGGTTTAAGAGACATGAGGCGATTGTGTGAGAGGAAACTGGGATCTTGAATGACAGCAAGAATACATCTATTTCGGGGTTAAAAGGTGAAAAAGGACGGTTACTTGAGAGCATCATCACGAGCGCCTGCTGCGTTCCCCTTGGAATAAGTTGAGAGCAAGTTAATCATTGCCTGAGTTGCGAGCTTTGTGTTGCTACTCGCCTGATGCACCTCCGACATTCGTCGCCAAAGGGATTGGCATTCAGCAGGAGAACATTTGCAAACCTTCAAGAGCATTGCAACCTATGTCGGTTAATTAACCGATTTACTTAAAAACCTTTTCTGTTTGTGTATAAATTTGGGACAGAGCCCCAAGTTCAGAAGCACAGGTCACGAGAGCACGATAAACACGGTACCTTGAATGGTGGTCTTCGGGTAACCCAGTGAATAGAACATTTAATCTAGACACATACATGTACAAGAAAACTGGTTGTACATACGAGTAGAGTTTTGCAAAGTGTTTCCGATTTTTCGGTTCAGAGAAGTCTTCGTAAAGTTCGCATAGCTTATTGACAGCTTCGTCGATATAATTATCGGGCAATCCAATGACGAGAGAAGAAACAGTAGTCAACAAATCGATCGCTTCTATGCAGAACGAAGATTAGTGAAACTATATCGTGTACCAGATTCCGAGACTTTATCACTCCTAAAACAAACACGAAGCTGAGGAATGTGACTAATGAAAGCAGAAGGCCAATTTTCTTGGGTGACTTCAGAATTATCGACATTCTCCACACCCACCTTTACTAGGAAGCTTCTAAGTTCAACTATCTAAAGACCCCTTAAATGAGAAATTGGGTGAAGGCCACCTGAGTAGATTCGGAACAGCGTATGAACGTGGGCGGCGCCATGGGGGTATTATCATGCAGGCTAGCAGACTCCAGAATCATGCAGCATTGCGATTCGTTGGTGGGTCTTAGTAATTTGTAATAATATGATTGTAGTTAAGTTAGTCACGTTAGTATTTATTGAATTGTCAAAAAGTGCTAAGCATTAAGCACAAGAAATTCGTCCGGCAACGACTGTTGACCGATAATAAACCCTAGAAGTGACTCAAATACTTTCGCGGCATAAGTAGAGGTAATTAGAAAAAGTGGTCTCTTAATAGCCCAAGTACAAAAAATACGTGATTGCTTAACTCCTGGTTACCACAAAGTTTACAGTATGGGTCTCCACCTTTGTGCCTTCGCAGATTAGGCTGTCTTCCAGACAAGCCCAACAGGCCCTGGCTGCACGATATATTTAAAAGGTGTTCTGCCCGAGTGTTATATCTTCTTTTGCCTTTAAAAGTCTTAAGACACTACGTGCATGCACTTTAGCCTACTTTATATAAACAACAAAGGAAATTGAAATGAGGCGGAACTTTGGCACCAGGATGCAGAAAACCATGTCATAATGCCAAACATTGGTTGTTTAACCCGCAGTTTTTATGAAAAACCACTTATTGGCTTGGCTACTGTACCATGCCAGGTGAGCTGGCAGCCCGGCCATGCCATTAACGCTGATACTTGTTGTATGCCGAATATATATATGTATTACTGAAGGCCCGTGTTCTTTTTATCTGCAGGAGAGCCTCTAGGCAATATAATACATTTAAAGTCACCCCAAGAAATTTGCTATTCTAACCCTCCTATCGACATATCCTCAAAAAGTTTCCCTTTACAGTTTTAAATGGCGTTAGCGTTTTTTTTAGTCTACATATTACAGTGATTAAACCGGAGAAACATTAAAAAAGAATAGTAAATTTCTTGCTCAATTGAGGTATTCTATTAGAGTTAAGCTAACTCTGCAGGCAATACGCATCGAAAACCATATATTTCGGTATTTTCTACAATTTCTACGCTTTTATTTCACCAAGTAATCCCACAATTAAAGTCGAGATAGTGTTTAGTAAGTTATCGAAGTGAACATCATATTCTTACTTGTGTGGCAATGCTTTTATCACTCATGCTTTGTTCTTGGGCTCAGCTAGTCAATTTTTTGATCTTCTCTTTATTTTTAACGTTATAAACACCGTGCTGCACCTTGTACTTTGACGCCTTTTTGAATGTTGCAATGAGGCGAACTACAAGGCGGCATGTTCTTGCCTTACGCGGTAATTTGAATGTATTCACCTTCTAGCCAGACGCCGATTGGAATTTTGCAAGAGTCTGCTACAAAAAGGGGCTTTCTTGTCCATTATGAACTAGTTGCAAGTGAAGGAGAAGCACATGAACCGATTTACGTTTACCAGTGCAGAGTTGGCAAAATTACTGCCTTCGGCAAGGGTACATCATCCTTCTTGTGTTTGTTTATATTTGTTTATTTATCATTTTAGTGTATTTTTGCAGCTTACTGAGTAGTTTTCTGTTTGCTACCCTTGGATTGTCGGGTTCTGACCTGGGTGTATTTTTAATATTTCCGTTCTAAGAATTTGCCCACAATTTTTCATGAGACAGTGTTTTTGTATTCGCATACAATACCTTGCCTTGGTGCTCATTTTTCTTCAGGTGCAAGCAAGAAGAAGGCGAAGCACCTGGCAGCATATTATGTTCTTTTAAGGCTGATCGGTGACGATCCCCCGGCTCAGGGTGATAGAGCGCTCTTGCAGTCGATGCGTACATCCCTATCCTTTCTCGGTATCGATGTCGGTGACTCTTTAGCCGCGACTTGTGAGGATAAGGTGAACGCAGCAGCTACGCGAGCCCCTATCAATTATGTCAGCAAGGTTCAGGAATATTGTGACAAAAATCTCTGGCCTCCGCCCACTTATGAGTTCAGCGAGTGCTCACAAAGTCTTTTTGGAGGCAGGTATCAGTGCAAAGTTCGTCTTTGGCGGTGGGAATTTTTGGGGTTCGGTAGCTCCAAGAAAGAGGCTAAAAGAAAAGCTGCGACCGAATTTTTGAAGGAGGTGGTAGAGCAAGGATTGACTATCCCGGCAGACGCATTAGAGGCAATGGAAGAGGAAAATCTACCTCTTGTAGAGAAACAGGATCTTAACAAGCTGAAGGTTAAGCAAAGTAGTCAAGAAATGGCCTCTAGAATGGCCAGGAAAATTCTTTCCGGCGTCCACACAATCAATGGAAAGCTTAAGGAAGTTAATGTTGGGGAGCTCGATTGTCCCACTTTTGACGTCTACGAAGTCTTAAAACGGACACTGGAAGAGAATAAGCTTGGTGTTTTCTACTCCTATACGACTAATACCAAGTCTGGTGAGACATCTCTAGTGCAATTTGTCCAGCTGATTTCCAGATTCTCTTCTTATCCATATACTACGTAATTTTAGGCAAAATCTACTGCCACGCACAACTATCCACAATTCCTCCACAAGTGACATGCAGCCGGCCCAGTGCGAGTATAGACGAAGCTCGAAGGGATGCAGCCTACCGCTGCCTAGTTTACCTGGACGCGATGACGAAGCTGAACCCCACGCTTCGTGAAGGAGCGTGGTTCCGGAAGCTAGTTTGATTGGCCTCCTATCTTCCGTTTGCCTGTGTATATTATGTCTCCTGAATAAAGAAAAATCTGCACTTGTCCGGCAGGAAAGGGGTGTGCGATGGAGGCAGGTGTGTATTTATGTACAGCGAATACAATCCAGTGTAAGGCGTTATCTGGCTATCTTGATGTTAGAGCCGGGTTTGTGGGCCATCTTGATAATTTTAGCCATCGCGACTTTCTGATCCTTGTTTTTGATAGACATAGCGGCACGCATCTTCCGCTTGGCCGCTCGGACGCGCATTAATTTCTTGCGATGACGCCGCCTGTCCGTAGAGGTCACTTCGGTAGCTCCCTTGAGTGGTTCTCCATGGGGTTCGAAAATCTCCTCCGGAGCGAGTAGATCACTCTCAGCCATAGCTGTTGGACCTGCTTCTTCCAGTGCCACAGCTTGTTTGTTAGTGAGAATGTTGTAGCCGTCCACGCGCTAGAAATGTTTCATACGACAAGAAATCACAATAGATTTGATACTTTGGAATAGGTGTATCCAGTGAATCCAGCTCTACGCTAGGCACGGAAGTACCGCTCCATAGGGTTTGAGCATTCTCAGACACTACACGAACTACTGGCACTAGGCCAGTGTGAGAGGTAGACTCGGATTATAAATAAGGCGAATCTGAGGTGCCAATACCGTCCTTACACAATCGGATCTTTAAATGGGAATAGCAGTCACGTAACGACCTGAGTCTGGGGAACGGGTGGTGTCCCACATCTTCACACCAGAATCCTAATACGGTGCAAAAACTGTAGTAAGCTACCGCGAAATGTGCTTCTCAGTAATATAAGCTGGTTTTTGCCAAGCCTGATTCAACGGACAGATGTGCTGCCGCCTTCGTTGATAGCTCTGGTTCCCCTTCGCCGCGAGTGGGCTTCAAGATAGTAACACCGAACAATAATTGCTTCTTCAGAAGAGGAGTTTGTAAAAAATGTCTAGTACACCAATCGAAATTTCCCCATTAAAGCAAGAACCTAGGGTATTTGCGCATGATGACACAAAAAATCGACTTAACTAACTAAAGTTTTATGAAATGAAAACGACAAACCAAAGTACCGGGAGAGGAATCCGTTAAGAGTTCAGGAAAGAGTGCATCATGGAATGCTGTAAATAATACCATCATAGCAACAACAACAGCCATCAATAATAGTGACATACTTTGCAAAATGTCCATTATCAGAGTGCCAGAATTACGCGTCAAACACAAAGCTGTACGCAGAAGTGCAGGATGAAATTGTAGCACTTCGTAACCCCCGAAAATCCTAATACTAATACTAATGTGTGGAGGAAACGCAATGTGAAAACACCGGAAGCTAACAAAATCTGACTCGCCTTGCGCGGAACAAAATGCATATTTGACAGAGCATCCAGATTGTCAAATAAATCGACAATTTCACGTCGAAGCGCCTCTTTTTCTGGGTCCTCCTGAGGTTTTTCCAATGCCTAAATACCAGTGTCATTCATAGAACTAAGCAAACCTTGGCTTTAATGTAAAGGTTTTCATATTCTTCAACAAGTGAAGTTTTTTTGGTGTTGATAAAGTCTTTAGGAGCCGTAACGTGGTCTTTTGGCTTGACTTTGAGGGTCGGACTGTCGAAAGACTAGAGAATCTAGGGAAAGTAATTCACAAACCTGTTCACGAATACCCTTTTTCAAAAATTCAACGATGATATTTTCAACAAAAGGACCAGGTTCTAAAAGCGCGTCGAGATAACAATGGAGTAAGCCATACTGTAAATAGCATGCCTCTGCACTTCGAAGTGTTCTTCCAGTAGAGCGTTTTCTGACCGATCCTTGCCAGAAACTTCACCATGCAAATACCATGGTTTGCTGGAAAGCATTTTTTCCTCAAGGGAATCCATCTCTTTGTCCAACTACCAGATATCACAGAATTACGAAGCATACCTTTGACATAAATTTTTCGAATTGCATCTTTAGTGAAAATGTACAAATGTCCAGGCAATTCGCTTGTCGCACCTGGTTAAGCGCAAACAAAATAAATCATTCACAGCAATCAGCGCACATGAATACACACGCAGCAATATAGAGTCATATGAAAGGGAAAATAAAGCAGAAGGAGAAAAGAAGGGGGAACCACCCAACATCTCACAGAAGGCACACGCTGTCTTGGAGATACCGCCAACTTATTCGTTGCTACTTAACCCTATAAAAGAAATTTAGACCAAATAATTAAATCAGTTTTTTTAAGCACAGTTTATTAGCCTAAGTGCGATATAGTGCGAGCAAGGTATCCGCTCTTTTAGGTTTGGATGTATTTACTCATTAGTACAATGATTGCATTAATGAAGGTAAATATTTAATTTAGACTTATTTATAGAATTTATAGAAACTTATTATTAAATTTGCCTTAAGCCTTAGTTGCAAAAAAAGGTTTTGTTTAATGTTAACGCAGGAAACGTTAGACAAGCTGGCCATTAGCTCATTCAAGGGCCATGACTTACAGGGGAGGCGACGCCATTACAAAGAGATAAATAGTCATAGAAGCCGCGAACATAATTAGTTTGAGCTGGTATATTTTGGCGCTGCTACCAGTTTGGCGGCTGGAATTTCTTCTGAAGCCGAAGCAAACCAAGGAAATGTCCAGTAGCAGCTACTGCTAAAGAGCATAACAGCTGCTAAAAGACCATGTTGTAGAACAAGTGCATAATGCATGGTGATAGTGACATCCACTTTGCTAAACTGAATTTCAAACTATGACATCACAGAATTCTACCATAAGGCATTACTTCTATTGAATGTTGCACAAGTCAGTCGCATTACATGGTTGGGATATTTCGATACCCCACTCCCACTTAATGCTTGATAACACTTCAGCTTCGCATCGACATTGCATTGCTTGTCAGCTAATACCGTGCTAATTCACCTTCACTATTCATCACTAAATTGGTCTGTACTGCAATATCCCTGTTTTATTTTCGCACATATAGATGTGGGCCGCAAAAGTCTTTTCGAGCCTCAGAGTGGTGTGCTTGACTCCCATTCAACACCGACGGTACCCCTACTCCCTTCATTTACTTTAAAAACCTCCATGTCTGGTCTTAAGTGAAGGTACAGTGTTAATATATTAAGCACGCTACAATGACATAAAATACACCATATTTGAATATTCAAAGAACATGGTCAGATGTTGTAAGGGACCAAGTGGTTGACTGATTGTCCTCTTGCCTGTATTTTTCCACAATTATGGCAATCACTTCAGCCAAGTCACTAAGCAAATGGCGCGTTATTGCTCTGGCGCTCGATCGCCATTGTTCGCAAACTCTAGGTTGCTCCTTCAGAAGGTCTATTGGAACTCAAGAAACTGGATACCTCTCTTTCCAGGTGCGGCAAATTAGTTACTTTAGGTTATCTCTAATCAACTTCCAGAATGCTTTGCCAGTTGAGTAGAGTGTCGAAATTAAAACAAACTCGTCATTCAACAGGTAACCGAATGCCATGGTGGTACAGAGTTAAACAAGTTTTCAAAAATTTAATTTTCTAGGTAACAAATTTTTTAATTAGTTAGCTATTGAAAAATAACAAGCAAGGCATGATGTACTATCCATTGACCATAAAACATACCCCTGTATTCTCACGAATGTTCATTTTTTGATTCCATGGGAGAACTTAAACAAAAAACAATGTTTCTTGATATACTTTGAAAGCAATATCAGATTTTATAAGAGTTAAACATAGTAAGTTCTGGCATGCCTGCCAGTGGGCCCATTCCCATTTGAAGGCGGAGGGTGGAGCACACTTCAAAGGCCTTCAGAAGATGATCCATAACCGCGGAGGAACTATTAATAAATGCAGCTAAGAATATGAGGTGGAAGGTCGATGCTGTTATGCATGCACACATAAAGTTTAAGCCTTCAAAATTAGTACACTTACCAGAGTCTGTACTGAATTTCAGCAGAACTTGTAGTAACCACCACAGGTGGAATAGTAAGAGTGTGAACTCTTTTGGAGAGACGTTAGAGAAGAGTATTTGCATCAGCGGGTTCGATATGACCTTCCACACACATATCTATGGTCTCCTGAACTACGCAGAATCTTAAGCAATGCCACAAAAGCTGACATTTCGGAATTCCGCAGAGAATTTGCTCGGTGTCATCTAAAAACACGATTTGAGAAAAACGCAATCTTATCCCTCTATTTGTCAACTTTAACTTTAGATTGCATTTCTGGACAATGAAAACGTGCAACCATATTGGCTAGGATCACGGCGGGGATACCTATTATTCAATAAAGTCAGAAAAAGAGTAATAATTTATTCAAGGTGTTGAGAAAGTGATCCCACGTAGGACTCCTAAATGTTGAAATTAAGCCTTCACTTTGCAGTGCGATCAAAGCATGAACCGCTTCATTTGAAAATTTTATCTGTGGAAAATGAGATAAATTTAGAAGGACGAGTGCTTAAATCGCAAAAATACTTGTCGCAAATATCCCAAGTGCATAAAGTCAATATTTTAGTGAGGTGAAGCTACGTTACCCAGACAAAGAGTCCATTTAAAAATTCATTTTTTTAAATATGCATCTTACACCGGAATTTTGCTGCTCACAGAGGTCAACTGCTGCCAAAGCGTCAAAAATGCGTGGCTTTCGTGTACTGGTCCAGTAAATCAATGAGCAACAATCCTCTACCATCTCTCTGATCATTTCTTTTGTAAGTTGACATTGCATCTATTTAGATTTTACAAGTAATAGACAGCTCTTACCTTTGTAACGACTTTTGATCCGCCGTTTAGACGGCTATCAGGCCAAAATGCAATTCCGCATAAGTGAAGTGTTATAGGTGAAGCGGAGGGAAGCAGAGGAGGACCTGTGAAGAACTGCCAGGATTCTGAAAATACTCCTTCAAAGGAGGATTAAATGGAAATGTGGAGGGTTTTCGATTCGCCACAAACGATTTCACCTTGGAGGAGAAGTAAGTACAGTTGCAAGATAAAGTGTGCTTGTCTACTTTGTTTATCAAAATTTTTTGGAAAGCAATATCACCCAAAGGGAACAAAATTCGGTGAATAGATCATACACGCTTTTTAGAAGATCATGTCCAATAAGCAGTTATTTTTGAGTATACTGAGGGATTTCCGCCATTTTACTTCAAAAATATCCTTATAAGACGCCGCAAATGGTCATCTATGCTGGGAATTTGCAAGGCTACATTATCTCGCATATCACGAACGCCTATTCCTTTGTTCTTAATATGGCCATGGTATAATTAATTTTATCCGAATGCATCAAACAGTGCAATATTTGCCACAAAAAAATATGAGTCCTCTGATCCGACATGGAATGAGCGAGCAGGTAGTCAGAACTGGTTGAAGTTAATAAATGCTACCGAATAAAAGTTCATTAGAGGATTTACAAACTTTTATAGAAACGATGGTGGACGAACTTTTGGGGTTTAATAACTGAGGAGGTCACGATGATGCAATCCTTTGCCATCTAGAATGTAAGGGTCCACTTGAATACAAAGCCTCTTTGAATGATTAAGCACGATTCTGGGCACAAGGTTTTGTTCTAAAACTTTAAGACCAGATTAGATTTGGTACCTAAACAAACGACCTCAAATAGCCTTTGCTGTGGAACAAAACGACAATTTAGGATATTTGGGGTAGTTTGAAAGAAAGAAAAGTAGCGTAGATCGTACTAGAAAGCGCACTAAAAGACTGGCACACTTACGTCTTTATGCCATAACATACATAAACAACGGTGTGTAAATTGCACTTCCCTAGAGGCTAAAAACGTAATTGCAATTATGACGGAAACTGTACGAGTCTTATTTGGTAGGTCTAAATGCATGCACACGAGATCATAATATTTAAACGCAAATAATTTTGAGCAAATATATGTTAGAGGCGATGTTAGATTAAGGACGACATTCCGCTTTTGCTTGTTTGAAATATTGTTGAAGGTTAGAACATATATTAACCGCAAACGTAGATTTTTGACTTGAGTGCCATTACCATTGCTAGTGAAAAAGAAGAAAGACAAGTCTCGCTGAGGCAAAATTTCCATAAGTGTATTTCTTTCGACTTTCTAGATTTATCTTCGGTTAAGACAGATGGAGGATCCTTCCACTGATAGACGAGAACTTCTGTTCTATTATTTATGAATAGGATTTTCTGGTGGCTTGGATTCGCGTTTGAGGTCTATAGGGAAACAGTGGACAGGATATCATCTACTCAAGAAACTGACACAAAGCTTTGTTTAGTTCTGGATATAGCATAAGTTAAATGACCAATCCGTTTCATCTTCTATAGTGACTCTGAATTACAAAACCGCCCTAATGTCGCAACACTCTTCATTTTAAGTACAAAAAAGCTTTACAAATGATGTCAGATTATAGGACACCTTAAGGAACCATGAAGGATGTTTGCACTTTTCCTTAAAAATTTTTAGAACATATGCATCAATTTAAATTCAGGCACTGAGCATGACTGCAAATCTTCAGTTTGTGAGATTCGCATGGAGTAGGTCTTAGTTTAGCCTAAACTAGCAATAAGCGAGCAGCATAGTAAACATCATAAACACTTGGAAGAATTATGCTAGAAATTCATTTTAGTGCTCTGAAGCAAAGCGTGAAATGCGGATTGGAGTTGATTTTGTAAGAGTTTGTCCCATCTTTCACCAAACGAGGGATCAAGACCTCGTTAAAGAGTGGAGACGGTCCACCAAACTCCTCGTCTACTGACTGGTCCTTTGACTCACGTGGAGTAACGGAACATTCGGTAATCGTGTCACCTGCTGAAGATGTCGCTTTTACACTTCCTATCACCTTCGTAAGCGCAGACTTCACTGAGTAGTTTTGTAGTTTTTCCTGTAGTTTTTTAATCAGAAGACGATAGGTAGTTAGAAAGTGCAACAAGAAAATGATTTGATTCCTTGCATTTTGTCCAAGTCAAGAAGATGGAGAAGAAGGCTTATCTCTAACCAATCTATTTAATACATATGGGATTAAATGAAGCTTAGAACTCATTCATTATCGTTTTCGAGTACCTCCATGCATTTTTTTTTCATAAATTTCAAAATCTAAGCTTAGGCGTGCCTTTGATACATTTGTTACGAGGACCTTAGAAGTAACTCGATAAATACATTTAAGGTGTTATTTTGCTTTGACATGACAACAATTGCTGTGGCTTAGTGGAATTGAGAATGCGAAAAAATAAAGGTGCTTGTGGATCTATGTCACCTAAGAGGCAAACAACCCATTCAGGCTCAAACCTTGTTTTCCTCTTCATGCTTTCATTTAGATGGCTGTCATAAAGTAGTAAACCACACAAGTTGCATGTTTGTAGAACCAGACTTGTAAATGTGAAGCTTTATTTGACGCACTTAGGGTAATAAAACCCCCAACGACTGATTATAACTATATTCTTTGGGGGTCATTCGATTGGCGTTTTCGCCGAGTGACTGCAGACTAGCATAAAAGTGGTTTAAATCATGACCCTGTAAAAACTTCTAATCTGTTCAAGAATACCAGTTAAAGCACTGCATTATATTATGTATATTATATTTCCAATAACAGCCAATTCCCGTACATTGGGGCGGTGGGGAAAAAGTTTAGCAACTAGAGGGTCTATCGGTTTCATTCTTTCTGCTTTATAGGCACACTTTACCTTTGTACTCGACAATGCTTCTTAAACCACTTGTCATGCATAATTGGCCATTTTAGTGTTGTCTTTTTCGAGTCCCGGAAATCATCTGCAAAATGACGATATTGGGATGCGTTTCAGTTAAGAGAAGGCAATATCTGAGTCCTATTCGAGTTTATTTTACTGAACTTATTTTTGAAAGTAAACACTATCAATGAAAACATGAAGGGCCCTCTTGCATAATATGACATTTGTTGCATCTGAGTAGAACTAAACCTTGAACAAGTGTATAGATCTGCTCAGAGATCAATAACTAGTTCTAATCAACAGCCAAAAGTAGAAGTTTGCAAACATGGTGACTTATTTTTAAGGTACTCACGTATTCCATTCAGAAGTGGACTCGGTACCCCTATATACTCCAAGGGTGAAAATTGGCCTTTATCGCGGATGGTTTTAGCTAGCCTTGAAGACAATAAAAAGTGGAAGAAAACACCAGAGCCAATGAATTAATGAGATTAGGGATTGTAGGCTGCTATATGACTCACCTAACCGCTGAGTCAGAAGGTAAAGCCAGGCTGGAGGACTCAAACCAATAGTCATCATTGTATTTGACTTTAAGCATCAAAATAAGTTAAAATTTACTGATTACCACCGAGATGTGCACATGATAAATATTTTCAACAAACCTCCTTTTTCAAAGAAAAAGCGCGGAAGGGTTTGATTGATTATCTCGTTCTCCGTTATTCTGCGATAGCATGCAGCGAATGAGTTCATGGCTATTTGGTCTGCTGGCCGACGAATCCTATTTAGGAAACCGGCAAAAAATATCATTGAAGAAAAAATGATGTCGACGGTGGTTTATGCTTACTTCTTAATTTCCTGCGAAGTCGACGACGTTCTGTGACGACTTTATCCCACTTTTTGAGTGCATGCGAATAGTGCGCTTCTTTGATGTCTGTGAAATCACCTTCACCCACCTACAAATGAGCCGGAAAATCCTATGTATTAATCGTTGTACTTTATGATAAACGGCACATAGTGGAGGCATGCTTTGTTTATGCAACCACTAATGGTGCAATGGATGGAGGTAAATGCGTTATATCTTACCGCCTCTCAAAAGTTATTAAAAGAATACCAAAGTGGGTGCGAAGTTGAGATGGAACACTGAAATGGGTCCGTTTATTTCTCAACAACAAAACATGTAAATCACCGACAAATGATACAGTGATGATGGTGAGTATCCTGCGCTTTTACGTTTGCGTTTGTTAGGAATCGTGACATAGATAGCATGTTTAGAAATTAAAACACTTTGTAGGTCAAAGTAGTTTGGCAAAAAAATTTGATTAATAGCCTAAGAATCTAAAAGCGTTAGCAGTTAGTTGGTCAGTAGCTTTGTTGAATGCCTGGAATGTACTAAAAATATAAGGACTTAATAACATAACTTTTATGCTGATTGGTAATATCTTTCTAAAAGTGCGATCCCAAATGAACTCTTGGGCCTAAAGCGCTGTTCTGAGCACCGTTTTACAACACTACTTCATAATTTTATTTTTCCACTCATTTATGGATTAATAAATATCAAATGCCTTGAAACGTTCTTTAATGTGTCCAATCAGTAGGGAGCTGTTCTTCAACTGCGTGCCCCGTATCAGCATTTGCAGGGGTCCTTTGATAAGGTCCGGTAATGAGTTTTTTCGATAAAGTCTTCCGAAGAACAGTTGCCTGTGACTTTTTCACCAAAGGATGGGGGCGTCCAGACTTGCTTTTGAAGTTGTTCTTCCGTTCAATTTTATTATATAGGCTCGTCGACAACATGATTCTTGTAAGAGGAGATCCCCACTATATGCGTAATAACTTGACTTATCGTCCTGTTATGATTGAAAAGGTACAAATTCGGATGTACTCACCAATTTTAGAGGACTGAATATAAGAAGTTAGTAGAAATTGAAGGCTCCTTTGTATCCCCCATGGAGGATCTTATTCCCGATGCAATGTGTACAAAAAACCGTATTTCAAGGTAGTATACGCTCGTTGGGCAATTTTTCAGGTTTCAAATGATAACCCCTAAAACGTGGAAGTCGAAGCATCGTCCGGTTTGTCTTCATTATCCTGGGACTGGTGATCACGTAATTTCCCTACTGTTTATTAATGGACCCTAGTCCTATCATAGACGTCGCGTCTTTTTAGCAAACCAATTAATTGATGATGGCATTGCATCGGTCATTATTATGAATCCCTTTTATGGAGCAAGGTTGCCGGTGGACCAAAAGTATGTGAATAGATTCGATTAGAACTTTTTAAATATGCAAATTTAGAGGGTCTGGCCTGAACTACTTATCCGACCTTTTCGTGATGGGAGGAGCATTAATTTTAGAATGTCACACAATTCTCCGATGGTGTCAAAACCAAGGCTACGGGCCCTTTGCGTTGCACGGCGTTTCAATGGGCGGCTATGTGAGCTCGGAATTTGAAAGTTCTTTTCAACTAGACTTTGTAATCCACATTTTAGATTTTTCGGCGTTCCCGTAGATGGCGACCATATGCGCAACAACAGTTCCTTTTCCTGTCTCTCTCATTCCATGCCTTTCTTGGACTTCCGCTTCAGTTGTGTTCATTGAGGTTCGTTTGTATTATTTAGATGCAAAAAATGCAGTTCAGTGTATTTAGTGCTGCGTTCAAAGTCTTTGACTCGGTTAGCAAGATCCATTTTCTTTCCTCCCACATTCTTAAATCACACCTATTTTTCGCCATAACTCGTTTGCTGTAAGTATCGCATACGTGGTACCGCGATTTCTCCCATAAGTTCGGCGTCACAAATGTGTGACATGTGTCGGTTTTTGGTTTGCGGTAAGTAGTTGCATCGCATAATGTTTAGTGGAATCCTAAACAAAACTGCTACAGAATGATTTTTTTCCAAGCCTGGTTGCAATTTATTAAATTTTTAGCGGGATATCTGTCAAGTCAACGGTTTTGTAAGTAGTGATGATACCTTTTTCGATACCCTGGCGGTAAACGTGTTAATGGGCATGAAAGACTTGCAAGAAATTCCATAGGTTTTCCATTTAGTGAAACTTTTTAGGATGTTCAGCGGACTGGTAGGCAGCTTTTTAATCGAAACGCATGACAAAAATTCATGTGATCATTTCGCGTGCTCGGATTTATCAGTTTTAGAGCTTTACCTTCAATAGACAGTGATCAGATTAAATCGTGTCTTCTTTGAAAAGTCACATAAATAACGGCCTTCTTCACTCAACATACACTCAAATATCGTTCGTTATCTTGAATTTATGTATGCCTCATCATCCTTGGGTGTTCCCCTTTTAAGGGAGACAACATTATTGCTGCCATTTCGCGCGAACTTTGAAAACACTGTCCTCCGTTTAGCTACAGCCGTTTTCAAACAGAAAATTGCGAAAACTGTTGGCAGCTTCCTAAAATAGTGACATCCTTAACGAGGCACAAGTCGTCGAGTTCTCTAATGTAGCTTTGGTCACATCTGTTTCCAACCCGCTTTTGTTTCCCGTCCGGCTGTTTTGAATTCAATTGTCCAATGTCAAGAAAAGGTGTCGTCAATTACTCTGATGAATCAGAAAGGAAATTTTTTTCCGCCCAAAATTACTAATCTTCACGGGATTAAGTTTTGCCAGGTGCGGTGTGAGGTATGTGATTTTGTATTGTCATCAGATCGTACCGGAAACATCACCAGTCTTCGGTCATCCTATGGTTCGCCTCAACATAGGAAACCACTAGTTACTATCGCTTAACTAAGATGGTAGGTATCCCGTTTCTTACACCCTGAGGTACCACTTAATGCTGGTTTGATCAGCATCTGTTGATCAGGTCATTTTTCTGCTTTGTCGGTTTGTTTCAAGTTGCTCAGTATTGTTGGAGAAGTGGAGTCCAATCGTAATGCCTGCTCATATGTATTTTGTGGCCCATACCATGTTTCATTTATTGAAGTTTTGTCATCACCCACCTTGTCGTTGTCCTTTCCAGTGGTTTTCCAACTTTTTGTCAAACCACCTACCGTATATCTTTTTTACGTACCTCCACTGTTAGGTCGACTTTAGCCTCCAGAGCCCTTGAAAAGGCACATGCTATACATAAGTGCGTTGGACATTACTGGTATAGCACTAATGATCAACTTGAAGAAATCTGACTAGGTGAAGGATCATCATGGCCGCTGACAAATAATATAGGGGGTATTAATTCATTGCGCCATTGATAGATCCACATAAGGTTGGTGGTGCCGATTGTGTGCAAACGAAAAAAGTTGGTAACAATGCGCCAGTAAGTTGACAACCCTAACCTTTGCACCAACGCACTCCTGCGTCGATGTTCCACCTTGGAGCTGGCAAAAATATCGCCTTTTGATTTGCTGGTGTTATTGTGTCATGACGACACTCACGCAGATTTCTAAACTATTTTTCTTGCTTTAAACACCAGTTATGTAATGAAGATGGTCACGAGTCGAATTATACTACCGCAAGTTTAGTGATTCCCTCCTGAAGCAGTCATAATTTGAGAGGCCTGATTTTCAAGCCAACCAGCATATATTTTACCACCTCATTTCCGTTTTGCGCATGCATTTTCCTTTGTGGGTGTAGTAACTGCCTCACACGCTACCGGTGATCAAGTTGTGTGAATTTGATGCTGCCATTTGTGTGTATATATGTGTTTGCGGGGTCATCGCTAATAGTCTATTAATAGGACTTTGATCATTCACTCACGAAATGGCAACTCATGGTTCATCACTCGTGTTTTCATGACATCGCTGGTTCGTGATAGCTTTTTTGCACTATTGCAGCTCTTCTGCCATCATAGCAGCTCGTTTTCATAAACTGGTGAAAAACATGGGTCACGCATTCGTGATGTTGACAACAAACTGTTTAAGTATGTGTTCATTGAAAGATATGTTTAATCGTGCTCCACTTTGTAGGGAGTTCTAAGTCACTCAGTGGATTGGCAAACTCTAACCAAACAATACCTTCAAGATTCGGTCTACTCCAAGGTCGTACGACCCAAAATTCAACCCTCCATTCAACCCGCCTTTGTTACAAAGAGTAATCTTTTCTTGGTTAACTTTTTAGTTACCTTAACAATGGTAGGTATTAAAAGCTCCTTTTTTTCGTCGATTTGCTGCGTCTACAAAACTAGGGCCTGAACTTTTTATAGGTCTTGCTGTCAGCTTAAATAGGCTTTAACGCAATTGATGGATTGGCTCTTTTAGAGTTAGAAAAAGAGCAAGTATTCCAGTCCGTGAACCAGTATCTGTTTCTCCAAGTGTATGCTAAATCGCTTTTTGTAATTGTCCTTTTACTAAACGGTAATATAGCTCAAAGGCCAGCAAATTCGTTGCTTTCTGCTACTTCCGAAACTAAGGGGGCTCGGAGTCCCGCCACAGATCTGCTCGTTCCCCCTCCTCCTCCTCCATCTCCCCCTCCCTCAGGTCAAAAGACACCGGATTACATTTTTGATGTCCTCACCTTTTACCAGTAAGTTCTTCTCCGTCTCTTTTCCAGACTCAATTGCCTGCTTTACACAGTGTCATGAAATTGAGCTTTTGGATTTGTGCCTTGTATGAGGGGACGTTGTTAATAGCGGTAATCCTGATCTGATTTATGCTTTCCGGATTTGCTTGTATTTCATTTGCCACCATGTCGTTGATATCCTTTTCAGGGTTCGCTTGCATACTTGTGTTGAGCAAAGTACTAAATGCTGGCTTTAATTCAGATTGGTTCATTCTTTCTTACAAAAACTGACATTTAGTACTTTGTTTGAGCCTGGTCAAATAGAATGTGATACAATTCTGAAAGAATAAGGCAGTCCAAAAGACATCGATATGGCTCACTTTAATGACTTTTTGTAATGGTGAGGAATTGGTGAAGTGCAGTTTATGATCAGAGGGAAATGCGCCACAATGTTCTTTACTGTCGTCTTCCTGCTTTCAACCCATCATCACAAATATAACGTGGCGGTTTAACTCGATTGGTACTATTTCACCTTGTTTAAAATTGGGTTTCAAAGTTGCATTTCTATCTGTACAGCAAAAGAAGTGCTGCTCCGAAAACAGTGAGCCTACGGAAAAATCACTCAAGGACGTGTGATGCCCAGATAGCCCTGTTATTGACAGCGATGAAGAATCTTGCCTCATTAGTACCTGAAGACAAACCTTCAGTAATGAAACAGTTCGTTGACACTTATGTCAATTGAGAAAGTCCTGCGAGTCAAGAAGCGTTAATAGATGAGTGACAAAAAGCTTGGAAGACAGGTCACTAGTTT
This sequence comes from Echinococcus multilocularis, assembly GCA_000469725.3. Lineage (NCBI taxonomy): Eukaryota > Metazoa > Platyhelminthes > Cestoda > Cyclophyllidea > Taeniidae > Echinococcus > Echinococcus multilocularis. The sequence goes on along the minus strand of LN902842.1, from coordinate 1,227,202 downwards.
ATTTTTACCGTCTTGCAAATGGGTTGCAAGAACGCAGCACCGTTGGATTGTTTCGCTACTGACTGACTACTGCCTGTCATTGTTCAGCGAACGAAAATGTCGTCGGTTACCCTCAAACGATCAACTCATCGCTTGCCCTACACTACAAAGACAAGCACCACTTTAGCGCTTGATCTGCATTTGCGGTGAACTGCAGACTCAATTGTTTGCTTGCAGAAGATTACACCATTTCGCCTAAGATCTATTCGCAACTTGGTGCTATTCATTCTGTTGAATCTAAGTCCTCTTCTTATTCCTCTGAGACAACACTAGGCCTCATATGGCCGCATTTTAGGATGGGAGGGAAGTACCGCCCCATCCTCACCCCCCGTATTTCTCTCATCTTCCACCGGGCTCGAAGGTGTTATCACAGTAGAACTAAGAGGAAAATAGAGGTGGCTAGAGCTAGGTGGAATTAGCACTAGGCTTACATTTCCTCAGGGAACGATAACATATTGTTCTGGTAGTTGTTTGAAGAAGCTTTCAACAATTTACTTTTTTATTTGCTCTCTTCAAATAAAGTGAAACACCTTGACCACGTTTGGTTATCCTACAAATGAAAGTATGGCCTTTGAACAGACAGTTAATGCAAAACTACTAAGGATTTGTTGCTTAAATCGCACCCGTGCAATTTGAAGTTGCAGTTTTTTTATTATCGAGCAGGTTCAATAGCATAAAAGGGTACCAACCACCACATTGAGGCATTGACGAACAGTAACGACAAAATTCCGCACGTATCAATCATTACAACATTATAATTCAAATTTGTAAGTAAAAAAAAATTTAAACTGTGTAGCTGATGGGAAAATATCCTTGATAAGGGAATTTGAATTTTGCTATATTCATTTGCCACTAGTGTCACACATATGTGACGCTTCGAAAGCACTGGTAGTTGCGCCTAATTGTACATGGTAAACGGGTTGGTTGAGCTCCAAACAGTAGGAGAGATTTCGGATGTTCTTGATCACTAACCTATTTGTTGTGTTGAAATAAAGGTTCCAATAACTTTTGATACCCTTTTTCCTGGTGTTATAGGCGACCCCTATCGGATGTTTCCAAAGTCCTGGATTACGTGAAATCTCACAATCGACTGCATTTGTACTTTGACAACCACATCTGGGACAGTGCCATGTCTGCTGTCCGGGCTGTCCCTATTCCCTCAGTCTTTCCTGAAAAAGTCAAGGTCAGTCGATCAGCCTGCTTTTCTGCTCCGACGTATGTTCTTCCATTGTGATGACATCTTTTAACTTACTTTTGTGGTTAATTATGCTATGAAAAAAGTAGACTTCTTGCCTTCCTTCTTGTTTTAATCTGCTAACCGTGGTCCGAATCAAGCTTGCATCTTACCTCATCTCACCACACTTCCGCTTAGGTGGATCCTGAAGTGCGAGAATTCTTACGTGAGTTGTTGGATTTCTTCACTCATTTGGGCAACTTCCCTCCTGTGGCGGATGCACGACTCATCACCTCGGTGACGGCGGGTAGGGATGCCTACGTACCGCGTGATGGCGTGGTGCCTTTTGATGTCGTCTTTCCTGCCGCCGACATACGTTATCTCCCTCAATCTGGACATGTCAGCACCTATGTGCGTAACTATCTGTGGAATCAAGATTTTCGGTGAGGAATTCCTGTCTTCCTTGACCCTTGTTTGAGTTTGACCTGTGATTTGTACACTATTGGTGTGGCTCGGTGTTTTTCTGGTGGCATAACTTTACGTCTGATCTTTTCTGCGGTTTAACCGCATCAAGGTTTGTACAGATACCATTCTGTGGCTTTCACGACCACTTTGATTCTTTGAATCTGGTTTGATATTTGTCAGTTAGTAGTGAAACCGGACTCATCCTGATGACCCCACCACCTCTGGTCCTTATTATTGGTGGGCTTTGATACTCCGTTTCCCCTACTTCATACATAATCGCTTTAGTGCCTCGATCCTGAAATGATACCGGATCTCTTCTAATAGCACCTCATTTCCTAGATGGTAAATTCGTATGCTTCAATGGTGATTCTACTCGCTACTGGGGTGGTGAAAGTAGACATTGCGCTAGGACTTCAACCCTCCGGCACGCTTTTCAAAAGCAGTAGTAAAATCGGTGGATTTGTAGGGCTTGGCTCTTCCAATTGGTCAGAGGTGTTCCGTTTACTGCAAACTATTTTTTCAGAGGTTCTTTTTTAAATTGGTATTTTTCCTGTTAAAAATCAAGCGGAAAATTTGTTTACTCAATTTTGATGTTTGCGTGACATCATCTTTGCCTTTTGTTAGTTTATAGCTAGTTAGAAGCCTTTTTTCTAATGAGATGAATTTCTTGAGATAATAACTTGTCAGTTGATCTTTTGATGCACTTCTCCTGGAAACAATGATCGTGTAGTTAGGATCTCCACTGACACCTCCGCCTTCAGCATCCTATTCAAAGTCACTTTTCAAACCTGTGGATTCGCGTTGTTGCCCCTACTCCCTGAGCTAGTCTCATCCACCATATTTGTATTCCTACTGTTGTGTTTCAGTTTCAAAAAGTCACCTCTTTGGGTCGTATTTCATGCTATAGCATCACTCCCTTAATTTTTCTCATTTAGTTAGAAGGAGTTGCAAGTTTTGTGTCTTGTTTTCATATTTTGTTTTACCAATTAAATGGTTATCACCGCGAAATTGACGAATCACTTTTTTCCCCACATAAAAGGCCCCAGTTCTGTAACGCAGTATGTCCGCCAGCACTTTTTCCTGCAATTTCAGAAAGGCTGTATGCGACACCATGAATCGACAAATGCTATTACATTACGGCCTGGAAGCCCCCGTCTTCGGGAAGGTGTCCAAATCTGCACTTGCTTGATGCCGGTGTTCCTGCTTACCTGCTCTACCAACTGAACTGCTCCTTGTCTCTCTCCACCAGCACCAAGAGGGTGTGATCTCACTTCTAGTCACTTCCACCCTGTAGCCCCTCCACCTCGTGCACAGTTTCTCCCCTTCTTTCCTCTTTTCTAAACTATCGTTTGTGGTTTTAAACTCGACTTTTATAGTTGCCTTGGCAAATATTACAGGTTCGCTAACCAGTTTTATAAATTCAAATACACTCTTACTGAACGCAGGTAGATAATGGGGCGGTGGAGCTCAATCGAACAAACAGAGAGGAGGGACGAATTCCTTATTGTATATTTATACTTTATAAAAACTGGGAAAGTTGCTTTTTCGGGGTTCCAGTCAATTATCGGCGTTCTATTTCAAGACCTGACCTGGTGGTCACGCCACCGAGTAGAAGTACGATCTGTGGTGACTTAATTCCTGGAAGCAAACCTACTACGTGAACCCGCTGTCAATGAGCGTCGTCCCTGACGCTTCTCTTGGTCAACCTTCCGCGTCGGCAGTCATAACGCAGTCAGTGCTCTAAAATAAAGAACTTCCTTACCTTCCCATTTTTGTTTGTAACAATTCAGCGGTACGAGTTTGATGTCATGAAAAGGAAACACAGCGTATCTTAGCTGGAATTCCTTAATTGATGCTTCATTTACCAATCCCTGAAGCGGAACGCAACACCAATTCTGCCAAATGACAATTCGTTCTCATTTCACGTTGGATTTTTGTCTTATTTAGTAGAGTTGCAGATGGCGGCTCCCGAAAGAAGGTGTAGATAAAGCATATTAGAAACTCATTAGTAGTGGTAGTGGCTTATTTGGTAAAGGTGTGGATTGAGCCTTAATTTTTTAACTACCAGGAGATGGTCCATTTTGCGTTATTCGTCTGCGCCACAAGTATTTTGCCAATGCTTGCCTAGAGTTTCTCTACAATCAGTCATCTGACTCTTCTCTTGCTGTATGTCTAAAGAAGAAGTGTGCACGGTAAAGTGGTGGTTTTGTGGAAAAATAGTGAATTGGAAAGTGATGATAGGTTGGGTCAATGGTTCTTTACTTCTTATTTTTAAATACTGTAAATCTTGTCACTAAAATTTGTGTAATTAATAGTTGTGGCAAATAAGTCACCACATCTTTGGTGTAATTTTATAGCGTTCTTTTGGTTGTGTGTGAACTCGGTTGATATGAATACTTCATATTCATTTTACATGATTATTGTGTCTTTGCTACTTATTTACAATTAAAGTACTATAGGATTGGTCTAGTGCAAAAAGAAAACGGAGAAGTGAATCCACATTGTAGTCAATAAGAGATAATGAAAATTGAGTTTGCAGTAGATTTGGAGTTAAAATGCAAGAAAAGATGCTTCATCTTTTAGATTTGAAGAAAAACATAAAGGGTAGTGAATTAGAATGGGGAGTGTTTCATGAAGTCCAATAAATGTTAAAATTACAAAAGCAAAGATATACATCGATAGGCGCCGTGTGCTATAATCCATGGAAATGAAACCCACATCTTGATATTTACAATTGAAGAAGCAGAAGTTTAAAGAATGGGAGCAAAAATTTCATCCCTGTTTGCAATTACTCACAGAGTTTCCCATTCTGATACCCATTTTTGCTGCTTTTCATGATTAAGTTGACCAAAAAGCACCAACTGCCGCTGTAATGGTAAATGCAGCATCATCGGAGCTCACCCTACTGCAGGCACACGAGCATAGGCCTCAACAGTGTCCCCAGTAAGAGAAGAGCGTACACGATCACAACCGCATGTACGGCAACAGCAAAAGCCTTGCCTTCGCTCTCTTCCCATTAGCAAATCACTACCCTCTCATGTACTTCGCAGTGACTAAGTAGACGCTGCAGTAAAATCAACCACCACACACATCATGCTGTCAAATAGACCACACTTATTGCTGTGGCGTATTGTCTCGGAGCAATAAATCACCAGCCATGGAGATCAAAGTCACATGGAAGAGGAAAGACAGCAAGGCTTAACCTTGAAAGGAGGATCACGGGATGTGTGATTTGCATAGGGGTGTGACAAAAGGGCAGACATCGACGGATGTTACAGAGTTGCTGGGGTAGGGATGAGGGGTTGTGAGAGGGGCGATGTTTGGAAGCAAAAGTCTTAACTGCATAACTGCGGAGGATGATGCCTTACTATTGCTAGGTATATGCATCAGGTTACTCTGCAAAGTAGACGTTGCGCCACATTGTTATGATGTCACATCGTGACGTCTATCATCCCCCTTATGTCACGGAAGTGATATTTTTACTAAAGTGGGAAGTAGAGTCAACTGCACTTCTTAATATGGGTGTGGAATGTCACATCACATCGCATCAGTAGTCTGTAAAATTAACAAAAATCTGCCTTCCAAAATTTTTGGGGCTATTTATTAAGCAAAAAAACACATACACATACAGTTTCGCAAAATAACCGACCTCATTGTTATGCGTGTTGACTGCGAGGAATTTGGTAAACAGTTAAGACGTCTGCAGATGCTGCATTCGAATGGGTTAACTGACAACACAGATAGTGTTTATTACATGTTGACAGCATTCCTGTAAATTTATACCCAGCAGTAAAGGCAATCACATAGCACCTTTGGTCGGTATTCTTGTTCTGAGTTTTGTCGCACTCACATACAAATCACTCAACCGTGCGACCCTCCCTTGACGTTTAGACTTTTGTGTCTTTCCTCTTCCATGTGACTTTGATCTCCATGGAGCGGGGGTTCATTGCTACGAGGAAATGTGTCACAGCAATAAACGTGATTTTGTTGGACAGAGCGATTTTTAAGGTGGTCGTTTCTACTACAGCGTCAGTCCATGCACTGTGAAGTACAGGAGAGGCCAATGATTTGCCAATGGAGGGAGGGCAAAAGCAGGACACTTGTTGCCGTATTTTCAGTTGTGATTGAGAGCGCTCTTCCCTTACTAGGTCACTGGAGTTTGATAACTTCTGTTGATGTGGAATTTATAGCTACACCGGTGACTTGTGCCTTGTGTTCAACTTCATCAAAAATGCAGCAATACTGAATACCAAAGCAGGAAACTCTTTGAGGAATAGCATTCTGGGACTAGATTCTGCATCCCCAATGTAAACTTTGCTTCTTCTGTTGTGAATTTTGAGGTGTGAGTGCCATTTCCATGGGTTGTAACGCATAGCGTCACTTGATGCATTTCTCCACTGTCCCATTTTTAACATTAACTGAACCTCATAAAATACTTTTTTCATTTAGTGGCTGCGTTTCTTACAAAAACTAATTATCATTCAGTAATTTAATGCCTATTTAATGTGAAAATGAGTTGTGTCTTTACAAAGTGCATCGCAGCATCTTTATTGGTTTGCATCTATCTCGACACCCTAAACAGTTGGCAGTTGAAGAGAAAAGTGATTTAGAAAACTCCGACTGTGCCAATGACTACCCTATACTTCATAATGAAAAAAAAATTTGAATATTCTTTCTGTGGAATATTAAATGATATCTTCATGATGGTGTAGCCAAACACATTTAGCATAACGAAATGGGAAGTGGTGTTAAAACAGTTTAAAGGTTTTTAGAAGCCTTTTTTGCGGAATTTTATCCTTCCAAATGCTCGCCACTTAATGCCGACTAAGATGAAACTCGCACCTGTTGATGGCCTGATCGCGTACCGAATTCTTCGTAGTCGATTTGTTTGAGCCATTTTATCTTGAAAACGACTGTCTCATCTACATATCTAAAATTTTGCTTTGTTTCAAGAACTTGATTTGCGTGAAATTGACAGACGTGTGATGTGTTATTCCACACTCACACACAGCGCGTGCAGTTGGCTAAATTTTCGACTTCAGTGAATATGACGACCAGGACGAGAGTGGGTGGGTATTGCACTTCGAGACGAGGGACGTCGTGGCGTGAGACCACTTCCACTGTGTGCAGTCTCAAAATCCACTTCTAGACACCACAAATCCAACTAAGTAGGAAGTTTTGCCTAGCTCCCTTTTTCTAGTCTGCATTAGCACAAGATCCTCTCATCGAAACATTTCTTCAAGTAGCATTTGTGTGGTAGGCGTATTTAAGATTAATTTTAAGCAATTCACAAGTCTCCTCGGGTAGACAAGTGTGGGCTGTCACTAAAAGACGAGCTTTTTGGATATATGCCAGGCAAATGCTGATGTCAGAAATTGGAAGCAACAAGCCAGCTGCCTTGAAGAGTCAGTGACCATTTGCCTGTCTGAATCATGTCAAACGGTCATAAAAAAAACCTTTGAATCTTTAATATTTTGTCATATTTCTAATGCGTATGCACACGATCCCTCGTAGGTTTTTAATACAAATATATAATAAGAGGAGGTAAGAGAGACGGTGGAACATAAATGTTGACCGAGCATCACAATAGGAGACGAGTTTTGCCTAAAAAAATCATGTTTCAGTATGAGTTGATATTTTATGTGGACCCACCTAGGCACTTTAAACAACTGGTAATCAGAGAGGAACAGTACCAAAAGAAACGCAGCAGTTTGAGACGTAAGTGGATTTTTCGGTGTTAATTAGAATGCAACAAAAGAAACATCAAGTTTGCTAGAGATATATCTAAATGCAGATAAAATTTTAGTGGAATTGTAATAACAAACATATTTGCTTATGTATTCTTTTCTCTTCTCCAAATTACCTTCTTTTCTCAAATACTACATCCTCCATTATGGCGAGCACTTTTTGTTTGATAGGACCCCTGTTCCACTTTTCTCCACCCCAACCTTCAAAAGAATGCTGTATAATCTTGCGCCAACAATGTCTTTGGACGAATAAACGTGACTTTTGACACCCTAGTTTCTGTAATTCTTGCACAGTTCCCTTAACACACTTTAATGTTTGTAAACCGGCGGTAATAAGTCGGCGCTACTACAAATCTAAGGTGATTTCCCTTGACATATGTCACCACACCTCATTCGCAAGTCAGGCAATAGTTTGAATCTTTGAGAATCCAGGAGGCCTTGTCTAGGAAGGGCAAGCACTAGAAGGTATAAAATAATGGCTAAGTAGTTTTGAGCTAGCGTAAAGCTGCACGAAATGGTTTTAAAATGCAACCTCATTTTTATCCCCTTGTTTTTACTAATGGGTATGGCTAATTTCAAAAAATGTGGGGAAATTTGATTAAATGCGCGACCAAGAGTGCTCAATGGAGGGGATAAGACGGGTTGATTTGCATCGTAGCTCATTATTCTCTTACGTATCATTTGATACCCCAAGCTGCAATGAAGCCCAGTTTAGGTTACCGTATAAAAGATTCAAATATAAATTTCTTGACATGTTGGCGTTTCACACTTAGGAGGTGAACAGAAAGACAGTTAATTATACCTGTTACCTTGCATGCTGTAGAAGGGTAAATTAGGAACTCCTTATAGGATCGGTGGTTAATCACTTTTTTCATATTGCAGAATGGATTGAGGGTGCTGCTCGTAAAATTTGTGGTTGGTCAGACTGAATGCTCAGGTATCGACTCCCACGCATGTAAATATAATAAATAGGAGGAGAAATCAACGGTGGGTGTACAAGTGTACTACACGAGATGAAGAACGCCAGTGTGTTCCTTCTATTTGTTATAGGAAGCGCTGTGACTGCAGTTGCACAGGTACGGGACAGTACCCCTGATTCCACAACAGTAGCAGAAACCTCAACCGCAGTGGAAACCTCAACCGTAGCAGAAACCTCAACCGTTGCGGTTACCTCCATGAATCCAACGACAACAAGTATAGGGCAGGGTCAAAGTGATGATAGCACTACTGTCGAAGTCAGTGCATCGCCTCCCAGTGATCCAACCACCACTTCCAAGATGTCCACTATTTCACCTGCTTTTGCGATCCCTATCCTTGGCGCCCTTCTTCTTCTCACATAACAGCTAATTTGCCTTTTGTCTATGTCAAACGTTTTATCCCATGCTATTGCAAACACCTATCACTTTCATATCAACTTTCCTTTATTCTCCTTGTACCTCGCCAATGACATTAAATAAATGAGCATTCTCCACTTTTCGTCTTACAATTTACCTATTTGCATTTGAGTAAGGTAAGCCACCTATGCAATCCACTGCTGGGTGTCTCGTCTGCTTTATTCCATCCTCTTAAACCATCATTTAAAGAAAAGTTTCTCTAGATATTTCATTGACGCGCCTTCCATCAGAAGGTCACATTTGAGTTGTGAGTCAGTCATCACACTTGTGATGGGCTCGAACATGAGTAAAGGAGTGCATAACAAAGTAATTCGCCAAGAATGGGGAACCGATTCCTTCAAGATGATGAGCAGGAAATCACCGCAGGATAGCAGTGTGATTAGCACGGTTGGTGAAAGGCAGAGATCAAAAGTTAATCGAACTAAGTGACAAATAATGCTTTAACTTTACGTCATAATTAAGGATGCACCCCTATTCATATTGTAAATTAATCCTTTTTGTAATAATAGACTCTACCTCTCAAAATGAGATTCGCATCTCACCAGTGTAATTGCGTTATGTATTAGATAAGTAGGGTTATTTTATGGCAGATTTAGGAGCAAAATCAGGTCAATTTTTGAAGATATAGGATTTAAAGATGTTTATTTTCCGATTAAAATTGTATAATTAAAGGCAAACAGAAGAGTTGCAGTCCGCTAAAACCCACACTAATGACACACAAAGTGATATTGACAAGAGAATATACAGGAATACAAAGTAGAAGATGTAAAGGTTAGTGTTGTTATGAGGTTCTCTAGAGTGTTTCTTGCGGTAATATTCACCATTGCCGGCATTCCGCAGGAAGATGCTCTTACATCATCAACCACTGCTAGACAATGAATCACACATCATCTTAGATCCCACCACTCCATCAACATGATCTCAAGCCCAAAGGAACTGTAGCAAGGGCTGATGCAAGAAAAGCGGCATCATAACCACAACGCACAATTCGTTGTGAATTAAAGTGCTCCAAAAGCAGTTGGCTTTTGTTGCGATGCCATTGCATGCACTCTGTGGAAGCGAACAATCTTGAAACACTCACTTCGTAGTCTGATAACCGGGCGAGCATAACCACGAATCTGGCATTTAACTCACCACAACACCATCTCCATACGAGTGCAGATAGGAGAAGTGAACTTGCAACCACGTCCTCAAGTAGGCGGCGAGCGAGCTGTTTCACAGAACTCCCAGTGGAACAAGGTGCCTAAAAGCAACCGGATAGTCGTCGGTGGAGTGGTACATTGAAGGAAGATGGTGAAAGCGGGAGGAGTGAAAGAACGGTGGTTAATTAGTAAATAAGCAAATTAAGGATATATAAGATTATAAAATGGATGAGGAAACCGCAAATGCAAACAGTATGGAATAACAGCCATGGTGCAGTTCGCCGAGGAAGGGTTGGATTGACTTGTGACAGATATGGACGTCGGAGGGTGTAGTGCTGTGGGGTTGGAGGTTTCTGCAAACACCTCGCAATCACTTTCGCCTGTGCATTCGCCTCCATCTATCTGCCTACCCATCCACCTGCCCATCGTCCTCGCGTCCTGACTGCCCACATCTGGTTGAGAACTCCATCTCACAATCCTTCCGCCTGCTTGTCGTTTCGGCACCATTGCTGCATTGACGGTGCAAGACGTGCCGTGTAGTCGCGTGTAGGCTGGTGGATGCGGCTTTCAGGTTGACTCGCTTGGACTTGTCAAACAATGCATCGGTGGAAAGCATTGTGTGCAATTCCCACTCACCCTCTGCATACATCACCTCAGTAGTTCTCAATTAAGTAGGTCGACCAATAGCTCAGCTTCCACCTGCACATCACCGCCACACTCCGTCCCATATGCAACTGGAGACTTGGCACGGATGGTCGATTTCCAGACGCCGCACGACCACCTGCTATGCTGCATTGCCACAACTCAAACTAATTACAGTAGACTTACTAATCTGCACAAATGAATTAAGGTGGCACAAACTTGTGGTGGATTCTCATATCAAGGAAATTGTTTACCACCGAAATTGATGTGAGGAGTGCTTGCGAGTCTAATTGATTGACACACACTGAAATGGCACTTCCAATCAACATCTACCATAGTGCACGAAGCACGATGCGCAGACAGCTGTGTGCAGACCTCGAAAACACAAGCTGCATGCGCGTCAATTTTCTTTTCCGGATGCTAGCAATGTAATAAAATCAACTTACTACGAGGAAAAGATTTTACCTTCACTCGCAGAATTCCCTTTCTTTGAAAATGGTGCAACAACTTGATCTAGCAGCATTGGTAAATAAAATTCTTCGTTGACGGGGGACTTTAATATATGTCAAAAATATTGCCACTTCCAAAAATCCCGAATACAAATTGCTGATGCAACACTCTCTACCAAAACTATGATTCACCATGCCTCGTCCACAACACAATTTCAAATTTCTCTACAATTCTATTTGTCATTGTGAGATAGAGGGCCTTGAATAAGATATTAGCTTTGACAGAGATACATCTAAATGCAGGTGAAATTGGGTGGAATTATAGTTACAGGCATCCCCTTTCGCTCATACTTTCCTTGTTTTCTCATGGACATTGAAAAGCGTGCCACCACCATAGTGTTCACTGTGTGATGCGACTCCATCAGAATGGTGCAGTGACAAATGCCATTTGACTGCCTAAATTTGCCCAAACCCATATGATTGGCGTCAGGTCGACGCACTTATGCTCTCTATTCATCCCAGATTCTAGAATGGTCGTGCAACTACTTCACCGCCTTTCAGAGTGTGTAAGACTGCAATTGTGAAACGGCGTCGCATCAAAGCTAGGGTGAGTGCTTTTGGAATATGCCATCATCCTTCATTCAAATGAAGACTACTGCATCATGTGGCAACTGCTCGTGTGAATACTCAAGGATTGAAAAGGCCTCGTCTGGAGACTGAAGGTGTCTGCGGATGAAGAGGAAGGTGAGATTGGTTTTCAGAGGGTGCAAAGCTGCGCTTTCACTAAGTAAACCCACTTTCATTCCCCCTTTTGAGCTCTTTTGCATGACGGGGCGTGGTAAGTGCAGGAGAAGTTGAATGAAGTTGCGTGGTAACTGTATTAGAAAAAAAAGACTTCATTAGGCGTAGTGGCTTTCCGTCTTAGTTAGACGAGGAGGTGCAGGGCACAATGAGTTTCTGGTGCATCATGTGACTGCCAAATAGATCATCCTTCCATGGATAACACAGTTGTCTTTCTTAATTAAATCACTTGTTTGCCTATTAATGTCATCCTAATCGGGTCCTTACAACCTATTTACCTCCCAGAAATGGGAAAAAAATTCACGCATTTATTGCTTAGGTACAAACGGAGCAAAAATGGACTTACTTGTTGTGGTTTGGTTTGGTACTGGCGCCATGAGGATTGTTATGGTTGGGCTTGCTTTATTTAAGTTTTTGAGGATTGGACGTACCGCTTCTGAGCTTAATAAAGTCTAAAGTTAATAGTGGATTGCCCACACGTTTTCATTGGGTTAATTCAACCGTTTCACTGATTTTATCTCTGACTAGCCGAGGATAAGTGGCCGAATTTGCAAACTTCGTGTCCTATTGTCTCGATGGAGTGGTTAATCTGGAAACTTTTGTAAGTCCAAGTGGGGACTCTCGCAACCCAAGTCTTCGCAGGGCAGACCATCTTGTTGGGAAGTATAATGCGCCAGCTGGATTAAGAATAAACACTGCAGATGGCTCTGCGTCATTTTAACTGTTGATTGTTACAGTAATTCAGCTTGTAAAGTTCGCACAAATGCTTTAGCATTCCTTCATCATATTCAACACAAGTTTCATTCACACTCGATGCCTTTCAATCTATGCTTTGCGTACCAGCTCATTCCTCATTTAGATACTCAATTGGACGGAATTGAGGTGAAAGAGCACTGGAAGCAAAAATAAAATGCATCCAAGCTCTTTAAATTGCATTTGTGCTGCACAAAATAAATATCGCACATTGTATCAATGGTGCATTCAAGTTGATAACTCTGGCTCTATGACTGGTATCATCACTGGTCCTGCCTCAGCTTACGATATTTTAGCTGACAGCACTTTTTCACGCAAATGCTGCGAAGTTACTCCTGGACTATGGCGAATACAATGTTCTGTCAGTCAAACAGCCTTCACGAATAAGTTACAACAATAGGAATTACAAATACTTACTAACTACTAAGTACCACAATGGTGTCCAGTGCGATAAGTATAACGCTTCGAGACAGGGAGAGTATTACTTTCTATTGTGTTATGATAGACCATCGAATCGTATTAAATCTGCTCTTCTACATTTCAGTATTCGCAACGGACAACCCGCCGTACTACAAAGGTGTGGACTCACCCGTTACATTTTGTTTGTTCCCAGAGGTGCAACCAGCTGCTAATACTTGATGGTTCACTTTATAATTTCCTTTTAACTCGTGCATGATAATGAAATTGAGACGGAAATTGGTTATCTGTGGGAAGGGTTCTCCTACAAACCCACATGAGAATATCCTCTTAAAATGGCGATTATATAGAATAGATTGATGCATTCCAGGCACCCTCCAATGAATCACAATGGCCCACCTTCTTCCACAAAATACACCTGATTATTTTGAATCATTGGCGAGGTACAAGGAGAAGAAAGGAAAATGGTTGAGAAGTGGAGAACAGATCGCACTAGAAGAGGACATAAGCGTTTGACATAGACAGGAGGAGGACACCGATGATAGGAATAGACATCTTGGAAGTGGTTGTGGGATCACTGGGAGACGATGTATTGTGTCTGGCAGTAGTGCTGTGGCTATTTTGACCCTGCCGTGCACTCGTCGTTGCAGAAGAAGAACTACTGAGTGCCCCTGTAGTAATGCTTGCGGCACTGTGAGACTCACCTACACTCGTCGGCGTTGGCGCCACTGAAGAGGACTTAGCGGTCGAGGTTGCTGTTGTTATTGTGGAATTGGGGGTACTATCCTATACTTGTGCGGCAGCAACCACAGCGCTTCCCATTACAAATAGAAAGAGCACACCAACGCTCTTCTCCTGTAGGATTTTTGCACAGCTACTAGAATTTCCCACTTCTATTTATCGTGTCTGCGTGCGCGAGAGTCAATACGTGGGCATCGAAGCTGACCAACCGCCGAACCCACGAGCAACGCATTCTTCACCGTTTTGCGGTATGCAACATAACTTGACTGACTTCTAAATCATTAAACTTCAAAGTAATCAGACAAAAGGGTCGGAAGGTATGAGTCAGCATGTGGGTTTTACACATGCCTCTTTCGTAGGGTAAATAAGAGAAGAATACATTTATTTTAGTGCTTCAAACATAAAACAGATTGATAATGTACGATGCATTGTAAGCCATTCAGGTAATACAGTAAAGAAGGCATCCTAGATAGTAGGTGCTACGAACCGTTCCGTGAGTTGTGCAGTCCCGCTTAAAGGGTTTCCTACTTTTCAGGCACTACTCTTGAACCCATTAAAATGAAGATGTATCAATTCCCTACGACAATGCTTTAATCATGCTCTGAAACAATGCATGGTGGTTACGGCTATTAGTCGGTTTTAGCGTATTCGAATTTCCTTCCCGATTTGTGGTCACTAGGAGCTGACACCAGCCTAAACACACCACCAACGCAGATGCTGCAACAAAGTGTGTATAGATACAGTTCATTTCCACATTAAAAGTATTGCCCCATTTTTGCCCGATGAATCTTCATCTGTTTGATTGCCTGAGGGACTCACGGCTTCGGGGCAAAGTGTTGGCTTTTAATCTCCTCATCGGCAGCTACACTACGGTTTTCAGTTAATACCACTGCTTTTGACATCGTTAATTAAAGTTGTTGGCCAAATGAAGGGATATGATAAGACATTGTTGGCTTACAATAACTGACGTGCATGCAGCCTGTGTTTTCGAGGTCTGCACACAGCTGTCTGCGCATCGTGCTTCGTGCACTATGGTAGATGTTGATTGGAAGTGCCATTTCAGTGTGTGTCAATCAATTAGACTCGCAAGCACTCCTCACATCAATTTCGGTGGTAAACAATTTCCTTGATATGAGAATCCACCACAAGTTTGTGCCACCTTAATTCATTTGTGCAGATTAGTAAGTCTACTGTAATTAGTTTGAGTTGTGGCAATGCAGCATAGCAGGTGGTCGTGCGGCGTCTGGAAATCGACCATCCGTGCCAAGTCTCCAGTTGCATATGGGACGGAGTGTGGCGGTGATGTGCAGGTGGAAGCTGAGCTATTGGTCGACCTACTTAATTGAGAACTACTGAGGTGATGTATGCAGAGGGTGAGTGGGAATTGCACACAATGCTTTCCACCGATGCATTGTTTGACAAGTCCAAGCGAGTCAACCTGAAAGCCGCATCCACCAGCCTACACGCGACTACACGGCACGTCTTGCACCGTCAATGCAGCAATGGTGCCGAAACGACAAGCAGGCGGAAGGATTGTGAGATGGAGTTCTCAACCAGATGTGGGCAGTCAGGACGCGAGGACGATGGGCAGGTGGATGGGTAGGCAGATAGATGGAGGCGAATGCACAGGCGAAAGTGATTGCGAGGTGTTTGCAGAAACCTCCAACCCCACAGCACTACACCCTCCGACGTCCATATCTGTCACAAGTCAATCCAACCCTTCCTCGGCGAACTGCACCATGGCTGTTATTCCATACTGTTTGCATTTGCGGTTTCCTCATCCATTTTATAATCTTATATATCCTTAATTTGCTTATTTACTAATTAACCACCGTTCTTTCACTCCTCCCGCTTTCACCATCTTCCTTCAATGTACCACTCCACCGACGACTATCCGGTTGCTTTTAGGCACCTTGTTCCACTGGGAGTTCTGTGAAACAGCTCGCTCGCCGCCTACTTGAGGACGTGGTTGCAAGTTCACTTCTCCTATCTGCACTCGTATGGAGATGGTGTTGTGGTGAGTTAAATGCCAGATTCGTGGTTATGCTCGCCCGGTTATCAGACTACGAAGTGAGTGTTTCAAGATTGTTCGCTTCCACAGAGTGCATGCAATGGCATCGCAACAAAAGCCAACTGCTTTTGGAGCACTTTAATTCACAACGAATTGTGCGTTGTGGTTATGATGCCGCTTTTCTTGCATCAGCCCTTGCTACAGTTCCTTTGGGCTTGAGATCATGTTGATGNGAGTGGTGGGATCTAAGATGATGTGTGATTCATTGTCTAGCAGTAATAGGGAATGTACGCACCAGGCAAATCACCGCAAGATAACATCTGGTGAATCTTATAACCACGCTGACATTCTTAGCCTTATTTTAAATTCCAGCTCATTCTTTGGTTAGTTTAGCTATGCGTGTCGCATTCGTGTGGGTTGTAGTGGACAGCATCTCTCGATGTGTGCNCTTTAATTATGCTGATGTTTTCCTTTTTTGCNACTCAAATTTACCATAAAGCTCGCCAGCTATCTTGCTTTCATTGCAATCAAACCAGTGAAGTGTAAATCTAACTTNTACGCTTCCTCAAGATATCCTATAACNAATCCTAGTGTTCTCAAAGAATCCACTCTCCTTTATTTGTGCCTATATTCGACTTGTGAATCTATAAAATATTCGTCAACCTCTCAATGCCAAAGCATCTTCACTTTGTTTGAGCACTGAGAAGAGCATTGTTTGTTTGTTTTACTGTACACAATGAGCCAGCCATCTAGATCCGACATCACATGAAACGAACCAATTTTAATGTTACCTTGTCACTCTGGGATGATTCACCTTTGCCGCTTCTACACAAATTTAAGCATTTGCTAAAAGTACGTAGAATCACACAAATTAACATGTGGGTACAGTCTCTCTCTACAACAGCCATGTGTAGTGGGTGACAAATTATGTTCATGCTGTGGAGAGGACGATGAAGATGATGTGCGATGATTGCGAAGCGATGGTTGGTGGACTGTGCGCATCTCCATCGGGAGAAGCAGGAACAATGAATATTGGCACAGGAAGGTCTTTGGAGAACCCCACAACTCTACTGTATTTCACATCCTTGCTTCGGGTTTCTGCTTAATCTATGGTTGATATTACCAATATGAGTGCCATTTTCATGGATTTTGGTGAACAGTGCCTTTGCCATTTTTAACATAAATTAGACCTCTTACAACCCTTTGTATTTAATTAGCTTTTATAGGTTATGTAAAATGAGGGAAATTGGGCAGTGTGCCCTTGCGCTCCAGTCTCATATCTACAGTGATGCTATTTTGCATTTCATTTCATTTTGCAAAAGGTGATTTAGTAGTACTTCCACTGCAAATTGCAAGTAAAAGTAATGTATCCATGTAAAATATGATATAGCAATTGCTTTAAGAAAGCTCTCACAGCTAAAATCACGCCCGTAATTTGGAGGAAATATTAACCTTTACTACTGCTGATGCTAATTTGAGTAAGCCTAATTTAGAGCATTTAACAATCACAAGTAAATGAACCACTGCAATGATGCTATTGAATAAAATCCAACATCGACTTCTAACCCGTCACCTTTTTACGAAACAAACCGTTTTGCATGATACCTATAGACCGGACATTGGGACGAGACGTCGAAAGAATGATTGTGATGAAGGCGCAGGCAAGCATTGACAATGCATTCGGGACGCAGTTAAATGATGCAGATTGGACTTTCTCGTGGTCTCTAGAATAACGCGTTTTGGGTCCCATCTTCATCACGTAAATCACCACTGCTACCAGTCATTCTTTGACCTACTTCATTTCCGCATTCTTTTTTGGTCTATTACTCACAACTCTACCGGAGAAAATATGATTAAAAGTGAAATAAGGAACATTTGTAAAGATAGATTAGAGATGCTTTATTTGCCACAAAACCGAATTCTATTGCAGAACTATTCCCTACAAGTGGAGCAAATAGGTAATGCTCTCCTCTACATACGGGCAAAATAATGATGCTCTAAATTTGGGGGTTTGTGAACATTTATTCGACAGAGGGAAAATATTATAAGTGACAAAAACTTTTCCTAATATGCTTGGCATAAAAATGATCAAATAAGGCGCCTGAATGGCGGTGGACAGCAATATTGGTGAGGGAATAGTTTCCGCTCACCTAGAAGACAACCATTTTGTCAGCGAGTCTTAAGCTACCGGCGAGACATGTTATTGAAATATCTATCAGAAGTTAAACAACTAATTCGCTAACGACCAGTTGGGTAGATTGAGTTGGGCTGCTGCTTTAAGGGACTTATAGGGTCAACGTGCAATGGCTGTGCTCTGTGCCGCCAAATGTTACATCAGCTTTCGAGGCTAATCGGTGTGTCAATGGGGGGGTGGCTGAACACCGAAGAGGAGACTAAGCGACTTTAGATGATTGCCATTTGGGGACCCCTGAGCATGAGATTCGCCCATTTGGTTCATCATTTCAACATGGACTAAAAGAATCCTCATTCTGAATGTGCTGTAGACTTCACAGAACAGACAAGTCAGATGTGGTCGCCAGTGTTGCCGTAAGCGTACTACCTCTACAGTCTCATCTAGGGTGCAGGCTCAAACTCACGACTTTAAAGGTGCCATCTCAATTTGCAAGTGAATACGCTTTTCTAAAGTCTACCTGCATAGCAGAAGGAGGATTCACCACACACTAAATTGCAAAGAGAAGACAAACTTTGGGTAGTTTTGCGTTATGTGGTTCACAGTTGCAACCCTGCGCCCCGCTTCTAATCAGAAATGAATTCCCTGTGTCACCGCGTTGGCAGAGGAGCTAGGTCCTGTAACCAGCATCTCGCAGGGACCGAGGCAACCAGNCTAAAAAGGCTCCCCAACATATGAGGGCCGGTAACCAGCAGGAGACCGACCCCGATCGCCAGAGGAAGATTTCCACCTCAAATTCGGTCCAAGTTTANAACATGGACACACTGGATTTACTTGAGTGGCTAATAGAGTTATTTCTGAATATTACGTCCAAAGCATGACTGTGAACACCAATCGGTGCTTTTTACTACTGGCAGGGATTCCTTGTTCAAAATCAAATCTTGCGGATATTAGAGAAGAAATTGGCACAACATTGATTACCTTAAGACTTGTCTGTACGTTAGGGTTCCTACTTCCCCCGGAAATGAATGACAAAGTCAGGGCCATTAGTGGGTCAAATAAGCTAAACGTGCTAGGCATGATATTTTTAAAAGTGGTGGCTGAGCATGGGGTCATGGTGCGTCGGAATTATTCGCAAGTGCATAAAAACTTAATAGTCTCAGCGCCTTAGCCTTCACAAGCCTTCAATGCCTACATGGACAATTGAGCCAGTTGGGATGGAAAGAAGAGCATAATACATCATTCAAGCCTTAAGTGGCTTTTGCACCACAAAAATCAACTTCAACATCTTTAAAGGACTCCGTTTCACTTCGACGGCATCTTTAAAATGTATGTCCACAAGAGCCCTTAGAAAGGATATGGATGTTATAATTTTTGTCCTCGACAGATCATCAGGAATCACAGGATGGAAGTCATAAGCTCCGAAATGCCTGCAAGCAGTACCTTCTGCTTTATTTGTCGGACAGATTTTCCGAAACGGCATCCCTGATACTGCGCACTGTGACCGGATCATGTTGTCAGTCTTCAGAGTCAACTTTCTACTGGACTATCCGAATCTTTCAAAATCTCGAAGCCAAGCGCAACGGATGGCGTAAGGCATGAAAACTAACAGGCAGAAAGAATGGGCTTCACCCTGATTGGACTCGTTAGGGCATTCAGCTATGGATCTCCAAGATTGGGATGGATTGTTGCTCCGGTGACTTCCAGCAGACGGGGTTACGTTTCCCGCATTCATAGCCACTGCGCTGTTCAGAGTCCTCACCGATCTCAAAATGAAGGTACGTTTTGATGTTTATCCACCAAATACGGAAGTACCGGATCTTAACCTACATAATGCATACTTCATTTAGGAGTGTTTATGAGGCAGTTTTTTAAACTTTTGTGTAAACAAGTCTGGTAGGGAAATTAACAAAGGCCAACAGCTACTAGTGGCTTCCAAAACTACTTTTAGTTTGAGGTAATTACAGATGGTGCGTGCCACAGGAATTGTGA
The DNA here is from genome assembly GCA_000469725.3 of Echinococcus multilocularis. Lineage (NCBI taxonomy): Eukaryota > Metazoa > Platyhelminthes > Cestoda > Cyclophyllidea > Taeniidae > Echinococcus > Echinococcus multilocularis. Next base: position 1,207,304 of record LN902842.1, on the reverse strand, counting down.
TGTTAATTTTAGATTTACGAAGTTATTTTTTTACTCAGGGTAAAAGCCAATCCTTGGCTATCCCCAAACCCAGCACGTTTTTGCTTTAATTCTGTGGATTACCTATCTCATGCAATTGACTTATGGCACTGGGAGAGGTTAATCAGCGTACAGTACAGGAAAGTGGCTATTTGTTTATCTTTTTCTTTCACTTTTGTCATACGTTTCGGACTGAGGACTTCTCAGGTGTATTTTTCTTAATGCGAATAATGAGAGCTTAAGATGATTACCAAAACCTCGACTTTTGAAGCTGATGGACTGCTGCCGACTATTTTAACAAAGATTTTGCGTTTCTCTCTCGGACATTTGTTCAGCTTCCACGGCGACTTCTACAGATCAGCATCAAGACGACCGCCGTGAGATAATAGTTGCATGTGCAGATGAGTGTTGAGTATCCCATTAGTGTCGTACCAATGTGCTCTGAGAGGGAGGAGTGTTCCAGGCCGCATTGTCACACGCCGGGATAGCAGCCCGTCTTCATGGATTCGCCGACATGTTGGTGAGTCAAGGCACGTCACCGCTAAGCCCGTATCAAAAATTTGGATGACAGATTTGTCATCCGCACACCTTTTTTTCACAAAAGAGTGAAAGTGGTTTGATTCTTAATGCCTGCGGTGGCCGGAAACGCCTCGAAGTGGCAGCAATTCATCACGTACGTATGCATGTGTGGATGTGAAATGGCACTTACATATGCACATATGCATGTGCAAATGTGTTTTTGCATTAATGAAAGTAAGCGTATGTAAAGTTAAGCATGGTCGCAATTGTGGATTACTAAAATTGATTACCCTTTGTGTCTCCTCTATTGTAACTTATTCCGGTGAACTGGTCCCTGGGTCGTGCCAGTGTCCCATTCCCTTCCGTATGTCAAGTATAAATAAATTTTGCTTGGGCATTATACGTTTTTATTTCTTCAAGGAAGTCGTGGGACGCTACAGTGGTGGTGACAGAAGGCAAACCCCATTTAACAGGATATCTCTCCGACTTTCTTACTGCTGTGTAATAAAGCCTAGCAGGACAAAAGCAGTGCATATGCTACGGATGGAAGACTCGGAGACGACTCATAACAGAAGGGTTGACAATGATGCGAGCCCTCCGCAACTACCACAGTTCTCCATCCTGTAGGAAAGTTAATAACAGTAAAAACTGCTCTAGCCGTGAATTTCTCTGAAAGTGTTTTGTCACAGAGCTGCTCTCTGCACCCGTGTAAAGATATCGAATATGTGAAACCATGAAACCTGCTCCATGTCTCTACTAGCCAAAAGGAACCCAGAGAGATACAGCTAGGCGACTTTAAAGTGAGAACAATGTTGGCCTACATTCGATCCCGTCGTCCTTTGCATGGCTTTGATTTCAGCCCAGTGTTCTCACTGCTACTATGGACACAAGTAATTGCCAGTACATTCCCCATCCCTAGATCCTTTTTTTATGCAGGAGGAAACCCCAGATCCAGTGGAATCTCCAATAGAGATTAGTGATGTTGCGGCCAAATACCTTTTAAGTTGAATGGAAACTCGATGACTGGCACGGTCGGCCCGTGAAGTTTTCCTTTCAGCACCGTTTGCGTCGTGGTGGCTGACTCGGGAGGTTGATCATGGCTCTCAATGCGTTGGATATTTGACTCTCGGTTTCAGTGCGTGGATCGCTTTGTGTCTTCGCCATTTACCTCCATTGAGTGGACTGGCCTCCAGGCTAGGCCAATAGCCCAATCCATTTTGCATATCGCAAATATGTTAATTGCCCTATCATCATATTTTGGCTCGGCTTCAGGAAAGCCTTGTGGAACTGCATATAAGGGTGGTTTGATGTAATTCTACATGATGGATAGTAATAAATAAATATGTCTATGTGTAATTGTATGTGGGTGCATTTTTTGTTTGATTGCTGTGCAAAATTAGATGTTTCAATTAGGTTGCATATTTACCCCAAATTTTCCTCGAGGTGGTTTAAAATACACATTTTGACCATATGCAATGCTAAAATTATGAAACGTTTGCTTATCACATCTTACAATTGAATCACAAGTGACACCAACAAAGGAAGATCCATTTATTGGTAACAAGCGTCATTAAAAGAAGTTAGCAGTCATTTTCAAGTAGGCTGTCATCAACGAGATGCTCCTGTGCAATGAGCAAAATCATTCCTGTGATTTTCATTCAGTCGTGAAAAGACGTATCTTTGCTTTGCAATTAATGGAGTTCGAATTACCCTGGATAAAAGTGGAAGAGGTCCAAGGAGTCGCGTTGGGTTCCTTTTTGAATAATGGAAGATTATTCTGCTTGTACCCCATTTCCTCTTCCCGACATTAAACACATTTTAAGACTTTCTTGTTCATTGCATTAATGTTTGATAAATGAAGTATCAACAGGCATTTTAATCGGCAAACCGCTGGTCATGATCAATCTACATAGTTCACAGATGGCCTGTAGTAAGTGCACATCGCCATCACCGCCATTGCCGTCAGCATCAACACAGGCATCATCTCAGCAGTAATAAAGACGCTGATGGGAATTTGCTTGGCAGCATTCACTTTAAAATACAAGGAAAAAGTGATTTCAATTCTGGCTGCTGCTTGTCAAGTGCACTAAGTTACGATCTAGCTGATACCAATGGTACCAGTGCTGAGCATTCTGTGGATGTCTGCAACCACAGGACAATCTTACCGTGCCACCTTTTTCCAGAAGTTTTAATTAATTGATAATTACTAAACACTCTGAAAAGTGGACTGCTAGTGGATTTCTTCCAGGATGGTTCCTATTACGCACAGATATACTTAAGGTGTGCTAATAACCGCCCGAAGGTCAAGGTCAGTCAGCTGCTGTAGGTACGAGTAGCTGAAATTGGGTGACTAAGACTCAGTATCAGGCATTCTCTCCTCTATAGCCATCGGACTTACGCGTATTGGCAGTGCCACCTTGCCCAATTTAAGCATCTACAATGAAGTCTTTGCTTGTTAATTATTCTGTCGGTAGGCTCGATGGGATCCAGGGGATTTGTACACGTTGAAACTGAAGAAGAGAACTATAAGAGATTTGGTCCTGCTTACTAAAGAACATGAAGCAGAAGCATTGGAAGCGTATGAAATTTACTTTAGAGCTGATAATCTGTCTAAGTGGATTAGTCTGCATGGGCTCTTTAGAAGCTGCGCATTGCGATTCCCCTCCGAGACATAGCATTCTCGCCGCTATTGTAGCACTTTAGCTGCCCTGTACTTTTATAACAAATCTTCTGATTTATTTCACATCAAAGAAAGGAGGAATATTTCAAAGGGAGGTAAAATGCGAATACACGATATGCCATTTGTGGCTAAGGTAAATTAAATGCTGCTAACTTATCCAAACCAACTGCGGAAATGAGGTCAGCACTTCATTCCACTTCTTCGAGCGTGTTGGATAAAACACATGCTCCAGAGGCTGAGAGTCAAATTCTGATGCCCACTTATTTCTATATTGACAGTCACTGAATGAGATCCTGTCAATACATCCGCCAAGTTGAGGTTTTACCTCGATTATGATCACTGTTTTGATATACACGCCAGGCGTGAACGGCTGCATGAGGAGTAAGGCCGATGTAATGAAACTCGTGTAGTTGGCATTTGGTCGGCCATTCATCGATGGGCGGGCTGACAAGTGTCCAGGTCGACTGTCACTTTGGAGTACAAATGAGGTGGCACTTCGACCTTTGGCATAGGAAGTGCTGAGTATTAAGGATATTACAAAATAAGGTTGTAATGGAATCCTAATTAGTCTTCGTCTTTGTGCAGGAGCAAAAAGGTAGTTCAGTGTTTTCTACATGGGCCACTTTGCTTTGATTAAGATATGCCGATGGATATGTGTTGATAGCTATTTAATGGGAAGTAAGTAGGGACCAACTAATTTTCGAATTCTTAAAACACGAAAATTTTGCATTTTTTTGCTAACAGGTCACGATTGCCCGAGGGAAAAGTGTTGGCATGCTCCCAGTCACTAGCTAGTGAATGATGGTATACCTACATAATTTTGCTATTCACACCTAAATTACGAGGATCTGCACATTTAACTGAATCCCAGTAGCATCAACAATCTGTTTGCTGCGCCTTCCATACACCAAAGAAACACGAGGAAATTGTCTGACATAGTGTGTTGATAAATTGCCTTTGCCAATGCTACTTACCATAAGACGGATTCGCATTAACCGTAGTGTTGTATTGTTGTTGACTACATGGTGAAAAAATGACTTCTTAGTATGTCGCCACTTAGAGGGCCGAAAATACAGTACTCACCATTTCGGTGGCCAGCAATGCGACAACAGTCGTACAGTTTGCATCTCCAGACACATCGGTCGGCAATATTCCATTCATGTTAGGCAGAAGCCAGCTTGGTTTGTGCATAGATTGCTTCTAAAATTTTATGCTGAGTCTTCGGAAGATGACAGCTATCATCATATCACTGTTGCTACTTCAGCTCTATAACCTAGCTCATTTCACTTGTCAGTAAAAATAATGTTAGTGTGCAGGAGCGCAACTATCCGCAGTCTTGATCTATGCCTGCACTCGATAACGTTGTCACCACTGAAGCGGGTGTAGTGACTGAGCTTGCTGTTAAGCTTGTGGAACCAGAGTTACTGTCTTGTCCTTGTGCAACTGCGATCTCAGCTCTTCCTATAACAAATGGAAGGAGCACACTGGCATTCTTCATCTCGTGCAGGATATTTGCGCATCAACCATCGACTTCTCCCTTATTTATTGCATCTGCACGTGTGGGAGTCAATACATGAGCATTCACTTTGACAAACCACCAGTTTTACGAGCAGCATCTTTACACTCCATTCCGAAATATGGAAAAGTGACTGACCACCAATCGTATAAGCAACACCTCCACTACCTTTCTATTGCATGCAAAATAACAGGCACTATTAGGTTCCTTTCTATTCGTCGTCCAAGTTTGAAGCGCCCATTTGCGAATCTTTTATGCGATAACCTCGGCCAGGCTTCATTTTAGTGTAATGTATTGAAGGCGACGTGAGAGTTTAATGAGTTACGATGCAAATTAACCCATCTTAGCTCCTGCACTGAAAACGCATGGTCACACACTTATTCACATTTCTTCCCATTTCGTGAGACTTACCATACTGATTAGTCGAAAGAAGGCATTACAAATGGCGTTGCATTCTGTAAGCATTCTGCGCAGCCCGACACTATACCGCACCATCTGCTACTTTCCTTCCTTAGACAGGGTCACTTAAATCCTTAACGAGTCAAAATATTGCCTGTTTTGTGTAAATAAGGGCTAATGGCACATGTCAAATGAACCCACCTTAGATTTGTAGTAGCACTGACTTGCGATTGCTGGCCTGCTAACGTAAAAACGGATTGAGGAATTCGGGGTGACAATGGGATTCCAACCAGTCAACATGTTGAAAGCCACATTTATTCGTCTAAATTGGGACTGTCAGATAGTGCGTGTAAGTACAGCATTCCTTTGGGAGCTGGAATTGAGGAAAATGGAACAGGAGTCCCACCAAACATGGAGTGCTTTTGATGGTAGCACGAGAGATGCGCAAGGGAAGATTGGAAATTGCACTCAATGCAGGCTAAGGTGAAACACGCAGCTCTTGATGACTTGACTGCCTGCCAATTTCTTCGCACTCAGTTCCTTTGACCAACTTTACCTTCAAAACGACTTCTTCGTCTGCATATCTGGAATTTTTGTTTTGTCCCAATGGTTCGAATCAAATGTCATCAACAGACATGTGATGCGATGTGATGTGATAGTTTACACACACATTTGGCACGAGCAGTTGCCTCAAGTTGCCACTTTAGTGAATACCACCTCCTTAATGGGTGTGGGTGGGTGCTGCACATAGAGGTGCATGACGTCGTGATGTGAGACCGATTCCACTTTATGCAGTCCCTGTTCCCACTTCCAGACACCACAAATTCACTTAAGTGGAGAACATTGCCAAACGCGCTTTTTCTAATCTGGATTAGCACATGATCTGCTCCTCGATCTCTCTCATCCGAACTCATCCTCAAATAGCATTTGTGCGACAGTTGCATTGAAGCCTGCATTTTAAGCAATATACAGCCCTGTTTGTGTAGACGAGTGTGGCCTGTTTCACGGGCAGTTTCTTGTGTTAATATTTACTTTTGCCGCCTTTCCCCAGGAAGATGCTCAAAAATCACCAACCACTTCTTAACATAATCGCACAGCGGCTTTGATTTACTCGAGCCCCACCCAACCGCAACAACAGCTGTTGTATGAGGAGAGTCAATGTAACCATAATGCTTAATGTAGTGGGATCTTGAGCGCTCTAAATATATCTGGATTTTGGTGTTGTATCATAACTTGTTTTATGTGTGAAAACAACCTTGAATCGGTAATTTCGTAGTCTGTTGACTCGGTAAACAAAACCACCTCATGTTTACATCCACCTTACCGCATCACTATCACCAAACGTTTCGCAAATAGAGGGAGGGAACTTGATGCTCTGTCTTGACAAAGGCGAAAAGCAAGCCATTTGATGGGCCTCCAAGCGGGACAGGTTGTTAGAAAGAATAATTAGTGGTCATTGAGGCCGCGTATTTAAGAAAGTGGGTACAAAAGTGGACAAAAATGCACTGGCAATGGTTGGCCATCGAATAAGCAAAGGTGGTGTGAGTAAATAAGGAAAAAACTAAAGTAAAAATTGAGTGAAAAAGCCGTAAATGGTAACCATATGGTACGACTGCCATAATGAAGGATGCCAAGGTAAGAGTGATTGGAATGGAAACAACTTCATTCAACTTTCCCTGTCTTCCTCTATCCCATCATTGACATGACTGCAAGGAAGGGAATAGAATCAGGACCACATTATGGAGTTCTGGAGGACGTAGTGGCACCCTCGCTCGACCTGTAAACAGTTACATGCACTTGGGTGAATTTCAACACCTAATTGGTGAGTAAAGCATCAGCATTTCAACGGAGTTTGGAATGGGGGAATTGTGGAGGTGTGACTTCAAACACTCCGTGAATTTGATCGCAGTATATTTGTTTATAATATAAAGGCGGAGCATAAATTGGTGAGAAGGAAATTTTGAAACCGAAAACCTACCTCTAGCTAAATTTTTTGATAAACAAGTCATGTNCTACTTGGGCATATCCCTATCAAACTTCAATAGTACTGCTTGTATTCTATCTCACCAAGTAAAAGCAACACCTATTCCTTCCAACGAATTGCCCTACTGCTACAGGACTTTGACAACTACCAACAAAATTCCATTTGAGGTTAAATTTTGAAGCTTTAACGAGATGGCGTTGTGAGGAATACATCCCGGACGAAAGGCAGCGTAAGCTTGACCGTGAGTTGCATATTGCAGTTCAGAGGCCTAGCCCCTTCCCAGGTATTACTTTTAAGCTCATCAAAGTAAAAATGGATGCGTTAGACATTGCAATGTATTATAAACCGGTGTTTGTGTGCACTAGCCTGGATCCCGTTGACGTGTGGATTTCAGTGCATCTTCACAAGACTGCCATTTGATTTGTACAGAAAGCACAAATGCTGTTTACTGCGTTAGTTGATTTTTGCTTGCTTAGATTCTGCAAATGTCCTTTTCTCTTTTTTAAGTGTTTACTTTCCTCCAAGAATGCCAGACAAAATGTCAGCACAAGTGCTACAACACAGTTTGTGAAACTATTATTCATTTCAGCATTAAATGTGTGGCAACCATTTGTTGCTGTTGCAACTTCACGTCAGGATGACGTGGGTGTTTGCAAATGGCGCAACAAATCGCACCACTGACAGTAAAATACAATCCAGCAAATGTTCACTTGCATATCCTTCTGTTGTGTTAAGTCTGTCACGTAAGTGTGGCCTTGGGAAAGAAGAAGTGTCAAGTGTGCAACCTCCGTTTTTGAGGCCTTGAAAGGACTGCACAAGCATACAGCTTTGCTTTTAATGGAAGCGTACTTGGTTCCGCCGCGATTTATCAGACTGGAGCTGTGGAAATGTATGAAAAAACAGCCCTGAACTCACTGAAGATTGCACACAACACTTGTCGCATTAAATTAATGGTACTGGTGTGGAAATGCATTCGTGGATCCAAATTATTTCGTGTGTATTGCACAAATGCGTAAGGAATTTATGGTGGATGACGGTAATTGTAAGTTAGCACAGCAACAAATCCGTGGTGGATTGCTTTGGAATAAATCATCTTTCCAACTTTTAACAAATGTCATCACATCATGTGTCACTGCAAGAATTAAAAAGCCATGTCTTAAGAACGAATGCGTCGTTGGGTGTGGAATACTCTTGGAGTAGTTGCCACACTGTGCAATGCTTCACATAACATCTTTGCTATAAGGGCACGATTTCATTTCCCATTTGGCACTCATGTGACAATCGAATGCCTCGGGACGTAGGAGGAGATGAATGAATGTCGTGTCATGCCTTCTCAATGCATCACGTGAATTGGTTTGAAATGCAGTCTAACCCACTGGCCTGTTCGCATTTTCGCTGGCAAAAATCCTTGCCATTCGCTTTACATCGAGTCTGCAGTTAGTTTTAGCACATTGAGATGCTTCTAAATTACTTAGCCTCTGCCTACAAATTGCCTGTTATGCTGAGATGCACCAATAGAGGATGTCCAGGAGGTTGAAGGGGCTCTATAATTTGGGAACGCTTCGTTCATTTCCGCATCAAAGTTGCGGCCACATTTCCCACCCATGCAAATTAACCTATTGAATCACTAAGATGATACTNCTCTTTTGTACATAATTGATAGCGCTCTCACCTCTTCTCCCCCATTGCATTTCTGCCCTTATCTGGTGATATATTTTGCGACTTTCATTCCAAGTCATTGTTCAAGTGTAGGGCTTAGTAAAGCATTCTTGTGCAACAATGCCTTACATCGGATATGGTGCAATGGAATTTAAGAGATCAGCACACTTCTTTCATTGGCGCTAGGATGGTTTCGTGGGGAAATTTGAATTGATGTGGGTATAATTGCTGGTGTTGGGATCTCAGCAGAGCTACCTGCGCACAGTGTTTTGTACATTGAGATGGGTTTTGACTAGAAGTGCCACTTGAGTCCGCGTCAATCAATTCGACTGTTCCCTCGGGAATATGTTTGTCTTCAACCAACGTACGTCTCTTGCAGCATCCCTTANCCGTAGTTAACTTTGACGTTGCCAAAATCGGTTAAATGGGTCTACAAATTTAACGCATAAGGAGGGAATTTTAGGTTTACACTTTCGTGACCTAGGGGTTACTTGTTCTAGGCTGGACGAATGCAACAATGCAGCTTCACTTGTAGTCGTGGGGTATCCGGTGACTGGTCATCTTTCCTAAGTCTTCCATCTTCTCTGGTACATAATAATGCGAATTTATGTACGTGGAAGTGTAGGAATCCTTCCGCATATTCCAGCCAGCCTAATTGCAGTTATAAGAAAGAGTGCGACTGCCGATGGCTTACACAGCACNAATCGCAAGCATTTTCCATCCCTTTTGTCAAATAGTGAATTGCACAAATATACTGCTAGCTGAAGTTATTAATGCTCCGGTGCCACCACCTTGATATAAGCTGGAATTTTCATTTGAGCCTTTGAAATGCAAGAGCACCCCTATTGTTGGAAGTGTGATTGATCTGAGCTGCAGAGGCAGGAGAGTTATCTCAACCACTGCAAGGCGTATTCTCCCTGTCCAGTGTTGTCTGTCAACTTTCGCGAAACCTTTACTGAATTGCATGAACAAATGCATGTGCATTGTGAAAACAACCTCACTGATCTCCACATTGTTTACCAGAAGTTTGCATAAGTCCTCCATCAAAATGTGGTCATTTATTTCAAATCTCATCGCACATTGGCACATCGCAAAGCAAAGTCCGTTTAGCTTGAAATAGACATGCGTTTTTAAGGCGTCAGGTCTACTGCTTCGAGGCACTAAGTTGGTGATTTGCCAGCAATCATTATAAGCAGGTAGCTAGTCCAAATGCCAGTCCACATTCTGCAGACAGATTTGCAAATTACTTAAAAGCACGATGTAATAAAATGATTACAGGAAGGAAATGAGAAGGAGCATGAAGAGGGGAGGGAACTGGGAAAGGGTTCCAAAGGTAATCCCTTTGCTAATCCCAAATGGAAGAGGTGGGGTAGGCAAAGCTTTCTACTCACGTTGAGGCTGTAGTTTGTGAAAGTTACTTCTCACTTCGCAACATCCTTCGGATCTGTGTGCAACACCTTCTCACTCACACGAATCGGCACTAAGTACCATAACTGTATTTGTCGTCAGAGTTTTCCTTGGAATAATTTGTTCCCTAAATGTTCTCTTACAGGTCCTTCTGTAGTTTTTGTTTTTGCTGCACATTTCATGATGGTGTGGGGATTTGACTACATCACCAACCGGATACCACCCAATCTCCTTTGGATACAATTCCCAGTTTTCGCTTTCTAACAAAGTAGTTGTCAAGCTTTAGCGTAATTGAACGTTTCTAGACCAGCTCCCTGTTTTGAATGTTAAGATAAATCCTCAGGAAAAATCAACACAGTGGCTGCGTCAGGATTGGTGGAGGCATACTTCATTCTCACATTAAAACTGTGGGCTAGCTTCTTGCCCATTGAACATTGAGACGTCAGATGACTTGGATGATGAAGGCTAGCCTTTATTCTATCTCTTCCTCGGTGTAGCCACCTTCCACCACATCCACATACCATAAATCTCATATGACCTAATAAGAAAAATATTCAAATAAGCACAAACCGCCTCTACTTGTGCGTGTCTAGTGAGGGAGTATTTCCTCTAAGGCACATATAAAACCATTCTGGTTGTTCACTGCATATTTGAGCCACAAAAAGGGTTTATTACCTTCTAATAGCTCTGAAAAGACCGCTTTCATTTAAACTGCAGAACGGGCTATTTCACAGCACTTTTGGTTAGCGTTCTTCCTAGCTTATAGAATTAACACAAACTGTTGAGCAAACTCTCATTCCCGGTGCATAATTTTGCCTTCACACCTAGACAGAGGGTTTAGAATTTTTAAAATCGTCTAGACGAATCCATTTAAATCTACATGACACGCCTTATTTTTTTGCAAATACATTGGCCTAGTCTCTTAGTCCACGGAAATACTGCTGCTTGACAACTTTGGTTTGTGTTTTAAGTCCGATGAAGAGCTGACACCAATTGTGGTGGGAATATTTTGTGCAACAGATCTGCTTGTCANGGTTTGCAAATCATTTCTTTGCACCACGCAAACTAATTCATACTATCCGACAATAACCCAGCATTCATCAACCTTGTGCATTGGAAGGAATTTCCTCCCAGACATCGCTTTCCTAGTAATCACTCATTCTTACCTTAAGGGTTCTGCAACATCTGCAGCTAATGAAAGTTTGTCACACTCATGTTTCACAAACAGTCTTGGATGCTTGAAAATGCCACTACAATATCCCACATCTACGAATCCAGATTCCCATCACTGCATCAGCAGTTCTTACTCTCGTGCTCAGTTGTTAGGCAGTACGGTGGGTAGGAGGAATAATGAGGAGTGGCGTTGCAATGCTTGCTTAAGGAGACACCCTCATACGAGATGGGTGCAGAGAGAATATAAGACATGCCTCTAACCAGCAGTCTTCCAATATCTTCCACTCTCTCCTAAATCCACTCACTGCATCAATAGAACACACTGTTTTCAAGCATCATTACGTCGAATTCATTTTGGAAATGTTACAACACTCCGTNTGCTTCACACCGGAGGCTGTTCATTGACGAGCACATTTAATTGCGTGGCGCTCTACTCCTCCTGTAAATGATGTCGAGGCAGGCCCAACGTATAATCTCCACGAAATTGATGGTCGAGTTGTTTTGAGATTTGTTGCACCAAATGCGCCAACTGGTGGGTAACATGGCGAAGGGGAGAAAGTGAAAACCACCCAATGTGAAGAACAAATGCTTCATGCAGTCCATATTAGAGTCGAGGCCTTTTATTCGTGCCATCGTGCCTGTCACAACGAATGTTTGCTGTGGAGTCAGGATATCCACGAGGGCGTTCAGATATCCACGGTCTACATCGAGCTCACCATAATCAACATCGAAAATGACACAGTCATACTCGCTAAGGCGCAGTCCCACTCTTCGTTCGCCAACTTTTTCATACCATTCATATTTGTCCGGTGCAGTTCCACCTGCCATCGTCAAGAAGTGGTCCCAGTGACTGTGGAAATCCGGGACATCTGAGGACACGTCTACGCAGAGGCGAAGGGGGTGAGCAGACAACAGTACAGGTAGATCACAAACGTAGCGTGTCATCTTGCATTGCAGCAGTCTTGTGTAATGACATGGTGTGGTGATCACACAGCGCATTAGTGTTCTTACATTGGCAGAAAACTGCGTCTGCGAGAGCTGACGAACGAAATTCTCCTCGTTGTTGTAACGACATACTGCCACAGGGGCATTCAATGCGCTGTCTTCGGTGCCTTTGCTAAAAAGNTACCTCACAGAGGCGCTTGTCCAACCACTTCATGTTGCTTATGCTGTTGCAACTGCTACGAGAGGGATTTAAGGCGTCTTGATTTGATTGCGAAGGAGTTGGNTTCCTCCTGAAAGGCAAATGTTGCCAACACTGATTTTCCGTGATATGTGAAGGCGACTTGAATGCGAAGCAGACTTGGTGAAGGCTCACAACGGTTGAGGAGTTAATCAAACCTACCTTGGAGTCCATAATGCCAAATCTGCAAACCATTTGAACGAAGTCTTGCTNCAGGCGATGANGGGATCGCCACTCCAATCTGGCCAATCGGCTACGCGAATTGACGGACNTAGGATGTTCAACAACTGCTCAGATGTGAGTGGGAGGAAATTGTGAGGTCGTAGAAGGAACGAGTACAAATTGCGTTGGTTGGTGGTGTGGCTTTAAGTGGGGCGGCTTCGTCTTCGTGAAATTACTGATGGACAACCTGTCCAATCTCAGGCGTCGCATCCGACGACGAAGTGTGGTGATTTGAGCGAAATTGGAAAGGAGCATTGAGACGCTTGGTAGCACGTGATGTAGTGAATAGGTGGGAAGGAGGGCTTCACCCTGCAGCACTGAAGGCCTAGGAGGCTATGCTCATGGACAGGTTTGCGCACCATCAAGATGGCAGTCAAACCAATGGAGGTACAAGAGAAAACAGTCAACTTTTGGACGCAACCGTGCACAAATATTGTGTCAGTGCAATAAACTTCACACATACGTCCAATATGAATGCAGGTGTGTAAGGAGACAATATTAGGGTGGATTTTAGGTAATTGACATACAGAAGGGCAGAGGACTGCTGGCATGGGCCAGAGGACAGCCCAACCGACGAAGGCACAATGGCCAGGAAACAAGGAGGTCCTTTAGCAAAACTGAGAGCTAAGCAAGTGTCGTCCGTAGCAATCCCCTTCTCCAATCGTCCGCCTCAGCCATCACAACGCAGTCGGTGGTGTAAGGAAACACCGATGAGCCGAGCGTGCCAGTCATCGAATGCCTATACAACTGAGGAGGTACTTCACCTCAACGCCACTGGTTCCTCTTGCCAACTTTACTGCATCTGCAGTCGAGTTGTATTGGAAAAGTGGATTCCGGAAGGGAGAATTGTGCTGGCCATCGTGAGTGTCTGTGGCTAGAGGTAGGAACACTGGCCTAAAGGCAGATTTATGGAAGGAACGATGGGATCCAACGCNAGTTCTCGGGGTGGGCGAGGGGACTTCCTCGTCTCTTCCTCTTTGCTGCATTGTTCCCACTTCGGAGNCTGCCCAGTCATATTTNATCTGGATTTTTCTCCGAACNAGTAGAGAAATGGAAGGAGTATCACGAGCTCACTTTATCAGCATCTTTATGCTAAAACGNGTAGGCAACTCCATGACTGAATTTTTTGAGCTATNGTCACTGCTGGTGTGGTTTCGGTCGTTAGTAGCTTTTCTGGAGAACATGGATTTATGGTGGATGCCGAAGATAGACGTCATTCTCACCTCTTCCATTTTAGGTTATTACTGACTCGCCCATCCGTAGCCTATGCGCTTCTTCCGCCCCGCTAAGTTTTCATTCCCAGGAGTAGAAATGAGGACAGATTCGCTTTAAGATGGGATTTGCTTTCAGCTGCCAGCAGTGCAACGCCTCAAGACTCTCCTGGAGGCAAAAGAAGGCAGCACTGAGGTGGGACGTGTACATTTAACAAACAGAAGGTAGTAGTGCTACTGACATGGCCGATGGCTAGTCCATTCGGCTGAGCCACAATAGCCAAGGCACCAATAGTTAAACAAGCATCCACCACATTGCAACAACCGTTTAGTATGAATGCAATGGTGGGAATGAATGGAAATATGATGACATTTCTGCTCCGACTGTTACTGTCTGGCAATGGGCCTATGATGCCCATCTCTTCTCCTACGAATATACCTCTGCGAGGGAATGCTCTTCGTGTGGGAAAATCCGTTTCTAGTAGGTGATCCATTTTGAAACATCCAAATTCAATGTGTCAACCGGCATGTGGGGCAGGCTACCTTAAATCCTCGCAAAAAGGCATTGCATAACATACGGCGTGTTTTCGCACANAGATTCCTCTCTCCATCTGATCACCGTAACATGGGGCTGTGTTCCAACGCAAATCCTCNCCAGTCCTCTTCCATGCGGAGAGTGTATCTGAATTGTGGAGTCAGGCTCCGAGCATGGGTCGATCTTCATAGTTTTCATTCGTTTGAGGATTGTCATTGACATGTGCATTCGTTCTGTTTAAAAGTCCATCAAACAACTCAACATTCCCCTAGAAGGATCTTACTGGGACTTGAGACAATGAAGCCCAGCACAGCACAAAACGCAACCCAACACNGGCCTCGTGTAATCCATCATGTNCCATCTCCAAAGAAAGCCATTGGAAGGAGTTATTGGGTACGAATTTNGGGGANTTCAAATTTGCTCAAATTACGAGCATTTTAATGCGGGACTTGTTGCTAGAAGTGGAGATGTGTTGCTGCTATGGAAGTAGTTCAGTGAATCCCTATCTTTTAACAAAATTAATTTGTGATGGATCACAGCCAATGCAAGAGCATTTTCAGTNGGANNNAAATGAAGCNAGNTAGATAACAAATTAAAGTGNTTCTTTTGCAACAGATTGACGCATTCGCATTCGTGGGAACCATATTGTGCATCGGGGTGTCACCACGGTTTGCACCAGGTCATCTCAATGAATATAAACTTCTTTCAAAANCATGGTATCTCGAAACCTTGGGCTGGCTACATTACTCCTCAAAGACAATTCGCGCTCACATTGCCTTCCCAGTCTGGAAACATCTGCAATTGAAGTTAAAATAAGCAGGTGATTCACTCCAGACCTCCAAATAGACGATTGTTGTGAGTGTGGATTCCGACTAAGTTTAGTTGCAGAGAGGCAAATTCCACCCAACAACACGAGCATTCTCATTTCATCACAGTGAATGCATTAGCATTTTCAACAAACCCATGTAAGATGATTCCATGAGCCAGGACCGTTCCAACGAAAATGGGGGCACCCTAGTCAATAAGGAATGAAGGAGATAAGTTAATCTTATGAAAAAATGATAATCCTTACCATCTGCTTTCATTAAACATTGCAAAATAAATTNGGAAATTGGAGGAAANTGGGACATNAATCAGGGNAAGATAAGTGNAGGGTTTTGNAAAATGNCCTTNANGCTACCTTACAANANGGGNCACAAATNAAGGGAANGGGCNTGAATGCGCAGCAAATGAGGCACACCAACCTNAAGGAAAGGAGGAATTGCAGAGTTAAGTTGCTCTTCTGGAGGCACGAGTGTGTCCCACTTTGCGAAAACCATGCATGAAATCCAGCAAAGCGAAAAAAGGCTTAGCCAGACAGAAAGACGGCATTCTGAAGAGGCTAGCAATAAGTATCATATAGGGCAAACGACTTAGCGGAAATTTTCCAACAAANGGAACTACGATGGAGAGGAGGTATCAAACCGATTCTGAACCATCAGGAGCAAAGTCAAACTTATCCAAATGCCAAATTTCAAATCGCCTTAATCAGTGAAGCATACGAAGCCCAGCAGTTGGATTGGGGATACTTCCTTCCTCCATACTTCTCCACTTTTCGCTAGGTCTACGCTGCTTCAAGTACTTCACAAAAACAAATCAGAATTTTCGCAAANATAGTGCTGTGTGGATATTTAACAAANACTATGGCAGAAAAAGACACGCTATGAGGACCTTATTTAACAAAGTCTTAGTTTTCGGCTTCTCAACTCAAGAAAAGATGCTAAGCAAATGAAATTTCTCTAAATCATCCACCGTATAGGAACATCCACTTCACCAGTAAACAGAACACCTCAAACTGCCAGTTGTCATTCATCTGCCCATCATAAGGAAAAGTACATGGAAACTAATGAACCGTGGAGGGGATAATAGTTGAATAATTGACACCGAGTACTCATAACACATAAAAGTAGACCGGCCAGTCTACTTTTGCAGTGAGAGAAGGTGTCTGTTAGTATAAAATAGGAAAATATGGAGACCAGTGGCTTTTGCAGACAAAATTNACTTTGGAAACAAATTTTAAAAGAGCACAATTATCCGCGGGAATGACTAATGTCCTAAATTTACAAAAGCACTCAACCAAGGAAGTCAAACTATTCTTTCTGTGCAAAAAGTAGGCCATCTAGTGCATAGGCCTGAATGTCTGCCGTCGTCTCGGATTGCGTGAACGAAGGCACAGTCTTTCTCTCGCGTCAATCACAAACCAGACAGTGTGCATCATCTACCAACATTTCAATGAACACTGATTGCGTTTAAATTCAAATCTGTGCATTTTTGACAACAACGACTAGATCTGAGTTGAACAGAAATCCAATTCATTAGGCGGNAATTCAAAATTGCAGAAACTGCGACTTCAGTGGTCGACAGCAATTTGTCTACTTAATATGGTTTCAGTAGATGCTGTTTCCACGATGGTACAGTATGAGGGCCCCAATTCTTATTCGGAGAAAACAAAAGCATAGGGCTGTAAAGAATAAGCACATTAGCGTCCCTGCGAATAGTAAAGCTATTATATGATAACATNGATTGCCATCGGCTGAAATCAGACTCTGAGGAGAGGGGTACTGTACGTGGCTAATAATATCNCCAATCTTTCACATTATTGCCCTCACGAAAGCTTAAGCCGCAGCTAAGACTCTGCATAGGTGTTAGAAATCATGATTGGAACGCCGTGTGACATGACTTGAACTGTGACTGAGCCAGGAGAATTAACAACCAAGGGTCGAATTTTACGCCCTAATTCCCACTACTTGAGCAGACTAATCAAACCGGTGTGAAATTACTCCCTATACCTGGGAGCTTCTTATGGGCGGTAAAGTGTGCGCTTCGGTGGTTTGGTGAGCATGCATGTACCGGGATATCGCTCTTCTAGTTTAATGCCATGTATCCTTAATAAAACCTCCGTTCTGCGGTCAGTATCTGTCTAGGATTACGGAAGTTAGGAGCTCGAACGTGGTTAAGCTTGCGTGCTGATCCAATGCCAATCGGTGGGTGTTGCCAAGCCGACCGACTATGCGTATGTTTAAAGCTGGAGAGCACACGNCCCCCGGTGTTGTCCTCAATGGTGAAAACCAGTCTGCTCTCTCTGGTTTCGTAAATGATTNCCATACAGCAGCATCATGTAGGTCCTTGATCAACAAATGACTCCATCTGGCATTTACGCCATAAGCAGCCATGGGCAAAGCCTAACTGTNCCATTCAACNTTNTCCGGCAGGGCATGGCATCCAAANGGAAACTGGCAATTCCATGGAATAATGGCCAAAATCTTGGGTTTCACTCGATTTATTGGTCAACCCATAAGCAAATGTATGCGTTTTTAAAACANAAAATACAAACACGCAAATCGAGTAAACAAGGTCATAAAACTCTCCAGAGGTCAGATAAACCAAGGTCATGAACCCTCAAACACACNCGCGAATGCATGTCATCTGCATCAGTAGCATGCATAACATCATGCTGAAGCTATGGACCGTATCAGTCATAAACTCCATAGTACAGTCTACAATGAAATAGACTAAACTCTCTATGGTTGCAAAATCCTGTTCAAAANGAGCGCCTTTTTAGTTCTACTGAGATTTTATGAAANGGCGAGTAAAATAGTAGGTGTGGAGATATCATGAGGTTACCCAGGAATAAGCGCTGTTGAAGGCTATCAAAAGGCTCTTCAAAAGAATGAGGTCGCGCTCTATTTCAGCATTGCTCCATAGCAGATTCCATTCTTTCATTACAGGCAACGAAATACTTACTCGGTTCAAGTGCTTGGTGGTTTTTGATTTAACTTACTAATGGGATAAGTAGATGAAGGGAAACAAATTGAAGCAGCTCCCCATTTCAATGGTAATGGAATAACAACTCAACTTTTGTGGTATCCACATAACAATTAATGATTTGTCAAGCCATATTTTCAACAGCAGGATGTCAATGACTAGCCCAAATCCGTTGTAGGTACTTTTGAACAATTGANCGAGCCAGCTATGACTACATTTGTATCAAAACGCCTTGTACTTGTGCGAACCGATGAAGTGGCCTTCATCAGCAAATCAGCTTAAGTAAATTCCATGACGAGGGCAAATAAAGTCTATTTATTATCAAGCNGGATCGTACGCTCGAACATGAAAANGTAAANTAGCATAAATGTTACTGCAACCAATTCGGGTAAAAGGGGGAAANTTTCCAACACACTTACTGAAGCNATAACAGANTCTTACGGCAGCGAGCGATTGATACACTCCCTGCCATCCTGCCATCCATCGCTATCTATCATTTTGGTTGAAAATGCCAAGTTTAGGGTAAAATCGCTGCAACGCGCCCCTCTTTTACATCTCATGTGGGTCTGTGAATCACTGTAGANTGCGCCTATCGGCAACACCAATTCGTCGGATTAGGAATCTAGACGGAGGCAGCGTTGAAGGAAGCAGGAAAGGCACTGCAACATGATTAAGCGCTGTGCTCCATTCTCAGGCACAAATGCCTCACCTACCTCAGTAATCTCAATCAGACGCATTCGGCTGCAAAATCCAGTGGAAACCGGCGGAGAAGTTCCCTTCAACCACGGTTACTCATTCTCCTCTCCTTTCTAAATAACATCAAAAACCACTTTCCAGCCTGCATACGAAGGATAATACAAAACAGTCACTCCGACTAAATAAAACGCCTGAGATCCTGTGCGAAACCATGNAAAATATCATACTGACGTGCATGGAGCAACGCCTCTATAATCAAGACGTCGTCTGCCTTACCTCGCAGCAGGGTGGTGGGAGGGGAGCGCGGTGACCGTGACCTTGCTCAGAGGTGTGATACCGTGAGNAAATCATGCAAATCCTCATTCACACAGCATTTCCCTGCGTGCCTGCAAGCTGTTACAAGGGGTACTTTGAAAAAGCGATTANTTTTAAANCTTCAGATAGTGACTTACAAGGCGTACGCAGGATTGACATTTAGATATAACCTACATCAGCANTNNTAAACNATACATTTCCTGTGCANCATTTCAAGCAANAATAGCTTAGACNCTTGTACTCTTAATAAACAATCACTGTGAGTGCTTGTAACACCGCTACACAAAATGATCGAGAACACGGAAACAAATCATAACCTGGAGGTGATTAACGCAGTGCCGTATGCTAACGGCCGTCATGGATACGAAATATGGAATTTTTTCACAAATCATGTTGCTCTTTGTATTTGATTTCGTTCGGCACTTTCCGTCTGACGCAAACGCAAAATCTGAGAGCGCTTTAGCGGTACAAACGCAGAGCTCTAACTCGACACAGTCTAAGCGTGTGGAAGACACCCAGCACCGAATGTTCCGGCTTGGAAGATGCTGAAGTAGCTCGTAGCACCATTGTGATCACAAAATTTATATAACACTAATGGTCCGATTGGCAAGTGCAATTGACTTCGCCGTGTATGGTGAGTGGGGTGCCACTGCTACAGATTGCCACGACTAGATGAGAGTGCCNAACTTCGTACACTAATAATGCCTGTCTGTTAAAAATTCCTCTTTATCTTCATCACGAATGTTACACGTGAACCACCGCGTTTTGGGTATGCTTTGCTCGTCATTAGAGAGATAATTTTGCCTTATGGTAGGTAAAATTCGAGTCCAAACTAACCAGTAATTGTTATGACGCCTTTCAAACCTTGCAAAGAAAAACCTCCCTTAGATAGATTTCGTGCCTCGTAATCGCTTTCTTTATCCCTTGAAATAGGCTTGCAATTTGCGACCNTTTAATAAAAAGCGCGCAATCGACTGCATTTGCGGACGTTCCAATGTAAGGGAAAGTCGACGACGATGTGAATGAAGAGGAACCAACGATGACTGAGCCACAATTCGGCCAGATGGCGCAGTGGATCAGCAATAAAACTACTTGGCATTGGCGAACCTCTGAAATGTTATTGCCANGGGGCGCANGCAAGGCAAGGAATCGAGTTCACTTAATTAAAATGGTCGAAAGGCGAGATTGCTCATCACATGCTATTTACCAGAAAAAATACAACACNCTTCAAATTTTACAGAGCTAAGGATAGCCAGACTGCACNGTTATCAAAGTGCATCATGNCGAGGCGAGGTAGACCTAATGGAGTCAAGCAGAAGCGAAGAAAGGATGCCACGATTGGATTGAAGAAAATAGCATAGCAAACGTCAACAGGCGGATATTAAAGTGAATCCNTTCCGACGTTAGCCTTGTTAAGCTCCAAAACTACATACAACATCACGTAAGGGGCGAACCAAAGTAAGTCGCAAGATTTCCTTCAAAAGAAGGCATCCAAGAGAACTGCGATAAAATTAACATTGACATCNNGGAACGCAGTAGTAAACTTCCATTTGTATCGCNCACNGCATTCNCCACTACCCTATTTTTATGGTGTTCCAACATGCACCACTGNCCTTAATTGCGCCCCTTTTTAATTCTGAGCGCATAAAATCAAACCACTGAAGCGATCAACCGCCTCCGATTCCAATCCTAGCGAAGCAGCGGAACGAGTTAAGTCCTGATTAATGGGACCGACATAAAGGCATAAATGATCAAAATCTACTAGAGCACTGCATGTAACTAAACTTCCCCACCTAAAGACCGGATTTGTGAGCTATGACAACGGACCATTCACGGAGACGATCTCCACATAANTTAAACAGGAGGGAAAATTCTGTCCAAACACCAGTACCCTGTGATGATGAGCAGCTTTTGGAGAAAACGGTAACAATGTATAAAAGAAAAATGGAAAAGTGCACAAGTGCAAACGGGAGGGGAGAACTGGTATGAACGAGTAACAAAAATAGAACAACGTGAAGTTGTAACNAACTAGCTAGAACACCAAGTTTATATTGGAATGAATGGACAACCTAGCAGACAAAAGTAAAGAGTTTTCAGAGGAACGTCCAACCGATACCAGCCCGGTCATCACGAAGGCAACAAAAACAGAGATGAAGGATCGGGACGTAGACACAAGGGAAAGGGCGGGANACACCTACAATTCCTGACGAGGAAATCACANGTAAATTTACAGACGAGAATCTTCTGAGTGGGAAATAAACGCCAAGCGCCTAGAAGGTCTCAACATGATTGCCTACGTCGTGAGCAGCTGCGTTCCCCTCCAATTGAGACTCATCCTCCACTGGCACGCAGGCAAACANCTTTCTGCAGAAATACTGTGCCCTTATCTGCAAAGGAAGGAAAACAGATCACACAAGGCGTGACACCGTGTCCCAGAACATCCATAACCGAATGCAACAAAATCACGCACAGATCACATTCTGGAAGCTCTTCGGCTTGTTCTCCCACGAAACACCCAACCAGTAGATGGGAACCGCCACCAACATCAGAATCACGTTGGAGAGCGACTCACGCGGTTGTTGATAGATCGTCAGCATAAGAATTAGCAGATCACATCCCAGGAAGACGATGGGGAATACTATAGGCAGCTGCGCGAACCAAGGCAAAGGCACTAAAGTCTTATGCAACCCTAATTTCAAATCCCACCCCAGAGAGTCTCAGTAAGGTCAAAAGGGCGAGAAAACAAAGCAGGAAGATATATGCTGTCTACCTGGAACGATGTCCTCAGATTGGGCTCCTTGTACCGCAAATAGAGGAGGGCAGTCACAGCCAAAGCTGCAATAAAGGCGAACGCGAAGCCCGCCAACTCGATCAACGCGAACAGGTCACTGTAAAACTGGTAGCCAACGGCCAGCACAAGCTGCAGTGAAAAAGCAAATAAAGGGCAAATCACCACTCGCCAAAGAAACCAGGAAACAGTTGAGAGATGTTTCGTTCAAGATAAGTGATTGACTTTACAAAAATGAGATTAAAAGTGCCTGAAAGGACTTCACACTGATGTATTGTACCTGACTATTACTGACCCAAACATCACTTGGTCATGCTATTAGTCAGGTGGTCCAATTCTGCCATTCNATTGCTTAATGAAGCTAATGGCGATTCAATTGGATGAATGACCATTATGCCTCTACCCGAAGAACAATAGCCAGTGATCTGGCTTCAGGGTAAACAGAGAAACGGCATTTATAGGAGATTAAGAATCAAAATCGGTCAGTAACTTTAGGAGGCAAAACAGAAAGGTCTCACCAATATCAGAATGGCNGGGAATAGGCGTAAGGTTGCAATGATGGATCATGGCGAGNAATAGAGGGCATGTGCCCTTCTCTGGCTCCANGTGTATGTCAAACTTTAGAACAGACAAATTAAAAGGAANACATGATTTAATCACGAAGTCACAGCTAATGCAAGATCCTCGTTANAGAGGCAAATAAAGAAAGGTAACCCACCNGAGACATCGACATCGCCAGACCATTAATGCTTCCAAATACAGAAGCACCGACGAAGACAGGCATAAGCATGGAAATCCGGGGCATTGCACGCTTGGCAAACACCTGAAAGTAACGTGATGCCAGTGGTTTTCACAAAGNGAGNTTTCCTCTAACTCACANGCACACATCTATACTAACGGATTGAGTACGTGTTCAAATCTGTGCAGTTGCAAACCCCCTCTCCATTTCCTTCCCCACNTTTATACGCATAAGCACCCCCNTCCCAAGGTTGCNGTCTAATTTTCCTCCACAAAACTGCGGTATAAAGCCTTCCCAGCAGNTTTGGTTGACTGAACTCACCNACAGCGACNAGCGGAGGATCCAGAGCCTGTAGCCAGCATTTCGTAGGGGCTGAGCACCGCCATGTAAGCAATGTTCGTCAGCATGTACAGACCAGTTACCAGGGTGAGCGCGATTCCGATGGCCAACGGTAGATTTCTACAACGGTGCTGCCAGCATTAATGTCCCATCTTCATTCGAAATAGGCCACATTGACCTGCTTGGCACGTACCTGCCAGGATTCTTCATTTCCTCTACCAGGAAATTTAGGTAGTTCCTANCAAGTCAATTAAAGATGTGATTAAACGGCCATGAAAACCACACATTAAGATTGAACAAATTACTTTGAGGTCAGCCAATGAAGACTTTAACGTAGCGCTTAGGATGAACTATGAAAAAACTTCTTCGCATCTTCACCAACACTCAATCACGAAAATCTTTGGTTCANATAAGCTTCAGAGACTACTCACTTGTTTCCTATCNTCTTCGGAGATTACAAAGATGCATAACGCCTGAACTGCGTACTAACTGGCTGGAGATGAGCAACGTCTACTGCATTATAGCCCTTCGTCAACGGCCACATGGTTGACGACCTGCAAACGATACACTCACCAACTGCACTACCACCTAAAGTAACACTTGGTAAACCCATATTACGAAAATTNTAATAACTACACCGAAGGCCACTAAAAAATGTGAATAAACTACTGAGACAGCAGAAACTCACTGGTAACGAAGCGGTGACGGATAATGTGCAAATGGCTAAAAAGCAACACTTACCACCCCGAATATGCCCAGAAGCCCTGGTAGNAAGGCCAGGGCCAGGTAACCAGGAGACACATTTGATCCCTCGAAGGCGTTATGAAAATTTTCCACATGACCTAGGACGTCAATGAACTCCAATTAGCTCAAGACGAGTGGCACAATTATAACACCAACAGCAAAATAAGGACATCATCCAGAAGCAATGAAGACTCCATATAAACGAACGCATTACACATGCGAAGCGAGGGAGAAGTAACTTACCGGTTGCAAGATAGTACAGACCAAAGCCAATTATAAGCAACAGAGCAATCCNCTTTGCCAAATGAGAAGATCACCGCAACTCTCGTCGCCCACTTCACCTTATAGCAGTTGATCGCGCAAATTAACACTAAAAGGCTGCATGATGACAGAGTTACACTTACTCAGACCACAAAGGGCAATCATACTCACAACAGGCCCAGGAATNCGCGCANGTCGGAGTAGACCAGCTGTAGCATGCACNNCGCCTCCATTANGCNAGAGTCCGGAACTCCAGGCNTCGCCAGAGACGCTACCCATTGTCAAATTCTACTAACCGAGGCATGGTACGCTAACNACTAATTNTATAACNCGTACTTGTTTTTGTGATTTCGAATGGCCGAGCTAAACAAAGTTGGCATNTTNCTNNCTTTCGAAAAATGTCTTATTTGCAACTAAATANAAAATTTATTCCTGCATTANNGTTATTTTTTGTATNGCTGAGTATAGGTGCGGCTGCCTCAACAATTGAAAATACGCTCCTGANACAAAAAACTGTGAAGNTGAACTACANTATTCTACTTTTCGGCAAGAATTTTANCACATACCCAGTAGGAGCACTNCAAGACTCTGCTACGTTAGGTTTAAGANAGCCTCAGGATAATTGTCNAATTNTGGTCAACNNTGTTTGCTNCAGTTTCTCCAGCATATNCCTGTANGCGCACCAGGGCTTACNNCTNGAAGANCNAAAAGAAGNACACANATNACTGGGGCAGAATATCTGTATTCAGCACAAAGAGGGTGCCTGGGTATCTGGCATGGCCCGACGGCTAGCCGANCCTCGCAAGGTATAAGAAGGCTAATTCAAAGTACAAAAGTAGCGCCTCACCATCGTATAGCATATCAACCTTCTCAGATTCCAACCCCACTTCTGTTTTCAAGATATGTGCAAAACTTTGCTCTTGAAACCTCTTGTGTCAACCTTGTTGGCACTTTTAAAGCAGCCGACCCATATTGGGCATCCACGTGTCAGTCTGAGGCACAGAGAATTTCAGAAACCTATGTAGAGATACCGTTCTACGCAGCAGACGTTAAAGCAGAAAGTTAGCAACTGTGCAACAGTGTTTAGCAGCAAAACTGAGAAACTGTTTGCTAGGACACAAACATCAAGTTGCTCACGGTCGAACAAAAATTTGTAGAATAAACTAATAAAGCCGAATCTCCCATAATACCTGCTATGATTCGTCGTGAGGCCGAATAGTCGAAATAGTGCCTGTAAATAGAATTAAAATAAATTTGGGCAATCAGTGTAAACAATTTGACAACTTGCTGTACCAAAATCAAGATTTATGAATCACCCCTCCACCTGGAATGGGGAACATACAATCCGGTGGTTGGTTTACCCAACTACTANAGAGTCTTGTTATAGACACTAGTTAGAAACACAGACCAGTGTACAATGCAAGTCCAACTGCATTTGATCTCCACACCAAACAGAAATGATGAAGTCCTGAAGACATCCAGCCTGTGAACCGAATTGAAGTGCCTGCCATTGTCGAAACTGAGAGAAGTATATGCGAATTACCAAAACCATGTTGGCCGGAATGAATGTAAAATTAGAAACACGAGGCCATAAATACACCCCTTCTTCCCTCCAAAAACCGAGACAGTGACGAAAACAGGTAGGAGCATTAGAATTCAATNGCATTGCACANCTTTACCAACACCAAAAACACCAACGGGATGCTTCGTGTTGTTTACTACCAGCTCTCTCCTCTTCACAGCACTCTCTGNCCACTAACAACTTGAGTGCACATTCACACCCGCGCAACAGTTGCCTCCATGCTCCCCTTCTATCCCCTCTCTACTCATTCTTTCCCCACTACTACAATTTGCTCAAACGCCTGTGAGACCTTCGCCNCTAACATACGATTTCCACNGATATTGCNGAGCACACGGGCGTAGCTATTCCACGCTAACGCAGCACCAAGTCTGCCTGCTCTCTCTTTCATCNCGCATGCACAACATGGGGAGANANGTGCATCNGGTATTAATATTGTTACACGCTTAGAAATCCCAATTGAGTGGGAAGTGGAAAGCTGTGCTAAATGGAAGGCGAAAAGTGACTGTGCTCACATGGTACACGAGGAATTGGCAATGCTTCAGGCTGTTTGTATTCCACCTCGCGNTATGACATTCCAACTNGATTGGACCCACGCATGAAAAGACAAGGTAGTTCCAGTAGATACATATTTGGTAGGCAGGACCCTGCAGCACAAACACGACGTTGTAGACCCCGCAAGCTGTCACGGCTGCTTCGCGAAAGNGTTTGGCCACAGCTGAGACTCAGCATGCGAATGCGTGTGTCGTGAATGCCTAAATCAGTGATGAAACTCCACAACGTTGCCACCAAACAATCTCGATTATACACCCCAATCACCCGATCACATGAGGCACTTCTCCGGCATTACATAGCAACGCTGACNACAACCAAATGGCGTAGGCAAGTGCAAAGTCAAGTGCCTCTAGAATGCAGAAGCAAATGCGCAACAGCACTTTGATCAGCGGCACTTCCTCTATCCATCTAAACTACTCCACTGCCGCCAATTCAACAGATATCGACTGTCCCAGTGCATCCATGCCAGACAATTGTTTAAAGGGAAGTTACCAACTTTACCTTTATTCGTATTTGGCATTTTGGCGTTCCTCTCCCAACTCGGCTGCAACACCGTGCACCCAGCACATTTGTGCATTGACTGCTGTCATCCACGGTGACTCACAATGCAGGGGATCTCAGCACCATCCTCTCACTTGACAGTCGGCTATGTGCAATGTTGTATCGAGAGAAGCATTGGAAGGATTGGAAGACCCTACGANNCNGACCNGTTTTGGTGGGAAATTATGAATACGCCATCCGGTGACCATAGTTGAGAAGAGTAGGTGTTGTGGGGTTTAGCTAAATGTAGTACCATAAACCAATTGGGGAGTATTACCTCACCGACTAGGTGACAACAGGACTGGCGTGGTTAGATGGTGACACTTGATGCAGCTATTAATTTTTGACTTTTAAGGAGATGGTGTTGGGTGGTGTTGAAAGCCATAAAGTGGTGTAAAGATGTCCAGAAAAGGCCCAAATTCAAAAGTAGGCACACTGGTGCATTCGCAATTGTCATGATAGGATGCAAAATCATAACACAAGTATCTTGTTGATGNAATCGGCACATCAGCTAGGGTTAGGCTATCTTACTATCTACAGGTACTGAGGGGATGAGNTTANGAGAAAGCTCCACGAACCTGACCACCACTNGCTTCCNTTCATCAACNTACGCGATNGATTATTTTCGGGATAGGGCGTGAAAACGCCAAGGAGTAATTNCTGGGACTTCTACCTAGCAGAGTAAACGCTGCCTGAGGTCTCACCAGAGCTGATGAGCTTCACTTTTATTCTTCGAAATCGACAATGTACAAGAACAGGAGAACATCTCCATGCAACGTGCAGAAATGTATGTGAGTGCAGTCAAATGTTTGTTCTACGTCAAGTGTTTTCCCGTCCCCTATGTGACAGTGGATGAATTCCAATTTATGAAAATTTAACTGACGAAATCACTCCAAGAGTGGGTTAGCAATTTGACTTCCGTGAGTTTAGGTAGTGCAACATAAAATTTGGCTTTATCTAGAAATGCATTTCTTTGTCCCTCCTACCAACTTTACAGGGATATTCGTGACTTGCGGTGCGTTTTGTTTTCTTCTCCAATGGCGGCTTTGGTGAGGATTGTAAAAGTTGACCTGCCACTAACCCCTACCTTACCACGATCCAACCACGATACGTGCCTTAGCTGTCTGAAACGAGACTATGCTACCGTCATGTGACNCTTTGTCGCACAGGCNTAAAGCACACATTGAGCTTTGGACGACATGGTTACCGGACAGGGATTTAGCGGGTCAGCCGGCTGACCAGACCACTAAACTCATCATAGTGACACCTTAACAGATGCAAACTACAATCCGCAGTAAACGTTGATACCCATGCAAACGAGTGTGAGTGAATAAGATAAGAGTAGGGGTGGGACCGCCCCGGCGCCTCTGAGTGGTTTTACTTCAACTTCCGATTGGGGGAATAACAGTGGCCTAACCCTGCTGTCTACCATCAAGATCACGAGGNAGCAGAGATGTGATGTGACAATTCGACTTGGGTTCGATGCGAAGACGAAATAAGTAAATGAGGAGAGGCANCCATGCAAGCCGAATATTTGTGCTTGATCTGCCAATGGTCGAACTGGTGACAGTCTTATGGTTTGGGGTGTGAGTGAATGGAGTTGGGGTGCCTTGACCATACAAAGCCACTCATCGATAGGACACCTTGAGACACTTAGAAAGCNGATGTCAGAAAACGCCTGTCCAGGCATCCTAGTCNGTAATAGTGACATAATTTAAAATGCATTGAGAAGCATCGGATGGTGGAAATGAAGGGGAATATAATGACATTTTTGTTTCAACTGCTGCTGTTCGCCCATGGATCATGATGCACATCACNTGCCACTGCGGAAGAAGTCGTTTCTAGTNAAGAGATNCGCTTTTAAAACATCCAACTTCATTGTTACAACCTGCAAGCGGAAGTGTCTGCGTTGAGCCAAGCAAAAGAGCATTGCATGCTGTAGGATCATGTTAACCATGCAAAATGTCTTATTCCTTTGGATCATTGTCNTTATGCAATCCTGTTTCAACCCACACCTTCACACTCCTTCTCTATGCTTAGAGCTTTGCCCAGTTTCCACAATTTGGACCTCGTGTTGAAGTTCTAAAGCAAAAGTTAGTGAGAAAAGATCCAGATCCAAAAGCAGTCTCATAGGTGCTCTCACAGTTGTCATGAGCCTGAAACAAAATCCCATCACATCAAGTCACTTGCTGATTAAGCAGCAAGGCAGGTGTGATTAAGCCTGCGTAGTCGCAATTTACAGAAATAGTTNACCTTAAAATGGAGAAGGAGGCACCAACCTGACCTCCACGATTTCTTTCGTCAAAGCAGCAAGCGGGGGTTTTCTGAGCTTTTAGCCTTTAACGTACTTTCTATATACAGAAGTCGGGAAATTGAAATAGAGTGGGTACTACCAACCCGATCCCCACGATTTCCCTCGTCAGCTCTGTGACTGTTAGCTTCAGGATTGCTTGTGAAAACCTTTGGGGATATTAATGGAGCTTCTACCTAGGAGAGAGAGCATTGCCTATTTATTGACATAGAGTGAGATACCTCATATCTAATGCTTTTCACTTGCATTCTTTTAGAGAGGTAATCTGCAAACACAGGAGACCTTTTCCATGCGATGTGTTGAAGTACACGCCAGTGCAGCCAACAATGAGAACTGATTTCATCCAACTTCTGTCATTGAATCAGCTCTCTTTTCATACACTTCTATGAAGAAGGGGTGGTGTGCAGTAGGGCTCNCGGCGATTAGAAGCTTCAAACTCTCTATTCGTCTTTGGAGAAAATGGAGGCACAGGGATTC